>OX336394.1:128916138-130116138 GCA_946902985.2 Meconema thalassinum
ACACATTGGTGTTTTTCTGTGAAGTGAATTATGAGAATTTTAAGAGAATTTATGCTATTTGAAAGCAGATCTTGAATTTGATTTCGATTACTGAGGTAATATTTTTCCTAATTGTTTGAGAAGTTGTCTAGATGTGATCAGATTAATTACAGTTATTGGAGATTGTGTGCGTTGATAATTTGAAGCCAGTTATATAGCTCATGCAACGTGATTAAGTGAAGTTTGTGATAGGCATTTTGTGGAAGTTGCCAAGGGGAAGTTGCAATATTGCTAATGTATTTTGAGGCAGACATGAGGTTGTCGAACCCAGTCTAGCATAATTTTCGAGATTCATGCTGTGGGCTGAATATTTATAGTGTTATGTGGAATAATTGTGGTATTCAAATGTGGTTTTTGATAAAGTGAGAATATATAATGTAGTTGTGGATAGTGAGATCCAACGTGATTTTGTGAAGGCAATAATATTTTTGGCATGATAATTGAATACGAGATATAACTTGGAAGTGATAAAACTGTAAGACAACGTTCTATAACGCATATTAAACAATTTGTTAGGAAATTAAACAAATAAATAATGTCGATAATACAAGATTTTCTGGTAATAATAATTAATGAAATAATAATCTGAATTTTAAGCATATTAATGATCTGACCTAATGAAATAAAAATCAGAATGACTCGATGAAATAATGAAAATCTAAATAACCACATGAATAAAATTTAAATAAATTGATAAATTAAATTTTGAAATAAATCAATGAATTAAATAAATTGATGAATTAAAGATTGAATAAACAAGCTGATTTAAATAAATTAATAGATTATTAAATAGATGATGAATAACTGAATTAGAAGGTGATAAGTAAGTAAAGAAGCTGATGATTAATAAATTTAAATGGATTTAAATAAATTTAATTGAGAGATATGATTTGAATGATTTGAAGAATTGCAACTTGAGTTGATGAATTAAACAATTTATATTGATGATTTAAGATGATTTAATCTGAAGGAGATGATGAAATGAGAGTGTGTGAACAATTAGAGAGCATAAAGAATTGATGATCATAATATTCATATAAATGATTTGATGATAATGAATTAATTATTCTGACATTAATATATTGAATTTTGAGATGAGAACTAATGTGAGAAATATTTAATGTTGATGATGATGGTGATTATAACCAATGAGTAGTGGATTTTCTGTGATTCACAAACAAGCAATTATTAATGACAGTGTAAATAGTGTAAATTAATTATTCGATGTTTAGGAGCAATTTACTAACATATTCAGCATTTGAATAATGCCATGCAAGCCATAAATTATGTGATATTTAAAATATGTGATTAGAATATATGTGTTTAGACAGATTAATTTATATTTTTACATCCACATTCATGATGTTAATTTAAAGAAAAGTTAGGTCTCAGGTATCACGAATGTCAGTGACGCAAAGACATAGTGCTACGGTGATCCTGAGAACCCAAGTGAACTTTAGAAATTTTTCCTATTTTATGTGGATTAAATAGACTTTGAGTAGAATAGAGATGGTTCGATTTTCTGGAAAATGACAATTTAACGTTGGCATTCGACCATGCTCTCAGGTAGGATGAGTGTTTAATATGTCTGTCTGACTATCGAAGTTGAATAAATTTGTTTTTATCTTAGTTGTGATCTGATGATGATGTGATTTTCCTTTTTCCCCACAGCACGTAGGGACTGGGGGGAGGAGGCAGGGGATAAACCAGTCGTTAAGATAACCACCGCAGTCGACCGCACAGCGAGTTCCAGTGAGCACGAAAACTGCGAGTAGCTGTAATACGGAAGACAATCAGATAAGTAGTTAGCCAAAAATTTTATAGTTTAACCATAGTTTACAACCATATAATCTCTCTAAAGTACAATCTCCGGAGAGCTATCACCATTTAGCATTTCACCTAACATATATACTGCATTTAGCATACACTGACAGTTGCAGTACCAACACTGCAACTAAATAATTGTACATATTGTAAATATTTTCACCTGTATTTCAAACATAGATTTTGTAGCCTAAGTGTAATGGATCTGATGATGATCGCTTGACGATCGAAACTGGTCATCCTTGTGTTTTATTAATCTCATGTAATTTATTTCAGGATTAGGGCATAACCCATCTCTTTTGGGTACATTCGTGTTGACCGACTGAAAAGCACTAAACTCTTGTTTACTAAGGCAACACTGAAAATATGGCTTCAAACACCACAATAATAATAATAATAATAATAATGATATATTACCAGCCAACGGTAGTGTCGATATATGTGGTCCATATGCCATAGACAGTGTTGAATTGGCGTGTGCTTTTGAAAAATTTTGTAAGACTAAAGCACTAGCACACCCAGAGTACAGCTCTGTTGAAAAACGTTTAGAATCTTATAAAAATGTTTGGCCATTAATATTAAAGCACCTTACCAAACAGCTAAGTGAAGCTGGATTTTTTTTATACTGGTGAAGGGGATAAAACAATATGGTTTTTATTGTGGATTTGCTTTAAATGATTGGCAAATGACTGATGACCCGTTTGTGCAACACGCTCGTTGGTTACCTAACTGTAAATGCATGGTGTTGCTTAAAGGTCAGGAATTTGTGAACACTATTCGTAAAGGAAGCGTGATTGCAGCACAAGACCTAAAAGTGCCTTTAGAGTTAGAACACGCGGAGCAAATACATGAGGCTGAAAAAAGACTTGTCTCACGAACAGATACAAAAGTGTGATCAACAACTATGTAAAATTTGTTATCAAGATGAACTAGGTGTTGTATTTTTGCCTTGTGGACACATGATAGCATGTGTCAAGAGTGCATTAGAACTTAACACTTGTGCTATATGCAGAAAAGTAGTATCTGCTACAGATAGGGCATTTCTTGCATAAATAGTATAATTTATTAGCAATGCATAGTGCAAAATACGTATATGCACGATATTATTACAAGCTGTTTTAGAGTGTAATAGATATGCTTTTCTTTTGTTTATAGACTACCACAATGAAAGTTTAGAATGCTGTGGGACAAGCTTGTGGCTTAGAGACAAAGAAGCTCAGCGAATTGCCAACGCATATTCCATTCCGGATTATCAAGATTCGGAAATTGAAAACGGCATATGGTGATCGTGTGCTTTGTGTATGCGAAAATTTTGAGACATTTCTGCCTACACGGTTTAATGATATGTCGGAGATTGTTTTTGATGAAGTGAATAATGCCGTACAACCTGTACACTTAATTTATGAAGGTTTTAAAAACAATATGTGCATGGTTCGTTTTAATTTAAAAAAAGTCAAATAATAATGGAAGATATAAGTCATGAAAATAGACTGAAAAAGAAAGAAAATATGTGTATAGAATAATAATGTTTCAGTCTTTAGTGTTTTCTTTAAAAATATTATGATGAAACCAAAAAAGAAATGTATATAAAGTTTGTAAATAAATGCAAAATGATATTTCACCCCTCCCCCTCCCCGAAAATTTGGAAACTTTTAAGGTCGTAACAAAAGAGAAAAGTATTCACATTAATTCACAGATATATTCAAAGAATCAGAGTGGTTCCTACGTTAATTATTTTCAATAAAGAACTAAATGTACATCTAATTTAATATATACATACCGGTATATTATAATAATGTCCTGCCATCGTAATTCAGATTAGAGAGATTTAGAGCGGTTAACGATAAAATATGCATCCCATAATCTCATTCTAAATCGTATGAACATCTACGGCATTACGGTAACACAAATTGCTCTGCAGTTTCATGAAACTCCTAAATATTTGAATCATAAAGGGATTCTACAAACCATACAATCGTTGCTGTCCAAAAACATTGTGCAAGCCTCAGATGAACATCTGCAAAAAGCAGTTGATGCCATAGTAAACCAAGGGCCGGATGATATTGATGCATCACTAGAGTCATTCTTCAGTGAGCTTAAGATGCGGAGAAGAAGTTTCCTTGAACAGAATGATCATCACGAATTCTCCAAGGATTTTATATCATCTTTGAATAGGTGTAATGAAATTATTTTCTCCTTCTGTACGCAAGGCATTGAAGGTTTTCTGCACTTTACCGGTAACTTCAGCAACACCAGAACGTTCATTCTCAACATTACGGTATCAGAAGACCTATTTGAGGAACACCAGATTGAATGGACTACCGTAGCGTTAATGTACTGTATGTATATATAATTTAAAATATGTGGAAAATAAATCTCAAGAAGTACTAGATAAAATGTGTAAAAAGCCTCGTCGGCTTCTTCTTTAAATGTAATTGTATAACTCGGTAAGGCAATTATCTGATATATGTTTATGCATTTGATGACATTTCCAGATTTTCTAATTGTAGCACCTCATCAGATCCCCTCCCGAAAACAAATCCTGCGTTCGCCCCTGGAGTGAGATATCTATGATGAAGAGTTCTGTTGCGATAGTTTTAAAGAATAATATTTAAAGTCATTATTACTGGAATTTTATAAGTCTTTCACCCACACAGTTTGATCTTTTGCATAAATGAGTTCATGGCTTCTCTTTTCAACTTTTGACTACGGTACTTATCTGTATAAGCCAACGACCTAGCCATGTTGAAAAACCGGATCCCATGAGAACTCCGCAGTTAAGCAGCATTGGGCGTGGTTGGACCTTGGATGGAATGCTGGTTCAGTGGGACCACGCGCTGTTGGCGGGGAAAAGGAGGAGCAGAAAGGTCCTGACCACCCTATCGCACGTAAACTCCGTCTGAGGATAGCCTCTTCGGAGGCACGGACCTGCCTTCAAGCAGAATAATAATAATAATAATAATAATAATAATAATAATAATAATAATAATAATAAAAATAATAAACTGTATAAAACCCACTCTCAAAATGAAATTTACAAAATATATTTGCAGATCCAAATTAACTGATAAGCAATTGAAGTCGCCGCTCATTATTAACATTAGTAAACTTGATCCACAACAGCAAACAATTCTCAGTGGAAAGTTACAGCTACATAAATCTCATTAATCATAATAATTATGATTAATGAGTTGATAGAGCCTCAGTGGCTTCGGCGGCAGCACGCCTCTCACCGCTGAATCCGTGGTTTAAATCCCGGTCACTCCATGTGAGATTTGTGCTGGACAAAGCGGAGGTAGACAGGTTTTTCTCAAAGTACTCCGGCTTTCCCTGTCACAATTTCATCCAGCAACACTCTCCACTATCATTTCATTTCATCTGTCATTCATTTAATCATTGCCGGGCGGGCATCAATTCCACTCGGTCGAACATCAATTCCTCTCGATTTTCCTTAATTCCACTCGGTCCCCCAAGGGACCCAAAAATGAGTTCCTGAACTCCGCTCAGGCTTTGGAAAGGGGTCGGCAAAGGGGTTATCCCCAATGACGTAAACAAATGTTATAACCCTGGACTGGCCCATGCATTTTTTCCAAATTATGTCAAAGGGACCCCGCCCACAGGGACCCGTCAACAAGGACCCGTCCTCCGGGACCCGTAAAAAAAATGACTCCCTTCAAAAAGGACCCGTCCAAAGGGGCTAGCCAACAGGGACCAGTCCAAAGGGATACATCAACAGAGATCAATCAAAAGGGGTCAATCAACAGGGATCAATCAAAGGTTAAGTTAAGCTACGGCCGCCATTTTTGGAACTTTTTGATCACACCTCGTAGGGTTAGGTTAGGTTGAGTTAAGCTACGACCGCCATTTTGGAACTTTATGACCACACTTCGTAGGTTTAGGTTAGGTTAGGTTAGGCAAGGTTCAGTTAAGCTATGACCACTATTTTGAAAAATTTTTGATCACACCTCGTAAGTTTAGGTTAGGTTAGGTTAGGTTAAGTGAAGCTACGGCCGCCATTTTGGAGTTTTTTGATCACACCTTGTAGGTTAGGTTAGGTTAGGCTAGGCTAGGTTTGGTTAAGTTGCAGCCAAATTTTTGGAACTTTTTGATCACACTTCGTAGGTCAGGTTAGGTTAGGCTAGGTTAAGTTAAGCTACGGCCGCCATCTTGTTAGGTTAGGCTAGGTTAAGTTAAGCTACGGCCGCCATCTTATTAGGTTAGGCTAGGTTACGTTAAGCTACGGCCGCCATCTTGTGAGGAGGGGAGGAGGAGGAGGGTGCGGAACCGATCAAAACACATTACTACCGGCCGCCATTTTGGAACTTTTTGATCACACCTCGTAGGTTAGGTTAGGTTAGGTTAGGCTACGGCCGCCATCTTGTTAGGTTAGGCTAGGTTAAGTTAAGCTACGGCCGCCATCTTGTTAGGTTAGGCTATGTTAAGTTAAGCTACGGCCGCCATCTTGTGTGGAGGGTGTGGAGTTGGAGGTGCTAGAACCGGCCAAAACACACTACTACACTGCACAGTTTTTGTCCTAGGGACCTGATATGTATTTTTTGGGGTAGAGGGGGTAAAGACCTTTCATTTACGTTAAACAAACTTTTTTGTAAAATTCTTAGTTCCCAAAATATTAACAATTTTGAAAATTGGACTTTTTGGAAAAACTGAAAAAATGTTAAGTTTTGTTCTACCAATTAAGGACATAAAAGCCATTTGGTTTGAGTCTATATATGACTTTTTAGGATGATTAGTTTTCAAAATATCGCCTACTTTCCAAATTGAACTTTTTTGGATTTTATCCCAGAGACCTGGGACTTGGTTTGTGGGTAGTGGGGGTAAATACCTGTCATTTACGTTAAACAAACTTTTTTGTAAAATTCCTAGTTTCCAAAATATAGCCCCCGTTTTAAAAAGAACATTTTTTGGAAAAAAATGTCAACGATTCCATATTTTGTTCTTACGATTAAGGATATAAAAGCCATTGGTTTGAGTCTATATATGACTTTATAGGATGAATAGTTTTCAAAATATGGCCTACTTTCCAAATATTGTTTTAGAAAAAATATTTGAAGAATATTATATTTTTTGACTGAGAGTGGGATAGTCGTAGGTGTTGGAGTTAGCATATGATTTGATATGATTTTTAGTTTAAACATATAGCCTACTTTCCCAATTTACCTTTTTTTTGAAAAATTTGAAAATATATAATATTTTTGACTAGGCATTGAATGGAGTTGGGAGACAATCATTAACTTTAGAGTACTTTGGATTCTTGGAATTTTAGTGTGTTGTTGTTGCTTACAAACATGGCGGTAAGCATTATGCTACCATAAAAAAGGGTTGAAATACTTTCCAAGACCAAGAGAAAAATCATCTAAATACATTGACAAAAATAACTTGTCAAATAAGCCATTACAAATAAGGTATTAACGTAAACCACCAAAAATAAGCCACCAACATATACCACCACCATAAGCCACCATAAGCCACCATAAGCCACCACCATAAGCCACCATCTTAAGCCACCACCATAATCTTTCATTATAAGCCTATTGTAAATGTTAAACACTTACATACTATTACATTTTAGGTAATGCAACATTCCCATACAATTGTGCCATGTAACTTTTTGTTACATTATTTAAACAAGATATATTTGTATTAAACGATAAAGCAAACCCGCTGTGTGTATTGTTAGTGGATATGAGCAAATGTGTTCATTATTGGAATGTATACTAGTAGTTGAGTGGGTTGTCATATCGACCGGTAGGTAGCATGCTGGTAGTTGACTAATTTTTGATATCGACCGCTAGATAGCATGCTGATCGTTCAGTAATGATACAGAGCGCTAGGTGCCATGCAGTCGTTCAGGTAGTTCTCATAGTCACCGCTAGATAGCAGAAACATACTTTGCGTGTCGCATGTGGCTATTTGACAAAGTTTTATTGCGTGAAAACGTGCTCGTATAAGCTGTGTATATAAATTTAATATACAAATAACCATTAAGTGTTTAGAACTAACATGTATAGCCATTTATATGGAATATAGGGGTCCTTAGCAAGAGAGAGTGTCTAACAAATGAGTGTACAGCCTTTTGATATGCAGTAAGTACCTGATAACCTTCAGTAGGGTGTAAGAATATTTTCAGTTGACTACTACATTTAACAGTGATCACATCGTGAAAGATCGTCTCACCCATTAGGCTCTAGCCGTGTACTACGTGCTAAGTAGCTGTTGGTCTTTATTAGGTTATATAAGAGGTCTCTTAGCAGGAATACAATCAGTTGATTACTACCTTTTGCAGTGTTCACATCGTGAAAGTCCGTCTCACTGACCAGCCTACAGCCTTGTGATACGCAGTAAGCAGCTGTTTGCAGAAAATCAACATCCATAATGGAAGAAACCATGCCTAGCTATATGTGTAAAGAGTGTGGAAAGACTTTTCTTCGGGACTATGATAGAAAGCGTCACGAAGTATCGTGTGGTAAATTTTATGAGTGCAAAACTTGTGGCAGTAAATTTAACAATGCCTACAATGGACGTCGCCATGAAGAATGTTGTAATGTTGTGTCAGCAGCTAAAAGACAAAAAACTGAGCCTACAAAACATTACCTCCTCTCAATGGTTCCTGATAATAATGGACTTACTGAATATGAAACGTCTTTTCAAGGTCGTCTTAAATCGTATTTTATACGTTGTGATACGTGTAAGGATTTAAATTCATACCTTCAAGAGTCCAAACAGCAAATAATACAAGCTATGCAGAAAGAACTAGCAATGCGCAAGTCAATAAAAGATAATCTTGTGGCCTGAATGTAGATTCATTCATATGTCCACCAACGAAATTACAGATCGTGCTTTTAAAACACGAAATCAGGCCCTATTTTTTGAAACAGACTTGAGTAGTTTCTTGGAAACACAATTTACAAAGTTAACTACGGAAATGGAAGAATCTGAGCTAAAAGGCAGTAATTGGGCTTTGTTAGCAGTGGAAGGAGTACGATTGAAAATAAATAAGTACAATCCCTTGCGTGGCAGCACATATATTCCATTACCAGCAGCTATAAAAGCAAGAAAAGCCTGCATTAATCCTGAAAATTTGAATGATGAAAAGTGTTTTATGTATGTCATTTTAGCAAAACTGGTTAAAAAGGATGCTCAACGCATTAGTAAATACAAGAACCTGGAAAACCAGTATGACTTTTCTGTAATATCATTTCCTACATTACTAGCTGACATTCCCAAATTTGAAAAAGCCAACGATATATCCATTAATGTATTTGGATTGGAACAAGACAACAAATTGTTCCCTCTGAAGGTTGTGGATCAAGAGCTGCAAGACCATCGCGACCTCCTTCTGCTAAGTTCATCATCCGGCCAGAACCACTACGTCTTTATCAAAGATTTTGATAAACTAGTAGGACATCAGATTACTCACCATGGACATAAGATATATACATGTAAACGGTGTTTTACTCACTTCGATAATCGATATGGTCAACAAGGAATGGAAAAATTGAAAGAGCATAGAGCTTTGTGTGTCCAGCATGACATTGCTAGGGTTGAAATGCCTATTAAAAACCCCATTGTCAAATTCTTAAATGTTGAAAAAATGCTGAGAATACCTTACGTTATCTATGCAGATTTTGAAAGTATACTCTTACCATATCAAACATGTTTACCCAATCCTGAAGCAAGTTATACAGTACCATACCAGAGTCATGTTCCTATGAGCTTTGGTATATACGTTAAACCCTCACCTGCTGTGGAACACATAAAGACAAACCTTCCAAGCCAACCTGTTATTTATCGTGGACCTGACGCTGCAGAAAAGTTTATGGACTGTTTGATCTCAATAGCTAATGAAATTGATCGACTTTACAGCTTAAATGTTCCAAAGGCCTTAACTCAGGATCAAGAATCAGAGTTCCAATGTTCTGAAACCTGTTATTTGTGTCAAAAACCATTTACCAAAGAGGACTGGAAAGTTCGAGACCACTGCCACATTACAGGAGAGTACCGTGGAAGTGCTCACAATAACTTTAATTTGAGGTGTAAAACACGTAACCCCGATCCTGTGTTTCTACATAATATGAGTGGCTACGACGCAAATTTCACTGTAAAGCAATTAGGATGTACTACTGAGAGAGTGGATGTTATCGCTAACTCCAAAGAAAAGTACATTTCCTTTACCAAATATGTAGGAAATGTTAAGCTTAGATTTGTTGACACGTTTCGGTTAATGCCAAGTAGTTTGGAAAACTTAGTTGCTAACTTAACATCATACCCTGAAACAGACAAGTACTTTGGAAAAGAAAATGCAATGCTCATGACTCGTAAAGGGGTATTTTGTTATGACTACATTGACTCATGGGAAAAGTTAAGTGAAACGTGTTTATCTCCAAAAGAGGCATTCTTTAACAAATTAAGTCAATAAGATGTTAGTCAAGAAGACTATGAACATGCCAAAAATGTCTGGAAACAGTTCAACATTAAAACTCTAGGGGAATATAGTGACCTCTACCTAACATCAGATGTACTCCTTCTTGCAGACAGCTTTGAAACGTTTAGAAACAAAACACTAGAAACACACCGAGTGGATGCTGCACACTTTTTTACTTCGCCTGGTTTAAGTTTCGAGGCAATGCTCCTTTACAAAGGAATTGAACTGTAATTAATACAGGATTACGATCAGATTCTTCTAATCGAGTCTGGAATACGTGGAGGCATATGCCAGGTGTCTCATCGGTATGCTGAAGCTAACAATAAATACATGGAAACCTATGATTCTGAGAAACCATCGCAGTTTATTACCTATGATGATGCCAACAACCAATACGGGTGGGCTATGTGCCACTCCCTTCCTTATGGTGGATTTCAGTGGGTTTCTCCAGATACTGTTGATCTAGAAAAACTAAAGAAAGACGATCCTGTGGTATACATTCTAGACGTTGATGTTGATTACCCATCTGACCTTCATGATCTACACAACGATTTACCTTTCCTACCAGAGTGTACACAACCTAAGGATTCGTCTCTGAAAAAACTAATTCCTCATCTTGGAAATCGAAGGCGATATGTTGTTCACTACATGGCATTAAAACAGGCTTTAGATCATGGAATAAAATTGATAAAAATTCATCGTGTGTTAAAGTTTAAACAAAGACCTTGGTTAAAGGCATACGTTGATTTTAATAACAACCTTCGAAAACAAGCCAGAAATGATTTTGAGAAAAATCTGTACAAATTATTCAACAATGCCATTTTTGGGAAAACAATGGAAAATATCCGTAAAAGAATAGACATACGTCTTGTGACTGACAGCAAAAAGGCAGAAAAGCTAATAGCTAAACCAACATTCATCGACAGAACAATTTATGGTCCCAACCTAGCTGCTTTCCACATGGCTAAACGTAACATTGTATTCAATAAGCCTATATATATTGGAATGTGTATACTGGATATTTCAAAAACTCTAATGTATTCCCACCACTATGATGTCCTGCTACCCTATTATGGAATGGACAATCTTAAACTCATGTATATGGATACCGACTCGTTCATTTATTTGGTTAACACCCCAGATGTATATCAAGACAAGTTGGATTTCCTAGAACACCTGGACACATCAGATTATCCTACTAATCACATATGTTACTCTACAACAAACAAGAAAACGTTGGGGAAATTTAAAGACGAGGCTTGTGGACAAATTATAAAAGCATTTGTTGGACTTAGAGCTAAAATGTACGCTTTAGACATAAATGGTAAAGAAATCAAAAAGATTAAAGGTATTAACAGAGGTGTTGTCAAAAATTGTATAAGCTTTCAAGATTATAAGGATTGTGTCATGAAAAACAATGTAAAAAGAATACCCATGAACATTATCGCTTCTAAACAACATGACATATCATCTATAAGACTAAACAAAATTGCTTTGTGTCCTGGTGATGATAAAAGAGTGATTGATGCTGATGGTATAGGTACACATGCCTATCATTGACCATGCTTAAAGAGTTAAGTTATGAATTTCAAAATCTTCTGCCTGCAACTAGCAAATACATAAAACAATCTAGGAAATAAAACAATAACACTACAAAAATAAAAAAATTGTATTCATAATAACAAAAAAATATAAATATAAAACAAAATAATAAACAACTGTACAATTTATAACAAAAAAGAATATATATAAAAATGTATTATGTGTAAATAATGTACATGTATTTAAAATAAAAAATATTGTATGGAAACTGCTTGTACATTTTTAATTACTACCCTCCTCTCTCCACTCCTAATGCAAAATGAACATGTAAAACACAAATTGGAAAATCCATGTTTCCATATTGACAAAATAGAAAAAAACATTAAACTGAAATTTTAAAAACTGTAAATGGAAATTTGGTAAATTGACAAATAATGTATAACAACAAATTGGAAAATCCATGTTTCTATATCATGATATTGAAATACTTTAAACTGACATTTTAAAAACTGTACATGGGAAATTGTGAAATTAATAAATGTGTAAACAACAAAATGCAAAATCCATGTTTCCATATTATGAAATTGAAAAACTTAAAACTGACATTAAAAAAAAAACGAAAATGGGAAATTGGAAAATTGGCAAATGTGTAAACAATGAAATGCAAAATCCATGTCTCCATATTATTAAATTGAAAAACTTAAAACTGACATTTAAAAAAAACTGAAAATGGGAAATTGGAAAATTGACAAATGAGAAAACAACAAAATAAAGAAAAAAAATACCCCGGTTGGGGTAGTGATCATGTTGTACAGTAGCCTATAAGACTAGCATAAGGATAGTTGCATGTGCCCTTATATACTTTGTGTATGTGCATTAGCCTTTGGATTAGCTTAAGTTAGGTTTGGTGAGGTTAGGTATGTGACCTTGTAGTTTACTCTTTTCGGAAAATGTAAAATATAAATCTAAAATCAAAAATCTTAAATTTAAAATGTAAAATTTAAAAATACTAAAACCTAAAATACAAAACAATCAAAAATGTAAAATGTAAAATCTAAAAAATGTAAAATGAAAAATCAAAAATCTAAAATGTTAAAATGTAAAATGTTAAAATGTAAAATCTGAAATCTTTAAATGAGGTTCCTGTGGGATAGGTTAGGTTAGGTTAGGTTATAACTTAGTTTATTATGTGTGCTCTCACATTTGCTCTCATATTTGCTCTGACTTTGAAGTTAGGTTATGTTAGGTTAAGTTAGGTTAGGTTAGGTTATAACTTAGTTTATTATGTGTGTTCTCATATTTGCTCTGACTTTGAAGTTAGGTTAGGTTAGGTTAGGTTAAGTTAGGTTAGGTTAGGTGAAGTTGAGTTAGGCAGAATGGTTGAGGTATGAATCGAAAGCCAGCTCATGTCAGATTTGCCTCACAAGGCTGAGTGTACCCCGTTCCACTCTTGAGGCCAGAAATTAAATTTCTTGGCAGAGCCGGGATTGGAACCTCAGGAATGACTGCCAAGAATGCTTGCCACTACACCAAGAAGTGGACAATATAAGGCTTGTCTTGATTGTATACAATCAATCAGTAATTACCTAATAATAATAATAATAATAATAATAATAATAATAATAAATATTCCATTTAGCAACTACACGGCCGACCTCTCCCTGTGACGCCATGCACGGTCTCAGGGCTTGGCAGCCATCTTGCCCATTAGCCACTGCGTCAGCTCTGACTGGCCCCTCCATAAGAATAACATAGGGCTGGTTGCGCGTGGTGGCCATCTTGCGCATTAGCCCCTGCGCCAGCTTCGGCCTTTATATCCTACTCTTCTTGATGGAGGATTTTAGATTCAAGTTCGCTTTGCCTACTACGACCTGCTGGAAGAGGGTTCTAGCAGAAAGAACGTTGAAAAGAAGTGAAATCTGGGAAGAATTCTACTCGACCGAGGCTATGATCAACAGAGCATGGATGGAACCGAACCAGGACTTGCGGCACTTTGTGACCTCTTTAGCTGTGCACGGTTTCCACCATAGAATGTGCAAGACAAAGACATTCCATGATCCGGACCCGGCCTGTGCCTGTGAGCTGTGTGACGGAATCTGTGAACGTTATCACGTTCTTCATTGTAGGAATAGAGGGAAACCCATCATAGATCACTGCATAGGCTGAAGTGCATCTTTCCTTGCATGTTATTTGTAATTTTGCACAACTTGTGCGCAATAAAACGTTATTATAATTTGTACCTAAAAAAATACTTTCGATATCAGCTGCGGATGCTGAAAATACTGTTTTCTAGCCTAGAACCGAAAAATCAGCTGTATTCAAGAATTCGCTCATGCGCGGCAGGTGTTTGACCCGGCCCTTGGTATGCGAGCAGGAGGGGTATGACATTTGTTTACGGCATTGGGGATAACCCCTTTGCTGACCCTTTGCCAAAGCCTGAGTGGAGTTGAGGAACTCATTTTTGGGTCCCTTGGAGGACCGAGTGGAATTAAGGAAAATAGAGGGGAATTGATGGTCGACCTCATTGCCCCATGGGAGTTCGACCACAGATTACCTACTACTACAGATAGCCGACAGCCATGCTAATTCTTGGCACCTAAGACTTCAGCGCTGTCTGGTGTTTGGCCGTGGTACTAGTTGACGTGTAGCACGGCCGTGCGGGTAGCCTACCCCACCCCTTCCCCTCGTTCCACTAAATATTCTCGTCCTAAATTCTCTATCCACTTCAATGTTCCGAAAATCACAATCTTCCCAATACTTATAGCACGTTTTTAAGTGAGGAGATAATCATATGATCAACAAGAAATAAATCACAATCAAAATACCAATAACATTTTTTTTTAATAATACCTAAGTGGGAAATTGTGAATTCCTGAACTCTGAAATGAACAATCACAGCATTTAGGACATGTTAGTTAGTTATTGTTGTTTAAGGGGCGGAACTACGACGTCATCTGCCCCTATTTTAGGACATGACCTCATCAATAATTTACATGTTTACATTTCTTTCAGTTGCAATTTGAGCATATTGCATTGGTGACAAGAATTAGGCTACTAAAAGGCCTGCAGCATATTACTACTCACCTTAAAAATAGGGTCCCTTCCAATTAACCACATTAGGCCTAATTAGGCCTATAACCAATCAGTTATTAGAATAAACTGCAAAGGAAAAGTACTGGGAAGGGAGAATATTCATATCTTAAAATGCTTGATGCTGTTAACAATAACAGTAAAATGTTAAGAGAGAATGCTAAGTAAACAGGTGGTGTAACCAGATCACACTAAAATTGTTAGTGCACTTAGTGCCAAATTCATTGGGAGACTGAAATTTCAGAAAAATAATTGAATATTACAAAATGTCTATACAGTAGTGCATTTCATATTCCCTTTTAAAATATATCCAGTTCACCAATTTTTACAGGGTGAAATACAGTAAGTACATCAAAAAAATCATCGCACACTAATACAGTAAATTCTATGACATCCTGTGAAGGGGAAAGGAGAAATAGGACTTTCAATGAAAAACAAGAAAAACCTCAATACTGCTAGAAATCATCGTTTTATTTAAAAAGTTGTCAACGAAGAAAAATAACAGCGAGAGCCAAGATCACACTTAGCAAAAATAGAGAAATCAAATCTGGTCCTCCTAAAAGTACGTGTTGAGGCATGTTCCTTTCTTCTTTCTTGCCAAGGCATAACAGTAGGCTATAGCACAGGATAATGAACCTCTTCCCTCCTTTATGCCATGGCTAACACTGATGAACAGCAAATTCCTACAACACATGCAAGTTTGTATGTTGAAGCAGTAAACTTAATAAAATATGTAATGCTTCAAATGGAGAACTTGAATTTGCTGATATGTGTATAGTTGCACCTACTATAACTACATTTTAAAAGAATCACTTATTGTAGAATCATTGTGTTGTTGATATTAATTCATTTAGCCCCATGTATTTGGAAGTATGTAGGATTTGTATGATAATCTGTGTTATTGTAGTACCTGTAGTAGTGTGTACTGCTCGGGTCTAAGCTGCGTGAACCTGAGAGAAATGTGCATCGCAGTGGTGTTGACGAGTGATGAGGTTCCTTGGTCCGTGCATAGTACAGAACCAAATACATTGGACGGTGGCTCACTCACTCATTCGTAACACCACAGTGTTTTGAGCAACAGCCCTAAGTTAGCATTATTGGAATAGAAAGGAATACCAGATATCACGGCGGGCAGTTGACAGGCCCTTCTCTTCTCGCCTGACCCTCCCCTGTTCTTTCTCCTCACCCCGCAAGTTCACAGAACATGGAAAATGAACCCGAGCAGTATAGCCTACTTTTTGTAATTCAGGTGACGAGTGGAAAGGAGGCAGCCATTGCCTTAAGTTAGGATCAATCCCAGCGTTAGCCTGGAGTGGAAGTGGGGAAACCACGGAAAACCACTTCTTGGATGGCCGAGGTGAGAATCGAACCTACCTCTTCTCAGTTCTGGCTCACGAAGCTGATTGTGAGTCGTTCCAACCCTCAGACCAGAATTAAATTACTTGGAAACTAGCCCAGGACCTTAGGAGTGGCAGCTACCACACCACAAGGTGGTATTATGGTAGCACTGAATGAAAGTAGCACGAGTGATAACATTCTCCATAAGGGGCAGATGACCTCGTAGTTCCGCCCCTTGAAAGAACAATAACTCACTACCTATAGGTGTATTTTCCAGAGTTGGAATCTGACAATTCAGCACCACTGGGCAAAAACAGCTGACGACTAGATCGCCCGCATGGCTTGTTGCCATGGAAACTATACAGCGCTGCCAATTTGAATGATGCTATTTCACCACTTGCTTGTCGCCGATCAGTCGCTTGTTTGGTTGCCTCCAGTGCACACTCACCTTGCTGCGTTTCATAATCTGTTGTTTTAATGAGTTATAATTGTTTGATTTATACTTATTTATACTTTAAACTTATATTTATACTTATGATTCATTAGAGACCGTTATTTATGTATGTAGCAGTGTTAGTGTCAGTTCTGAGCATCAGGCGAACCATTAATTCCATTCAGTCGCGCGCAGGAACGTAGGCTACCGCCTCTGCTCTTGTAATTAGTAAGACTACTGTGACTAGCTTCTGTCTTCTAAAGGGTGACTTAATAGTCTACACAATGAGCCTATATTTTGTAATACAATTGTGTGTTACTTGTGACTTGAAACTTATTCTACAGGAAATATAAATAACTAAAAATCACGGAAACAATCACGTGTTGTCGTTTCGCTTTGATCATTTTTGCTTTATGATAGTATTCGTAATATTGTTATTGCTATTCATTACAATAATTTAGGTCTCTCCTCAATTTGACGGGCTAATATTTTGTTTTACAGTTTGCACCGAACAGATTTAAGCATTGGTTTGTTTAAGATTTTGAAAACCATCTGAATAAAAAAGTAATAAATGTAATAACGGTGCTAATGATATTATGAGCATGAGGAAAAGAGCGGGAGGATGGAAGTATGCGCGTGGTGGACAGCAGCATTCGTGGCACCGCTGCCTTTAGTTCAACAGTTCGCCGCCGAACTGTCAGATCCCAACTCTGGATAATACACCTATAACATTCTCTATAGTACATAAATTAGCCAAAATACCTTATGAAACGACGAGAAATAAATCAGGGAATGAAGTTTAAATAGATGTTTCCTCCTCCGCTCTCTGTGACCCACCCAACCATCCCAAAAAGAATCACGACTTATATAGGCAAAATTACAGCTGTGGCTGCCATTGTTCACATCAACTATCATCAAAACAGTACTACCAACCTCGCCAACACCTGACCATTCTAACCTTCGTTTCGTCCATTCCAATGGTTTTTGAGAATGGTTACAGCCTAACGCGTCCAGATCAATGATTATTTTATCAACAGTGATTTTGTATGCCACTTTTTATTATCAACAGTGATTTTGTATCCCACATGTTGGAAACAATTTGTGCGCCTCAGTGTGTGCCGCTAGAGTGGACTTTGTTGACAGTTGAATGAGATGCAAGTGCTGTCGGAACATGGCAGCCGTTTTTAAAAGAGCAAAATATAGAAACACATATTTACATACTGGGCGCCAGGGAATGTTGTCCGCAGTGCCTACAAGCTGCTGCGAGAGATTAAGTCACCAGTTACGTTGGTTGCACGGCTGTCGCTTGTATCATAACAAACAGTAAACTTTATACTCACCCAGCCATTCATAACATACTGTTGCACTCTTCCAATAATCTAACTATACGCACTGACGATTTCGACAGCTCACAGCCCACACACGTGGCCTTCGCCCTATCAGGGACACCGTGCTGCGAACTAAACTGATGACGCAACCTCTCGCATCTGCAGAGAACATTTCCTGGCGCCCCGTACTTTAGCACATATATGATGTGCAGTAGTGACCAGGGTTCCTAATTTCAATAGGCCTACGTAATATCGCCCAGAAGATGAAACAAGGAGACAAGGTATGTAAAAGTCACATTCATGTCTGATGCAAGTGTATAAGCTGCGTTCTACTTTCATTCAGAATTAATACCTAGGTAAAGTAACATGTGGGAATAAATATACTAGCTAGCCTATATCAACCATTACTTTGGCATACAATAAACCAATTATATTTGTCTTGTATCCATCTCGCTGTTACAGAAAATCATCGACACTAATTACCAAGAATATAATCGGCCCCTTATAGAGAATGTTATCGCTCGTTCTACTTTCATTCAGTGCTACCTTAATTCTGAATGTAAGTGGAATGCGGATTATACTTGCAGCAGACATGAATGTAACTTTTACATACCTTGTGTCCTTGTTTCATCTTCTGGGCGATATTACATATTAAAATTAGGAATCCTGATCACTACCAAACCTCATGATGTGCTAAAGTACGTAAATATGTTTTTCTATTTATTGATATTTTAAAAACGGCTGCCATGTTTCGACAGCGCTTGCATCTCGTTCAACTGTCATCATTGCTCACTCTAGCAGCACGCACCAAGGCGCACACATTGCTGCCAACATGCGAGATACCAAATCACTGTTGATAAAAAGAACTGGGATACAAAATCACTGTTGATCAAAAAAAGAAGTTCATCGGGATGCGTTAGGCTGTAACCATTATCAAAACCAATGTTGTACGAAAAAATTAATACATATTTATTACAGCGGAGCGATATACTGCATAATAATTACAGAGCATATAACAAAAATAACTCATTTCAGCCATGGGGGAAAAAAATCATTACAGAGAAGTGAAAATATTGCACACACTAGCCTAATTAAGAGCAGTGAACCGAGTGCTGCGCACTAGAGACTAAACTGGGCACTTCTTTGTTTGGCAGTACTGTTATGGTACTGTTTTGAAGATGATTGATTTGAACAATGGCACCCACAGCTGTAATTTTCGCTAGCCTATAGCCTATATGCTGTGATCCTATTTGGGATGGCTGGGTGGGTCACTGACGGCAGAGGAGGAAACATCTATTAAAACATCGCTCCTTGATTTATTTCTCATCGTTTCATAAGGTATTTTGGCTAATTCATCTATTATAGAGAATGTTATCGCTCGTTCTATGTTCATTTAGCGCTACCTTTATTTTAGTAAAACACAGAAGCTATTTATTAATATAATGGACATCTATGATTGATCCAACCCATAGGACTGCCACCCTCACCTTTCAATAAATAACTAAAATTTTAAGCCTATGATTAATGTAACTAATCCACATGGGAGTCCACATGGGTCACTAATACCCAAAATTCCTCCAGCTTGATATTTGGGGAGTGGGTGTAGGTGGGAGGTATACCTCACCCCACACAAAAAACAAAATTGAACCACATGTCTTATGCCTCTTCCGATTTACTCTTTCTCGTTTGGTTTATGAACTCTCAAGTGAGCTTCCCTTTGTTGAAGAACTGAGACTGCAGATGCTTTTGCCAACAACACATGGTTTTGAGACACTAGTTCAGGAAATGAAGTCTAAGAAAGATAGCATCTGGCAAGAATTTTACGCGACTGATGCGATGACATCACGGGACTGGACAGAGAGCTCCTACGAGCTGAGGCACCTGGTAACGAGATTCTCGGTACATGGTTTCCACTTCAAAGTGTGTAATACCGTAACAGAAGATTTCATCAGCCAGACTTAAATTGTGTATGTGCCCTATGTGGTAGAAGATGTGATCGATACCACGTGATGTGGTGTGGGCAGAGGAGGTTATCTCTGTCTCAGTTCTGTTCAAACTAGTTGTAATTTCATACTGCATATTTTGTGCTTTAATAAATTTATTATTATAAAAATAACTAGCTTCATTAAGTCAGGTTTTGGATCAAGAGATCTTACTAAAAAAAAAAATACTTAAAAACATGGCAGTTTTCAGATTGGCCGAGTGAGTAGACCTAATTAGACAGTAATTACAAGTTTCGAACACTTCAAGTCGCTTACAAATTGATTAGGTTATGTTAGTCGCATCGTAGTCATTGTAGGCCTACATGTTACAGCCCACATGCTGTACGATTAATTCAAGTGTACAAAATTAATGAATGAATTAATAAAACAGTGCATTCTACTCCGGGCGGTGAAGGTCACACTTCACCCATCTAGGGCTGAGATGTAGAACTACAGTAGTTACAAGTACTGCCAGTGACAGCGAGACAGAGGTTATCGAGAGGGCGGGCAAGGTAGTCCCAAAGACTATTTTACAAAACAATTAATTTTCTTTTTAAACAGTTACAGCTGAGAGCTGACTGTAGGATGATCACCGCATTGCTGACTGTTTCTGAACACACAACAGCGGTATAGTGCTCAGAGCGAGGGGCAGAACAAGATGCGTCACATTTTCAAGCTTTAGCACGCTTCCTTTTCAAGATCGTATTGTTTGTGGAGTTTTCATGTGGACACTGCCGTGAGTATAGAAATGTGGGAACTCTAAACCAAGATATAAACTGGGAGTATAGCGCCCCCAATGGGGGGCTGCAGCAACTCGGGAGGTTGGAGATTTGATTCCCCGCACTGACAGAAGCTGTCCTGAGCGTTGTTGTTCCATACTCCCTCCCAGTGGCGATTACTCCATGTAGGACGTGAGGATCATCACTTTAAATTTAATTTCAAAAGTGCCATCAAAGGAATCTGACTAAATAATTACAGAATAGCCTAATTATTGATACATACCTTGAGTCATCGACTGAGAAGCGATGAAAGGAGCGTATCTCCAACCTCTACTTTTGCAGCCAAGAACACAAGATTCTGAGTGATGTTTTCCCATAACCTACATACAAAATATACAGAATGAGGTACAGAAAACATGAAATACAAAATCTAACAAAAAAATAATTAAATTAGGCTCAAGTCATTAAATCTAGCTTTCTACGACTACGGAAGTCCACAAATAATAATGCATGGCTCTCATAAGAATCCTATCGATAATATCAGCACTCTCTTAAGAAATCAATTTAATAATAAATAATGCATTATCGGTACTTACAACAGAAATGGAAATACCGGTACTGGTTTACAGGTTACATCCAATTGAAAACGCCAAGATTAGGGCACTTCTTTTTCACAGAACATCAAGAAACACATGTATTTAAGGTGATTGATATTGATAATTGTTGCTGTAAGGGGCCTATACCGAACGTCAGGTCAAGACTTAAGCGGTCCCTTTGATGTTCTGGTCTGTGAAAAGGCTAACGCGCAAGGAAATAGTTCCCAATTTTTCTGCTTGTTTTTGCAGTACAAGATGTTTTAGCGCATGTTGCTATGTTTCGATATACTGGCTAGATTACTTTTACGAAATTCCTTGGTATACATCTATGAATAAATTAATCATTTTCTCGTTAACTGGGAGCTGCACCAACCTTGCTTTTCATGTGATTAACTGTGTGCGCGAATATTGCTTGTAGTGGTATTTTATACGATAGGCAGAGTAATTCGGTACGAATTTGATATTATATTATATTATATTTCGTTCTGTATAAACCTTGTTTGAGCTGCAAAAGAGTAACCGACTCATTCAATGTTGTGGCAAATCAGGTTCAAACGTTGGCAATACTGTTATGAATGCACGGACTTCAAGATGGCTCCTTCAAGTAGACAACGTGTTCAAACTGCAGCTGTAAAGCTTGAATCACCAACAAAATACTTCAAAAATAATAAAAGTGGGGAGAAGTTCAGTAAAAGATGCAAACAAATGATTTTAAATGCATATACTGTAGTAGGTTGAGGGATGACAATCCAGAGTGGACAGTAGAAGAGTTGGTGAAGAAGACTGCATACTTGACTGGCGTTTCGACATACAGTGTTGACTCGGTGCGCGCTGAATTCAAAGCTCATGGTGAGTCTCCGGCGAGAAGTCGGCCGGCGTCACAAGGGAAGGGGGTTCGTGTGTCACAGTATTTAGAATTTTGTTCTGTGTGGAATTCGTAGGAAAGTGCTTTCTTCTTTTTCTCAAGAATGAAATTCCAACTGTGACGAAAGTGACAGTGAAAGTTAATGGTGATAGTAATAGTAGTGAAACATCTGACGGCGGTCTCAGTGGAATAGAAGCAATGGAGGAAAATTAGCGACAACATCTGTAAGTTATATACACATGTTGTATCCTAACATTTAATCTTATTTATAGGAGATTGTTTACTTCTTAGTTGCCTATGTCAGCTCAACCGAAAATATATAGCCTACTCGCCATGTTTTGTAATGACATTTTGATGATGGCTAATACGCATATACACCTGACAGTATTATTTTCCTATGCGCGGTATAATTATTATTTTGTTTTATAATTACCCTCCACTTCACGTTACAGTTAAGTCTTTGTACTAACAGTAGATCATTCTGCCTTCTGATTCTCAAGAGTACGTGTCGTAACCCTTCAAGGAAGCAGCTGTTTCTCCCCGTCAACTTTCGATCTTTTGCAAGATAAGATGGTGACGGATGACAAATAAGCAATTAGTTGGTTCATAGGGTTCAAGGACACACGTCATTTCGTCTTCTTATATCACTCATCGTTCATGTGTCATTACTCGCCTAACACAATGTTATAATGTTTTAAATAATCACACGATAACATAAAACTACAAGCATCCTTTTTTTTATTAACAAAGAGCCTCGGGTTTCGACACGATAGGAAAACATATTTGGTTCAGTGAATATGCCGTAGATAAATTCGTAATTGAAGTGAATCAAAGGTCCGAACGCAATAAAGTCTTTGTGGTTAAGGTAGATTCAAACACTTGATCAGATGCGCGCCATGTTGGAAACACAAGACGGGACAGAGAGAGAAGATGCGCGGAGGGACAGAGAGAGAAGATGCGCGGAGGGATATTTTCCTCAGGTCTTGACCTGACGTGGGGTTATAACATCTACGTTATCGGCCCCTATTTAAGGCGAAATCAATCGAAAACTCTGGGGAAGAAATATTGCTGTAATGTACAGGAAATGTAAATACACCGCCATGTTTGAACAGAACAGAAGTAGTGTGAGGGAAGGCAATGCCGCCAACCGACAAAAATAATGTTTATTTAATGATAAGTGCCGTAATTATCGTCTGTGAGCAAGATAATTGCAAGGAAATGTCAATTAGGAATTATGTGTATATTTATTGACTAAATATAGTGATATGTTTGCAATTTAATTACAACGTTGTATCATGCATATGTTGGCAACACGATATACACGATATACAGCGCTCCATACGACTGGCACGTGCTACTACACCGATGGTGCCAAATGATCCCTATCTGGTTGACACCCCCGAGTTCGACAGGTTTGGCAGCCGGCACGGTTCATATCCTCGCCGCTAGATGGGAGCTTCATTCACTCCATTCCCTGACCCAGTCGGTCGACTGGAAGCAGGCTGTGGATTATTTCATGATTAATGAGTTGATGGAGATCTTCTCATTTCTTTGTGTGTGCAGAGATGGTGTGAAGAATGGTCTCCAAGTCCCTTGCCAGTTATCAGACGAACAGATAAATTCTTTGTAATCAATGAGAATACTTAGTGATATGAACTTAATCATATTTAAGAGCTTCCTTTATTGACGATTAATCTAAAATGAAACACCAATAGGTATTTAATACATTTAATACACCTTTATGTATGGTGATGTATTGTATTTTGACATACTGTATGTTGCTGTATGCGTAGACAACAGAATTTTGTCAATGACCATCAACATTTCCATATCACATCAAAATTTTCATTGGAGCAAGAGGATAATATTACAGTAAATATTCCAACCTATGCTTCACTCCGCAAAGAGTTTTTATTCATCTCATAGAAAGACCATCTGAAGATATTTTTAAAATATTTTTAGCCTATTTATAGGAATATACAAACACCAAATAATTTAGATACTGTATATCATTTTTACAAACTCATTAGCCTATTTTCATTTATGAAAAAAATAGGCTTATGAGATCACCTTTTGTCCGTGTGTCTGTCTGTGCATGTGTGCGTATGTGTGTGATTCGTGTGTGTGTGTCCCCCTAATAAAATCTTAACGGCTCGAGCGATTTCAATAAAACTCGGTAAGTTCATAGCACAATTCCGGGCGACCCCGACCGTGCCCTTCAAATTTTGTTTCGTCTCACCAATCCAACATGGTGGCTGTGCGAAATATTTCACCAGCATTCAATAACTCCGAAACTATTACCGATATCACCCTGGAATTTTGTACAGTGATAAAGGGAACTACTAGAAGTTCACCTATGTGACATTTGAAAACCTGATGACTACAAAACCAACATGGCGGCCAAGTGAAGTTGCGACTTTTAAATAGACGTTTCTCGCGATTTAACCAACCAAACGCAATGAAACTTGGTACAGCGTATAGTTTTATACACATTGTAATGTACATACGTCCGTCCAGAGTTAAGAGTGTACTATGGGCTCTTATGGGCTTTTACATTTAGCGGACTCCCCCAGAATTGATGACTTCGAATTCTTTAAAACTGGATTTTCGCTATGGTATTTAATAGGTTAATGGTCATGGGTGGATAGTACATGATCCTCAGCATTCAATTAATGATATGTAATTCTTACATTCTTGATATGCAACATGATTTTGTAATGTATCTGACAGCAGAGTCTGCGCGCTGGATGGAACAGCGCGCACGCTGTAGTACGTGTCTAAGCTCTTCACTGAAGGCACGAGTCCAGATCTCTCCAAGATATTTGAAACAGTGTTGGAGTGTAAGGATCGTTTTGTGTAATATAAAAATAATTGTGATTTAGGTATAAGTGGCATTAAAGATGTGGCTGATGTTCCGTTTGAGAAACGTAAACCCGGGGAAATTTTAAGGCGCAGAGAACGACAGATAGTTTGTAACGTCTACCAATTATATAAAGACCAAGAATCAGGAGAAAAGTGCTGCTGTACGTTTATGAAAACCCCGTGATGATATTATATTATTATTATTATTATTATTAGTAGTAGTAGTAGTAGTATTATTATTATTAATACTCACCTGAAATAATGTGCGTAACAGAACTTTCATGCAGTTAAATTACGCGATTTGTGCCGAATGAGGAGCTTGTATGTAAAATAAACCGATAAGGCTCATTATGAAATGGATAATGATTGTTTTGAGAAATATTTTAAAGAACAGATTGTCGCAAATTTCCCACATCAGTCTGTAGTATTTGCCATTCATTGTCCAATGTACGTTGTGCCACTGAATTTTTTGTTTACTTTCTTTCATCTATCTATACCGAGCTCGATAGCTGCTGTCGCCAGTATTCGGGAGATAGTGGGTTCGAACCCCACTGTCGGCAGCCGTGAAGATGGTTTTCCGTGATTTCCCATTTCCACACCAGGCAAATGCTGGGGCTGTACCTTAATTAAGGTCATGGCCACTTCCTTCCCACCCCTAGCCTTTCCTGTCCCATCGTCGCCATAACATCTATCTGCGTCGGTGCGAAGTAAAGCAACTTGTAAAAAAAATCTTTCATCTACGCGTGTAATAATATGTGGAGTATCATATGATAAGAACAAAATTACTTGTTATTTCCGGGTACTCTCTTCGCCTCTGCAGATAAAAGTGACTCACTGGGATCTGTGTAGGTGTCGTTGCGACATATGATTTGTATCATGTCACTGACCTAGGCTGACCTTGGAGAATATATTGCCATATTTCGTATTAAACTTGATCCATATCTAACGGATGACTCAGGTTAGCTTTCATGTCATTTCAATTGTTTTGTCATAGCCATATCGTACGTAACTAAAATTCCAATGTAAATAAATAGTAAATTGTCGCAGTATTTATAATCCGTTGTAAGCATTGTTATGTAAATCAATTACTATCCTCGGCTCCCCCACTCCTTAGGGGAATAACTCAGTCTTTATCTTTATTAAAATCTGTTCCAAATTCTGTTATTCTTACGGGAATTATAGTAAAAGGTTGCAGATTATAATAGCGCGAAGGATCGAAATTCCGTCGGGATGAAGAGCTTGCTGATCCTCAGTCCGGCAGCGGGCTGTACTACTCTTGTGGAGTGCTGTACAATAGCTGCCCGTCTACACTCGCTAGACGTGGCAACGCTTGTGCCATAAGAGCCCGTAGTACACTCTTAACTCTGGACGGACAACTTCGTTCAATTGTTTACATAACCTCAAGATGGCGGCTGTGCGAAATATTTCACCGGCATTCTATATCTCTGAGACTATTACCGGTATCACCCTGCAATTTTGTACGGAGATAAAGGGCACTACTGGAAGTTCATCTATGAGACTTTCAAAAAACCGGTTAACTACAAAACGAACATGTGGCAAAGCGAAGTTGAAAGTTTTAAATAGACTTTTCTCGCGATTTAATGATCCAAACGCTATGAAACTTCCTACAGCAAATGTTTATACACATGGTAATAAACTGGTAACTAATTTGGTTCAATTGTTTACGTAACCTCAAGATGGCGGCTGTGCGAATTTCGAATATTAAGTTTTTATTTCTTGTGTTCTAATTATGCGATCGAAATCAACATTTACATAATGAACGTACACAATAATCATCATCTAATAGTACATAACTCTATGGCCTACATATATTAAAATTCAACATGGCAACCATCCGAAATATTTAGACGGTTCTCAATATCTATTAATCTACTACAGTAATCAAACTGAAATGTTGTAAGTGTATAGAGGCTATAAGCATAAGTTCACCTATGGGAGGTTCAATAACCGGGCGAGCACAAATCCAACATGGCAGCAACGCGAAATTTAAATATTGAAATGGACGTTTCTTGCGTTTTAACTATCCTAGCGCAGTGAAACTTGATACGGTATATGCTTATACAAATTTTAATCGACTGGCAGCTAATTCATTTAAATTATTTTCATAACCACAAGATGGCGGCTGAGCGAAATTTTAAAATCCCGCTTTTATTTCATGTGTCCTAATCATGCGATTGAAGTTTGAATAAAACACCTACACAATAATCTTCATGTATTAGTACATATATCTAAGGCCTATAATATAAAAATCCAACATGGTGACCATCCAAAATATTTAGACGGTTCTCAATATCTACGAATTTATTTCAGCAATCAATCTGACAATTTGTATGTTGATAGAGGCCATTAATATTAGTAGGATGTATAAAAATAGGCTATTTGGTTCTTCACCGAACTACTTGTGTTTATATTATCATCAAATTAAAGCCCACATTTGTTACAGATCTGTTTTTTAAATATTTTTTTAAATACATTTTTCATAGAAAACCACAAGTTAAATATTATTTCAAAATCTTTGCTCATAATTACAATACTTCCTTTACTTAAAAAAAGAAAAAAAAAACAATTACTGAAGAAGGCCATAACATGGCCGAAACTGGTATTTAATTAATGTATATTAATTTTAGATCAATTAGGAAATTCCCGACAGAGAAAGTTGCCCGAGGCGTGTTTCACTGCCCCCACTCCAAACTGGACGTGGAGGTAAATATTGTCGGAATGTGTCAACCTGCGCTATTCTTCACTATCTACTCTTGTTATCTCCAAGACATATTGGACACTATTCATTAGCAAGTTTTGTCATTATTCCAGATTCCTGGATTTCTTTAGTCTTGATCTTAAAATCTCAAGTTCAGTCGTTTTCTTTGTGTTTCGCAGTTACTATTCAGATCTGCACAATTTAATGTTTATGTTGTAGCTTCGTAGCTTTGTAGCCTGCACTATGGGTTTTAAAACGGTATCGTGGAGTCTAAAATGCTTATATGCATTCTGTTACAAAACATGGTGCATTCGTAAATAAATTGGCAGAACATTACTTGTTCGAACACCTCCACCGTTGGCCTCGTTGTGACAACTCACACTTAAAAAATATGTATAGTATCCTATAACTCGCAAATCCATGTCTTTTTGACAGTACATGGATAACATGCTAGCTGTGCTGATTATATCTACGGAAACTCCTGGGGATTCAGGTGTACGTAGCTGTCAGTCAACTCATGACTTAATCAACATTTCAGGAGGGATTGCCTACCCCCAATCTTTTCCCAAACCCATTAGCGTAAACTGACTGAACTCTCTTGGTTCAACCCAATTGGGATAAATTAAGCAAATCATTTCCGTCAAATGTCAAGACTGTTCTATGTGAAACGCCAGTGATTTGCCTTCCGTTGGCATTCTATGCGCATCGAATTTGAAGAATGACAAGTTGATAATACCGTACAATAAATGTTGATTCTAAAGCGTTTGTAACAACCTATTCTGTGTTACTTGCAAATTTTATTTGAACTAAAGAACGAAATTATCCCACATAGTACCTGTGCGCTATCTGTTAGTGCTATACTGTACCCGATACCTAGTTTAGGCTATCGGCTACGCCAGCAGACATTAAGCCGTAGTTGAGGTTTTGGGAAGAGTTGAGGAAAGATAGCGCACCGATCGAGTCAGGAGGAATGTCAGGATGACGTAGTAGGTCTAGGATCAAGAAGGCACTGACGTCTGTAAGAAGATGGAATTATGGATAGAAATGTGAAGCTTTATTAAGATATATATGGAATATGGTATTTAAACATCTTAGAAGAGAATATATAACATGCATTATATGTGGAAATAATTTTAAGGAAGTTAGATAACCCTTAAGTTATTTTATAACGGAATAGCCGAGATGATGAGGGTTCGAAAGTATAATTGTGACGCGAGAGCACAGTGGTGGGGTGAACGCCACGTGCCTGCGCCAAGCAGATAAGAGTGAAGACAGTGCGGACACATTCAGTGGAGCTCTGTCAGCCGAGCAAGCAGGATCGAGCTCAGTAGCGCAAGCCAAACGCATGGTGAAGGTCGCGTAGCGAACCGAAACTGTCACGGCAAAGTGTAGGCGACAGTTTCAACATCGCCGAGCAGCGAACGACAAGCAGGTCATTAATCCAGGCGGACTTGCCGAGCAAGCAATCATAGACGGCCGGGATATGTTAGGACAGCATTGCAAGTAGTTGGAGACTTGATTCTAAGCTACATTTCAACGCAGTCTGAACACAGTTTTTCTGAATAACATTATGACTATGCATTTCATAACGCATTCCAAGTAACTTTAACAATTTCAAGCAAACGGAATGTCGTAAGCATATGCACTGATGAACATTAGCTCGTGCATTAATGAAATTTATTTCTTATGCAGTTCGATAAATTACCAAATAAGAACACAACTACAGGGTGTTTCATAAACTTAGACACTCTCACGTAAAATTTTATTTTACGAAAGTGAGACTTATCAGTTATTGGAGATTGAACTTTCGATACTCAAACTGAACATTTAATGGAACTGTGGCGTAACGTAGAAGAGGAATAGGGGGTCCGCTGTTTCCATGAACTTTTTCGAGAGGACTTGGACAATATCCGCTATGGATAATCAGAAGTTCATCATGTCAGAGTAAACGCAGACAGAGACAAGATGGCACCGCAGAGCGATGGATTCGATTCCTGACGAGAGGAGGTCCACCAGCTGATTCACTTGGGATTTCGAAGGCAATCGTCATTTCATGGATGGAATGATATTCACGCCGATCTTTCGAGAAATTCATTATGTAGGGATAATCGACGATCTTGGAAATTTAATAACAGCTGATTATGAAAAGGTACTGTAAGAGTTATAACTACCTGATACGATTATTTTCATGAATACTGGGCACACATGTATATTTTTCTAATAGGAGTGATACGATTATTTAGACATGGTTTGACTTATTATACTTCGAATTTTGCTAGAATATGGAGTGACCATATGATATGGCAGGCATCATTATATGAAATTCTCACCATTGGTTGGCTTTATTAAGCAGATGTTTGGTCTTTTAGACATTTTTCCAGCAAGGATATTTTTCATGAATAGTTTTTTTGTGTAACGAGTATTTCGAACTCGTGATCTGCAATTGATTATCTAAAATTACTTCGTCAGTTCATTGCATACTAGCGAGTGTGTATTATTCATCAGTAGGGATTTTTTCCATTGGATTGTTTGGAGATATTAAGAAGTTATTCACTTTAGTGAATGCATATCGCTTTTATATGACAACTAGAAACTTGTTGATTCCTATCTGGTACATTCACTCATATAGTCTACGAGATGGGGTCTTTCGTATTTATACGATTGTATGGTGGCTACTCATCTTACCCATCGTTTAGGGCACTATCATCTTAGTCAACGAGGCGAGGTCTTTCGTATTTATACGACTGTACGGTGGTTACTCATCTTACTTGCCATAGAGGGACTCATTTTTATCATCCGAGTGTACATGAGATTGTAAGTGAATCAAACAAGGAACACATATCAGTCGAAATTTTGTTATATAAAGTAACGATAAATGTCAGCAGGATTGCGTTTAGTAATTCTTGTTTGCCAATCCAATATTTTATTGCTATACTCTTTTGAGAGTAATTTCAGTTTAACAGCTGATACAGCTGATGCTTTTGATGATTTTTATAACTGTGTTTGATACCTTTGAGAAGGAGTTAAAGTAATTGAATCTTGTAAGATGAATCATTAATGGTCAGATTTATTTTAAGGCAGATCAGTATTGCAGATTTTGAAATGAGAAATTATAGCACATTTGTGTTTTTTCTGTGATGTGAATTGTGAGAATTGTAAGAGAATTTATGCTATTTGAAAGCAGATCTTGAATTCCTGAGGTAAAATATTTTTTCCAATTGTTTAAGAAGTTGTCTAGATGTGATCAGATTAATTACAGTTATTGGAGATTGTGTGCGTTGATAATTTGAAGCCAGTTATATATTTTTTGTAGATCATGCAACATGGTTAAGTGGAGTTTGTGATAGGCATTTTGTAGAAGTTGCCATGTGATAGTAGCAACGTTGCTAATGTATTTTGAGGCAGACATGAGGTCGTCGTACCCAGTCTAGCGTAATTGTTGAGATTCATGCTGTATGTGCTGAATATTTGTGGAGTTTTTGTGAAATAATTGTTGTATTCAAATGTGATATTTGAAGAATTGAGGAAATATAATGTCGTTGTGGATAGTTAGATCCAACGTGATGTCGTGAAGGCAATAATATTTTTTGGCATGATAAATTAAATACGAGATATAACTTGGAAGTAATAAAACTGTAAGACAACGTTCTATAAACCATATTAAACAATTTGTTAGGAAATTAAACAAATAAATAAAGTTGATAATACAAGATTTTCTGAGAATAATAATTAATGAAATAATAATCTGAGATTTAAGCATATTAACGATCTGACCTAATGAAATAAAAATCAGAATGACTAGATGAAATAATGAAAATCTAAATAACCAGAAGATTAAAATTTAAATAAGTTGATAAATTAAATTTTGGAATAAATCAATGAATTAAATAAATGGATGAATTAAAGATTGGATAAATTAAACTGATTTAAATAAATTAATAGACGATTGTAATGATGATGAATAACTGAATTAGAAGGTGATAATTAATTAAAGAAGCTGATGATTAATGAATTTATATGGAATTAAATAAATTTAATTGAGATATAATTTGAGGAATTGCAACTTGAATTGAGGATTTAAATGATTAAATGGTGATGAATTAATGATTCTGACAGGAATGTGTAGAATTTTGAGATAAGAATTAATGTGAGGAATATTTAATTTTGATGATGATGATAACGATGACCAATGAGCCGTGAATTTTCTGTAATTCACGAATAAGTAATTATGAATGACAATGTAAATAGTGTAAATTAATTATTCAATGTTTAGGAGCATTTGACTAACATGTTCAACATTTAAATTATGCCATGCAAGCCATAAATTACGTGATGTTTAATATATGTGATTATAATATGTGTATGTTTAGACAGATTAATAACTTTTTCAAATCCACATTTATGATGTTAAATTAAAGAGAAATTAGGTCTCATGTATCACAAATGTCAGTGACGAAAGACATAGTGCTACAGTGATCCTGAGAACCCAGGAGAACTTTAGAGATTTTTCTGTTCTATGTGGATGAAATATTTTGATTAGAAAAGAGATGGTTCGATTTTTGGACAGTGACAATTTAACGTTGGCATTCGACCATACTCTCAGGTAGGAGGTATATTTAAAATGTCTGTCTGACTATCAAAGTGAAATAAATTTGTTTTTATCTTAGTTGTGATCTGATGATGGTGTGATGTTCCTTTTTCTTTCCTTGTCTTGAGTAAGGCTTAACCGGAAAGGAAGTGGTTTGCTAGGAATTCAGTTGATGGCGCCCATTTATATTTGCATTATTTCTATTAAACTTAAGCCCGTAACGACCCTAGAGATACTTTGTCTCGTGTTACCCACTGCTTTTTCGATAACTCAGCTGAATTTCCGACACATTCCTTATTTGACTAGAGGTTCATTTAACTCCGCTCTGTCCTGGAACTCCAGGAATGCGATGTTATAGCAGATGGGTCATCGCATCCCCAGGACGAACGAGTACAATACCAAACGCAAAATAACCGTGAACATGAGGGAGGAGCCAGTTTCATTGGCTCACCCACGCCAGCCAATAGCATAGCGCGGCGTTGTCTAGATAACTCAACTCGCTAGGCTCGCTGTGCCGTATGAAATCTTTATTTCTCTCCGCGCACGAAAATAATTAATTCTTCAATTATTTGATGACCCTATGTTACAGAGCTAAAACTTTTGAAGCTGTCCGTCCAAATCCTGAGACACTACGGCCAGCCGTTCTGGAGATATCATCTGCCGTTGAACTGGAGGGATAATTAAAGAGGGAATGGTGTAGGTGTCGATATATATTTTAGGCTTGCCAGGGAAGGAAGCGAAGAGTGACAGTATAGCTGTATCAATTCAGTGTACAGTGGTGAATCTTTAAAACGTGCTGTGAGCTGAAGTTTTGAATTCATAATAATGTTCCTTAGCAAGCCGTGTGGCAGCCGAACAGTTTTACACAGCCAGGCAAGAAATATAATGTTCAGGGTATTGTACCCATGAGTTATTATAAGGAGCATATGATCGTATCCGAGCTGGCTCACGGTCTTTCGAGGTATGGGGCGTTCAAAACACTGTACGATCATATGTTCAGGATTTGAGTCTACCAGGTGACTACTCTACATGGAAACAAAACTGATACCTAAATACAGTGTTTAATGATACTAATATCATGGCAAAATACAACAAAAACACAAAAATTTACGATTACATTTACACTCCGACAACACAAATAAAATATCTGGAGTGCGCAGATGATTATTCCAAACAATAAAACAAACCCTATTCTGTTTCATATGCACTCCGCAGCTCTGTTTCACCAATACAAAGATCAGATCCTCTTAAATGCTCTGAGCTCCTCAGGCATGCCACAGCATCTTGTGAGTCTTTATTAAAATTGGCGCTCGTCCGCATCCAAATATACCCTACACTTCCTAATATTTATACTTTTTGACATTGACGAATGTTCATAGTGTCATTCACGTCACTTAATTAATCTTAATTAGCATATCACAACACAACTATTAAATAAAAACGCAAGTTATCACTGAACAATCATTAAATGTAATCATCACAGATCCAAATATTTCTGTCCGTTCTGGATCGGAACATTTATCTTTACTTATGTTTTAACAATATTAATCTCTTTACATTTCTTTTTTAACATTACGTTGTTTGTGTGGACAATCATTTCCTTCCCCATAGATTTCAAACGCTTTTATGAGTAACCTCTCCCTCCAAAATACACATAATTAATGATTTAGCTTCACCATACAACAATCTTTCAGGTCTCACCAAGTCGTCACTTCCGTTGCAAATGTACCAGTTCGTGCATTACCATTACCCATCTGAGTAAATTAGCATTAATTGGATCATTACTCCTTATAGAATGCATATCATTATTTGGTGCAGTTAAAATGTCATCAGACACTAACTTGGCCAAATATTATCCGATTTTTACGATCCAACAACATATCCCCATGGATATGATGCATGTAATTCATTTAATACTATAATATAAACCATTTTTCAATTATTCAAGAGATGTGAAGAGATTTCAGTGTTCCAGTACCTACCTGCGTCTTGCACTACTGACCGACTTTTAACTTGTAAACAAACCTTGACATTTGCCTCAGTTACATACTGCAGCTCTCCAGGGGACAAATGATGGGATGTGTCATTATGAACGGAATCGATCTATATATATATATAATACCTACATTTAGGGATTTTTAATTGGCTCAATCCGGCTCTCAATTAATATTCTTAGCAAGGGATGGGTCTCCATTAGCTTCGCCGTATTAAGGATACAATCTGTGGCTCTACATAAGTGCCAGTCGAGTTACAAATGATTATCTCGCTGCACAGATACTAATACAGTATATTAAGAAATTATCATGATTCCTCCACGAAGAATTGTCATACCTCCACGGGCAGATCAGTTATTAATTTAGCTTACGTAGGGTATCACAGTTTTCCCTAGTAGCCATGAATATGCTAACAGTGGGTTACGGATGCCATATCCGGCCCAACTCTGTTGCTATAATAGGTATGCTCCCAGGCTATACACATACATTGTCGATTCGTAGATTGGCCCACTAGATTATCCAACGCGCGAGCTACTTGGATGATCCCTGCAATATTTTACGTAAATCTCTGGATTGTACGTTACACGGGCACGCTTATTGCGGCTAAAATAACATTCCTATTAGATTAATCGATTCGTAATGCACTCATATTCTCCCTGCATTTAATTACTATACCAAGGCTCTTCAATTAGCTCTATAAAAGGTATCATTTAACTGGCAATTACATTATCTGCCTTATTGGCTTTCAAGCTTAGCAATGTAGAAATTATCATTATTTAACATCTCTTTATCTCTCTAATATATCTCTCAGTCTCCCACATATAATAACATTATATTCTTTTATCGAACATGACACAATTTGCACGCTTTCAAGGCATCAACATACCGATTTTACATTTATTTTCGACTGTGACTGTGTTATATTGACTATCATCTTACGCATTACTCGTCGTAAGTTTATCATTCTCAAATCAAATTATTTACTGTAATACGAGGAATGTAAACTCGTTCAATGATTATAGCAAATTATATAATATTTCAAGGAATGATATGTTGTATGGTGAGCTCTAAAATCATAGTAACATTTTTGGATGGTACTCACATTTTCTTGCGGACTGGATTAATCAATAGTACAGCACATTACTCACCATCATGCTGCCTTCTAGCACATCTTAACACTTTTCACAAACAATACTTGATGTGGTTTGAACACGTTGATTACAGCTCGTTATACACACATTTCACATTTTAAAATATAACACATTTTCTTTATCACACAAATTTAAAACACTTTATATTATCACCTTTTTTTTTTGCACCACTTTATACAATTGATTTTTACACACGAAGCCTTATTTGGCTATCCGCTCCTGCGTGATTTCAGATCTGCAACGTTTCTGCACTATCCTGATATCCACTTGTCTCCACCGAAAGTCTATCTCGAGTAGGTGTGTTCATCTCCCGTCTCATACTGTGTTCTTATTTTCTCCCTTCTAGCGTGTACTGCTTAAGCATTTATCACAAATACCTGTGATTCCTTTCTGGTTCCCATGATCTGTGGTAGACTTTACTATTTGACTGTATGATACTCTAAAGATCATAATTATCCCTATGGATAAGTTCATTGTCTATCACAATCAGAATGCGATTTTTCCTGCGCTGTACTGAATGACGTTTGCGTATAATAGCTGATTATCTGTCTGCTGTAGACTGTTCATACTTTTCATGTAGAAATACTTTTGGGATGCCTAATGCACCTTTCATTGTCTGCCTGTATGACACTGACTATAATGAATGAATGAACTTGCGTATTGCGCGCACTTATTTCATGTCGACGGACAGCATGTCGCCTCACGAGCTGAGTCAAAGAAGATCTGACTCTCCCCAGCTTCTCCGTCCATATAAAGGATTTTGACAAAATGTAGTCCCTGTTCACATCAGGAGTGACACTTTTCTCACACGCCGCGTTTTCCGACAAAGTAACGCGTGATTCCTGATCGTCTTTTCACGGAGGTTTCAGATCTACTTGCGTGCAGGTAATTCCTTCGCTCAATTAATTTATATTAATTGTTTTTCTCCATGGTCTCCCCACGCTATCCTCAGTGAATACCCTCCTGCTACTTGGTCAACCACTGCTCATCCGCGTTCGGCGTTGTGAATTTCCCTTTAATCTAATATAAGCTTTAATTTAGGTGTCTTGACATCCCTAAATTAGCTCTCTTTGAATATAAGCATCTGGGTGTAAGTCTCATCCCATTAGAATGCTTCGTTTGCCCGCAATTAATTAATTTCTCTCAATGACCATCACCTCCTCTCTCGTCTGCCTTGTCCGTCGGGGGTTTTTACGGTCATTATTCACTGTCTTGCTTCCCCAGTGACGCCTGTAAGTAGTCCATCGGAGACAGTCTGCGCCACCTACTTTCAAAAACGATATGTCACCTGTCAGGTTGCCTCGCTTTTCTGGATCTTTGCTGGATTCTTGTATACTGGCTTGCAGTTTATACAATATTCTCTCTTAGCACTGCTTATAATTCCTGTTCCAGATGTGGAATTAAGCATTTATTATCACATTATATTACCATATCATTGTCCCTCGGGTTCACTGTGGTTGTTCCCCCTCAGAGATTAATGGTTCGGTTCTCGGGAAAATAATAGACATGATTCTTCCTCCTCAGAGACCCAGGGTTCGATGCCAGTCAGCCTCGTCCCATTGGGTACAAGATTCCCCAGCAAAGTTTGAAAAATTCATTTGACAATTGAATTGTTTCAAACCGCACGCTGACTGTATCAACCTTGCTCACAATGTTTACAATAAGCGATCAGTGATCCCGTGCGGTTGGTTAGTTCCCCTCGCCCTTGGGTCTGCCGTCTGTCTCGAATGCTGGCATTCTCTTTCCTCAAGGCTTCATTCATAGCTTGGAGTTCGCCTGCTGCTTCCACTAGGTGCTCATATAACTCGCTAAGTTGACAGTTGCATTCTCTTCCTTCTTCCCCAGTCTCGGCGAGCTGGCTGCCTTGCCTCTCTTCTGACTTGTGTGGGTCATTCAATAGATTCTCTGCTTGCATACATAATGACTCCCCGTACACTTGGGTGTGTGTAGCTTGTTCCTCTGCAGCTTCAAACTCCTCGGGTGGAAAATAAAGTTTGAGATTGGTTGCGTTTATCACTACTTCCTTTCCCGTCTCATTATGTTTAATTCTGTAGGCGTTATTTTGCAAATCTCTTATAATAACATAGGGGCCGTGGAAGTTTGGGTTATTTTTTTGTATTTCCTGCTCTCTGGGTCTGAGCTGGCTGGTTTACTCACCAAAATATACTCGGCTACGAGTAGTGGTCTATGGTAGCGTTTTCCTCTGTTTCTCCGCTGCCGTCTGTCCGCTTGCTTCTTGTGATACTCGAATGTCCTCCGGATCATCAATTCGCGTGCCGGATGCACATCTACAGGTGTCTGAATGACGTTGTTCCATGGCCTCTCCGGTCTTCTATCAAGGTGTAGGCTCACGGGTACTTCTCCTGTCGCCTCATGCACTGTATTGTTAATACAATACTCGATGATGTCGAGTACATCTATCCACTTCCAGTTTTCTGCGGAGCAGTATATTTTCATATATTTCTGTAATTCTCTCATGACGCGTTCTGGACTGTTGGCTTCCGGGTGTCGAACTGTGGACAAATCTGTCTTATTCCCAGATTTTCCAACTCCCTGCGGAATTCTACACTGGTGAAACAAATTCCGTGGTCGGACAGTATGTTTTCCGGTGTACCTAGTATATGAATGACTCTTTCCTTCAGTCTTTTAAGTACCTGCTTCGTACTGGTTTTCTGAATGGGGCATAGGACTACCATTTTAGAAAACACGTCTAGTGCCACTAGGATGTGCTTATTTCCCCTTCTGGCTCTCGGCAGAGGGCCGAAGTTGTCCAGTGCCATAAGCTGACATGGCTTCTCTGGCAGGAGCGGTATGGGTTTTTGCCTCATTAAAAACGAGTTAGGCTTTACTCGCTGACACATATCACAAGTTCTGTTTGTGTTCCTGACTGTTTCTCTCAGCTTAGGCCAAATAAATGCTTCTTTCAACAGGGCGACGCAAAAGCTATGTGTGCTAACCACACTAATCTTCTTTGCAACGCTGCAGGAATAACAATTCTGGGTCGAGTATGATCTGCATCACTCCATTTGTGCAGCATCTGGTTAAACCATAGATACTCTGTTGACAGCTCCTCGGCCTCTATATACATCGGGGTTCCTCTGACAAGCTTTCCCTCGAAGTAATCAATCATCATAAGTATCCAGGGATCTTCACGTTGAAGGATGGTGATGTTTCTCAAGTCGTCCAAGGTCTTCTGGTCTCTATCTTCTATCTCGATAGCTAGAGCTTCCTCTTCATCAGCTGTCGGATATCTACTTAGCAAGTCAGGTATGACATTGTCCTTCCCCGGGCAATACTCGATTTCTACTTGAAATTGCTGTATGTATAAGGACCATCTCGTTAATCTCTGACAGTCTTTAACAGAAATGTTAGGGCATTATGGTCTGTTCTCAACACGACCCGAAATCCATATATGATCTTTCGCCAATACTGGAGAGCATATAGTATTGCGAGGAGTTCAATCTCCGTGACCGTATAATTTCTTTCATTGGATTTCAATCTCCTGCTTATAAAAGCAATAAAAATTTTCTCCTCTGGCCTGTCAACATTTTCCTGATAAAGCATTGCCCCCAATGCCTATAAGCGATGCGTCAGTTTGGATAATAAATTTCTGGGTGTAGTCCGGATATCCCAATTTCACATAATCTAAAAGCATCTGTTTCGATCTCACGAAGGCTTCTTCACATTGCTCAGCCCATCGCCACCTTCCCCCTTTCTTCAATAAATCTTGGAGTGGTGCTACGGTCTCAGTATATTTCGGGAAATGGCTCGAAAATAATCCAATAACGCCTAAGTACTGCCTTACGGTCTTCACCTTCGTTGGTCTAGGGATATTTCTAATGACCTCCAATTTTCCAGGGTTCAGTCTTACTCCTTGTGCATCTATTACATAGTCTAGAAATTTAACTTCTCTCTGGCAAAAGTTAGATTTCTTTAGATTACCCTGAAATTAGCCTGACTCAGGTTATCTAATAACTTGCGTAGATCTCTGATATGTTCATCCACTGTTTCCGGCTTCGGTGGCGTAGTCGGTAGCATGCTGAACTGCTATGCCCAAGATAGCGGGTTCAAACCCGGCCGAAGTCGTCGGATTTTTTAAGAGCGTTGAAAATCCTTCAGTATGCCTTCCTTCGGAGGGGAAGTAAAGCCGGCGGTCCCATGTCATAGATTTATGGCATGTAAAAAATCCTTTCACAGACTAAACTTGTGTAAAGCAAAATTTGTTAGGTTAGATTTCGTCAGAACGCTCTATCAAAGTTCCAACGTTCACCACTAGGTATCATTGATATCTGGTGGCGAAAGTTGGAACTACTTGAAATTGAACGGAATGTGTAGCTCACCCTTTAGGGTATCCGCTGGAAGCAGCTACAGACTCAGGCGAGCCGAACATGTCCTCGGACACTCCCGGCACCAAAAGCCATACGATAAATAAATAAATAAATAAATAAATAAATAACTGTTTCCGATGTTAGCAGAATGTCATCTACGTAGCTTTTGGTTGTTGCTTTGACTTCTTCAGACAGGTTTCGGTCAAGCCCTCGCATCAGTGCTGGACCCGCTGTTTTTAACCCAAATGGCAAACGAAAAAATGAATACGTGTGCTGATCGAATAAAAATCCGGTTAGTAAGCTTGTTTTCTCCTCCAGCTCAATATGGTGAAAGCTCGCTGTAATATCAAGGTTTGTGAATACAGTCTTTCCTTTGTATCGCCGGAGGATCTCCTTTATGGGTGGCACTTGGTCAAATTCAGGTATGACCCTAGAATTCAAGTTCCTCAGGTCTAGGCATATCCTGACACTTCCGTCTTGTTTAGGTACAACTACCAGTGGACTGACATAAGGTGTGGCTGTCTTTACAATGACGCCTGCTTCCAGCATTTCCTGTATGGCTTCCTTAACTTTTAAATAATGCATCTCGGCAACTGGGTAAGGCTTTTGTCTGAATGGTGTCCAGTCACTAACTTGGAAGGCATATTGGAAGTTCTTGATTCGGCCAGGTCTCGAATCGAAGATTCCTCTTTGTTCAGACAACAGTTTCCTTAACATCTGTTTATGTTCTGGACCAATTTTAGCTTCCTCTAATTTTTCTTCAAGACATGTTCCGAATTCTGGTTCGAGATCCTTTTCAATGTCTGCGGCCAATGTTGCCAACTCTCCCTCGATCTCTTCTGTGGTCAACACCGCCTCCCCAGTCATATCTACGTATGTATGCCATACGTATTCTTCTGGTCTCGATTCACTGCGTTTTAATGAGATCTCTAAAATCTCATTTTCATCACTCACACGAAACATAACAATGGCTTGTGATAGATATATTATAACCTTGTATTCTCTTATGAAATCCGCTCCCATAATAAGGTTAATTGGTAGCTTATTCACCAGTAGAAAATTCTGTGAGAAGATAAGAGTTCCCTATCTGTAAATCTAAGAATACTTGGTATTTGCATATTATTACCTTATCTGGTATTACACCCTTGATTTTAGCCTACTTTTCACATTTTGAAAAAATGAGGAAAAGTAGACTTATGAGATCGATCCGGGAAAATGTGTGTCTGTCTGTCTGTCTGGATGTCGGTCCTTCTGTCTGTCTGGCTGTGTGTGTGTGTCCCCCCCCCCATCAACTCCTCAACGACTGCAGCAATCGAAACCTAATTTAGTATGAGTAAAGATGTATATCGGAATATCTCAAGACCATATTTGAAAATGATGTGAGTGCTACCAACTGCTGAAAAAACGCAATAGAAATTTGAGCTCCATGTTGGATATCATGGAAGGTATGCATGGGATCTATTCCAAAATTTCTAGGAGGCCATACATGACAGTGTTGCCAAAATAATTTTAAGCTTTCTGATAGGTCCAATTTTTAAATGCATATAACTTCTACAATATTAATTCGATCTCAACCAAATTTTGTATGTAATATGTGTACATAAACAGATATGACTGAGTGTATTCTTAAGAGCCACCAGGGCTACTAACTGCTGCTAATGAATGCTCTCTCAATTTTCTTCATCCAAATACCAATATATCTGAAAGTATGCAAGGTGACAGCTTTAAACTATGCACTCGTATAGTACCTGACATTTTAGATTAATTTGGAGTAACTTATATACTTCAGTTCTACCAACATGATTCTAAGCCAGCTGATAGGACCAATTTTTAAATACATGTAACTCCTATACTATCAGTTGGATTTCAACCAAATTTCGTATATGCTATGTGTAACATAACATATATGACTATAAGTATTCTTAAGAGCAATCAGGGCTGCCAACTGGTATTAAATGCTGTCTATATTTTTTACCCTAATATCAATATATCAGAAAGTATGCAAGCCAACAGCTTTATACTTTACTCACGTATAGCACCTGACACTCTAGATTAATTTGGAATAATTAATATAAGTCAGTGCTGCCAACATGATTCTATGCTTGCTAATAGGTCCAATTTTAAAATACATGTAACTTCTATACTAACAAATGGATTTCGTCCAAAATTGGCACAAAAGATGTCATAATATTTCCGATTATTTCTAACCAGCACACGCATGACATTGTTACCAACATTCTTTTACGCGTGCTGATAGATCCAATGTCTAACTGCATGTAACGCCCATTGGACTTCAACCAAATTTTGTATTCTGTACCTTAAGAGATGGAACTAAGAATATATTCAGTCACCAGGGCTGCCAATTGTAGTGCTCTATTAGGCTACATTATACCAGGAATATTTCGAACTAATTGGACATTTCGATATTACCAACCTAATTTCGTCGTTATTCTAGATGGGTTCATATACTGTAGAATAATCATTGGCATGAAAAGTAGGCTCTTTAGTTCGTCACGAAACTTCTTGTTACGCTTGAAATAGGTATTTTAAATTTATTCATTTAAATTTCATTATATAGTGCCTGTGTTATTAAGCATACAGTCGAGCCAGTGTCAAGAAGATTCCTTATCTTCATGCCCGCGATGTTTACAATAGTAATGGGTAGTTCCCTTTTTACGATGACCGGGCCTTCATCTTGGTCCTGAATGAGTTCCTCAGGTTTGGCAATCCAGTTAACCACATTTACTGCATTCCAACCCGTATTTCTGTCTCCTTTATGGTCATTTAATTTTGACGTTTTTTGTATTGCTCCGTTTCTTCTAGAGTTCCTCTGTCTGTCTTCATGTTGTTGAAGTTCCAGACTTTTCGCTCCCTCATCGTTTTTATAGATGTCGGGTGACCTATTTTTGATAGCTTCATCCCAATGAACTTGTGACTTGTTATTTTCGTCTCCACGCTCCTCCATATATCTGAGTGATGCGTGGTACCGTTCCTCTGCTTCTTCATTGAACCCGCGACTTTGCTCTTGGGGTCTCCATTGTTGGTTCCTTCCGTCTCGGCCATAACTTCTTCTATTGTCTGGCTATCGATCCCTTGTGTCGCGCTGATTCCAAGGTTTTCTCCCTCGATTTCCGCGGTTCGAACTTCCTCTGTAGGCTGGCCTCCAATTTCGGTTTCCCTTTTCTTCTTGATGCCAGTCTGACCTTACAGTTTCTGTGCTTGTAGATTTGTTTTTACTCTGCACTCTAGTTGGTTCGGTTTGTGGACTAGTCATGTGGACTTGTTCCGTATTCCGACTCTGCCTCTTCTGCTGAGTTGTGGTAAGATCAAGTTGTCTTAGGACCTCCTCCATCTCAGTTGCTGTTTTGGCATTTGCAGAGATTAATAGTCTTTGGACTTCGTATGGTAGCTGTTTGGCTATTACTACGCAGAGATCTGCCTCTCGGGGCGCTTCATCTAGCTCCCGGAAACGACATAATTGTGCTATGAAAAATTCAGCACACTTCGTTGGGTTATTTGTACTATAACGTCTGGAGTAGAGATCCAACCTTAGATTTTGCTGTATGCTCGGATCCCAGTATCTCTTTAAAATGCCTGGCGAAACTCCTCTACCATGTCGAACGTGTAGCGAAAGCTTCTGAACCATAGTGCACATTCGCCTTCAGTAAGTTTTTCAATAGCTCTTAATCTTCGCTCGGGCGGTACCTTTGAGTCATTTAAATATTTGGAAACCTCTTTGAGCCAATACTTGGGTGTCATATTTGAGTTACTCCCTGAGTATTTTCTCGGTTTCTCGTCATTAGCCCTTATAACAGTGACTATTTGATTTTGTACAGCATTTTCATGCGGTGTGGACGTAGTAATCGGTATTCCAGGTGTGATATACGGGCTGTCGCTTGGCATGGCTGTATTTCTTGGAGTGGGCTGCACTTCTAAATCTGCCCATCTATTTCTTCTATTTTCATCCACACTCCCTTCACTGGATCTAGGATTCCGCAATGTGGACTCTTCCTGCGCGATCATCCTTGTTTCCATCTGGCAGTGCCTATTTTCTGCTCTTTCTAAACGAGCTAATACTTCTTGTTCTATCCTTTTTAGGCGATCACCATTTTCTTCTGCCATAGAAAAGATTTTCTGGCTCTCCTTTATGTGGGAAATTTCCCCAGCTAAACCTTCTTTCACCTCGGCAAGCGTTTTGTCATTGGCTTCTGTCTTCATTCCTTCCCTAACTTCTAGCTCTTCCCTTAAACCTGTGACTTTTTTTTGTATGTGACCATGCATACTGAAGATTTCAGTTCTTATCTTACTAATTTCTCCCTGGTCCTCATTTTGCCGTTTATGAATGACTGCCAAGTCATTCTGAGTTTGCTCTAACTCTTTCTGGACTTAACCAACCTGCGTCTTCATGTTTAGTACTATTCCCTTGTTTTCTCTCACAGTAGTTTTAATCTCACTTATCTCCTTGCATTGGTCAAGGATATGCTGATCCTGCTTCTTTAATTCTTCATCTACTGTTCTTGCTTAACCTGCCATACGCTTATCCCATTTGGCTTCACTATCTTCTAGCCTCTGGTCTACGTTCTGAGTGAACATGTTAAATTGCTTCTCTTGCCACTTATTGTTCGCTTCGTTTTGATTCTGAATATCTTTGAGTTCTACAGACATAACGCCTAATCTATCGTTAATCTCTTGCTGTGAATCTCTACACGCTTGCAAATTACTTTCAAGCTTTACCTCTATGGATTCAAAACGTTTGTCATTAGCTGCTTGCATTTCTGAAACCACGCTAGTAACGCTTTCAGTTACCTCTAGTTTAATAGATTCTTTAACATCACCATTTTTTATTGACCTCTAATAAATTATTTTCTAACTGTGTGTTTACTGTAGCCAACATCTGGCTCATTTTATTTTGATTAGCCCTCAGGCTATTGTTCATTTCAGTTTGGTTATTTTCCAACTGACTGTTTATTGTAGCCAACATCTGGCTCATTTCATTTTGATTTGCATCTAATCCACCCGTAATTTCATCTTGAAATGCCTTAGCATCTTCCCTGCCTTTAGCATGAGTAGCATCAAAATGCTCCCTCAGCATTGCGATACATTTCAGTATCCCCTCACTACCAGCCATCCTGTATTTCTGTATTTGAGATATAGGTGGGCCTGTGCTGTACATATTGGTGCGTTATATTGGGAAAGAATTCCGATGTCGCACAAACAACAACATTTATTCTTGCACAATGTTGTGAATACGTACCCATTTGTACATTTATTCGTCTGACAACAATGTCTAATGTCTGAGTATATTTATAAAGACTCACAATCACTCAAACATAGTTTGAGGAGAAAGATAACTATTATGGTTTTCCCCCATGGAAACCATACTATTATTATGGGGTTTTCTGAATCCCATAAGCCACATGTTCTTTCGGGCGGCATGATAATTAAATAGGAGGTGTCATGCTTTGCCCAATGCAAGACATCGGGCAAGTTCATTAATATCCAAGAAACCGTCCATGGAGTGTCCTTATTGCCGACTGCCCCACTTTGGGCCATGCCAATATAAATAACAGGTGTCATGCGCCTATGGTGACCTGTATTTCCAACTGGCCCCACATGCCGGCTACATGATAATTAATAGGAGATCTTTATCTTAAGAATGTCTCAATGGAATATCAACATTTATTTATTTGAACGTGTAGGCTTATCAAATATGGGACGCGGCCTTTCCTAATGTGTTCTAATTCTGCTGCTATATATGCTTCTACCATTTAATATCTCGGCCGACTTTAGCAGTACCTGGAGCTCAATCCTTGTACAATAACGCTTTACCATATACCCTTGCGTTATTATCAGGAGCATATGATCGTATACCAGGTGGCTCACGGTCTTTCGAGGTATGGGGCCTTCAACCCACTGTACGATCATATGTTCAGGATTTGAGTCTACCAGGTGACAACTCTACATAGAAACACAACAGATTCCTAAATACAGAGTTTAATGATCCTAATATCATGGCAAAATACAACAAAAACACAAAAAATTACGATTACTTTTACACTCTCACAACACAAATAAAATATCTGGAGTGCGCAGATGATTATTCCAAACAATAAAACAAACCCTAATCTGTTTCATATGCACTCCGCAGCTCTGTTTCACCAATACAAAGATCAGATCCACTTAAATGCTCCGAGCTCCTCAGGCATGCTACAACATCTTGTGAGTCTTTATTAAAATTGGCGCTCTTCCGCATCCAAATATACCCTACACTTCCTAATATTTATACTTTTTGACATTTACGAATGTTCATAGTGTCATTCACGTCACTTAATTAATCTTAATTAGCATATCACAACACAACTATTTAATAAAAACACAAGTTATCACTGAACAATCATTAAATGTAATCATTACAGAACCAAATATTTCTGTCCGTTCTGGATCGGAACATTTATCTTTACTTATGTTTTAACAATATTAATCTCTTTACATTTCTTTGTTTAACATTACGTTGTTTGTGTGGACAATCGTTTTCTTCCCCATAGATTTCAAACGCTTTCATGAGTAACCTCTCCCTTCAAAATACACATAATTAATGATTTATCTTCACCATACAACAATCTTTCAGGTCTCACCAAGTCGTCACTTCCGTTGCAAATGTGCCAGTTCGTGCATTACCATTACCCGTCTGAGTAAATTAGCATTAATTGGGTAATTACTCTTTATAGAATGCATCTCATTATTTGGTGCAGTTAAAATGTCATCAGACACTAACTTGGCCAAATATTATCCGATTTTTACGATCCAACAACATATCCCCATGGATATGATGCATGTAAATCATTTAATACAATAATATCAACCATTTTTCACCGGGTGAGTTAGCCGAGGTCGTTGCGGCATGACTGTTGGCAGTCGCTCACATCCGGGAGGCGAGGAGGTTCGAATCCCCCCGCCGGCAACCTTGAAGATGGTCTTCTGTGGTTTCCCATCTTCCTTCCAGGCAAATGCCGGGGTTGGTCCCTAACTATAGGCCACAGCCGCTACCTTCCAACTCCTAGACCCTCCCATCCAACATTCCTCCCCAACGGTACTTGTAGCTCACCCATTGGGTGTCCGTCTCGAAGCAGCTACAAAACTGGCGAGCCGAACATGTCCTCGGACACTCCCGGCACTAAAAGCCATACGCAAAAAAAAAAAAAAAAACATTTTTCAATTACTTCAAGAGATGTGAAGAGATTTCAGTGTTCCAGTACATAGATTTAAAGGACTCGCGGTCATTTAGCTCCCCTAGCACTAGCACAATAGGTTCGCTAAGCCCTGCCCTTTTCAACATGGCTACTCCTACCTGCGTCTTGCACTACTGACCGACTTTTAACTTGTAAACAAACCTTGACATTTGCCTCAGTTACATACTGCTGGGGGCGAATTATGTGATGTGTCATTATGAACGAAATCGATCTATATATTTAATACCTACATTTAGGTTTCTTAGTTGGCTCAATCCGGCACTCAATTAATATTCTTAGCAAGGGATGGGTTTCTATTAGCTTCGCCGTATTAAGGATTCAATCTGTGGCTCTAGATAAGTGCCAGTCGAGTTCCAAATGATTATCACGCTGCACGGATACTAATACAGTATATTAAGAAATTATCATGATTCCTCCACGAAGAATTGTCATACCTCCACGGGCAGATCAATTATTAACTTAGCTTACATAGGGTATCACAGTTTTCCCTAGTAGCCATGAATATGCTAACAGTGGGTTACGGATGCCATATCCGGCCCAACTCTGTTGCTATAATAGGTACGCTCTCAGGCTATACACATACATTGTCGATTCGTAGATTGGCCCACTAGATTATCCAACGCTCGAGCTACTTGGATGATCCCTGCAAAATTTTACGTAAATCTCTGGATTGTACGTTACACGGGCACGCTTATTACGGCTAAAATAACATTCCTGTTAGACGAATCGATTCATAATGCACTCATATTTTCCCTGCATTTATTTATTATACCAAGGCTCTTCAATTAGCTCTATAAAAGATATCATTTAACTGGCAATTACATTACCTGCCTTATTGGCTTTCCATCTTAGCAATGTAGCAATTATCATTATTTAACATCTCAATTACACTGAAAACTTTCTTTATCTCTCTAATATATCTCTCAGTCTCCCACATATAATAATATTATATTCTTTTATCGAACATGACGCAATTTGCACGCTTTCAAGGCATCAACATGCCGATTTTACATTTATTTTCGACTGTGAATTCTGATTATTATTATTAATTAACGTTAGTTATATTGACTATCATCTTATGAATTACTCGTCGTAAGTTTATCATTCTCAAATCAAATTATTTACTGTAATACGAGGAATGTAAACTCCTTCAATGATTATAGCAAATTATATAATATTTCAAGGAATGATATGTTGTATGGTGAGTTCTAAAATCATAGTAACATTTTTGGATGGTACTCACATTTTCTTGCGGACTGGATTAATCCAATAGTACAGCATTTTACCCACCATCATGCTGCCTTCTAGTACATCTTAACACTTTTCACAAACAATACTTCATGTGGTTTTAACACGTTGATTACAGCTCGTTATACACACATTTCACATTTTAAAATATAACACATTTCCTTTATCACACAAATTTAAAACACATTATATTATCACCTATTTTTGCACCACTCTATACAATTGATTTTTACATACGAAGCCTTATTTGGCTTTCCGCTACTGCGTGATTTCAGATCTGCGACGTTTCTGCACTATCCTGATATCCGCTTGTCTCCTCCGAAAGTCTATCTCGAGTAGATGTGTTCATCTCCCGTCTCATACTGTGTTCTTATTTCCTCCCTTCTAGCGTGTACTGCTTAAGCATTTATCACAAATACCTGTGATTCCTTTCTGGTTCCCATGATCTGTGGTATACTTTACTATTTGACTGTATGATACTCTAAAGATCATAATTATCCCTGTGGATAAGTTCATTGTCTATCACAATCAGAGTGCGATTTTTCCTATGCTGTACTGAATGACGTTTGCGTATAATAGCTGATTATCTGTCTGCTGTAGACTGTTCATACTTTTCATTGTCTGCCTGTATGACACTGACTATAATGAACTTGCGTATTGCGCGAACTTATTTCATTTCGACGGACAGCATGTCGCCTCACGAGCTGAGTCAAAGAAGATCTGACTCTCCCCAGCTTCTCCGTCCATATAAAGGATTTTGACAAAATGTAGTCCCTGTTCACATCAGGAGCGACACTTTTCTCACACACCGCGTTTTCCGACAAAGTAACGCGTGATTCCTGATCGTCTTTTCACGGAGGTTTCAGATCTACTTGCGTGCAGGTAATTCCTTCGCTCAATTAATTTATATTAATTGTTTTTCTCCATGGCTTCCCCACGCTATCCTCAGTGAATACCCTCCTGCTACTTGGTCAACCACTGCTCATCCGCGTTCGGCGTTGTGAATTTCCCTTTAATCTAATATAAGCTTTAATTTAGGTGTTTTGACGTCCCTAAATTAGCTCTCTTTGAATATAAGCATCTGGGTGTAAGTCTCATCCCATTAGAATGCTTCGTTTGCCCGCAATTAATTAATTTCTCTCAATGACCATCACCTCCTCTCTCGTCTGCCTTGTCCTTGGGGGGTTTTTACGGTCATTATTCACTGTCTTGCTTCCCCAGTGACGCCTGTAAGTAGTCCATCGGAGACAGTCTGCGCCACCTACTTTCAAAAACGATATGTCACCTGTCAGGTTGCCTCGCTTTTCTGGATCTTTGCTGGATTCTTGTATACTGGCTTGCAGTTTATACAATATTCTCTCTTAGCACTGCTTATAATTCCTGTTCCAGATGTGGAATTAAGCATTTATTATCACATTATATTACCATATCATTGTCCCTCGGGTTCACTGTGGTTGTTCCCCCTCAGAGATCATTGGTTCGGTTCTCGGGAAAATCATAGACATGATTCTTCCTCCTCAGAGACCCAGGGTTCGATGCCAGTCAGCCTCGTCCCATTGGGTACAGTATATGGCCTTTTAAAGAAGCTTTCGAATACAGAAGTACGTGATAACACAAAATCTGATAACCTGTGTTATTTTGGTGTCGGAAATTATGTGTGTTTTTGTAATTGTTGTAATCGTAATTGATGATAATTGTTTTAGGGGCTTTGCGACATCGTGGTCATGTAGAATTTGTCTGATAACCTGTGTTACTGTGATGTCTGTACTAGTGTGTGTATTTGTAATTGAGGTAGGATTTGGGTAGGAAGCGGCCATGGTCTTAAGTTAGGTACCGTCCCGGCAATTGCTTTGAATAGGAGTACGAATCTACAAAACACCACTTGCAGAATGGCTGAGGTAGGAATCTAACCCACATCTTCTCAGTTTTCCCCAACGAGGCAGAGTGTACCCAGTTCCAGCCGTCAGAGCAGAATTACATTTCTTGGTAGAGCCGGGAATCGAACCCGGGCCTCTGCGGTGACAGCCAAGAATGGACAGCAAGTGTGCTAGCCAGTATACCACAAGGTGGTCCCCAATAAAGAAAACCTGATCCCAATAAATTGTTTTCTGTATTTCTATTATCTTATAAACAGTTCACAGGCAATGTTACTCAGAATGACATGCCGTGAAGATTACTTCATGTGAAATAATAACGCTGTTATTGTTGTTGTTTCATTTGAGGGACTAGGACATCTTGTTACTTAAGCCCCGTGTACTTGGGTATGTGTAGCATTTGTTTGATAATCTGTATTAATGTGGTGTCTGTATTAGAGTGTGTGTATTTGTTTTCTGGTGAGGATTGGGAAGGAGGCGACCATGGCCTTAAGTTAGGAACCATCTCGGCATTTGCCTGGAGTAGAAATGAGAAACCACGAGAAACCACTTCCGGGATGGCTGAGGTGAGAATCGAATGCACTTCTTCTCAGTTTTGCCTCACGAGGTAGAGCGTACCCCATTCCTGCTCTTAGACTAGAATTTAATTGCTTGGCAGAGCCGGAAATTGAACCTGGACCTCCTGGGTGACACCCAAGAATGCCGGTCGCTACACAAGGAGGTGGACATGTGCACGAATAACGTTTGTGTGATATCTTATATCTGCTTCATATCACAATTACCGTATAAAAATATGTGCACTCCGTTGTGAACAAAGATATTCGTAGGATCAGGCCCCCCCATCTCGTACATGCACTTTCATTCGGTGCGCCTTGTGTTCAGGGGAAAAGTCATATGTGTACTGCGAGGTGGGGCTGTGCTGTCTCTCGCCAGTCTCATTGCGGCAACAGCGCTTACCAGGACGCACGCTACTGGACGAGCCCATGTTCACAGTTGTTTTCGTTTGGTATAGTTCAGAATATCCCTATTAGCGCAGTTCGACCATCCCACTTCCTTCCCTAGGAGGCCGTTTGTCGCTAATGGGAATTCGTCGCTAATGGCACAGTCGCTAACGCCACCGCACCTGCTTGTTGTTATCTGACCAGCGGCATTCCTTTGTACGCTAATAGCACTGTAAGTCAACTGTCAATACTAGTTCTTCCTTCCCTAGGAGGCCGTTCGTCGCTAATGGGAATTCGTCGATAATGGCACCGTCGTTAACGCCACCGCACCTGCTTGCTGTTAGCTGACCAGCGGCATTCCGTTGTACGCTAACAGCACTGAAAGTCAACTGTCAATACTAGTTCTTCCTTCCCTAGGAGGCCGTTCGTCGCTAATGGGAATTCGTCGATAATGGCACCGTCGTTAACGCCACCACACCTGCTTGTTGTTAGCTGACCAGCGGCATTCCGTTGTACGCTAACAGCACTGTGAGTCAACTGTCAAAACTAGTTCTTCCTTCCCTAGGAGGCCGTTCGTCACTAATGGGTATTCGTCGATAATGGCACCGTCGTTAACGCCACCGCACCTGCTTGTTGTTAGCTGACCAGCGGCATTCCGTTGTACGCTAATAGCACTGTAAGTCAACTGTCAATACTAGTTCTTCCTTCCCTAGTAGGCCGTTCGTCACTAATGGGAATTCGTCGCTAATGGCACCGTCGTTAATGCCACCGCACCTGCTTGTTGTTAGCTGACCAGCGGCATTCCGTTGTACGCTAACAGCACTGTAAGTCAACTGTCAATACTAGTTCTTCCTTCCCTAGGAGGCCGTTCGTCGCTAATGGGAATTCGTCGATAATGGCACCGTCGTTAACGCCACCGCACCTGCTTGTTGTTAGCTGACCAGCGGCATTCCGTTGTACGCTAATAGCGCTGTAAGTCAACTGTCAATACTAGTTCTTCCTTCCTTAGGAGATCGTTCGTCACTAATGGGAATTCGTCGCTAATGGCACCGTCGTTAATGCCACCGCACCTGCTTGTTGTTAGCTGACCAGCGGCATTCCGTTGTACGCTAACAGCACTGTAAGTCAACTGTCGATACTAGTTCTTCCTTCCCTAGGAGGCCGTTCGTCACTAATGGGAATTCGTCGATAATGGCACCGTCGTTAACGCCACCGCACCTGCTTGTTGTTAGCTGACCAGCGGCATTCCGTTGTACGCTAACAGCACTGTGAGTCAACTGTCAAAACTAGTTCTTCCTTCCCTAGGAGGCCGTTCGTCACCAATGGGAATTCGTCGCTAATGGCACCGTCGTTAACGCCACCGCACCTGCTTGTTGTTAGCTAACCAGCGGCATTCCGTTGTACGCTAATAGCACTGTAAGTCAACTGTCAATACTAGTTCTTCCTTACCTAGGAGGCCGTTCGTCACTAATGGGAATTCGTCGCTAATGGCACCGTCGTTAACGCCACCGCACCTGCTTGTTGTTAGCTGACCAGCGGCATTCCGTTGTACGCTAACAGCACTGTGAGTCAACTGTCAAAACTAGTTCTTCCTTCCCTAGGAGGCCGTTCGTCACTAATGGGAATTCGTCGCTAATGGCACCGTCGTTAACGCCACCGCACCTGCTTGTTGTTAGCTGACCAGCGGCATTCCGTTGTACGCTAATAGCACTGTAAGTCCACTGTCAATACTAGTTCTTCCTTCCCTAGGAGGCCGTTCGTCACTAATGGGAATTCGTCGCTAATGGCACCGTCGTTAATGCCACCGCACCTGCTTGTTGTTAGCTGACCAGCGGCATTCCGTTGTACGCTAACAGCACTGTAAGTCAACTGTCAATACTAGTTCTTCCTTCCCTAGGAGGCCGTTTGTCACTAATGGGAATTCGTCGCTAATGGCACCGTCGTTAACGCCACCGTACCTGCTAGTCGATAGCTGACCAGCGGCACTCCCTTCTACAGATCGATCAGTGCCAAGACGAGGAAGTAACATTGAATTGTTCCGACAATCAAGTATTGTTAATAGCTCCCGTTATGAAACCGTGGTTACTTTAGCATGGCGCCAACGCCATTCCAACATCATGACGGGGGGAAAATGTTTTGTTTTAAAATTATTTCTTGAACCGTCGTAGCGTATGAAAAATTGATATAAATGAAGGAAATAAAAATCCTTGTCATATATGAGATCACCGCAGGAAGGTCGTCTTCCTTTCCTAAATCATGAAACTACCGTTTGCTGGTGTTATAGGACCGCCTTTAAAAGTGAGTACTAACTACCAAGACTGCGCTTGTGCAGTTGACCCTCTTAGAACAATCACCATCACTCTGTGCTTGCGAGATCAGGCACGGTTCCACAGGGTGGGCGATGCAAAGGTTCTTTGTTGTCGTCGTCACCTGATGGTAACTATTCCTCAGAAATGTACAGGGAACAAACAACAATCAACACATGGATTTTTATCAAACTTTAAAAATCAAAAATAGTACAGAGAGTTTGTTTTATATGCGACGGGGACCCTTGCTTGCCCGCTCGCCCGCGTTGCGCGTCTGTCTCCCTTCAGGCAATTTGCCGTTATGCGGCGCTCGCGCGGCACTGAATTATTGAGTATAGGAATTTGTACTTACCTAGTTCACAGCTGGTGCTGAAAATGTTCGCCATTCACTGCTACACATAGCTGGCACCTCTTTATGAAATTGGCATTTACTTTCTGAAGATCCTCAGCACCGATTGACTGTATTTCAGCTATAATATAGCCTTTAAGCTCATTTCTAGTGTGAGGGCTTCTCGCATACACTCTATTTTTAAGCGTCCCCCACAGATAAAAGTCACATGTTGATAAGTCTGGGCTTTGCGGGAGACACACGATCTGACTTATAATCCTAGTAGAGAAAATGCGACGCAATTCTGCTTCGGCAGTGTGAGCAGTGGCAGAATCTTGTTGAAAATAAGTTGACAATCGCTCTCCGTAAGTCAGTTCGTCAAAAAATTGGTCAAGGATCACATTCTAGTACAAATTCCTATACTCAATGACTTACTGCCACGCGAGCGCCGCATAACGGTAAAGTGCTTGGCGGGAGACGGACGCGTAACGCGGGTGAGCGGGCAAGCGAGGGTCCCCGTCGCATATAAAACAAACTCTCTGTATGTGTCGTGTATCCTTTCAGCCTCACCTCCCAGAAAAAGAAATAAATAAAGCATTATTTTTAAATGTTAGAATTACAAATCTGTCTAAATTGTATTTCAAGCCCATCAGTTGGAACATATCTTGATCCGAAGCCACTTCATCTAATTTTATAGCTGGATATCTTCTGTGGTGTTCAATCCTAAGATTGGTTTGTAGCAGCTTTCCATGAACTCCGGTCTGTGACTAGTCTCTTCAAGTCCAAGTAATTATCACAACCCTTATCGTGAATGATTTGTTTTATGTATCCTAGCCGTGGTCTACCTCTACAATTCTTTCCTTCCACATTGCCCTTTAGTATTGTGTGCAGAAGACTTTAATGCCTCAAGATATGTCCAATCCAATTGTCTCTTCGGTGAGTAAGCATATTCCATAAACATGGCTTCTCTCCAATCCTTTTCAGCGTTTCTTCATTACTGATTTTGTCCACCCATGGAATTTTTAGTATTTTCCTGTAGTACCATATTTCAAAGGCTACTATTCGTTTCTTATCAGCCAAGCTAAGAGTACAGGTTTCACTACCATACAACAGTACGCTCCACACACATATCTCCACAAGACGTTTCCTGAGGCTCATACTAATGTTTTTGCATGTAAAGAGCTTTCCTTTCTCGTTGAACGCTATTTTGGCTTGGTTGATGTGGCTTACTATTTCTCTTCTACTTCTTCCATCTGCTGTTAATTTGCTACCAAGGTAAGTGAACTCCTGTACATTTGTCAACTGTTCTCCATTTAAAGTACCACGAGGGGGTTCATACTGCCGGCTACAGAGAAGAACTTTGGTTTTCTTTTTGTTTATATTCATGTTATATTTGTTGAAGGTGGACTCCATTTCTGCTAATGTATAATTCAGGTCATCTTCGTTTTGGATATGTAGCACAGTTAATGGGTTCAGTGCCCAAGGTTGTGGAATCCAATCCAGGCACAGTCGGTTGGCAATTAGGGCTGCTTCTGGCACGATAGAGAAACCCTACACAGCAAAACCTCGGCATCCCGGTGTCTCTGAAGTCACAGAAGTTAAATTGAATATTCCTTTTGAATAATATTGGTATTCTTTACATCGTTATGGCTTTCTAAGGAGCGCGATTGAACCTCTCCAGCAGATCTTCCTATCTTGTCCTCCAAATCTCTTAATCTTCTCGGGTTCAAACCCGGCCGAAGTCATCGGATTTTTTAAGAGCGTTAAAATCCTTCAGTATGCCTTTCTTCGGAGGGAAAGTAAAGCCGGCGGTTCTATGTCATAGATTTATGGCATGTAAAAGATCCTTCCACAGACTAAACTTGTGTGAGCTAAATTTCTATGTTAGATTTCGTTGGAACGCTCTATCAAAGTTCCAACGTTCATCACTAGGTATCATTGACATCTGGTGCCGAAAGTTGGAACTACTTGAAATTTAACGGAACTTATAGCTCACCCTAAGGGTATCCGCTTGAAGCAGCTACAGACTCAGGTGAGCCGAACATGTCCTTGGACACTCCCGGCACTAAAAGCCATACGATAGATAAATAAATACATAAATAAATACATAATGAGGTAAATAATGGAATACTTTCAGAAAGTTTCTTGTGCCTGTTTATTTTCTTGTTTATTTTCTATGTGTGTGTGTGTTTGAGTCTTCAGTCTTTTGACTGGTTTGATGCAGTCCTCCATGCCTCCCTGTCCTGAGCTAATCGTTTCATCTCTACATAGCTACCACACCCTACATCTGAGGTAATCCGTTCAACATATTCTAACCTTGGTCTACCCCTACAGTTCTTGTCCGCGACCCTTCCTTCCATAACTAAGCTTGCTATTCCTGGGTGTTTTAGTATGTGTCCTACCAACCTATCTCTTCTCTTCATTAGTAGTCGCCAGAAACATCTCTCCTCTACCACTAGTCTTAATACCTCTTCGTTTGTAACCCTATCGACTCATCTGATCTTCATCAGTCTCCTGTAACACCACATTTCAAATGCTTCAATTCTCCTCTTTTCTGCTGCACCAATAGTCCAAGTTTCACTCCCATAGAGTGCCACGCTCCAGACAAAGGCCTTCAAAAATGACTTCCTAATACCTAAATCTATATTCGATGTCAACAAATTCCTTTTCTGTAGAAATGCTTTCCGTCCCTGAGATAACCTACTTTATATATCCTCTTTGCTTAGTCTATCACTGGTTATTTTGCTTCCTAAGTATCAGAAGTCTCCTACGTCCTTTAGTTTTTCACCTGCCAATTTGATGTCCATAGAGGTTTCTGATTTATTTTGGCTGCATTCCGATATTTTTGTTTTACATTTATTAATTTTCATCATGAAAATTTTCTATGTAATTGGTTACAATTATTATAATTTCTTTCGACAGAGATATACAAGATTTTACAATCGTCTATGCGCCCCGAAGTTACTTGGTCAGAACCTGTTCGTAGTTATTCTTGGCGTCCTTGGTACTGTAAGTAAGCATTGAGTATATTTGTGTGCTATAGAATATAAGTTACAAATAAGAATATGTAATCTAATTTTTGTCTCTTCTGATCAACACGGTTGTAGATGCCGTTTGGATCCAAGATTCAGTAAACTAAGAGCCGTAAATGGATCTACTCGTGTGTGGCGGAGCTCCTTCTGGGTACGGAGGAAGTGCATTTTTTATGCAGATTAATGATATAACATGCAAGGTACACTCACTCGTACCTAATAAGATCTTGCTGTCCTACGAATAAATCCTAGTCTGCACGGTACACTTCATCTCATATCAGCCGATGACGCGTTTTTTTTTTTTTTTTGCAAATATCTCCCAAACCATCAACTTTATCAACAAAATACCTATTATAAAAAATAATCTAGAGTAAATTTACTACAAAAATGTTCCCTACCTTTTGTCTCTAATGTGAACCGTTACGATGCTACGACCATTCACAGTGGAGCCTTTTTTGATTCTTGCAGAAAAGCTATGGAAATGATATGCCATATCAAAGTTTCTACATGTTATAAATATTTGTCAGCATTCCAGGTGCACAAGCTGTTAACTTGTTCCAAGTATAACAGCTTTTCAATGTAAACAGCTGTGGCAAAGTACCTACCATTAGTATCATTTTGCAATATTGCGTTTTCGACTACAGAACAGCATGTGGATGCACGGTATGCGCGGATCTCGCGGGATGATGCGGACTTGAGAAAATTTGTTGGATGGTTATCAACTCACGATCCCTTTCCTCGTGGACAACATGTTGTTTCGTTAAGCACAGGAGTTGTCGGGGATGGACAAATTACTTGTCATATGGCCTATGAAATTGGAATAGCAGCACAAAAAGGCATAACCGGCAACAACTTTCGCGATGTGAAGTTCCATAGAAAAAATCGCGTGATGCCTCTCCGCGCGGTAAATTCGAAAATAAAAATCCGCAACACGGATATTCCTGTTGATCCTCAGGTTCTTTTCCGACGCATTTGCCTTGCAAAGAAATTGGATGCAGAATTGAAACCGCGAATGGCTCATTAAATCAGTTATGGTTCCTTAGATCGTACCACATTACTTGGATAACTGTGGTAATTCTAGAGCTAATACATGCAAACAGAGTCCCGACCAGAAGTGGAAGGGACGCTTTTATTAGATCAAAACCAATCGGTCGGCTCGTCCGGTCCGTTTGCCTTGGTGACTCTGAATAACTTTGGGCTGATCGCACGGTCCTGGAACCGGCGACGCATCTTTCAAATGTCTGCCTTATCAACTGTCGATGGTAGGTTCTGCGCCTACCATGGTTGTAACGGGTAACGGGGAATCAGGGTTCGATTCCGGAGAGGGAGCCTGAGAAACGGCTACCACATTTCCAGTTTGAACTAGCTCCGTATCTGGTTGCGATCTTTGATGAAGCGGGAATGCGTGGACGCAAAAGTCTGTGTTCTATAAATTATTCCATCCTGTTACCGATGAGCCCACATTTGAGGACCTACATCATGTTCTCAACTGAGGATATCTTCTGCACCGTGTAATTTGGCACCAAACCGATACTTTTGTCGACATTCGTGCCAAATATGTGAATTACGTTAAAAGATACTTCAAAAACAGTGTCATTATTTTCGATGGGTATCCTGACGACCCAGCAGCTCGCAGTACCAAGTCCGCTGAACGTCTTCGACGATCGCACAAGCATGATGCTGCTAACGTTTTATTTATTTTTATGAGTCCATGACGGCACCTATGCCACAAGCAAACTTTTTGTCTAATGACACAAACAAACGATGATTGATCGACTTGTTGTGCGTCAAATTCGAAAGCGAAGGAATCGAAACCAGACAAGCTCCAGAAGATGCCGATGTGCTCATCGTTACCACCGCACTCGAGTTATCTCGGCCCGACAATTCAGTCATTATAGTGGTTGAAGATATAGATATCCTGGTCATCTTGGCGGCTCGTGTGCCACCCTCCACGAAAATGTATTTTATGAAACTTGGCAAAGGTTCAACCAAACAACTATTTTACACAACAAGTTTCAATCTCCCGCCGTTTGTGCAAGAAAACATCCTCTTTTTGCATGCGCTTAGTGGGTGCGATACAACGTCTTCGTTTCACAGGCAAGGCAAAATAAAAGCGGGCCAGTTGGTTTTGGCTAGGATTTATGACAACAAAACCACGGGAAATACCCTGAATGAGTTGCGGTTCCAACTGTTTGCAAAATCTCTAAGCAAACATCGACTTAATCTCGCAAGCTTACCTCCCACCGAATCAACGGCACGTGAGCACTCTTTAAGAACATACCATCAAATCCAAACATGGTATGGAAATGATACAAATCCACTGGATTGGGGGCTGGAAAAATTCTCAATGTGGTTTGGCTCCCATACCTACGAGGGATCCGGCGCCACAAACGCTTCTAAACACAGTGTCCAGCAAATGTTCGAAAGGATGTAACGCAGCGTGTGGTTGCAGGAAAACAGGCCTCTGATGCTCCAGAATTTGCATGAATTGTATGGGACGGTCATGTACAAATGCTGCCGAGGAAGATGATATGGATGATTGTGACGGAGACATCGATGTTAATCTTGAGCGCCCTGTGACGTCGGACAAATGTACCGATACAGACGATGAAAGCGATGACGGAGAAATTGAGGCCACAGCTGTTTTCATTGAAAAGCTGTATACTTGTAACAAGTTAACAGCTTGTGCACCTGGAATGCTGACAAATATTTATAACATGCAGAAACTTTGATATGGCATATCATTTCCATAGCTTTTCCGCAAGAATGAAAAAGGGCTCCACTTTGAATGGTCGTAGCATCGTAACGGTTCACATTAGAGACAACAGGTAGAGAACATTTTTGCAGAAAATTTGCTTTAGATTATTTTTTATAATAGAAAAATTGTACCTTCTTAGGGCCAGAAGGGCCAACGCCGACTTCGCTCGAAGGGGAAAACTTGGGAGAGTAATATCTGGGTCCAAATAAAGCGATTAAAGCAATATCCAGCTTTCCACTAATTATTTCCTTATTGAGGCTTTTTTCCGACCTGTCGCCTGGCCTATAAATATTGATTAACTTTTTATTTATTTATCTTGGGACGATTTTTATTTTGGCACTTTTAAAATTTAAATTTCCAATTTTATAGAATTACTATTGTCATCAACGGCACAGTCATCAATAATTTCCGATATACAGATGACACAGTCCTGATCGCCGGAAGCATTGAAGATCTCCAGGCATTGCTGAATCGCGTGAACGCAGTTAGCAATGATTATGGCTTAAGGATGAGCATTCGCAAAACAAAATGCATGGTTTTCAGCGAGAAGTAATTGACACCACATTATCAGTTACTGATAAAGCCATCGAACGAGTTCATTCGTATAAATGGGACTGCAGCCATGAAATCTAAGCTCGCATTGAGCAAGCCAAGGTGTCTTTATCAAAATGAAGAATCTGTTGTGTCACCGAGATCTTAGTCTGAGAACGAGACTACTTGCCTTCAAGTGTTACATAATTCCCATACCAATGAATGGACACGAGGGGTGGACGTTAACCAAAACCTTGGAGAAGAAGATGGAAGCATTTGAAATGTGGCTGTATCGTCGCATGCTTCGTATATCGTGGACCGACAAGGTGAGAAACACCGAGGCTCTGGATTGGATGGGCAAGGAGATGGAGGAGCTCTACAACATCAAGCGACAGAAGCTACAATATTTTGGCCACGTGATTCGAAATAATAAATACCGACTCCAGCAACTAATCATGGAAGGCTATATTGAAGGACGGCGCAGACCAGGGAGGAGGAGGATCTCCTGGCTCAAGAATCAGCGGGAGTGGTTTGAACTTGACTCAGCATCTCTGTTGCGAACGGCAACCTCGAGAGAAAGGATTGCAAAGATAATCGCAAATCTTCGACGCGGAGACGGCACATAAAGAAGAAGTTAGAATTACTGTGTTACGAGGAACAGGTGACCTCGATGTTCCACATCACCTTCTCTTGTGATTCAATACAAAGTGAAAGGATTATTGTAATTACACAAGCATAGAACTAAAATTAAAGGGAGAGTGATGGAGCGGTGGCATAGCTGTTTATCTTCCATTCGGACAGCCGAGACTCGAATCCCAGTGGCAATGGAGTGGAATTTTACCATATAAAACAAGTTTGCATGTAGTTCAGCTGTACCTTTCATCTCCTCTGGTGCCCGTCTCAAATGATGTGCTATTGATGCCCCCAGTAGGAATGGACTGGATGAGACTCCAAACACCACCCTGCAATACTTGAAAGTTGCTACCTACCTTATTTGAGAGTTCTCTTAACAAGGATATTTTAGAAACTCTTTGTTGTGCTAGCCTGATTTGTAAAAATGCCTTTTTTTTATGTCTGCCATCACCCCCAATAGCATGTTGTTTGAACTGCACCAAAAGTTCGGGTATTAGCTCAACTGAGGCAGAAAACACGGGCCTAATTTTTGCTATCGCACAAGACTCTTTTATCACTGGCTGGTGTTGGAGACAGTAGCCTACACATCTGCTGGCGGAAGATATTATTCCTATTATTTCTATATTTCCGTCTCGTAGTCATTCTTGAAAGAATTCATCATATTGTTCCCATTTGCCAATGGTTTCCAGTCGTTTAGTGACAGATAACGATCTCTTTTCAGCTAAATCATAGTTGTCACCCAGTTGTGGATGACCCTTCTTCCATGGTTTCCATGGTAAGCAGACCTCGTATCTTCCGTCTTGTTCAATTTTCACAGTCTTTTTGAAGAATTCAAGGATCTCGGATTTCAAATTATCTTTGGTTTTAATCTCTGCCGAGTCATTGATGACTTCCAGACGCCACAGATAAGCGATATTAACACTTGTCATGCAATGGAGGTTAGCTATTGTGTTGTTTTACCTACACTGTCTCAATACAGTCCAAGCCAGTGTAGTCTTGATTGCAACCGTAGAATAGCCCACTGCACCTTTTGCCTGTCAATAGTTTCTCCATCGTGTATGCCTCCACTAGTATATTTACGTCTGCAATATGATGACCTATATTTGATAAGATTGTGCTCTTTCTTCTACGTACCGGATAATGCTGTTGAGTCTCAAGTCGAGGTACAAATTCACAAATTTTCTGTTGTTGTAACATAGGAACTGTGCACTCACGTGTATCTTCTAGACTTCTAAGAGTCAGCTCATAAATGCTATGCAACTGTTTATCTGTCTTTAAACCACTACACAAGTTATGCATTAATGTCTCTTCCCCGTCTTCTTCAGCCCCAGCTTGGGAACACTGTCCTTGGTGATGTACGATCTTTGAGAACCTGAATCAAGGACCTCGTCCACTACTATTTTCATGACCAAGGCTTTCAAGGGCGTATGGCTCCTCTGATAGGACAATACTGTAAGCGAAATGCCATTTCCCGTGGTTCGTATTCCACGTAAAAAGAATGTCCCATGGCTCATGATCACAAGATTAATGGTCACGTCAAACTTCAAGCTTCAGCTTTTCTGTTCTACCTGGTTTATTTCCTTTCCCAATCGAACCATTCTCATTGTTATCAAATGGGATTCCACCAGTCAAATCCCTGCACATAACGGTGCGATGGCCCCTGCGACAAATTAAGCACTTGATCACAGCTTTGCAATCTTTAGCAACATGACATACTTTGAGGCACTGAAAACATTCAGCCTTTTTCTTCGATATTTAATATTTCTGCTCTGTATTGAAATATCTAGCTTTAAAACAATCTTGGGAAATGTGGGTCCCTTTGTCACACCATATGCATGTCCTCTCGCTCCTTCTTCCTTGGCCAGAGTAAATGGTTGAAGCTGCATGTAGTTTCTGCTGTATTTGTTAACTGTAGACGATTCATCGTAACGATAAGCAAGGAGACGTTCTTCACTATTCACTTCTTGTCTTGAATATTTGAAAAACAATGTCTCGAGATAATTCGTCTGTTCAACCTGTTTACATGTTTGTGCTGTACGATACCACTCCCAATCTTTCTTAATGAATCAGACAGTGCGGATTCTACACCGGGATAGAGCACTGAGGCGTACTTATCGCTTGTAACGCCCAACGACTCTAGTGCCCTTAATTGTGTCTCCAGCTTGCCAATGAGAAAACTACATAGGCCTAGTCTTCTTCTTCTTCTTTTGAGACCACAAAGGATCACTTTACCCAACCATTAGTTCGTCGACTTGTAGGAACTGTACGAGCCTTGCGGTCCTCCTAGTACTTCTTCATGCGTATTGATCGTCTTGCCCGTTCTTCGGTGGAAAATATTCTTGTAGGAATTTTCTTCTTTGTGAGTGGAAAATGAAACGTCATATTTTTAAGTGCTGTAGTTAAACTTTTCTTATTTGCAGCATCTTCTGTTGTTAGGCCAATTTCTTTTAAGTTCTCTCTGATTTCTTTTAACCATCGGCATCCAGTTGTTGTGCTTTTTGAAGCAAGATTGTACTGCACTAGTTGTTTTAGAAGACGTGAATCTGGCATTCTCATGATGTGCCCAAAGAATCCTAGTCTTTTCTTTCGCATGGTATCAGTAATGGGTTCTAGGTTGTTATAGACCATATTGTTAGGTATTATTCGCCATTGCCCATCTTTTTTATATCCTTTATTGATACAAGTTCTTCCAATTCGCCTTTCGATCTTCTGTAATCTGTCGGTTTTAGAATGTTCATTTAGATGGAATAATGTTTCTGCTGCATATGTGGCTTCCGGTTTTATGACTGTATTGTAATGTTTAATTTTTGCATTAATTGATAAGCATTTCTTTTTGTAAGTTTCCCATGTTAATTTTTGTGCCCTAGATAACTTGTTGGTTCTTATTTGAATTGACGCTTTCTCATTTAAATTGTTTGTTATTAGCTCTCCTAGATATTTGAATCGTGTTACAATTTTAATTTTTGTATCATTAATTTGTATTTCATTTAATGGTGTTGGTTTTTGTGGCATGATTTCTGTTTTTTCGAATGATATCTTAAGGGCAATTTTATTTGCAATTGTCTGAAGCTCTGATATCTGTGTTTTGGCTTCCTCTAAATCTTTCGCCAATAATGCCATGTCGTCTGCAAAACCAAGACAGTTTGTTTGAATTTTTCTCCCTATTTTTATATTTGGAGGGCATTTCTTAGACCATTCTCGCATTACCATTTCCAATGCACAATTAAATAGTAATGGTGATAAGCCATCACCCTGTCGTAAACCGGTTGTGACCTCAAATGGGTCAGAGAATCACCTCTGAATTTAACTTTTGATTTGGTGCCTGTAAGAGTTAGTTTTATGAGATTTGTCAATTTGGGGTGTAATCCCATGTGTCTTAGAATTTTTAATAAAGATTCTCTATGAATACAATCATATGCTTTTTTAAAGTCGATAAATGTTATCACCATATCTCTATTCCTTTTTCTATTATAATCCATTATCAATTTTAGGCTCATAATTTGATCTGGGCAACTTCTCCAGGGCCTGAAACCTCCTTGATATTCTCCTAATTCATTTTCAAGTTGTACTTTAATTCTATTGAGAAGAATTCGAGAATTTTTTTTATAGGTAACATCCAGGAGTGAAATCCCTCGGTAATTGTTAGAGTCTGTCTTATCCCCTTTTTTATGTAGTGGATGGATGATAGCTGATATCCAATGTTCAGGGAATTTTCCTGTAATCCAGATGTTGACTAGTTGTTGGTGAAGAGCGATTTTTGCCGAATTTCCAGCGTACTTCCAAATCTCTGCAAAAGTCTGGTCTTCTCCAGGGGCTTTGAAATTCTTTATCTCATTCAGTGCTATGTAAACGTCTTCTAATGTGGACGGGTTAATGTTCTCCGGTGGTGTTGTTATTGGAGTGTCAACATCCAATTGGAGAAATTCTATGGGTTCTTCACAGTTTAGGAGTGTCTTAAAATATTTAGCCATAATTTGTGCATTATCCTGGTTGTTGTGGGCCAATTTACCATTTTCATCTTTTAACAATAAGGTAGGTGCTTCATATTTTTTCAGATGTTGTTTAAAGATTTTGTAATAATTCCGCGATTGTGAACTTTTGAATTCCTCTTCAATTGTTTGTAGGGTGTCAGTATGATATTGCCGTTTTATTCTTCTTAAAGTTTTAGTTGTTTCTTTTCGTTGTGTAACTAAATTTTGAAAATATGTTTCAGATTTTTGGGATTGGTGTAATAACCACGCTCGGTGTCGTTTTTCAATCATCTCATCACATTCATTATTCCACCATTGATGTTTTTTCCGCGGTTTAATTGGAGCCAGGTCTTCTGCTATTCGTTGTAGGTTATGAACCAAGTTTTCGAGTTTATCAGTTATTTTAATGTGTCCAGTTGCTTTTTGGTACTGTTCACTGTTGATTAACTGGATAGGATCTATTGTTCGTTTAGTTTTGGGGGTTTTCCTTTATTGTCTCTTCTGGGGCGTGAGTTTAATTTTAATTTTGACTACGTAGTGATCAGAACCTGTGTCAATTCCGCGGAGGACTTTGACGTTATAGATCTCTTTATGGTGATGTTTATCCATGCACACGTGGTCCGGTTGCCATTCTCCCTTAGTGTAATCAGGGTGTTTCCATGTTTTAAATTTTTGAGGTTTTCGTTTAAAACATGTAGATTTTGAGATTAAGTTATGGTTTCGACACAGGTCAACTAGTCGCTCTCCATTTTTATTTGTTCTATTGTGTGCTGGCCATTTTCCGATGATGTCACGGTATTTTCTTTCTCTACCTAGCTGAGCGTTAAAGTCGCCAATTAATAATTTAACATGGTGTTTGGGGATGTTATCTATGGTTTGATCCAGTAGGTCCCAAAATTCTTCTGTTTCTTCACGGTCTTTGGGGGAAGTGTTTTTATCATTAGTGGGAGCATGGGCATTTGTGATAGTATAAATCTTATTAGATGTGTTAAAGGTGAGTGTTGAGATTCGAGGAGATGGTGAGCTGAATTCTTGAACTGAATTTATAATTTAAGGTTGATCAGAAATCCTGTTCCAAATTGTGGAACATTCTTCATGACTCTCTTCCCCGGTATACCCTTATATAGTCGATACCCTTGAGATTCCAAAGCATCCTGGTCAGTGTTCCTCAATTCCTGTAATCCCATGATAAGAATTTTGTGCTGATCCATTATGTCAGTGATCACCTTTAGCTTACCAGTTTGCATGAGGGAGTTCACATTATGTGTAGAGAAGTAAGTTATCTGCATTGGTTTGATTCTTGATCTCGTCTTATTCGCGTTTGTTGTACTGGGATGTTTCCGTGCCTCCGACATCACGGTATCTCGTAGGTTGCAGCCCACCGGATCCGAATGCTGCTTTCTCTGAACTCTAGATTCAGCCGGTGGAGTATTCCTTGAAAGACTTTCCATGGCTGACTGTCACGGTAACACCGATGAGGGACTAGGTCCCGAGTTACAACTCTGGATGTGATTCAGAGAGGTGATAATAAGGCCGCTCCTCTGGAGTACAGACGCCTTGCGCAGCCGCCCCTAACCTGGAGAACAGACGCTGCATTTTCTACGCCGTTGACCACAAGTGGTTCATCCGCCTTTAGGGGAAGTTTCCCACCCCAAGGGCAAGAGAGTGCCCCAACCTCCACCAGTGCATCCGCCTCCCTAGAGAGCCGTTGACCGGGTAGAGGTGGACTTCTTATCCCGGGAGTCACTCGGTCGTCAGAGCCTCGTCAGTCTAAAGCAGGGTGCACCACGTGCAGGTGAGGATGACTTTTGGGTAGGTTCTACCCCTTACACCCCATAGGCCTAGTCTAATATAACAGACCGTATTATTCTTTTGAAATACCAATTGCAGTAGGTCACGAACATTAATTTCGATCAAGAGTTCGTGCCTTGCAAACCTTGATTGCCTTGTGATAATTTTCTGCCAGTGTTGGGAAGCGTTATACCAGTTATACCTTGGTACTGGACTCGAAGTTGAAATAGCCCTCACCTATTATCCTAGGAATGGAAGGGATCGCTAAGGGCGTTGATACCAAGCTAGATAAATCAACGGTACCTCGCTAGGTGAAAGGCTGGTAACCTCTGAATACAGGTATATTTATAAAACCACGATAGTACTACTTAGTTACAAATAAAACATCCTACAATCAATATATGGTAGGAAGAGATTCTTGGAATCTCGAGGGTGAACGGTTACTAAGTTGCAATGAGCGCCAGTACCTAACTAGTAGCACTATCGTCATCAGATTGTTAAAATAGGAAGTCGAGATGTTCTATAAATAAATCGGACAGGCAAACGAACACGTGCCTGCAAGTTTATTCAACGAAAATATGGACACTTCCAGTCCAAGCACACCTACATTCACACGTTACAATTATTATACAAAAGTAAATTAAAATATGTAGTATATTTAAAATAAAATAAAAACGTATTGAGCTTCCTGTCACTATTTATCAGTCCTAATGACTATAACACAGAGAAAATCTTTCTTCCAACGTTAAAAATGAAATCTTTAAAAATAATAACGTAGTCACACTTGTGGCTCATACTGTACTCATTATACTCGTAAAACATTTCTCACGCTATCGTTATACATTCATCCCCTATATGATACATTCCATAATGAAAATTATTTAAACCTAAACTCCATGCATTTTAAATAACCGTAAACAAATCCTATTATTACTTTGTACAAGTATATACAATATTATCGTTAGCTACTCGATAATAGTTTGATCCTTCTGATCCATCTCGTTGCATTGTACTTTCGTCAATTCTAATAATGAAACCTTCTACTATTTTGTCAATTCAGGGTTAAATTTCACTTCCAATGAGCATAGAGTTTCAAACAATGAAGCTAAAAACGGCTCGGTATAGACAAATCCATTAATACAAATTTAATAAATTAAGACGGACATATAACAGACGACTCTTCGGTTCCTTACATTCACGTGGTATATTTCGTTACTCCAATAGTTACATATTATCTTAATCGCATCTTTCAACATAAAACACCTCGACAACTTGGTCGGAACTTCAGCATACAATCGCATTGATTTCTATACTTCTATAGGAACATCATAATCTTTTACCACAAAACACAAGTTAGCGTCAACACCTACGCTTTCGTATTCATTTCCTGTACACGCAATAATAATAATATAAAATCCCCTTTCTGTGCACACTCTAGCTATCCACAAAATTCAGTAATTTTACTTATAAAGTTCAAATTACAATTCTTCTATCTCTTATACATTCAATTCCGCTCACATTTTCTCAAATACCCCTTGTATTTTCATTCCTGTTTCTTTCTTATACATTTTCTGTCACAACATCATTTAAAGTATTTTAGTATGCGATCGTATTAACCTTCTATTATTTAGTGGAACAATAGTTCATAGAACTTCCTAAATTTAGAGAACGGTCTGTATAATCTCGTCTTAATGGAATATAAATACGTAACATGACATCTCCTTTCTAGTATTTCTGTACTGATACATTTCATCTAACAAGTTTCTTTCCTTTCTCACAACAATTTAGTTACATAGGTATTACTTTATACATTCCGTATTTTTCCGTACCGCAATATAGCGTTTTTCATCTGTGTCAATACATCAGATTGTTTAATGAGACGTTAACTTCACTAAAGGTCAGTTTTAAAGAAAGCAAGTTTATTGTTGTTCTCAACAGAACTAAACAATAACTTATTTGTCAATTCAGAATTTACATAAATCTATGTCACGAAAATCATACTCAGAAATATGTCTAAAACGACTTTTTTCACAAAGAAGAAATTTAGAACTAACGCATTTTTAAAATATTCCAATTTATCTAGCAAATACTAATACATTCAAAATAAAACTCGCAATAACAAACAATGACGACTAAAAATCCCGAATACGTCAAAATCCTAATAACAACGTTACAAAAAGCAATTACTGGAACATTAAACGACATTTACGATGCTAAAATCTAAATTAAGACAATTAAATAGTTTCGAGAAACATATCAAATTTGCCACAAAAAAAACTAGGTCAGGTCAAAGATATCTACGTTACTGCATTTCTAACTACAATAATATTCGTTGGGTATTTTTTACCTTCTGCCTGACTCTTTTTTCAAAATCCAAATTGGACCTGAATTTCCATCGCCGCAGTCTCCTCGTACAGAAGTTTGCCAATCAGCTGACATAACGGGACCGGTGGTGGTCACGTGCCAGGCCGCATGCGGGACACCTGCCTGCTCTCCCTCGTCCGTCTATCAGCCGAGATCGTCTGCCGTACTTCCTTCTCCGCGCCAGGACTAGAATCTCTCTGCATTCGTCTGAAACTAGGGCGTTTCGGGCGATCGTCTTCTAGCGAACAGCATTTTTGAAGTTCTCCGTCGAATAGTTGTTATTGTTGTAGTTCATAGGTATTTCTTATGTTGTTATAGCAATACCGTGCAGTCGTAGATGCGATTGTGATGATTTGGTGAAGCATGATGATAGGCTTACACCCTCCTTGACAAAGCCGTGATATGCGGGCTAAGTCACTGCCGGAATTCTCATATTGCAAATAGTTAGTTAGTTATTGTTGTTTTAAGGGGCGGAACTACGAGGTCATCTGCCCCTTGCAAATAGTTAGTTCCCCTTCATAATTTAGTAACTCTCCATGACAATCAAGTAATATTTCATGTCAGATATCCTCGTTGACCCCAGTTCAAATAACATCTTCGTATTTCTCAACAGCAGTCTGAACTAACTCATTGAGTAGGGTTTCGTAGAATTTACTTAGTTTTCGAATGACTCTTGTATTTCTCGAAAAACGTTGCTTCTGCTTGGCATTAATAGCTCCACACCGTAGATTGAATTTCCCTAGGATATTTCAATGAATTCTCTTCGTATCTCTGTCAATTATATTGCTTGCTTTCGTTGAATTATAACTTTGACTTTCTAGTGTATTAACTTTCAGTGATATTTGTCTTCATCTTGACCGGTGGCGGTGCTCTCCTCCCCGTCAAGTCTTCTTCAGATAGCTCGGTGAACTTTTTCCACTTTCGACTAACACGTTTGTTCAACTTCGAAGACAAGTAGAGAATGACTTCTTCTGGCCGTCTCCCCACTCTGATAACAATTAAAAATGGCGTTTCTTGCATTCGACCTTGTAACTTACTTTATCAATAAATATCTGTCTCATCCTTTCAGATCTTTTAATAAAATTTACAACATCGGTTTTCATTTCTCGTTTTCTTTCCATTTCCGCCATTTGTTTTCTTCTGAAAGTTATTTTTCAATAATTAATTAATAAAATATTAAGAACCGCCAATATGTAATTTTGCCATTGGTCAATATGCGGTCACGTGATGAAATTCCTTCATTTACGCGGTCTTATCTCTCTTCTTGCACGCTTCAAAGTCACCTTGACACTTGCCTCTACAAAACTGGATTTTCCCGAACGTCACCCGCAGTAAACTTGCCAATCTCGACAGTTTCCAGTATGTATCTCCATGCTAATGAAATAACATTTTACATTTCCTCACTTTGCAGTGCTAAAAGTATACGGAAACCTTTCAATTCAACACTAGCATTAACTACAGTCCTGATACCTTTTACCATGCTGCAGGTTGTCTAACCAGACACGTAACATCGGCGCTTGTGCTCTCAAGAGCTGTCGGTTCATATCCCGACCCATACCATATCCTGTGTCCTTTAAATTATGGGTTCAGTACCATAGCCTGACATAGATATTTGAATTCATCGTTTTCGTCTATCTCCGCATTCTCATGTGTCTCCCTGAACTGTACCCAAAAAGCAGTCCAATTACGTATGTCTCCATCGAAACATTTGAGTTATAGTTTAGGCAATCGTAAATTATTTTTGAGCCGGGATTGATTAGAGTCCCTACTAACAACACTATTGGCTCCACCATTGTTCAATGTATCATTCTGAAAAATGTCTCTTAACTGCTATTTAAAGTTAGCCATCTTTCGCGGTACCCTTGATGTCATACTCGTCCGTGCTCTCTTCTCCCATGGATTCGCTCGAGTACCACACATCATGTATTTTATCATCCAATCCAAATAATCGTACGACTTTGCCCCCGACGATCTTGATATCTGCAGAAACCTCTTCTTTCGTGGGTTGTTCGGCGCGTAGCCATTGTTCCAAATCATTGCTTGCACGCGTAAACAATCTATGCAATGTGTTCGTTCACTCTTCAGTTTCGAAAGTTCTACCATATTTTATAATAAAAGTCGCCCTGTCACGATCGCCAGATGTTTAAGAAAAGTGGTTTTACTGTACTTCCAACTTTACACTAATCTATAAAGCTGAATGTACGTCTATTTGTCTGTTATTTATACAAATCTACGCCGTTTGACCGAAATGAACATAATTTTAGGTACTTTTGGAACCCTACGGGTTACGTACTTGAAATTTGGATAGCCCTCTCCATTGCCTAGATTTAGCCTTGTGGCAAAGAGGTTAAATATCAAATTTGAAATTAATAATGCAGTATATTTGAAAAGCTCACAACGTGCATAATACAAAGTTTGACACTGATGTCACTGCTACATTTACACATTGTCCTCCGAACCATTGGTCAGTCATTTTCACAGTAAGCTGTTATGGATACAACTCTCTTCTGACACGATATGACATGATAACGGGTAGAATTCCATCCAGGTTTGTTCTTTCTTTCGTCTTAATTCCTCCATTGTGACGGTGTATGCTTCTGTGGACTGCATGTGCTCAGTTTGCCATAGCTCTTCAATATAAAAGGGTTCTCTTAGCAATTATCTTACCAATTCATATAATACTAGGCGTGATAGCATGTACTTCGATAAGCAGAGAGCCTTTTTGAGGTACCGTACGTGGCTTTAACCTTCTCTTTCTTTAGAAGGACCAAACTAGGCTCATTTTAAGCATCGGAATGCAAGAAACAAAACTCGGTAAGTTCCAAAGGGACCAGAAACCGCTTCATAAGGTCCTAGAAGCACCTGTTTTTGAGAAATTTGCAAAGGGGTGTTCCCGTTTGGTGGAACATTTAAATGAGTGTATTGTTAGCTAGCGATGCGGACTGCATCACGTCGCTAACGTGCATTGTTAAGTTAGATCGTATTCTATGAGTAGATGTACGTAACAGAATCTGAACTTTCTAGGTACGTTAAAGAGATTGTAGCATTATTTTATTATTAAGAAAACGGTTTTAATTCTGCATTAGGTAGGGTATATATTCTCAATTCAATCCTTTAGGTGTTAAGAAAGATAGAGGAGAATATTGAGTTGGATGGAGAACCACTCAAAGTGGTAGACAGTTTCAATTACCTAGGCAAGAAATATCTAGTGATGGCAGGATAATAAATAAAATTAATAAGAGGCTAAAAATAAGGAGGAAATTTTTATCAAACAATAAAACATCTCGTTTGGAACAAGGAATTTCCAGAAACACGAAAACTTCTTGTGTACATGACCTATTACTCATCCATCGTCACATATGGAGCAGAAACTGGGACGTTGACGGAAACGGAATGGAGCAGACTGCAAGCAGGGGAAGTGAAGCTCCTCAGAAAAACAAGATTTGATAGAGTTAGAAATGTTGAAATTAGGAAAGAACTAATACAGAAAAGTATGAGAGTGGGAGTCGAGGAAAAGAGATTACGATAGTATGGACGCGCTAAGAGGATGAGTGGGCAATGGTTGCCAAAAATAATGGAAGAACTAAGCTAAAGGTTGAGGGAAAAAGACCTCGAGGGTGACCAAGAATGCGGTGGAGTACAGGAGTAAGAGTCTATGTAGAGAGGAGAAGGGCTTACTGGTGTTACGAGAGCGGGGTTGCTTCATTCCCTCTCGCGTGACTCGCAGCCGCCTGAGGCTACCTCTGGTCTCTGTCGGCCGGCTACTTACGCAGCGGGAACAACGACATGGTCTGGAATGTTCCCGTCGTACCTGGTGATGGAACTCTCGGGAGGAGCCGTGAATTCTCCTACTCTGGAAACGTCCATTGAGTCACCACCCTCCCTATATAAAGCGGCCTCACCAGCGAGGGAGGGACAGTGTTTTTGAGCTAGTGCGTGTTTTTACCAGTGCGACAGTAGTGTGGCGACGTGACGTGCGATGTTATGAAACCCAAGTGAGGCTGATTCTCCAGACAGCGAGGCAGTGTGAATCATACGGAGGGATTGAGTTTTGAGGAGTGTGTACTTACCTAGTGCGACAGAGATATTGTGGTGAATTGCGAAACGCAGTAGGCTGTTCCCTAGCCAACGGACAGCAAATCAGTGTGTAGAGGTGAGTGACTGGCCATCGTAAATAACTGTAGTTTGTGTACAAGGCAGAGTTGCAGGTATTAATAGCAAGGACAGTAGTGTGAAAGTAGGCTAAGTGTGGAAGCTATAGTGACTAGTAGTGTCTTATGAAGTGAGATTCAGTGCTTATTGTGTGGTGTATTTTCCTGGCCTGCAATAAAGCTAATATTTCGTTAAAGGAACAATTGTGTTGTGCTTTCACCCACCGTAATCCAGCTAACGAAAGTGCCACTAGGGGTGGCACGTAACAACTGGTGTCAGAAGTAGGATTACGAACTCATGCACAAGCACAACACCTGAAGTTCCTGGTTTCAAAACCCGAGCAAGTCATTTTACCACAGTTCTCTAATTCTCCTGTAAGTGTATGCCCTTCACAAGACAAACAGCTAAAAGGGATGCACAATTACAACTACTGCTAGAAAAGTTAAGTAACATGTAAACCAAATTAGAAGACGGCCAGAAGAATTTAACCAAAGACCTAACTGCCAAATTAGAAGACGGCCAGAAGAAGATGGAAGACGGTCAAAATAAGTTAGCGGAGGACCTGAAAAAGATGGAAGACGGCCAGAAGAAGATGGAGGACGGCCAGAAGGAGTGAGCCGAGGACCTATCCTCCAAATTAGAGCACAGTTAGAATAAGTTAGCAGACGACCTGAAGAAATTGGAACAGGGTCTGCGTCAGGAAGTCAACACCGTCTGCCAGGGCCTACGTGAGGAAGTCAGAGCAGTAGAAAAGAAGTTCGACGCCTTACAGGAGGAATTCGCCGAGCTGCGCCGACCCCCACTGACGGGGGTGGAAGAGATATTCAACGCTCTAGAATAGGAATTTGATGAGCTGCGCCGACGCCCGCCGACGGGGGTGGATGAGAGAATCAAAGCTCTACAAGAGGAAGTTGCCGAGCTGCGCCAACGCCCGCCCACAGTTACATTGAGAATATCAGGAACGGACAGAGCAGAGTGACGCCCCCAACCTTCGACTGAAAGGTAACGTGGAGCACCTACTTACGGCAGTTCGAGGCAGCCTGTTCCATAAAAAACTGGAACAGCACGGAATAGGATACAGCTCTCATTGTAGCGTGAGAGGGGACGCCCTTAACGTCCTTCAGGCAATCCCGACTGGATCCCAGGACTACGTTTCACTAATCGCCCATATGGAGTCCCGATATGGAGATAGCCATCTTCAGCAGGCCTACCAGATGCAGCTCCGAACCCGGGTACAAAAGAACGCGGAAACCCTGCAGGAGTTCGAAATGGACATCGCACGCCTCGGATGGTCGCCTATCCAACAGCGCCGGCCGACTTTCTGGAACAGATTGCGACGCAGACCTTCACCGACGGGCTACGGGACTCGGACATTCAACGGGCGCTGCGACTCGCACGCAATAGGACCCTGGCAGATGCGCTGAGCCACGCTCTTGAGTTCGAGACGGCAAAACAGGCATCTAGAATGCACGCGCGGGTGCGTCAAGTGGACGTCGACGAACCGGCCAAAACCAACGAGACTAAGCCCATGGCCGATAAATGGATGGAGGCGCTAGGCCGTTTCTTCAATAGTCGCGGCGCCACCAACAACGACGCAGCCGAAAGACTCCCGGAGAGGTGGTCCGGAAGAGGACTACCGACCTGCTGGACCTGCGGTAAGAAAGGCCATCTGAGCAAGGACTGCGGTGATCGCCGCCGCCGAGGATATCCGGCAGGAAATCAGACGTCTGAAAATGGCACGGCCCAGGGAACGAGTATTAGCCAGCCTTGGGGGGCAAAGTTTGGCTTGCGACAGTCGTCAAGCCCCGGCTGTCCAATTTCGTGTGACGAAGTTACGGAGGGACAATAGCAGCTGGATGGTCGACGGAGTGAGCTGGCCCATGTTGATCGACACGGGAGCGTCGAGGACCATCGTCAATCCCACCGTGATCCCGAAGTGGAGACTGCAACCCACACAAAGGAACCTCCAGCTAATAACCGCGACTGGAGAGACCGCACCAGTACATGGCAAAGCATCACTGGAGTTCGTCATTGGTCGGCGGGCGGTGAAGCATTCAGTGCTCGTGGCTGATGTAGCAAACGATGTGATCTTCGGACTGTACTTCCTGGACCAGAAAAACATCATCTTGGACCTGAGCACCAACACTCTCCGCTACGGAGGTGAAGAACTTGCTTTGCAACCAGCACACGAGGCCATCACCGCACGACGAGTAAGGCTGAGAGAGGACGTCATCGTTCCCGCCAGGACGGAGGTCAGCGCGGCTGCAATTGTCGACGGAACTGCTGAGGGAGTGGCGGCTGTCATCGAGCCAAAATATGAGGACATCCTGACAAAAGGATTGCTAATTGCCAAGACCCTCATCAACACGACGCCTCGGCCGTACGTCCGCCTGTCCAACCTGAACGACTACGACATTACGGTTCACTGGGACACCAACCTAGGAGTCTGAGAGCCCGTTATCTGGATTGCCCGCATCACAGACACGACGGATGGACACCTGCAGACGGACAACCGAGGAAGACGCACCCTGCCAGAAGAACTACAGAAGCTGTACCAAGGATCCCAGGACCATCTAGACGAGGAACAATCACGCCAACTTCGGGACCTGCTACGTGAATTCCAGGATGTCTTATCCGTGCGGAGCAAAGACATCGGCAGGACAAGCTTGGTCCAGCACAGAATCGACGTTGGGGGCAGCGTACCGATTAGGGCCCCATTCCGACGTGTCCCGCTCGCCAAGCAAGCTGAAGTCGACCGGATGGTGGAAGAGATGAAAGAACAGGGGGTGATCGAGCAATCACATAGTCCTTGGAGCTCTCCGGTCATGCTAGTGAAGAAGAAGGACGGCTCCACCAGGTTCTGCGTGGACTACAGGCGGGTGAACGACGTCACGAAGGACAGCTACCCTCTACCCCGGATCGACGACACGATGGACACCACATCAGGATCAAGATGGTTCTCCACCTTAGATTTGAAGAGTGGCTACTGGCAGGTGGAGGTCCACCCTAAGGACCGCGAGAAAACGGCCTTCTCTTTGGGCAGCGGACTCTGGCAGTTCACTGTCATGCCGTTCGGGTTGTGCAACGCCCCTGCGACCTTCGAAAGGCTAATGGAGTCCATTCGGAGGGGACTACACTGGAAGACCTGCCTGGCCTACCTAGACAACGTCATCGTTCTGGGGAGAAGCTTCGAGGAGCACTACAGCAACCTGAAGGAGATTTTGATGAAACTACGGGCTGCCCAGCTGAAGTTGAGCCCCAAGAAGTGTCAGCTCTTCCAGAAGCAGGTTCAGTACCTTGGGCATATCGTCTCCGAGGAAGGGGTGCGCACCGACCCAGAGAAGACCACAGCTGTGAGGGAGTGGCCAGTTCCGAAGGACAAGTCCCAACTACGAAGCTTCATGGGACTCTGCACCTATTACCGTCGCTTCGTGAGAGTATTTGCTGACATTGCCAAACCACTGCATCGACTGACTGAGAAGGACCAACTCTTCACGTGGACAGCAGAATGCCACAGTGCCTTCGATCAACTCAAGCAGGCTTTGTGCACCGCACCTATTCTGGCCTACCCCAGACCTGGAACATGGTTCATCGTCGATACCGATGCCAGCGACTTTGGTATAGGGGGAATCCTGTCGCAAGTAGTGGACGGCGAGGAGAGAGTAGTGGCCTACTTCAGCAAAGCCTTGTCAAAGCCAGAGAGGAACTCCTGCGTCACCAGGAAGAAACTGTTTGCCATCGTGAAGACCATTGAACACTTCCACAAGTACCTGTACGGGCAAGAATTTCTCATCAGGACCGACCATGCATCCCTGCGGTGGATCCTGAACTTCAAGCAGCACGAGGGGTCAACTCGCGCGGTGGTTAGAGAGGCTTCAACAGTACAACTTTGAGATCCAGCACAGGAAAGGCCAACTGCATTCTAACGCCGACGCCCTGTCACGAAAACCGTGCCCCGAAGACTGCACCTTCTGTGCCACAAGGGAGGAGAACACCGCGATACAGTGCCGATGGCCTACCGTGGAACTTCAAGGGAGCTGGAGCCGCGAATCTTTCACGCGGGCACAAGCGGAAGATGATGACCTGGGACTGATAGCCGAATGGAAGAGGGCCTGTGTTCCCAGACCCGGGTGGAACATTGTGAGGGACTGCAGTCCCAAGTTCAAGTCCTACTGGGCACAGTGGGACTCACTGATTGTAAGGGATTGCCTCATCTGCCGAATCTGGTAGAGCACCGACGGGAAGACATCTCGGGACCAAGTTGTCGTTTCAAAGGCTATGACGGAGGAAGTCCTGAAGGAAGTCCTTGGAGGATCATCTGATGGACACTTTGGGATAAAGAAGACCCTGGAGAAGCTGAGAGAGCGGCTCTACTGGATCGGATGCCAAGCAGACGTGGAGAACCACTGCGCGAGGTGCCATGATTGCTCAGCCAGCAAGGTCCCAGGAGGAAGACGACGGGGCCCACTGAAGACCTACAACGTGGGCGGCCCCATTGAGAGAGTAGCCATCGATGTTGCTGGGCCATTCCCGTTGTGCCAGGCAGGGAACCGTTACATATTGGTCGTCAGTGACTACTTCACCAAATGGACAGAGGCGTATGCACTCCCTAACCAAGAAGCCACGACGATCGCAGAAATCCTGGTGAAGGAATTCGTCAGCCGGTACGGAGTACCCTTGGAGCTGCACTCCGACCAAGGGAGGAACTTCGAGTCGCAGGTGTTCCAGAACTTAAGCCAGCTGCTGGGAATCCGGAAGACAAGGACGACGCCACTACACCCCCAGTCCGACGGAATGGTAGAGCGATTCAATCGCACCATCGAGAACCATCTCCGAATAGTCGTCAGCGAGCACCAGATGGATTGGGACTGACACCTTCCACTATTTCTCCTGGCCTACCGCGCCGCCGTGCATGAAGCCACCGGGTGCACACAAGCCCAGTCCATGTTTGGGAGGGAACTCCGTCTACCTGTCGACCTTGCCTTCGGCCGACGTGGGGATGATCCGGTCCCGGTAAGCCAGTATTGTCAAGAACTGGTCGACCGACTGGAAGACGTGCACGCGTTCGCAAGGAGGAGACTGCGGATCGAGACCGACCGAATGAAAACCCGATACGACCAGCAGACGGATGTCGGCGGATTCCACGAGGACGACCTGATCTGCCTCTTCAACCCATTACGGAGAAAAGGCTTGTCACCCAAACTGAAGAAGTCCTGGGAGGGCCCGTACCGTGTCGTGAAACGGATCAACGATGTCGTCTGCAGGATCCAGCGGAGCCCGAGGCCGAAGATGAAGATCGTGCATCGATATCGCCTGGCAGCCTACGGAGGGTCACAGACGGACCAATGACTGATCGGGACGATCAGCCTTCTTAGGAAGGGGGTGGTGTTACGAGAGCGGGGTTGCTTCATTCCCTCTCGCGTGGCTCACAGCCGCCTGAGGCTACCTCTGGTCTCTGTCGGCCGGCTACTTGCGCAGCGGGAACAACGACATGGTCTGGAATGTTCCCGTCGTACCTGGTGATTGAACTCTTGGGAGGAGCCGTGAACTCTCCTACTCTGGAAACGTCCATTCAGTCACCACCCTCCCTATATAAAGCGGCCTCACCAGCGAGGGAAGGACAGTGTTTTTGAGCTAGTGCGTGTTTTTACCAGTGCGACAGTAGTGTGGCGACGTGACGTGCGAAGTTACGAAACCCAAGTGAGGCTGATTCTCCAGACAGCGAGGCAGTGTGAATCATACGGAGGGACTGAGTTTTGAGGAGTGTGTACTTACGTAGTGCGACAGAGATATTGTGGTGAATTGCGAAACGCAGTAGGCTGTTCCCTAGCCAGCGGACAGCAAAGCAGTGTGTAGTGATGAGTGACTGACCATCGTAAATAACTGTAGTTTGTGTACAAGGCAGAGTTGCAGGTATTAATAGCGAGGACAGTAGTGTGAAAGTAGGCTAAGTGTGGAAGCTATAGTGACTAGTAGTGTCTTATGAATTGAGATTCAGTGCTTATTGTGTGGTGTATTTTCCTGGCCTGCAATAAAGCTAATATTTCGTCAGTAGTTAGTACCGGTAGTCGTTTCCATTTTCATTATCATTAGGGGGCAAATGGTCTAAATGTTACGTCCGTTATACTACTAACCTCCACCACATGAAGTCTTTCTCGCCTGAATACGTTTCATGTGCCAATTTTCATTATCAATATCATTAGGAAAAATGACGTAGATGTTACTCTCAAGGCGAGAGGTTACAAAACGCTCGAATTATTTCAATAATGTTGATTACTATCAAGGACATCACTTCGATTCAGGGTTGGTTTGCGTGGACCCACAGTGATTCAAACACTATCGGAACAATCTGCTATCTGCCAGTCATACTGAGTTAGCATGACACTTATTTCCAAAAATCATTAAATATGAATTCAGCTGCACCTCAATAACGCCGAAATTAAGTGCTCGAAACCTAGGTCTGCTTGGAAGAGAACTTTGGAACCCTGGCTAACCGAGGTAACTGTGAAACATTTTTGAAATCGAACAAAATACATAGTCGATTAATATCTTTGTTAAACTGGGACAGCCACCGCCCACGTCCCATTCTACACACGGGACAGTAGTGAGGCTCGAGTTAGCAATAGAATTGATGTAAAGTAGGTCTACGTATGATCAACATGATCCCTTTGATCTCTTATCATGAACAAAATTGTGTTGGTTAATTTCCGTAATGATTCTTCGTGTTAATTTTTTTATTGTCACCTTCATTATTCTATGAGTCTTTTTAGTATGAGCATTATCACTGGTTTTGATAATGAACAAATTCATTACTCAATGTATTATCAGACCAGGAGACTTTGAGTCTTCTTGATCTTTCGACCGAACGAAGCTTTAATAATTCTCACACTGTTACACATCATGAAAATACAACTTAATCTCGCCATTGTACAAAGAACACCAACAACTAAGGAAGGAAGGAAGGAAGGAAGCTTGTAGTTAAACGTGACCGTTAATCTCACGATCATGAGCCACGGGACCTCCTTTTTACGTGGAATCCGAACCACAGGACATGGCATCTCACATCGAAAATCTCACATGCATTGACCGGGAATCGGACCCGGTCCGCCTTGGTGAGAGGCCAACAGCTTGACCGCTGCGCCACCACGCCCCTAACAACCAAAGAATATTTTACAGTGTCCATTGAGGCAAAACAAGACAGACTTGCCGTGCTTCCAGAATTTGGATTGGAACATGTGAAGTATAAGTGGGAAACACGGAAAAATACTTCTACGACGGCCAAGGATACTGAACCCACCTCTTCTTAGTTCTATTTCACGAGGTTGAGTGTATTCCGTTACAGCCCTCAAATCAGAATTACATTTCTTGGCACAGCCGGGAATTGAACCTGGACCTCAGCGGTGACAGCCAAGAAATTTAGCTGAGACACAATGGGCAAAAACCTCAATGTTCCGCCCCTTAAAACAATCATCACAATCACCATCATCATCATCATCATTAAGTTGGCCCCAAATAATTGGAATATGCCGAGGAAAGTAGGATAATAATGGCAACATATAGGGTAGTGACTTTTAGAATAGTAAACTACCTTATAAAATTTTAGTGCTGTATTTAGGATTTCAGTCAAAAATTATGTACTTTCGTTATTGCTATGCTAATGTTTTCAGTTCATAACTCTGATGGACATTGCACGAATTTTGATGGGTGGACCTGTACTCTCCGACAATGTCTGGCGAATTCGACCTGGACGACGCCCTCGGGAGAAACCAGGTATTGATTATCATTAACAGTCTTTGAAATGATTAGCCAATAATGACATATTCTAATCGAATTTCATCAAATTCAATGCTCGGTAAGACTTCACAAGTTTTCTTGTCAAATTGTCTCCAATACTTGGCAAGCCTTGAGGACCTTGTACAATGTCATGGCCGGCTCTACGGAGGGCCGCTGCGAGCGATAATTGGCAACCTCGCCGTGAATGGCCAGTCTGCTTTGCCTAGCCCACTGAGTTACGTGGAAAATGTGTCACGCGCTCGTGTTTTCTTCAAAATACTCTATGTAAATGAAATTATACCATTGAGTATTACTGTATAGTGGCTAGCTACAATGCCAAAGACTTGTGTTGTGCCGAATTATAAGTCTAATTATCGTTCATCCATAAAAACTGAAGGGTTTGTGACAGTGTTTGGGTTTCCTAAAAATCCCCAATTGAAAGCCATATGGGAACGTGCTATTCCTCGAGCCAATTGGGTACCTACGAAATATCCCTCTTATGTATTAAACACTTTCTTCCTGAAGACGTAAGTTATGTTGAAAAATACAAGGATGGTGATGGGAATAATAAGGAATTCACACGGAAGAAGCCTGAATTGTTACCTCGTGCGGTTCCAAAGGTATTCCCAAACTTACCATCGTATTTGAGTAAGTGCTCCTCCAAGATAAGGAAATCTCCAGAAGAAAGAAGAGAAGAAGAAAAAGAACGGAAAAAGTCTGCAGAGGAAGACCCTTGCTGAGGAAGCCAACAAAATTACGACTTTCGAGTCCTTTGTTTGTGATATACAGAATAAATTGGTGGAGCATAAAACAGACTGGTCTGTAAGTACTAGCGAAAACTATTGTATTTTGTATAAATTAGATGTGTCAAGCATACCTAAAATAAGGTCAAGTATAAGGGTAAACAATTATTTTACGGTCGAAATTCATATCAATGGAGGCGTAATTCCTAACGCCGCTGTTCTTCATTCTGGCTCTGTAATATTTCGAAATTCATTATTAAGTAAGTGGAGTCAGTTGTTCCAAGCAATAGAATTTTGCCACGACTTTTTCTTACCTGGAAGTTCTGTAAGTTCACTAGTCGTCCAGATTAATAGTTTAATAGATAACCTAAAAACTGACCTTGAAAACCAGGGAGACGAAACTTCAGAGATTCGGTTAAAAAGTTAATGTTTCTGCAAGATCAGTTTACACTTACTTTTTTAAAGAAACCTAGATATAACGTCACTACAACTCTAAATGCATTCCTCATTTATATGCAGTATACAAAGTGTTATAACGCAATTAGATTTAACCATATTTTATCTCTACCTCATCCTCGAGTTTTACAAAAATTAACAACTTCCTTCGCCATATCCCCGAAAGCTGATGAAGAGAACAGTAACTTTCTAAGTCACATTGTGAAAGATTTATCAAATTTAGAAAGGGTTGTCAATTTACAGATTGATGAAATACATGCCAAACTTTAGATTTACAAAAGGGCAATTATTGTGTTGCTGCAAATGAATCTGTCGATTTAGCTAAGACAGTTCTGGCCTTTCTCGTTAGTTCTGCTATTCTTTGTTAGAGGCCAACCTGTTGTATATTTTGTAAATGTCAAATAAATATTGAAAGCAAATTGGTTTTGTTACTCCAAGTAAGCCCTACTCACTCTTGACAATCCTTTTACTTTAATGTTGAAAAGAACAAATATTATTTCGTTATTTCAATTTGTTTTCGTGGCGAAGCACACGCATCAACAGCTGGACGGCTGCTATGGCCATCCCAGTTCAGAGAAGTGCAGCGTTGCAAGGTCGAACGCCGCGGCCTTCCGTAGAGCCGGCCATGACGATGTACGTCTATGCTGTTCTAGTTCTTTGGTACTACACTCGTTAGGATTTAGATTTGAAAATGGTGCTTCAACACTTTTATAAGGGACAACCATAGTATACCTTCAGTCAGGGGCGTATATAAGGGTGAATCTGTGGGGGCTCTAGCCTCCCCCTCCCCCTCGCCCCTACTGAAAAAACAATAAAAATTAAGTAAGTGTTGTTTTGGTAATAGCATAAAATAATTGTAAATTTGGTTGTACCCTAATCTTAACTTATTGGCTAAGTTATAAACAATATTAAGATTGAAATTAGACTACCTCGTGGTATAGTAGCTAGCTTTCTTGGCTGCCGGCCCGGAGGTCCGAATTCGATTTCCGGGGTACACTCAGCCTTGTGAGGCAAAAGTTAAATAAATGATTGGTGACTTGACTGTGATGGATACCCATACCAAATTATACGTTGATCCACCCTGAGCAAGAGATTAATAACTAATATTTTACGCAAGCATGCTGCCTGGCTATTTGAAGAAGGGAATGGAGTGGAACATTCCTTTCACCATCTCGACTGCCAGTAGCCCGGGCTTAGTTTTGCGAGGAGTTTCTTCAGTTAAAGTGTTACTCTATTCTTAGTCTGCATATCCTTAAATCAAAATGCCTAAAGAGAAGAGCAGCAGAAAGTGTTTAGTAAATCAGTGGTTGTCAGGTACCGGTAATAGTGATTATTCAACTGATGGCGTTGTCGTCTATTGTCCAGTATGCTCGAAGGAAGTGAAATGTGAAAAGAAATTAAACTTGAACAACATGAAACAAGATGTTCAGTAAAGAACATATAGCCTACTTTCTCCTAAATGCATGGGCATTGTTATAACTCTTTGTCCTTTTCAAGGAGTATAATTGAATGTCGGTTGTAGTAGCTTGTTGAAATACAACGTGTTATACGGATATTAAAAATGAATATGAGGTGCCCTTTGCTAGTGCTACCTCTGTACAAAATTTCATTCAATTCGGTTTCACCGTGTTTGAATTGATATGGTGAATCGATTTGCACACATACATGGCCGCTATCTGCAAACTATTGGGCTGATGACCTTGCAGTTCAGTCAAAAGATGCTTCCTACAAAAAGGTATATTGTTGCAAAATTTGGTAGAGATCAAATGATTAGGATGGTCGTAATTTGATTTAAACTTTTAACATTTGGGTGGCCGCCATTACGTTTCCGTCAAGATGGCGACGATATAAAACATGACACTGAGTTGCCTTTTGCGAGTGCTACCTCTGTACCAAATTTCGTTCAATTCGGTTTCCCCGTGTTCGAATTGATGGGGAGGACAGACATTCAGAGTACACACACTCACACACACACAGACAGACATACAATTTTTGGCCCTGTGTTGATCTCATAAGTCTACTTGCATTTTTTGCAAAAATCGAAAGTAGGCTAAAACGACTGCACATATTACGGCAAAGGAGGAAAGAGGGAATAAGATTGGCCTATTGTTAAGTGCATATTTTTCAAATTTTAATGCATATTATCTACATTTTAGTGCATAATTACATGCATATATTAATCATTTTGAGCACATGAATGCCCGGTCCCTAGTTATAAGCGTGCAACATACAGACAAACATTTTATTTTTGCAATAGGGCTTACGAAGAGATTTATAATGTTCTATTTCATTACTAAACGTTGTTCTTATAGTTCTAGGATACCGGAAGTAATTAATTTAATATGAAATTTCAAGATGGCCGCTTTGTGCTATATTCAGTGTGATAATCGTCTGACTAAGGCATGTGAGATCTCTAAAATGATGCTCACCTCTTGCCAAGATTCGACTGAATTACGTAATTTCATTCGAAGTTGTCGATGTTAATGCTCTAATAGCTCTTACAGCCGCCATCTTGAATGTATGGAGAGTATGTACTTTCGCCTTGGCCATACAAGGCCACATATACGGTCCTACTTTGTCATTAATTTTGGTTACAGCAGCTCTTAAGTATTGAGAGTAATTGGTGTTATATTTTACAATTTCAAGATGGTGGCTGTGCGTAACATAAAGTTGACAACGGAGGGTCTTTATAGCCTATAATAATATCTGAATGTCAAATACTGTCATTGGATCATAAGTTATGGATTATAATGTTTGATTTACACGGCCGCTATCTTGAAATTATTTGGTTGATGACCTTGTGATTCGGGTGCAAGGCGCTTCCCACTTGAAGGTTTTTCCCCGAAATTTAGTAGAGATCCAATGATTAGTTTAGTCCAAATTTGATTTAAGCTTTGACTATTTGGGTGGCCGCCGTATTGGTTAAGATGGTGGCAATATAAAACATGACACTGAGGCGTCCTTTCTTAGTGATACCTCTGTACGAAATTTGGTTCAATATGGTTTCGTCGTATTATGAATTTATAGGGTGGGGGCACACATACACAAACACACATACATTTGACACGTGTATATCTCATAAATCTACTTTCATATTGATCGCGTTATCCGCTTTATAAGTGAGAGTGGGTTAGGGCCAGCAATCTAAATTTTCCAGTGTACATTGACTCAACGACTTGTTCGTTTTTGAATGATAATTTTTTGTTTTTCCGTAATTTTTGTTAATTTTTATAATTATTATTTTTATTTAATATTTTGTTTTATTAATGTTAGCTCTTTTCAAATTTAGGTGTCCACCTCTAAATTTTTAATTAAATTCCAAATTTGTATTCTTTAATCTGAGTTCAGAGGGGCATATGACCTCGTAGTTCCGCCCCTTAAAACAACAATGACGAACTAAATACTACTTTCATATTATTGTCTTTGAAGCCATTTTCAGTGTTGCCTTAGTAAACAACTATTTGGTACTTTTCAGTCGATCAACACGATTGTATCCAAATGAGATGGGTTATTCCCTAATTCTGAAAATCCAAGTGTATTTATTGATCTCTTGTAATTTCTTTCAAAATTAGGGAATAGCCCATCTCATTTGGTTACAATCGCGTAGACCGACTGAAAAGCATCAAACCTTTGTCTACTTTCATATTTTGCACCAAAAAAATGAAAGTAGGCTAACCACATACTGTATCATTTGATACGTCTGACTGCACTTTTCAGGTTCACAGTCCCATAATTGTGCAATACTGAAATTTTGATTTTATTTTATTGATACCAGCTGCTGAATTTGCTATTTTCTCTTTTAGAAATACTGAAATTATATTGTTTTCCCTTAGTCAGAAGTGTGTCTGTCGTTGATTAAAGAGTGCTTTATTTAACTGTGTAATAATCTGAATTTACAGTCGGAGGTCTTGCCATCTGGGCTTTGTGTCTTTGTTGCATTATTATTACTATTATATTAGTATTACTACTATTATTTGTTCCAGTGAGTCCTGAGATTGAGAGAGACCTGAAACTTATGGCGTGTGTTCTTGCCGTGGAACACTTCACTCTTATGATCCTGGGAGCAGTTACGGTGAGCATGGGCATTTGTGTACTGTAGTAATCAGTGATAGACTACAGATCATTAACGAAGAGCTCCTGGGAGAGGCAATATAAAATAATATAATAAATAAACCTTAACTCTAAGAGTACAATTTTCAATATACAAATATAATAGATGATAATTCATGTTTTAATGGGCCTAACATCTAGGTTATCGGCCCCAAATATAATAGAAATGGACGTCTTTACAAAAGTATTTATGAAAGTAGTTAAACATGAATTTGAGCTCGAATAAGGGCTATTAATATGAAAATTTTATCCAATATAATATGCAAACAATGTTGTATTATTTAATTATTCTATATTGACATTTCCATGTAGTGTCAACTAATAGTTATACAACATTCAAATATATATTGTGTTAAAATTTGGATTCGATCTGATGACGGGTTTGTGAGATAATAATTCTTAAATGTGACGCATGGTTGAAACACGCTTAAAACGGGAACTTTTTGTGTTCCAACTGCGATAAAAAAATTAAAATATAAATTAAAAATTCCAAAGCTACATGAACTAACGTAAAATAGAACGACGAAAATTATGAGGTTACTGGATTTTATGTAGGTCTATAGGTTACTTTACAAACAACCTTCAAACTCGAGTGCACATAATATTTTGGTCGACAGTAGTGTGTGAATTAATATTTTACATAGTTATGCCCATTTGTGGACGCGAAAAACTTATTTTGCTAATGATATTTTTTTATTCTCCCAAAATCTCCACATATGGGCACTGAAAATCTTCCTCCGTTCTTCCGTCCATGATTTCTTGGTCCTGGTACTGTACCCGATTAAACCATTCGAGCTGCTTGTCGAATCCGATGATCAGCTGGATTGCAGAATCTCGAGGCTCCCGGCTAAATAAACCTGAAAATCCTACAACAAGAGCTAAATGGGGGATACACAAGTCCTACGATTATGTTTTGGTAATTTAAAAGTGGGTAGATAAACTGAATAAAAGGAGAGTACGAGAAACTTACCAGTCTCGGTTAAATGGGCGTAACTAGTGGTTCAACTAAACCTCAAATGCACCAAAAGCATAACCTCCTTTCGTAATTTAAATAAATCATTCAAGACGTGGTTATAACAACGAACGAATTAAATGTATTAAAAGAATTTAAACAAACAAATTAAATTAACACATACTCTAAATGTTTACATGTGATCCGTAAAAAATATTATTTAAAAATATCATATAATCAGATAATAAAATAAAATCAACGACTAACTGACGTTAGGAGTGCTTCACTTCTCTTAAAAAAATAAACGTAAACGATCAGCTATTAGAACAACTTCACTTAAATCCACACTCTCTCTCTCTAAAATAAAATTTTAAACAAATATTGTTGTTAATACAACCAATGTCTTCCACTGACATTCCTGCTTACTGTTACAAAATCATCCATTTACAATAATAATAATTATTATTTAATACTGATCCATCATAAGATCACTTATTTATAGCAATAAACATTAACTGTTTAAATAGAAGAATATTAATATGTTCTAAATATTAATTAAGTTTGCACACTATCTATCATTTAAATATGTATTAATTATTATAAATAAGTTTAATCATGTTAATCCAAACAATAAATAATATTATCATTATATATTTAATATCTGCTGTTTATCAAGTAAGTTATTTGGATAACTTCGTTATATTATCTAGTTCTCCTAAATATTATTAATATTATGTTTAAATATTATTTATAATATTTTATACATTATTTACAACATTTATGGCGATTCTCAATCACCTGTCCTTCCTTAGAACTCACTTCCTTGCAATTCTTACACTCAAATAAAGCTCCAATTTCACTAAGTCATATCCCAATCATTGTCATCATATTACTGTGGTTTCATTTCACAGTTGGGCATATATGTATAGCCGAACGATTACGTTAAGCTCATATAAAATATGGTCATAATCCTTGATAGTAAAATAATAATAATTAACGACATTGTTATCTTCAATCCCCCAAGTAATTTCCGCCAATTGAACTAATCAATTCAACTGATAGTCGTTTTACATTGGTTATATACAGCAAAGGTCTTTCTTAAATCTTTACTGTAATATAGTTACTTATACGTTTCAAATATTCGCTCACAATACGTATACCGTACTGACTTTGTTTCCACCTTTATACTGTATAAACCTTCACTTAATACTTGACAAGCGACTACTCACTCAATAATACAAGTACATTCCGTATAATATTATCATGAACTTGCTATTAAACAATTATAGCTTCGATAATTCTTCACTTCAAATCGTAGTACAGTATTCTTCATAACAACTTATTTAATTTGCATAATATGCTTTGCTTTCGTTAGTAAATTCTTACATAATTACAGTGTATAACTTTTCCAGTTGTTAAAATAATTCATTATTATCGACCTTAATTAACAGTGATGACGTGATGGTTTACTAGTACTTGTTACTTTAAATTCCAATAATTGTTGTTAATATTTAATAAGTATATACATTTGTTACACCTCTCTGATCTTTCCAAATTATTGCGATCTTGCAATCATAAGTCAACAACAACATTAAATAATGTTGCAAAAGTTTATAGAATCCTCAATGATTCGTATGTTGTAGTGGATAAAATTTCTCAAAATAAAATAATTTATCCATCGATAAATTATTATTATTAATTAATAGCTAATGTTAGAGTGTCTAAAACAATATTTCACTCTTCAACAAAGCCGAATAGTTCGAACAAATAATTCTTTGAATAGCTTCAAACTTGACGTTAGTAATCACTGGCATAACTATGTTCTATAATGATATCACTTCTACGATCAGCGATAAAAAATGAAAATGTCGAATTAAGAATTTCATTTCCAACAAAAGATCTTCTCCTGATCTAAATTCCTTAAATAAAATTAAGCTTAAATACAATGAAATTAAATAAAATTCCCAAAGAAATTTACGATCCGAAATAAATTCGAAAAAGGAAATAATTAAAGAAACGATCTTAAATCTCGAAGCATGAAAAATCGTAAATCCAAACGATAATATCCACTACGTGGATTTAAATTCTCACCAAAAGAAAATTTAAAATTGAAATATCCATAATGGAAAATATTCCGAAAAATTACTCATAAAAATTTAAATACACAAGTGTTGAAATGGTACCATGCTCTACAATATTCTATCTACTGCTAACTATTAATATGAATATCTACAAACGATGATTGCTCTTTCTACCTTGAGATGATATCTTGAAGAAATAATATGGTAAAAATTACAATCGGCACTAGTAATTCCATATTCGAAGCACTTCTTCCTCCTCGACACTAAGTTTATAACTGGATGATAACTGTCTATAGTTTAGCGTCAATGTTCTCAGAATGCACTCGAGTGAACACGCGACTAGCCTTTCTCCGCACAGGCTCGCTATTGTTCCTGCTTCAAAGCGCTCGCAAAGTTACCGTGCGTTATGAGATACGTGCTTTTCATTAGATTGTCTCCAACAAAGAAAACTGAATTTAATCCTTCGAATTTCTTCATCAAACTTTTGTTACATATAATGTTTCTCTATAGTATTGTCGAACTTCCGATGCTTAAATTCGATTTAGAACTGATATTAGACCGACTTTGTGTTTCATACACGACCAACGAACTTTCTTCCTTGGCTATGACCGGCAGCGATCGCTTCCCTACCGTCAAGCCCCTCTCATGTAACTGGCCTGGACTTCAGACGCTTCCTCCGGATCCCGAGCAACGCAGGTCCACTCTCTTTCACAGTCACTCCACGAAGACCACGATTAGTCTCGCGTCACCTCGCTCATTAAAGAGTAATGGGTGGGCGCCTCATTAGAAGTCGCGGCAAATTATTCTCTGCATAGATCTTAATACTGAGTCCTTAAACTTCCTTTCCTGAGTGACAAACAAGATTCTTATTAATATAGATACATTCTCTATAGTTTTAATTATGCGGTTTCTCTCTTCTTTTCCAAATAACAGTAATCAAGCTCCTCATTAGGCGCGATCAGTTTCTCCTTCTCTCGTGCCTGCAGTAACTCGATTAGCCAATCAGCGCCTTTCTTCTTCGTAGCTCCATGTTGCTATGAACGAACAAGAAAAAATACGACACTGGACTGTCTAATTATGGCTTCGGTCGCCATTTTGCTGCCGTCGTTTGCAATTTAAAGCTTCCCTTTGTTTAATAATTTTTTATCATTTCATAATTCTTCAAAAATACTACATTCTTCTCCAAATTTCATCAAATCATCCAAAATAGCATGCTCTCCATCCTGAGCCATTTAAAATTCGAGTTGAGTACAGTGGTAACTGTACTGATCGTTAATGTTCTGAACTAGAGTCGATCTTATAAAATTTCATCTGTAATGCCAATTTCTTCAAGGTATTTTTCTATCTCACTTAAACCAGTTGTTCTTAACTTTCATTGAGAGAGTAACGTTGAGAATCCTTTTGGTGAGCCTGTTAGACTTGGGTAGATTATAGGCTAGGGAATAACCCACCCACCAAGGGAAGATGATGAAGAGAAGGAAGTAGATTTTGGAATTGGAAAAGAAGGATAGAAGAAGAGGAGGAGAGTCCCACAAAAGTAATAAATTTGGTGTTAAACACACTTAAAGGTGGTTGCCACTGCAAATATGTGCTCGGATACCTAAAATAGCTACGAGCTTGGTCGAGGCTAACGGGAGCTGCAGATAAGGCTTGGGCAGTTTGCCAGAGAGAACCTGTAGTGTATTTCCTCCCAAGCACAAATGAAAGTACTATAGGGAAGGGGGATGATCTGGACAGACAGATAGTAAAAGCTTTATTAAGCATTAACGAGGGCATAAACCTAGGAGGAGCTAGGAAAGCCAGGATCCTGCCTAACTGTAGTGTCAGAAAATGATGAATCCAAAAATAAATATCTAATTTATTTAACAATGCAGGAAGTTTGAGGCAATTAACAATTATGTAATATAATTTTAATAAGCATAGTTCATTTGAACTTTTTAACAAATGAGGTCGCAGACCTTTCAACATTAAACAGTTGCTCCAGGCAATTGACAATTTTTAAGGTTTTTTAACCGTGTATTAAAATCTTGGTAAGATTTCATAAATAGGCAAAATGGAATAATTAAAGTTTTGACATTTACAGGAGTACAAGCAGTGTACTTATATGAAACCTCTGAAAGAACATTCTAACGAGAATAACAACTTCGAAGATAACAAAATGGAAAACATAAAGAATAAAAAGGAAGTTCCTACAACTTCTTATATTTATACAGAGAGAGCAGGTCACTTACTGTGAAACCTGGAGAAAGTGAAAAGGAAGTTTCTAGACTCCCTATGTTTAATTAGGAATCACGAGAAAAATGGGACAGTTTCCATTTCGTGAAACCTGAACATGACTCTCTCAAGAGTGTAGAGAATTGTTTTCCCTATGTATAGGAAAGGGACAACGTGATTTAAAACTTGTATCACACAAGCAATTATGCAGAATTTAATTAATGTTAAACTAGCAAAGTTGGAAGGGCACGTCGTGAGTAACACCTTATAGAAAGTTACAATTTTATAACTAATGGTTGTTAGTAGAAGGTTAAGGAAAGATCATTGGGATATAGGATCAATGTTCATGGCCGTATTTAATATAACCGGACGATCGCGACGCGGTAGAAAAGTGGAGCAAGCACTGATTATCACTATAGTCTGTAAAGATGGATGCAAAGTTCACTATAGAAACACTAAAGTTCATGAAAAAGAAAGTTATTGCAATTATGGAGATAACTGATTGCACTATGTAGGTGAAAGTCTATTTCTTGAAAAAGTTGTAATTTACAATCAAATGCGCCATAGAATTTTCCAGAGGTTCCAGCGGAGGACGAAAATTCACTATTGTAGTAATTTAGTTTTAAACAGGGTTCTCCCAAGTACGTGAGAAATACATGATGGCAGGACTCGCAGATAGAGAACAAGTTCTAGAAGGTTCCAGAACGACCTTAGCAGAAAATGGGGTTGAGAAAATCCAACGGAGGAAATAGTTTATAATTATAGGCAGTGGGTATTAGATAATATCCCACGTAGCGAGAGGGTTTCTCGTTTAAAGCTTAAGAAAAGCTCTTTTTAGTACGGTTGGCTTATACAAGAAAAAAAGCTCAACATGGCAAATCCCACGAAGAGTGATTACTGCCCCAAAGTAAATAGTTTCACACTGCCTATAAATTATAATTAAAATCACTTGGAAGTTAAAACCATGAAGATGAGGTTAAAACTTTTTAAAAATGGTACTTATCTCGATTTCATGTTGAAGTCGGAGTTCCTTGAAGACTATCTAGCCAACATGGCGTAGAATAGAGTGAGCCTCTTAGTTTGAGGAGGCTAAGCTCAAGAAGAGCTTTGACTGATCGAGTCAACTGCAGACGAAGAAGTGAGAGCAGCTCAGCGGAGCTCGGAGAGAACACGGAAGGGGGAGAGAGTGGGGGTAGGAAACAAGAGGTATACATATCAGCATAACCAACTTTAAAGAAAAAAAATAATCTTCTTTTGCTGAGCTGGTCTTCAAAGAGTTGACAACAGTATCTGGTAGCCAAATGGATATGGAATTCCTCCTGCGCGAGGAAGAGTTGAAGAGCTTCAGAGATTTGTTGTTATATGACGCTAGGTGGGTCACAGAATATATATCTGAAACATACTCACACAAAATATAAGAAATTTGCACATAGAGGAGAAAACAAATGATCACTGTTGGTGTTTGACAAAAAGGAAGGAAAGAACGTGCAAAAGCATTCAAAATTGTAATCTCAGGTACCGTGCATTCCAAGAATGCACCATACTGGGAGGGCCAGACACCAACAGGGAACAAATAAGCAATTAAACATTTAAGAGTGATAAAGTAATTGAGGAGGAGTGGTCTTGTGATCTGACCATTATTGGTCAAGACTCTGAATACCCTGACTCTCCTATCTCTTCCAGGGTAACACTTAGTCACTTTTCGAAAAGGCCAGACTAGGGGGGGCGAAATATCCCTAACCAAGACCAAGTCTCCTACTTGAATGTCGGGACTGGAAAGAAACCACTTCTGTCTCCCCTGCAAGGAAGTTAAATATTCCAAGTTCCACCTTTTCCAAAAAGAATTACGGAGGGCTTCAAGTTTCCGCCAAGCGATAGGTAGATTAGAATCCCTGTAAGAATTAGGAAGGGGAGGATGGGCAGAGAGAGAAGTGCGTGTAAAGAAGCGACCAGGTGTAAGTGGAAGGAGGTTATCAGGGTCATTGGAAAGCGGAGTTAAAAGGCGAGAATTATCGACACTTTCAATCACGAAATAGCTGGAAGCTGAGTGAAATAAAGCACTAGTAAAGATTGCGATACGATGAGAAAGAAGAATTGGCAAGTTTAAACAAAGCGTATATAAACAAGTACATCTGTTCAGGACAAGAATATACCAAATAAACAAAGGAACTATGCGAGTAGAAAGCAAGAACGCCATAGGTAACAAACGAGTAGCTATAAACAATGACCTCAAGTTATAATGAGTATCAAAGGGGTTACTCAGAAAAATACTTAAGTCAGCGAAAAACGTGACATGACAATCATGAATACAAAAACACATCGAATGTGACGTCGAGAAAAAACAAGTTTGTTCACCAATGAACATTAAGATCGCAAAATATGCAAGCAAATTGCAATTCATGAGCGCGTGAGAAATACGCAACGAAGTTTTGAAACGGGGATCAAAGCAGTTATGGAATACGAGCATGAGTAAATAAGGGACGTAAACAAGTACAGCCTTGACACACATAGTACAACGAGATAAGGCATATAAATAGCTGAACGAGTCCTTAAGCGGAACAGGTTTATTTTGGGAACTAAGGGAACGGCTTCCGAGCGTGCGGTAGCAACTCGCTAGACAATGCTTGGCAATCAGCCAAAGTTGAGATAAGAGAAACTTGTTTTGAACTGTGTCAATCATACAGGAAATAAACAACGACTGGGCATTCCTCAGACTGGTATACACACGAGTCTCAAAAGCAAGCAGTTCAAAGTGCACACACACTAATTGAGTCAGCTGTAACTTAAAGCAGAACGAGTTACACGACATGCAGTCAATCGTAACTTGGACGTGAAAAAGCAATTTAAAGCTATATGAAATAAAGTAGGACATCAATTTCGCATAATTGAGAGGATCACGAAATCGAACAATTTTCAACAAAAAGAAGTTTGATTCTTCCGAGCAAAGAAGACAAGCTGGGACATTGAGACGAAGGTTATGCATAAGAATAGTTATTCTAGATGCAATGGAATTCAGAGTTTCAAGCGGTTTCATGAGCGACTTCCAATTGCGAGGAAGGGGGGAGGAGCCGGCCGTGGCCATCCCTCTACATAACGAAAGAAGTGAAACATAGCGTACAGCAAAGTGATGGTGACTGATAGCCATGGTTTTACACAAGGTGAAGATAGTTTTCAAGGAATAGTTTAAGCAATTAACTGCTATAAAAAATGACATAAGAAGATATACGAAATAACACAAAGCAAGGCGAACTTGAATGGCCATCTTGTGCGGGAAGAAGGAAAAACCATTTAAACAACTTACAGGGTTAGCGCAGTTATTCACTATAAGACATCGTTTCGACAAGTGGTTTTCAAAAATATTGAGATTTGAGACATGAGCGTTCTCTTTTTCAGAAATGGGATTTATGTCAGCTGTGACGAACTGACATTGTGCTTTGGTTTGAACACTGGTATGTTTGATTTCGCCAGTGATAACCCAACCAAAATCGGTGTCTCTAGCGACCACGGTTGAAGATAACTTGCGTGTTTGTTTGCGAATGCAATTCCAAAAAACATTGGCACTGAAAAGCACATCAATGGGACCTTGAGCATTAAACTGAGGATCGGCTAACCTTAAGTGCGAGGGAATCTTTAAACCGGAAGTATTAATGGAGTGACTTGGAGTGTCCTTGCCAATACTGGTAAGAATGAGACAGTTTAAATTAAGATTGGTGTTTCTTTGGCAAACGTCTCTGATTTTCAATTTTGAAGACTGCAAAACTTGAGTTTTCAAATTGTCAATGCCGGTCACATTGATAGAAGTAGGCGATGACGAAAGACCTAGTTTTTTAATCAACGATTGCGAAACAAAGTTGTGCGTTGAAGCGGAATCGAGAAGACCACGGGTTTTGAACCAATTTCCAAATCTATCTTGGATTTCAAATTGTACAGTGGTCAACAGGGTTTGCGCACTGTGAAAAGTGTCGGCGTTGGAAATGCAGGAAGAAGCATTAGTTTGTTCGGAGCGGCTCTGCATGGAGCTTAAAGAGGCAGGTGCTGATGACCTCGATTTATCGTGAACGTGCAATAAAGAATGATGCGGTTTTTTGCAATGAAAACAGAGATTTAATGACGTACAGTTCGAAGAAGAATGCTTAGGTGATAAGCAATTGAAACAATGCTTGCTGTTTAAGACAAACTTTCTTCGATCTTCGACAGACAATTCTTTAAAGGATTTGCACAAATACAATGTGTGAAGCTTTTTACAGAGCGTGCATTTTAAAGATTTATTAAGCGGCCTGATATCTTCTCTTGAATGATTGAAAGAAGAACGGGTTTGTTTGTTTTCGACAAATGGGGGCTGATGTCCCTTTGAAGAAGCAAGTTTTTTTTCAAAAATTTGACACTGAGGATTCGTTTCGACTTTTTCGCACTGAAATGCGAGTGCTGTAAGGAATTGACATCGACTGTTGAGAAACGAAACGAGGTGTTCGAACGAATGTTCCTTGTTGTAGGCGAGTTCGATCTCCCAGGCTTTCAGTGTCGAAAAATCGAATCTTGATGTAGCTAGGTGAATAAGTATGGTGTCCCATGTTTGGACAGGCTGTTTTAATTGGTATAACGCTCTGACATTTAACTGCATAGAATCTAAGAGGTCTCTTAAAGATGTGACGTCATTAGGTTTGACGGCAGGTAAGTTGAAGAGACAGCGGATATGACGAGCGACACTCAACCGTAAATTGCCATATCTCTCTTTAAGGAGATTAAAGGCGATGTGGTAGTTGTCTGCGCTTAAAGGCAGTGACTCTACCAAGGTCAAGGCCTCCGATTCCAAAGACGTGCGGAGGTAGTAAAATTTATGTATGTCTGGGATCTCGATATTTTCATGAATTAAAGAGCAGTAAAGTTCGTAAAAAGAATACCATTCACCTTCCTTGCCTGAGAAGTGCGGTAGGCTTATCTTGGGAAGTAACGGTTTCGGTTTGTTCTCGTGAACTGAAGCAGGTGCGAACTGGGCCGGATTGATGACCCTAGTGTCCGGTTCTGAGATATTGCGAATCAGTTGGTGGGCCTTTGCAATTCCTTCAAAGTACAAGGGTTCGACCTCGTCCCGATCCAATTGCAGTTCTGGACAAGCGGATTCAATCTCGGTTTGAATTTGGTCATAATAATCATAAGACCGTTCGTACAACTTAAGGCGATGAGTCAAGATATCTAAATCACACTCGGCGGGATTTAATTTGCTGATGAAATTTCGGAATCTAGTGAGTTGCCCTTTATAAGAAGAACGTCTAGCAATAAGAGTTTCATCTTTTTCGGCAGGAGCCATGACAAAAATAATAAATTGAAATACAACTCACGAAACTGTAGAACCTTGGAGATGCTGTAAAGCTGGCAGCAGCGAATGAGTAGAAAGAATGGGACACACCATAGGAGACAGGAGCGGCCTCTTTCCCGTTCACAGGCTTTGCACGATGTGGTTATAGCTGAAATATTCAATACAGATATTAGAAATATGCAAAGTATTGTCAAATGACACTTTTTTAAAAGGAGAGAAGAAAAAATGGGCTCTCCCGGGTTTCTGGGACCAAATTTTGGGTAGATTATAGGCTAGGGAATAACCCACCCACCAAGGGAAGATGATGAAGAGAAGGAAGTAGATTTTGGAATTGGAAAAGAAGGATAGAAGAAGAGGAGGAGAGTCCCACAAAAGTAATAAATTTGGTGTTAAACACACTTAAAGGTGGTTGCCACTGCAAATATGTGCTCGGATACCTAAAATAGCTACGAGCTTGGTCGAGGCTAACGGGAGCTGCAGATAAGGCTTGGGCAGTTTGCCAGAGAGAACCTGTAGTGTATTTCCTCCCAAGCACAAATGAAAGTACTATAGGGAAGGGGGATGATCTGGACAGACAGATAGTAAAAGCTTTATTAAGCATTAACGAGGGCATAAACCTAGGAGGAGCTAGGAAAGCCAGGATCCTGCCTAACTGTAGTGTCAGAAAATGATGAATCCAAAAATAAATATCTAATTTATTTAACAATGCAGGAAGTTTGAGGCAATTAACAATTATGTAATATAATTTTAATAAGCATAGTTCATTTGAACTTTTTAACAAATGAGGTCGCAGACCTTTCAACATTAAACAGTTGCTCCAGGCAATTGACAATTTTTAAGGTTTTTTAACCGTGTATTAAAATCTTGGTAAGATTTCATAAATAGGCAAAATGGAATAATTAAAGTTTTGACATTTACAGGAGTACAAGCAGTGTACTTATATGAAACCTCTGAAAGAACATTCTAACGAGAATAACAACTTCGAAGATAACAAAATGGAAAACATAAAGAATAAAAAGGAAGTTCCTACAACTTCTTATATTTATACAGAGAGAGCAGGTCACTTACTGTGAAACCTGGAGAAAGTGAAAAGGAAGTTTCTAGACTCCCTATGTTTAATTAGGAATCACGAGAAAAATGGGACAGTTTCCATTTCGTGAAACCTGAACATGACTCTCTCAAGAGTGTAGAGAATTGTTTTCCCTATGTATAGGAAAGGGACAACGTGATTTAAAACTTGTATCACACAAGCAATTATGCAGAATTTAATTAATGTTAAACTAGCAAAGTTGGAAGGGCACGTCGTGAGTAACACCTTATAGAAAGTTACAATTTTATAACTAATGGTTGTTAGTAGAAGGTTAAGGAAAGATCATTGGGATATAGGATCAATGTTCATGGCCGTATTTAATATAACCGGACGATCGCGACGCGGTAGAAAAGTGGAGCAAGCACTGATTATCACTATAGTCTGTAAAGATGGATGCAAAGTTCACTATAGAAACACTAAAGTTCATGAAAAAGAAAGTTATTGCAATTATGGAGATAACTGATTGCACTATGTAGGTGAAAGTCTATTTCTTGAAAAAGTTGTAATTTACAATCAAATGCGCCATAGAATTTTCCAGAGGTTCCAGCGGAGGACGAAAATTCACTATTGTAGTAATTTAGTTTTAAACAGGGTTCTCCCAAGTACGTGAGAAATACATGATGGCAGGACTCGCAGATAGAGAACAAGTTCTAGAAGGTTCCAGAACGACCTTAGCAGAAAATGGGGTTGAGAAAATCCAACGGAGGAAATAGTTTATAATTATAGGCAGTGGGTATTAGATAATATCCCACGTAGCGAGAGGGTTTCTCGTTTAAAGCTTAAGAAAAGCTCTTTTTAGTACGGTTGGCTTATACAAGAAAAAAGCTCAACATGGCAAATCCCACGAAGAGTGATTACTGCCCCAAAGTAAATAGTTTCACACTGCCTATAAATTATAATTAAAATCACTTGGAAGTTAAAACCATGAAGATGAGGTTAAAACTTTTTAAAAATGGTACTTATCTCGATTTCATGTTGAAGTCGGAGTTCCTTGAAGACTATCTAGCCAACATGGCGTAGAATAGAGTGAGCCTCTTAGTTTGAGGAGGCTAAGCTCAAGAAGAGCTTTGACTGATCGAGTCAACTGCAGACGAAGAAGTGAGAGCAGCTCAGCGGAGCTCGGAGAGAACACGGAAGGGGGAGAGAGTGGGGGTAGGAAACAAGAGGTATACATATCAGCATAACCAACTTTAAAGAAAAAAAATAATCTTCTTTTGCTGAGCTGGTCTTCAAAGAGTTGACAACAGTATCTGGTAGCCAAATGGATATGGAATTCCTCCTGCGCGAGGAAGAGTTGAAGAGCTTCAGAGATTTGTTGTTATATGACGCTAGGTGGGTCACAGAATATATATCTGAAACATACTCACACAAAATATAAGAAATTTGCACATAGAGGAGAAAACAAATGATCACTGTTGGTGTTTGACAAAAAGGAAGGAAAGAACGTGCAAAAGCATTCAAAATTGTAATCTCAGGTACCGTGCATTCCAAGAATGCACCAAGACTATTGTTCATTCTGACAATTGGCCTTAGAACTTCAATCACCTTTTCCTGAAGATGTCAGTGATCTTCTCAGTATGCTGATAAAGTTCCTGAGACTGCCGTTTCATCCAGATTCCTTTTGAACAGACTGGACCAAGGATTTTCCTCAACATCTTCCTTTCTTGTTTCCTTACGTCTTTAATGAGAGATCTGTCTCCAATGACCATGGTTTCCGAGACATATAGTGCTTCAAGTTTTATTACTGTGGTGTAATGTCTTAATTTTGCGTTCTTTGATGATATTATAATTATTATTTTCGTTTCGGTCGTCTAGGGACCACGAGCCAATTTCAATGCTTTGTCCTTTGTTGTTCCTTCTTCTTCCTCCAGTATTCCTTCATCATCTCACTATGTTTGCTCTTCCTTTCCTTGGACCATTTCGAACTGGTTTTCTTTCCCTTCCTCCCTTGAAATCCTTCCATTTTTAGCACTTTTTGCCTAAAAATATCTCTCTGTGGTATATCTTCTTCTATGATATTGTTTCTGTCTAAATCCTTTTTGACTTCTTGTACCCAGGTTGTTGTTGATTTCTTGTTCCACAGGAGTGTGAAGATCTGCTTGGTTAACCTACTGCCATCTATCCTGAACAAATGTCCACAAAATAGCACTCTCCTCTTCCGTGTTGTTTCTGCTATGTTTTCTATTTTTCGATATATTTCATCATTAGTTCTTAATTTCCATAATTCTATAGTTTTTAAAGGACCGAGTATTTTGCGTATAATTCTTCTTTCTATTACTTCTAATTTATCCAATTTGTAGTTCAGTAAGAGACATTCATTCGCATACAGGCATTACGGTTTGACTACGGTGCTGTAGTTCTGTATTTTAAGATATTTAGATAAACACATTTTGTTGTAGGTAATCCTAGTTATGCCATACGCTCTTTCCATCTTTCGTATTCTTTCTTCTACAGCAGATTTATCCAAACCATTTACTTGAGTAATTGCCCCCAAATATTTGAATTTCTTTACCCTCTTTATTTGATATTGGATTTGGAGATATACATGTTTTAGATTTTCTGGGTAATTTTAGAAGAAGGTGAACATTAATTTCAATGTAAAAGCTTTACAGAGATTAATAAATCTCATGACATTTCTGTTTGTTCTCCTATGTGCTGGATATTGTCCATCTGTTTTTTTGAAAAGCATTTTCTCGCCCTATTTGTGCATTAAAATCCCCCATATAGTACCACAATATTCAATTATGGGATTTTAGATATTTCCTCTTCCAGAAGTTCCCAGAATTCTTCTACTTTTCTTGGATGTTTCTGTTGTCTTCATTTATTGGTGCATGGCAATTAATGAAGATATGGGCCTACTGTTTATTTTTACATTTCATTGTGAGGAGAGATATTCTTTCTGATATAGATTTGAATTCAATTATACTGTCTACATCATTTTTATGAAAATGAAAACCACTACCTAATAGTGGCATTCCATTAATAATTTTAATTGCTGGTTTACCCTTAAAAATTCGTATTACTATTATTATTATTTTACTCATAGAAATTTCCGCCCCTTAAAACAACAATAACTAACTGACTAACTCATAAAATTACACCACAAAAGCAGATGTTTCTACACGAAGGATCACCTCGAGCATCTATTTATTATACGGTAGTTCATAGTATTTCCAGTAACGACATTTAGTTAGTTATTGTTGTTTTAAGGGGCGGAACTACGAGGTCATCTGCCCCATTAACGACATTGTTCACACTTAAAAGTATTGAGACTCCCCAATAATGTCCCATTTCAAAATTGTTACGACTTAAATCTCCTTGAAGTTTAAATATTTGTTTTATTTTCTTTCTTTCGTAGTATATCTCATTATTATTAACATGGGGAATGATGCATTGTTGTTGATTCGTTTTAGGGGTTTGAACGTCTTAGTCATCAGCCCCGTTTACTTGGTCGTGGGTTGAATTTGTATAATAATCTGTTTTTCCGTGGTGACTGTATTATTAGTTCGGTAATTTGTAATTGTTAGGGTCTAGGATTGGGGTAGATGCCCCGGAACTAGAAAGAAAGTACCATCCTGGCATTTGCTTGGAGAGAGTGTGGACAAAATTGGGAGTCAGCAACGTTCAGGATGGCCGCTGCCAGCGCCAGGATTCGAACTTTTGATCTCTGGCCTGTAATCTCTCCCTTACAGTTGGGTACGGCTACGCTATAGAACGGGCGGGCGTTTTCAACCTTTTTGAGACTGTAAGCACCACTTTCATGCCATACTAAATACCAGAGCACCATTAAATTGAATATTATAATAATAATTAATATTATAATTACAAAGAACTACCTAAAATTCATCATTAAGGCAGACTTGCTAGATGACAAATGTAGGAGATGCCATCGCCAATCAACAATTTCATCTACGTATTATTTGAAGAGGCATGAACAAGTAGCCAAGATAATCCACATGAGCCAGGCAAAGAAGCACTGCTTAAGTAATAATATTCTGCCTTACTATCAATATATTCCTGATGCTGTTCTGGAGAACAATACACACAAGCTACTCTGGGACAGATAAGTGATCAAAGAACTATATGCGCAAACAGGCCAGACATTATTCTTATTGATAAAGTGCAGAAGAGAATTCTTCTAATAGACATCGCAGTCCCTAACTCGCATAATATCCAACACATTTATGCTGATAAAGTGACCAAATACATGTCTTTGCCTGAAGAGGTCCGACAGGTGTGGCGACAGGAATTGGTTTTTGTATTGCCTATCATAATGTCTTCCACTGGGATCATACCGAAGTCGCTGAAGGCCAACCTCGATAAACTGGGGCTCCACCATAATCTGCATACCAGTATGCAGAAATTAGTTATTTTAGAGACCTGCTCCATAGTTCGTTCGTTCCTCAACCTACCACCTAGAGAACTCTACTCCATCTTGCAACAAATGCCCATGAAATGGTGAATTGTACCCAATGACATGGTGAACATATGAATAGTAATATTAATGATAGTAATAATATTATTATTAATAATAATAATAATAATAATAATAATAATACTAATAATGCAGCAAGCATGCGACTCTCTTTTCTTTTCCTATCTCTCCCTCAGAAGTGCTGAAATACTGTAGATATAGATTTACCGCTCACCAGGCATGCTGCAACTGCTTTCATGACACATGCAGATGAGACCTGTGGACAGTCGAGTTGAGTTAGCATTGTTCTTGTTACACATAAAACAGGGATGTCCAATTACTTTTACTGTAGATTTAACAAATTCGATTTCACAAAAGGATTACAGTTCTGACTGCCAAAATTGGTAATGAAAATTTGAATTGAAGAATGGAATTCAGGAGAGCTTGTGCTCGCGAGCACTTTTTGATTCGTATGATGAGAGCACCAAATCTCATTTAAAGAGCACCGTGGTGCTCCCGAGCTCCAGGCTGAGAACGCCTGCTGTAGAGTGAAGAATAATGAACACTATTGAATGTTCACAGGATCACCCAGCTCTTCTCCTGCCCTGGTTGCTGATGGAAGCACTGGTGATTGTCCTGGAAGCTATGATGTTTCTCAGTAGAATAGTGGCTGAAGGAATTCACTTGAAACGAACAAATATATTTGTTACGGGTGAGTTCAATACAATTCCTCTCACAAGGGAAGCTATCGACTATCGTTATGGAATTTACACTGAAAATACGAGGGAAGTTCCGAAAGTAAGTTTGTTGTTGTTGTTTTAAGGGGCGAAACTGCGAGGTCATCTGTCCCTAAAGTAAGTTTCGTCATTTTATTGCATGAGCAGTTGGTACACCAGTTGACACAAACCACTTCCAGCAATCGAACCTATCTCTTCTCAGTTTCTTCTACAGCAGATTTATCCAAAAAAAATTCTTGATCAATTGCCCCCAAATATTTGAACTTCCTTACCCTCTTTATTTGATATTGGATTTGGAGATATCCATGTTTTAGATTTTCTGGGTAATTTTTGAAGAAGGTGGACATTAATTTAAATTTAAGAGCTTTACAGAGATTAATAAATCTCATACTATTTCTGTATGTTCTTCTATGTGCTGGATGTTATCCAACTGTTTTTTGAAAAGTCTTTTATCTCCCTATTTGTACATTAATATCTCCCAGTAGTACCACAATATTTAATTTAGGGATTTTAGATATTTCCTCTTCCAGAAGTTCCCAGAATTCTTCTACTTGGTAAATAAATAGGCTATGCTACTGTATTTAAGGCTGGAAGACGGGTTGAGGTCAATGTGCACCTCAGACAGTGCCAGTAAGAGGGTAAAGCCAGCTATTATAACAACAGTTGAATATTTATGTATTTATGATAATAAAGCCCTTTTTTTCATGTATTTCTTTATCTCGAATTTTCGATAGTTCGAAGTAGGCTAATTTCTAATCTCTGAATGTACTTCGAGATATCGAGGTTTGACTCTACTTTACATCAAATCAAAATTTTGCGGATGTCCACGGGCGTCCATGCAGGGCTCTACAGGAGGTATAGCTTCATGTGCAGAGGGGGCGTGGTGACTCAGTTGTCTAGCTGAATGCCTCTCACCAAGGCGGTCCGGGTTCGATTCCCGGTCATTGCATGTGAGATTTTCGAAGTGAAATGCCATGTCCTGTGGTTCGGATTCCACGTAAAAAGGAGGTCCCGTGGCTCATGATCTCGAGATTAACGGTCACGTTAAACTACAAGCTTCCTTTTCTTTTTTCATGTGCAGACTTCCAATGATGTTATCTTTGTTTCAGTACTCATGCTTCATAACTGGCTGCAAGTATTCTGCCTCTTCAAGAAACAAATCTCGATGTGTGATCTATAGATATTCATGAAAGAATAACGTGCCACATAAAGGAGATGTCTCTTACAATTTTTTTTATGAGCCAACTGATGTTAGAGTGTTTGCGTGAAGTTCATCTTGTGTTGTTATTTATTTTGTCCGTATGCCGTCTGTGTATGTCCTGTTTTGTATTAAATGTTTATTTGAATTTTGTGTGAAAATTTGTATGGATTTTTGAACTTTATGGATTATTATTACAGACGATCAAGCAACATCCTCCCCAATGGTAGGTATACATGATAACCTTTACAGAGGTGGTATGGATTATGAGTATACATCAAGAGATTACTCTAATTTGAGTTTTGTCTCCGGGCTCGAGTACTAACGGTACAGTTACCAAGCGTGCCCTCTTTCTTTGAGTGACTGTAGGCCTACATCTTTTAGAACAGAAAACTTAAACATTTTCTTACTGAACAGCCACTTTTGAATTGTAAAAGGTTAAAGTATAACTTGTTCATTCCGTAAATTTAAAATAATTTTGCAATTTAGGCCTACAAGAAGTCTTAAGTTATAACTGACTTCATTGTATACGAAAAAATACGACTAGAGGCGTAATTTCTATTTATTTGTTTATTTACTAGCTAAACCGCATTTTTAGGCTCAATCCTTCAATGAAAATAACAAAGATGTTGAAGCGGCATTTCTGCGAAGTGACTAGTTCTTCTTAAGACGCCGCGCCGTCTCCAAACAAAGCTTCTTCTGATGTACATCTGTGCCATCTTCTTACTTATTTAGCGTATATTAAAATTTATAATTACAGTTTGCTTACAAACTAATACCCAGGCCACGAATGTAGTCTATAGATCTCTCCGTCTTCACCAGTAACTCCGTTAGATCTCCACGAAAAGCTCTCAGAGTACACTCTTGAATTACACCCTCTGTCTGAAAAGTTCGGTGAATGGGCTATATTACGAACGAATTGTTGGCTTACCTGAAACAGCCGTCACTGTCCTTTGAAGTAATCCCCGTGGATGGTTATGCACTTCTGAGAACGACTGAACAAGTCCTGGAAACTCCTGTCATAGTCTTCTTTAGGAATAGCCTTCAGTTTGGGTCGTCAAAACTCTAAATTGAAAGCAAGAGAGAAGCGTGAATTTATGCAACCTGCCTTGCACACGTGATAGACGGGCGGCAGTGAGAAGGGTGAATTTATGCAACCTAAAGTGCACACCTGTTCGACGGGTGGCATTGAGAAGGATGAATGCTCCGTGGAATGGTATGATCCTGAAAACCATCGTTACGGGTGACGAGACCTGGTGTCTGTGGTACGACATCGAAGGCAAATGCCAAAGTATGGAGTATCGGAGTCCAGGTTCGCCGAAAAGCCCTGAAGGACATTTCGGACATCCAACGTAATTTGACGACCCAACTGAAGGCTATCCGTCAGGAAGACTATGCCAGGACGTTTACAGCCGTTCTAAGAAGTGCATAACCATCCACGGGGATTACTTCGAAGGATAGTAACTGTTGCTTCAGGTAAGCCAACAATCCGTTCGTAATATATACCCATTCACCGAACTTTTCAGACAGAGGGTGTAGGCCTATATGGCGAACAGTCTGTCTTTCGGCGCCACAATCACTACCCGGAGTAGGTACTCGATTCCACTTGTGCAGAGAACTGGCACATCAGCGAGTGTTGATTTTTATTCGATTAAGCACCGACCAGATCCTACGAGACAAGTCAAACCCAGGTGGCTTGGACGATACACACGGCATCTGGAGTTGTTCCTTCGTAGCATACGTCTGCCATGTATGTCTCCAGCGTTCTCGGATGGTATAACCGTTGTCAACTAAAATCTTGGTAGTTTCCAGTGGTGGATGGCGAGAACGAAGACTTATTTTACTGATGGGATATCTGCATGATTAAGGAGGCGAGAATTGCCCTATAGTTTTTTATTCTCCCGGACCAGAGCACTCTCCTGCTGCAGATATGGAGGTGGAATGCGGCTAAGTATAGGTAGCCACGTGATAGGTGTCTAATGTCTTTCAATCATGAATTTCTGCATGTCTCAACGGACCCTTTACCTTGTATCTTTCCTTCAATAATTAGTTGTTTTTACAGTGGTTCTGAACCCGTAGAAGTCGGCGGACTGCTCAGCCTGAAATTGAAACATGTACGGACCCCCCCCAATACACCTTATCAGTTGTAACCTTTCCTCAATAACACTTATTTTAAAGATATTTCAATTCAAAACCTAATAGTCATCGCCGCGAATACATTCGGACAATTCTCGTTTAACTCACATCGTTTTCGAATTCACCATTTATTGGCCACTTTTTTATACGTGCTGGTGTACCTTTTTTCTCCCGCGGACCACTCTCGAGGCACTCGTGGACCACCTGTGGTCCACGGACCACTGGTTAAGAACCACTGTCTAGTTGATACCTACCTCTCGCTTCTCATAACAATACCTAGGTATTGTGTTTTCCTTTGTTTTATAATATGTAACACTACTTTTTGCTTTTCCATCCGATAAATATCCTAGGTATGAGCAAGAGACGGCGATATAGATACATTTCAAAGGCATCAATTATTAGCCTACTTTTCACATTTTGCAAAAATTAGGAAAAAGTAGACCTATGAGATCGATCCGGGCAAATGTGTGTCTGTCTGTCTGCCTGTCTGTCTCTGTGTGTGTCGTCCCCCCCCCCCCCCCCTATATAATCATAAAAGGCTACAGCAATCAAAACCAAATTTGGTATGAGTAAAGATCTATACCTGACTATCTCAAGCCCATATTTGAAAAATATGTCAGTGCTACCAACTGCTGAAAAACCGGACTTGAAATTTGAGCTCCATGTTGGATAACTTGTAAGGTATGCATGGGAGCTATTCCAAAATTGGCACACATAGAGATAATATTCCAGTTTAATTTCCAGGAGGCCGCAATTGGCAGTGTAGCCAAAATGATTCTAAGCTTGCTGATATGTCCAATGTTTAAATGCATATAACTTCTACGCTATCAATTGGATTGCAACCAAATTTCGTATGTAATATGTGTACATAAACAGATATGACTGAGCGTATTTTTAAGAACCACCAGGGCTGCCAACTGTTAATAAATGATGCTCTCTCTATCTTTTTTTTTATCCAAATATAAATATATCAGAAACTGTGCAAGCCAACAGCTTTATACTATCCATACGTATAGTACCTGACATTCTAGATTAATTTGGAGTAACTAATATACGTAAGTGCTAATAGGACCAATTTAAAATACACGTAACTTCTATACTATCAATTAGATTTCATCCAAATTTCGTATGTGCTATGTGTACGATAACAGATATGATTATCCGTGTTCTTAAATGCAACCAGGGCTGCCAACTGTTAATAAATGCTGTCTCTATTTCTTTCTATTTTTCTGCCCTAATATTAATATAGGTACTGTATTAGAAAGTATGCAAGCCAATAGCTTTGAACTTTGCACACGTCAAGTACCTGACATTCTGGATTAATTTGGAGTAACTAATATACGTCCGTGCAACCAACATGATTCTATGCCTGCTGATAGGTCCAATTTTAAAATACATGTAACTTCTATACTAACAAATGGATTTCATCCAAAATTGGCACAACAATGGTTCATAATATTTCGGATTATTTCTGACCAACTCATCAATGACATTGTTGCCAAAATGATTTTACGCGCTGATAGATCCAATGTCTAACTGCATGTAACTGCATCCATTGGACTTCAACCAAATTTTGTATTCTGTACCTTGAGAGATGGAACTAAGAATATATTCAGTCATCAGGACTGCCAACTGTAGTGCTCTTTTAGGCTACATTATACCATGTTTATTTCGAGCTAATTGGAAATTTCGATATTACCAACTTCATTTCGTCATTATTCTAGATAGGTCTATATAGATTGGCATGAATCTTAAATTTTAAGAAAAGTAGGCTCTTTGGTTCGTCACGGTACTTCTTGATTCTTAATGGAAGGGTCCAAGGTCCAGCATTCACATCCATATAGATAAACAGAAAATGTTTAGCAACTAGTAATGGATCATGTGAATTGGCAGCTGCAGACTGAGACAAAGAATTTCCTCATTCCTCTTAAAAATAATACGTCTATCAATACAATTCATGGAACATGATGTAGGATGTTTTGACTCTTCGATGGCGTCTTCTTCAGCTAATATCTAATGTAAAATCCATTCTAATTAACACTTAGATGATGATGATGATGATAATAATAATAATAATAATAATAATTTTATTGGTTTTACGTCTCTTTTAACTACTGTGGCAAGCGGCTTCGATGGCGTAGTTGGTAGCATGGTGAGCTTCTGTGTCCAAGATCGCGGGTTCAAACCTGGCCGAAGTCGTCGGATTTTTTAAGAGCGTTAAATCCCTCAGTATGCCTCCCTTCAGAGGGGAAGTAAAGCCGGCGGTCCCATGTCATAGATTTATGGCATGAAGAAGAACCTTCCTCTAACTACACTTGTGGAAGCTAAAATTCGTACGTTAGTTGATAATGTTCGCCGCCAGGTGATGACTGCAATGGCATTTAGTAGCCACGTCCGCAGCTAGGTGTCGCATTTGGTAGCAAAAGTAGGAAATATTTGAAAAAAATTAATCGCCTGCAGTCCTTCGACCTGAATCACAGATAATACACACTGATACACCCATGACAATTAACACCGGTTATCAGACAAATTCTACACACACCCAAAGTACACGGGACTACATGGCACCCCCTAAACTAAGGAACCAACGAAATAAGTTGGTTGCAGTAGAAAACATGTACCGTCTTAAAAATCGTAGGCATTTGTTGATATTAATCTGCAGGCTATACGCTTTGAGGTTAATTTCTCTCGATGTATCTGGTGAATGGATGTATTTGTTTTGTTGTAATATTTCATATTTAAATAGTTCAATAATGTCTGGGTTGTTAAAATGTATTTGATGTGTAGCTCGGACGACAGAAGTGAATGAGGATGGAGGGATTTGGAAATAAGTAGAGCCATGAATGGCAGATAGGAAACGGAAAGAGGAGAGGGTCCACCTCAATGGCAATAGAAAGCGGGGAGAAACCATATCCAGCTCAGCTATCCCTCGGAGTCGCCACCTCCTGAATTCATCAGCCGTGAGCCCTTGAGAGTGTTGCATGATCTAGGGTGCACAATACGTGGTCTCATTTAGGACCTTGAGCAGAAGGCAGGAGATATCATAAAAAAAAAAAACAAGAGGTCTGACCCCTCGAAGAATGAGGGTATCAAGAAAGGTGAGACAAGGGTCAAAAAGGGGGCTCATACTCCGTCGGTTGTCAAAATTTAAGTTGTATTACGTTTAAATGAAAGACAATACCTTTCTCAATATATCTGTTAAGTTTTATAAGTAAATCCAGCGTTTTGGCAGAGATATAGCGTATTACGTGAGACCATGCGCCTATCTGTCAAGCTGTTTACCCGAAGGGTTGCTTTTCTGGTAGGAAAAACACAATATCTCGTGAACTATGTGATGAAACTGGATGAAACTCGGCAGATACATTCCAACATATGATCCCTAGAGGATGAACCTCATTTATGAAATTATTTTAAAAAATAATTGAGATATACTTGGAAAAATAAACCAAAAAACTGTTCATTTTTTGAAAGACAAATTTAATATATTTTTATTTACAATATAACATTCATGGTGGTTCATCCTCGCTATTTATGCGTTTATTTTACATAAAAAAAACATTCATTCCATTCAGACTGGTATTTCTTGTTAAATCATGTTTTTGTGTGATTCGCGGAGTTTAAAATATCACGAATATTATCCTTTCAATATATCACGAAATACTTTATAATATGCTCCTCTCTCTAAATTAGATGAAAGCTCTATATATTTACTATAAATATGTCAGTTTTTATAATTCTATGTTAAATATTAGTGAAGCTATGATATGATTTGTAACTGTATGCGAAAATTCCCACTGACGGTGTATGAGCCCAGGCGAGAGAATTTTAGCGCCCCTTACATGTTGAGTAATACTGTCATTACTTCTAGATAATGCCATTATTACTGATGGTGGAAAGGAATGATGGATACGTAATGATACGGTAATGACGCGTATCCGGATATTCTGATATTGGAGCGTCAGTACGGCCGAATGGTGGGGATACTGTCATTAATACTGATCATGTGAGAGCGCGCGCGTCATTACCCCATCATTACTTAGTTCAAGTCGCAGCGCCGTGATGGATGGTTGTATCGCCTGTGGCAGCGAGGTCTTGGAGTCTGAAGTAAATACAGTATGAGCGAATCCATTGCGGAGAGAGATGAGCATGGAAACGAAGTACGGTTGCAGTCAATTGCTACATGTTTCCCGCAACACCCCCTAGTGCAGCGAATCCACGACCTACTAGCTGGGTTGTGCCACGCTGACACTCGAATCACCTTTCTGTGGCTTCCAAGCCACATGGGAATTACGGGAAACGAGTTAGCGGATCAAGCTGCAAAAGAGGCGGTATCACTACCACTTCGACCCGCTAGAGATTCGCAATTAGTTACGCCGACAAGTACTGGTATTTTGGGAGCTTCAGTGGCTAGCTGACCCAATGCCCAGTAAACTGAGAGCGATCAAGGGAACTACTCGCGTGTGGCGGAGCTCTTTCCGGTCACGGAGGGAGTCCGTCATTATGTGTAGGCTAAGGATAGGTCATACAAGATCCCTCCACTCGTACCTAATGAGAAGGGAAGACACCCACTTTGTACCTGTGGAGGCGTTTTCACCGTGGCCCATATTTTAACCGAATGTGTGGATCTTACTGACTTACGAAGAAACCTTGGTTTGCAAATGACACTCGCACTTACTGTATATTAGCCAATGACGCGATGGCTGCTGAACTCGTTATCTGCTTTATAAGTGAGAGTGGGTTAGGGCAAGAAATCTAAATTTTCCAGTGAATATTGACTCAATGACTTGTTCGTTTTTGAATGATGATTTTTGTTTTCCGTAATTTTTGTTTATTTTTTATAATTATTAGTTTTATTTAATTTTTTGTATTATTAATTTTCGTTTTTTTTAAATTTAGGTATCCACATCTAAATTTTAAAATCCATTCCAAATTTGTATATTTTATTCTGTGTTAAGGGGGGCAGATGACCTCGTAGTTCCGCCCCTTAAAACAACAATAACTAAGTACGGTACTTAGGGATTTTATGGAAACATAATTATGAACATTTGGGTTTCCATTTCCATTCCTTCCCAATAAAACAAATCGGTAACAAATTGATCTTACCTTCATATAATCACGTACATGAGCACTTCACAGGTTTCAAGAACAGCTGTGCTTGTTGACGCTGGCGACATTACAGCTGAAAACTTTAAATCTTCAAAATTTCTCCCATTAGCCAGATACATCATTGTTAAGGCCACACTACAGTACTAGGCATAACAGTATCCTTCCTGCGTAAAAATACTTCACTCATTCGCAGTAATTTATTAAACGTATCTTCTTAATTCACGCGTAAATACAGTAGTTCTTATAAATATTATCCTCTTCATTAACACTTATTTTCTTCAGTTAGATGGCATGTGAATACCTATTACGTTTCTTCAGCCATTCCTTCATCCAACACCGGCATTTAGCACGACGTTTCATCATCGCCACCCCTCAGGAGCTCACATCTTGTGGGACGTGGGTTGGCGACCATGGGACCCCAGCAGAGTCCGGCATGGCTTCCACTTACTTGTGCTGGGCTCCTCTCCGTCATCTTTCCTGTCAACCTCTCTTGGTCAACTCTTGTTCTCTTCCGACCTCTCCCCCAGGGGCTCACATCTAGTAGGACGTGGGTTGGCGACCACGGGGCCCCAGCTGAGTCCGGCATTGCTTCCACTTACTTGTGCTGGGCTCCTCTCCGTCATCTTTCCTGTCAACCTTTCTTGGTCAACTCTTGTTCTCTTCCGACCTCTCCCCCAGGGGCTCACATCTAGTAGGACGTGGGTTGGCGACCACGGGGCCCCAGCTGAGTCCGGCATTGCTTCCACTTACTTGTGCTGGGCTCCTTTCAGTTATCTTTCCTTGATCGACACTTGTTCTCTTCTGACCCCAACGGTATTAGGGTATCCGAGGCCTAGGGAGTCTTTCACTTTTCCGTCTCAACTGGCCCTTGTCTCATCTTTTCTGATACCCACATTCTTCGAGGGGTCAGCCTTCTTTTTCATTTCATGATATCTCCTGCCTTCTGTTCACGGCCCTCAAGGAGGCAGGGTGTATGTAGCCCCACCACTTCTGGTGCACCCTGGATAGTGCCCTCAAGGGCTCACGGCTGGGGAGTTTGGGAGTTGGCGACCCTGAGGGATTCCTGAGCTGGGTCCGTTTCTTTTCCTTTTTCCACTGACTTTGGGGCAAGCCCTCTCCTCTTTCCCCCTTTCCTATCTGCCTTCATGGCTCTCCTTCCAAGTCCCTCAATCCTCATTCTTCGTCGATTGAGGGCATTTCTATTCCTCCTGTGCATTATTTCTTTTCTTTTCATTCATTTCTTCTTCTAGTACGTACGTTAGTCGTTAAGTCAGTAGTTAGTTTTAGTTGTAGGTTTCATGCCATTATCATTCATTCATTCATTCATTATCTCTATCATCCAAACCATTAGGGGCCGATAACCTAGATGTTAGGCCCCTTAAATTAACAATCATGCTTGCCACGGTGGGTGAGTGGTCAACGTGTCGGTCTACTAGCCCCAAGATTTCAGCTTCGCTCCTGGCCGTGGTAAGTTATTTTTGAAAGGCGGCAAAAATTACTACACCATGTCATACGATGTTGGCATGTCAAAGAACCCATTTGAATTCCGTAGGCCGTGTTCATAATGGCAAAATTAATCTCGGGAGTTTCCGACAACACAAAGTTCCACATTTCTCTACTAGAAAGTGTTCAAGGAGCTTAGATATCTAACCTCCTTGACTTTCATAGTGCTTCAAGGAACAACGAAATTCGACATGCAAGCTACCCTCTGGGTGTCAAATTACGAAGCTTGCACCCGGCACCCGAGGCCATACTATATTATTATTATTATTATTATTATTATTATTATTATTATTATTATTATTATTATTATTATAACTAACAATCATCATCATCATCATCATCATCATGGCCAAGACTACAATTATAGCTAAGCATGCTTTCCTCTGCCAATCCATCATCAGATAAAAACGAGATCAGTCTTTTTTTTCCTTAATTTGGCTATTACTGACACAAAGTAATTACTAGGGCCCGGATGTTGATGACATATCATCTTTTTACTCAGCTGTCTGAAACAATGCTCAAGTACATAGAAACTCCGAATGTCATTTTTATTTTGCATCTTTTTGCATTTTTATTGCTATTTTTCCATTTTAAGAGCATTTTTTTAAGTTTGGTAGATTTTTTGGTCTTATTTTAGAGAAATCGGCCTTTTGAGGTCATTTTTATTTCCAACTAGCAGAAGTAGCCGTTCTTCGAACGGTGTTATATATTAACACCAGACATTATCAATTGAGCTACTGTTGCAATGGTTAGCGGTTTGTCATTCCTTCATAAGTTTATCAGAACGAAGTTAGTTTTCTGGGAATATCACACACACTGTTAATTTAAGGGCCTTAAAATGTGGTTTTCGGAGACCCCTTATTGACTCGCGAATTTTGTGTCTCACAATGAGAAGCGCAACATATGCTTTGATCGTCCTTCTAGGATAATTTTATATTTCGCCTATTTTAGCATGTATTTTGAGAAGTTTTTCCCTATATCCACCCTTCTACTGTATGAAAAGTACGGTGAGGAGTTATATAAATGATTGGTGTATTGACTCAAGTTTACCATACCTAATTTTACGATGCACCAAGCATCCGAACACGATTTATAGGCGTACATAAAGATACACAGAAAGACAGACAGACAATTCTATTGTCTACAACATATCACCCAGATATCCAAATATGGGTATATCTACCACACAGTATCAAACAAAATCATCCTTTCGATGAACCCGTATGTCGACAAAAAAAAAAGATTAGTTAAAATGTGCTCTCAAACTACATTCACCTAACGTGTACTTCCTGACGTGAAATAGATTTGAAAGCCTTGTAGACGAAACGCAATACACCTCACATAAAAATGACCCTCTACGTTGTGTTAGGTCCCCATACACAGGAAGACCTCTTTCATAAATTATAAAGGCTTGTAGTGCATGAAAATTCAGGTTCTTTAGCCTCAAATGGCCCAAATTCCTAAAAGCCGCAAAAAATGCCGATTCAATTCAGGAATTTTTGAAAATAATGTTGCTGTTGGGAGATATAATAGACTTTCTGTACTATATGTCGCACGTGAAATTGCATGAAAAAATTCTATGTTACCCCTTGACCCCCTTAATTGCATTGACGAATTATACAGTCTACGTTGGTTCCGTGATAACCTTATAGCCATTTGCAAACTTTCACAGAAATGTAATAAATGGAGTAGCCTAATAATAATATCGTATGGCCTCGGGTGCCGGGTGCAAGCTTCGTAATTTGACACCCAGAGGGTAGCTTGCATGTCGAAATTTCGTTGTTCCTTGAATCACTATGAATGTCAAGGAGGGTAGATATCTAAGCTCCTTGAACACTATAGCGCTTTCTAGTAGAGAAATGAGGAACTTTGTGTTGGCGGAAACTCCTGAGATTAATTTTGCCATTATGAACACGGCCTACTGAATTAAAATGGGTTCTTTGACATGCCAACATCGTATGACATGCGAGTCGTATTTTTGCCGCCTTTCAAAAATCACTTACCACGGCCAGGAGTGAACCTGCAATCTTGGGGTTAGTAGACCGACACGATATCCACTCACCCACCGTGGCAAGGTATAAATGGAGTGGCATTGCTTCTTACATAAATAGATGGAAAGTTGGATGCCACCCCTTGAGATAATGTTGTCATGGTTACCGATTTCCAATCCTTCATTAGTTTGTTAAATTAAATTAAATTAGTTTTCTGGGAATATTTCAGATACTGTTGGCTTTAGAGCCTTATAATGTAGTTTTCGAGGCCCCCAAGTTTTGTTTCTGGCATCAGGGGATATTTCTCCTCGTTGTACGCCATAATATAATACTAATAATAATAATATAATATAGGGATAGGAATATAATAGACCTGCCGTACTGTAACGTGTTTTTCGAGGGGTTTTATGCAACTGGCATAAGTCAGTAGGAAGCCATTCTATATTTATTTACGCGGCAAATTGTTCAGCCAAGAGAATTTTTCATGGTAATTTATTATTATTATTAATTTATTATAATTATTATTTAGGTATTTTCGGAGCATTTTATAAAAATTATTAGCATACAGATAGGTTTTCTATGTCTTAGAAAACGCTATCCAGCAAATTATTACGAACGACGATATCATAGAAAATTATCTGATTACGGAATTTTACGGAGTTTTCGTCAGTTAGGGTATATCGAGAGACGTGACTCACTGGGATTTCAAGTACAAGCTGATTCCTGTCGAGAAGTATTACGCAAGGCTGGGTCGCAAGGTCTAGAAAAGGCGAATTGTTGGAACGGAAATCGACTTCTCCCTCTCGCGCGCCGAGTGTAATGAGGCAGAGGAGGGGAACTAGCGGCGTGCTCAGCCAATCAAGGAGGACGACGTAAGCTAGATGTCGGTACCATGGTGGGGGAGCCGGCGTGTGGATATATCGTTCGACGCGCCGTGAAACGAGGACTATCTGTGAAATACTTGCGGAGTATGGTTATACGCGTGGGACGCTCCGATGTTCGGTGAAACGAGGACTATCTGTGTAGAACTTGCGGAGTACGGTTGCAAGTGCGTGTCGCTCCGATGTTCAGTGGAGTTGAAGACTAACGTTTGCAAAACTTAACCAGTGCGGTTGTACGAGTGTTTGGGTCCGAGGTACGGACCATAGAATTATCTAAGCTACCAGAATATCATCAAATTCCGACGGAGATGACGACGTCCAGGAGACTGTGGGAAGCTCACAGCATCAGCAAGTACGAGGGAAATGCCTTGGCAATTTCCAATGGTAAGCGCAAATGACGCAGAAATACGCAATCTCTCATTTTTCTTTGTTTTACATTTCATATTTCAGTAACTTCATAGCTTGGAAATAAGAGTAAAATCAATTTATCAGACTCCGTTTTCACGTAATTTTCTATCGGTAATATTCAAATCACAACGCTCCAATTTAAATTTTGTACTTATTATTATTATTAATTTTGCTATACTGGTTTTATATAATAAATTCATTTCTTTTACAATGCAATCTTTGCTTTCAGTAGGTAGCATTAGATATAGACCAATTCCTTCTCCTGATACAATTGTTTGTTGGGTTAATGATCAAATCATACCACGATCTGAGTGAATAGTGTCTTGAAGGTGTTCTGCCAGAGCTAGACGTTGTTAAATACAAATTTAGATTTCAACATTGCATTGAGGTCTTGGCGCCCATTAAAACAACATAGCTTAGGCAAAGGTAAACAGTTGCATTTATCTCCCAACAGTGTGGGCTAGCCAAACTGTTACATTTGTACGCTCAACGTGGAGCAAAGTAAATACCGTTTCACTTGTCATCCCAGCCTAATCAAACTGTTACATTTGTCGCTCAAAGTGAGGGCTAAAGAAACTGTTACATTTGTCGCCGACAACTTGGGGCTGAAAACCTAATAACATTTGTGGAAGGAGAAGGGTATATATTTCTGTGCCTGTATTTTGGGGGTTATTTGTCTGTATCAGTGTATATCATTATGGGGGATGAGAAAGAAAGACAGATGAGGTTACGTAGTGGTCATCAACGGGAGAGTGATGATACGAGCAGTATGTCGAGTGATGGTAGTACCGGGGTAGCGGAGGTAAATCCCGATACTGAAACAGGGAGTGTAGGCGGCCAACCAGAATTAAAAACTTTACTTCTCGAGTTTATGTATCAGAACAAAGTTAGTAGTGATGCCTTAAATGCTAAATTAGAACAAAACAATGCAAAACTGGAACAAAATAATGCTAAATTAGAACAAAACAGTAGGGAAAATAAAGAAAGTACAGATGCCTTAAATGCTAAATTAGAACAAAACAGTAGGGAAAATAGAGAGAGTAATGAAACTTTAAACGCCAGATTAGAACAAAACAGTAAGGAAAATAGAGAGAGTACTGAAACTTTAAATGCTAAACTGGAACAAAACAACGCCAGATTAGAACAAAACAGTAAGGAATATAGAGAGAGTACTGAAACTTTAAATGCTAAATTAGAACAAAACAGCAGGGAAATGAGTGACAAATTCGAACTGATTAGAGGTGAGATCAGGGGGGTGATGGAAGAAAAGGCTAAAGAGATTATTGCAGATGTAGACAGAAAATTAGGAAAAGTACAGGAGGAGTTGGAAATTAGAATCAGTACACAGGCTGAAAATTTAAAAGAACTAGTGCAACTGGAAACACAGCAGGTCAAAAAGCAATTGGGGGGAGAAATTGACAAAATTCAGGAAGCTACTAAAGAGGTTAAGGAACAGCTGGGGGGTAGAATTGAGAAAGTCCACTCACAAATAGTTGCAGAAGTAAATGATTTAAGAGAGAGTAATAGAGAGAGCATTAGCAAGATTGAGGAGAAACAAGCAAAGCTATATGATAAAGTAGAAGAATCAGAAGGAAACATTAAATTAACAGTAAACAGTATTGAGAGGAAGGCTGAGGAGAAAATCGCAGAATTAGAATTAAAATTAAAAGCTAGGATCAGGCAAGAAAATAGTCAGAATAGGCCAGTTTTTGTGAATAGCACACACAGGGAGGTAGAACTGGGTAAGTTCAGCAATCGACAGGGGTGCCCAATGGAGTTCATGAACACTATAGAAAATAAATTCGGGGAAAGGTTGGAAAATGGTAGTATTGAGTGGTGCCAGGTAGTTGAAATTTTAGAACAAGTGTTTGTGGGGGAAACGAGGAATTGGTTTGCTGTCTACAGAGACAAGTTTACTGATATCAATGATTTTAAAATGAAATTCTGTGAAAAGTTCTGGAATGAGGTTATTCAGTCGCAGCATCGTGAGGGAGTAGTGTGTGGTAAATATAACCCTAAAGGAAGCTCCACCATGACCGAATACTTTTTAGGGCAGGTATTAGTGTGTAAATATCTGGATGGCTTGAAGGAGGAAAGTGATGTGGTGAGGTTGCTACTTAGGCACTTTCCCTATAGGATCAAGGAGGCTGCTTGTATCCAGAATGTAAAGACAATATCACAAGTAGAAAATTTGTTAAGCACATTTGATGCACTAGGGAGAGGGGGTTATGAGGACAATTTCAATCGGAACCAGGGTAATAATAATAATAGGCCTAATGAAGCCAGGCATCAAGAAGTTCAAGGGAACGGTGGCGAAGGGGCCAATGCTCAAAATAGAAATAACAATAATCAGCTAAATCAGAACAGAGGAAATGGCTATGGTAATCAGTATCAAGGGAGGAACAATGATTTCAGGGGAAATCAAGGGAGAAACAATGATTTCAGGGGAAATCAAGGGAGGAATTATAACGACAATAATTACAACCAGAATAGGGGTCAAGGAAGAGGACAGCCTAGTGGTAGTAATATACAGCCAAACAATGACAACACAACTCAGAACAACCAGACCAGTGCAGTAGTAACTAGTACTACGGCCAGCTGTAGCGGTTCTTTAAACGCGAACCAAGCTGCGAAGTAAGGTCAGAATCTCAGTCTGTAGCATGCCCTGTCCATACAATTATACAGGAACCCTATGACCTAAATGTAAGAAATGAATTATTACATGAACTAAATGATGAAGGTATTATTCAGGAAGTGGTTAGTAAGAGCCCCATAGTTAAATTTAAAGTGTCCGAGGCGTACACAGATGTTTTAATTGATAGTGGTTGTATGAAGAGTTGCATAAGTAGTGCATTTTATGATAAAATGAAAGGAACTGGAGTAAATTTTGAGGAGATGCCAATTAAAAGCACTTTTGTTATCACAGCTGTTGGGAAGAGGTCTAAAGTAATTTCTAAGCAAGTTTTAGTAGACATTAAAATTAATAATCATGTAGAGAAGCAGATTTGCCTTGTAATTCCAAATTTAGTATTCAGTGTTATCTTGGGTTCTGAGTGGCTAAGTAGAGTGTCTGGTAACTTATGTTATGATGTAGGGAGTTTGAAATTTAAATGGGGAGATTCTGAAGTAGAAGTAGCGTTCAATGACCGTATTCTGAGGAGTAGTATTGTAGGTGTGATTTGTACTTTAAATGAGATATCGCCAGCCGTAGAGCGGGGTTCTCCATGTTTTGTGGGCAGTGTGATTACGAACGGAAGTCTAGAGGACTCGTTACGTGAGGCTGCATTTCAGGGAAATATAGAGGATGAACAGTGTGTTCGGCTCTATGATGTGTTATGGTGTAATAGGAGAGTTTTTGAGGATCGCATTGGTATGGCCAATTGCTATACACATTCATTGAACGTTATTGATAGGTCAGTATTCACAGGACATAGATATCCTGTACCTTTCGCTTATCAGAGTGCAGTTGAGGCACAAATTAACCAGATGCTTGAAGATGGGATTATTGAGCACTCGAACAGTCCATATGTTAATTCTTTGATCACAGTACCCAAAACCGACGGCACGGTTCGTATTTGTTTAGACGCTCGTTTGGTTAACAGTAGAATTAGTTCAGATCAGCTGAAATCTATGCCAATAGAGGAATTAATGCAAACATTTGAGGGGAAGAAGTATTTCACTTGTGTAGATTTGAGTTCCAGTTTTTGGCAAGTGCCACTTATGTACGAAGATAGACCATTTACAGCTTTTAGTCATAAATATAACCTTTATCAATTTTGTAGAACACCTTATGGGTTAAAGAGTAGTTCAGCAGCTTTAATTAGGGCTTTAAACATCGCATTAGGGGATGACACAGGAGAGTTTGTAACCATTTACATAGATGATATGGTAATTAGTTCACGCAGTTTTGAGGAGCATCTACGTCATTTAGATATAGTTTTTCAGAAGTTAGATCAGGCAGGGTTCACTTTGAAGCTGTCTAAGTCGTCATTCTGTCAGTCAGAAGTGACAATTTTAGGTCATAGAGTGTCAAGTAGAGGTGTGACACCAGAGGAAAGTAGGGTTAGCATGTGTGGACAGTAGCAACAGGGCATCGTTACAGACACTGAGAAATATGCTAGTGGAGCAACGTGATGACGTTCGTTTAAAGTGAGCCACTTGCAAGGTTGGAAGCAGGTGACGCAGAAACATTTATAGTTTCCAAACGTATTGGCAAAACAGCATATGTGCTGGAGAATAGTAAGGGAAACAGATTATACGGGACGTATAATATACATAGTCTCCGAAAGTATGTGTCATAAAGTAAGGATGTTTAGCTGGCGAGCCAGCCTATCAAATGAGTAAGTGTGGTATTTGGTGCGTGGGAGGAGATGGTCTTCCAGGCAGGCGTATCAGAAGTCGCACAGGGGGGTAGTATGTAAGTAAATGAGAGTTTTTAAGGTACAGGGAAATATGACGGGATTGTCGGATGCTGTTGAGCACTAAATTGTCTCGATGCACCAAGGCCATTTTGGCAGCGCTGATGGGTTCCCATTTATCTCCAAGAGATGGGGGAGCGCTTGTATAGGGCTTGTTAGCTTAAGGCGTCCACGAGATAAAAGATGGACCATCAGAATGCGAGACAGTCCTTCATGAAACTCATACATATCAGCACACGTGATTTCTGTTTACGGCCTCGCCATGTAAGATTTGTAAGTGTGTAATTTAAGGTAATTTGTACAACGGTATTATTTCTGTGATGAGAACTAGTATTAAGTAGAATATGGTCTACGGGAACTTAACAAGACAGGGCGATTACGGCACAGAAATATTTGGTGTTATATGTAATGCACATTTACTGTTTTTTTTTCAGAAGTCAATATTAATTTAATCTACGTTAAAGAGAGATTAAGTATTATGGTCACGAGGCGCTGCCACAATAGTGTGATCGTGTGCTGAGTGATAAGTGGAATTAAATGTCACCATAAGGAGGGGACCTCCAGTGAAATTAGGAAGTTCTATGGTGATATAAATATATCAGAACACCTTCAATGCGTGTGATATGACTTCATAAATACATAGTGCTCACACATTAATTATGTCTATTTCTCCATCATAGAGAAATTTGAGAGGCGGAAATATCCGTGGAACACTATTCCCTATGTAAAACATTGGACTGGTTGCAAAGTGCAATCCATAGTGACAACAAACTTTGACGCAAAGTGCGTGAAGAAAAAATATGAGTGTATATATCTGTAATTTAGGGTGATTTCATTTATGTAATATGTATTTTGGATGGGGTTTATTAACGTGTCTGGGATAATCGGATAATGGACCGTCGTCACGGTAAATCATCCGATGATCCGAGGCGAATATGTAACGTGTTTTTCGAGGGGTTTTATGCAACTGGCATAAGTCAGTAGGAAGCCATTCTATATTTATTTACGCGGCAAATTGTTCAGCCAAGAGAATTTTTCATGGTAATTTATTATTATTATTAATTTATTATAATTATTATTTAGGTATTTTCGGAGCATTTTATAAAAATTATTAGCATTCAGATAGGTTTTCTATGTCTTAGAAAACGCTATCCAGCAAATTATTACGAACGACGATATCATAGAAAATTATCTGATTACGGAATTTTACGGAGTTTTCGTCAGTTAGGGTATATCGAGAGACGTGACTCACTGGGATTTCAAGTACAAGCTGATTCCTGTCGAGAAGTATTACGCAAGGCTGGGTCGCAAGGTCTAGAAAAGGCGAATTGTTGGAACGGAAATCGACTTCTCCCTCTCGCGCGCCGAGTGTAATGAGGCAGAGGAGGGGAACTAGCGGCGTGCTCAGCCAATCAAGGAGGACGACGTAAGCTAGATGTCGGTACCATGGTGGGGGAGCCGGCGTGTGGATATATCGTTCGACGCGCCGTGAAACGAGGACTATCTGTGAAATACTTGCGGAGTATGGTTATACGCGTGGGACGCTCCGATGTTCGGTGAAACGAGGACTATCTGTGTAGAACTTGCGGAGTACGGTTGCAAGTGCGTGTCGCTCCGATGTTCAGTGGAGTTGAAGACTAACTTTTGCAAAACTTAACCAGTGCGGTTGTACGAGTGTTTGGGTCCGAGGTACGGACCATAGAATTATCTAAGCTACCAGAATATCATCAAATTCCGACGGAGATGACGACGTCCAGGAGACTGTGGGAAGCTCACAGCATCAGCAAGTACGAGGGAAATGCCTTGGCAATTTCCAATGGTAAGCGCAAATGACGCAGAAATACGCAATCTCTCATTTTTCTTTGTTTTACATTTCATATTTCAGTAACTTCATAGCTTGGAAATAAGAGTAAAATCAATTTATCAGACTCCGTTTTCACGTAATTTTCTATCGGTAATATTCAAATCACAACGCTCCAATTTAAATTTTGTACTTATTATTATTATTAATTTTGCTATACTGGTTTTATATAATAAATTCATTTCTTTTACAATGCAATCTTTGCTTTCAGTAGGTAGCATTAGATATAGACCAATTCCTTCTCCTGATACAATTGTTTGTTGGGTTAATGATCAAATCATACCACGATCTGAGTGAATAGTGTCTTGAAGGTGTTCTGCCAGAGCTAGACGTTGTTAAATACAAATTTAGATTTCAACATTGCATTGAGGTCTTGGCGCCCATTAAAACAACATAGCTTAGGCAAAGGTAAACAGTTGCATTTATCTCCCAACAGTGTGGGCTAGCCAAACTGTTACATTTGTACGCTCAACGTGGAGCAAAGTAAATACCGTTTCACTTGTCATCCCAGCCTAATCAAACTGTTACATTTGTCGCTCAAAGTGAGGGCTAAAGAAACTGTTACATTTGTCGCCGACAACTTGGGGCTGAAAACCTAATAACATTTGTGGAAGGAGAAGGGTATATATTTCTGTGCCTGTATTTTGGGGGTTATTTGTCTGTATCAGTGTATATCATTATGGGGGATGAGAAAGAAAGACAGATGAGGTTACGTAGTGGTCATCAACGGGAGAGTGATGATACGAGCAGTATGTCGAGTGATGGTAGTACCGGGGTAGCGGAGGTAAATCCCGATACTGAAACAGGGAGTGTAGGCGGCCAACCAGAATTAAAAACTTTACTTCTCGAGTTTATGTATCAGAACAAAGTTAGTAGTGATGCCTTAAATGCTAAATTAGAACAAAACAATGCAAAACTGGAACAAAATAATGCTAAATTAGAACAAAACAGTAGGGAAAATAAAGAAAGTACAGATGCCTTAAATGCTAAATTAGAACAAAACAGTAGGGAAAATAGAGAGAGTAATGAAACTTTAAACGCCAGATTAGAACAAAACAGTAAGGAAAATAGAGAGAGTACTGAAACTTTAAATGCTAAACTGGAACAAAACAACGCCAGATTAGAACAAAACAGTAAGGAATATAGAGAGAGTACTGAAACTTTAAATGCTAAATTAGAACAAAACAGCAGGGAAATGAGTGACAAATTCGAACTGATTAGAGGTGAGATCAGGGGGGTGATGGAAGAAAAGGCTAAAGAGATTATTGCAGATGTAGACAGAAAATTAGGAAAAGTACAGGAGGAGTTGGAAATTAGAATCAGTACACAGGCTGAAAATTTAAAAGAACTAGTGCAACTGGAAACACAGCAGGTCAAAAAGCAATTGGGGGGAGAAATTGACAAAATTCAGGAAGCTACTAAAGAGGTTAAGGAACAGCTGGGGGGTAGAATTGAGAAAGTCCACTCACAAATAGTTGCAGAAGTAAATGATTTAAGAGAGAGTAATAGAGAGAGCATTAGCAAGATTGAGGAGAAACAAGCAAAGCTATATGATAAAGTAGAAGAATCAGAAGGAAACATTAAATTAACAGTAAACAGTATTGAGAGGAAGGCTGAGGAGAAAATCGCAGAATTAGAATTAAAATTAAAAGCTAGGATCAGGCAAGAAAATAGTCAGAATAGGCCAGTTTTTGTGAATAGCACACACAGGGAGGTAGAACTGGGTAAGTTCAGCAATCGACAGGGGTGCCCAATGGAGTTCATGAACACTATAGAAAATAAATTCGGGGAAAGGTTGGAAAATGGTAGTATTGAGTGGTGCCAGGTAGTTGAAATTTTAGAACAAGTGTTTGTGGGGGAAACGAGGAATTGGTTTGCTGTCTACAGAGACAAGTTTACTGATATCAATGATTTTAAAATGAAATTCTGTGAAAAGTTCTGGAATGAGGTTATTCAGTCGCAGCATCGTGAGGGAGTAGTGTGTGGTAAATATAACCCTAAAGGAAGCTCCACCATGACCGAATACTTTTTAGGGCAGGTATTAGTGTGTAAATATCTGGATGGCTTGAAGGAGGAAAGTGATGTGGTGAGGTTGCTACTTAGGCACTTTCCCTATAGGATCAAGGAGGCTGCTTGTATCCAGAATGTAAAGACAATATCACAAGTAGAAAATTTGTTAAGCACATTTGATGCACTAGGGAGAGGGGGTTATGAGGACAATTTCAATCGGAACCAGGGTAATAATAATAATAGGCCTAATGAAGCCAGGCATCAAGAAGTTCAAGGGAACGGTGGCGAAGGGGCCAATGCTCAAAATAGAAATAACAATAATCAGCTAAATCAGAACAGAGGAAATGGCTATGGTAATCAGTATCAAGGGAGGAACAATGATTTCAGGGGAAATCAAGGGAGAAACAATGATTTCAGGGGAAATCAAGGGAGGAATTATAACGACAATAATTACAACCAGAATAGGGGTCAAGGAAGAGGACAGCCTAGTGGTAGTAATATACAGCCAAACAATGACAACACAACTCAGAACAACCAGACCAGTGCAGTAGTAACTAGTACTACGGCCAGCTGTAGCGGTTCTTTAAACGCGAACCAAGCTGCGAAGTAAGGTCAGAATCTCAGTCTGTAGCATGCCCTGTCCATACAATTATACAGGAACCCTATGACCTAAATGTAAGAAATGAATTATTACATGAACTAAATGATGAAGGTATTATTCAGGAAGTGGTTAGTAAGAGCCCCATAGTTAAATTTAAAGTGTCCGAGGCGTACACAGATGTTTTAATTGATAGTGGTTGTATGAAGAGTTGCATAAGTAGTGCATTTTATGATAAAATGAAAGGAACTGGAGTAAATTTTGAGGAGATGCCAATTAAAAGCACTTTTGTTATCACAGCTGTTGGGAAGAGGTCTAAAGTAATTTCTAAGCAAGTTTTAGTAGACATTAAAATTAATAATCATGTAGAGAAGCAGATTTGCCTTGTAATTCCAAATTTAGTATTCAGTGTTATCTTGGGTTCTGAGTGGCTAAGTAGAGTGTCTGGTAACTTATGTTATGATGTAGGGAGTTTGAAATTTAAATGGGGAGATTCTGAAGTAGAAGTAGCGTTCAATGACCGTATTCTGAGGAGTAGTATTGTAGGTGTGATTTGTACTTTAAATGAGATATCGCCAGCCGTAGAGCGGGGTTCTCCATGTTTTGTGGGCAGTGTGATTACGAACGGAAGTCTAGAGGACTCGTTACGTGAGGCTGCATTTCAGGGAAATATAGAGGATGAACAGTGTGTTCGGCTCTATGATGTGTTATGGTGTAATAGGAGAGTTTTTGAGGATCGCATTGGTATGGCCAATTGCTATACACATTCATTGAACGTTATTGATAGGTCAGTATTCACAGGACATAGATATCCTGTACCTTTCGCTTATCAGAGTGCAGTTGAGGCACAAATTAACCAGATGCTTGAAGATGGGATTATTGAGCACTCGAACAGTCCATATGTTAATTCTTTGATCACAGTACCCAAAACCGACGGCACGGTTCGTATTTGTTTAGACGCTCGTTTGGTTAACAGTAGAATTAGTTCAGATCAGCTGAAATCTATGCCAATAGAGGAATTAATGCAAACATTTGAGGGGAAGAAGTATTTCACTTGTGTAGATTTGAGTTCCAGTTTTTGGCAAGTGCCACTTATGTACGAAGATAGACCATTTACAGCTTTTAGTCATAAATATAACCTTTATCAATTTTGTAGAACACCTTATGGGTTAAAGAGTAGTTCAGCAGCTTTAATTAGGGCTTTAAACATCGCATTAGGGGATGACACAGGAGAGTTTGTAACCATTTACATAGATGATATGGTAATTAGTTCACGCAGTTTTGAGGAGCATCTACGTCATTTAGATATAGTTTTTCAGAAGTTAGATCAGGCAGGGTTCACTTTGAAGCTGTCTAAGTCGTCATTCTGTCAGTCAGAAGTGACAATTTTAGGTCATAGAGTGTCAAGTAGAGGTGTGACACCAGAGGAAAGTAGGGTTAGCATGTGTGGACAGTAGCAACAGGGCATCGTTACAGACACTGAGAAATATGCTAGTGGAGCAACGTGATGACGTTCGTTTAAAGTGAGCCACTTGCAAGGTTGGAAGCAGGTGACGCAGAAACATTTATAGTTTCCAAACGTATTGGCAAAACAGCATATGTGCTGGAGAATAGTAAGGGAAACAGATTATACGGGACGTATAATATACATAGTCTCCGAAAGTATGTGTCATAAAGTAAGGATGTTTAGCTGGCGAGCCAGCCTATCAAATGAGTAAGTGTGGTATTTGGTGCGTGGGAGGAGATGGTCTTCCAGGCAGGCGTATCAGAAGTCGCACAGGGGGGTAGTATGTAAGTAAATGAGAGTTTTTAAGGTACAGGGAAATATGACGGGATTGTCGGATGCTGTTGAGCACTAAATTGTCTCGATGCACCAAGGCCATTTTGGCAGCGCTGATGGGTTCCCATTTATCTCCAAGAGATGGGGGAGCGCTTGTATAGGGCTTGTTAGCTTAAGGCGTCCACGAGATAAAAGATGGACCATCAGAATGCGAGACAGTCCTTCATGAAACTCATACATATCAGCACACGTGATTTCTGTTTACGGCCTCGCCATGTAAGATTTGTAAGTGTGTAATTTAAGGTAATTTGTACAACGGTATTATTTCTGTGATGAGAACTAGTATTAAGTAGAATATGGTCTACGGGAACTTAACAAGACAGGGCGATTACGGCACAGAAATATTTGGTGTTATATGTAATGCACATTTACTGTTTTTTTTTCAGAAGTCAATATTAATTTAATCTACGTTAAAGAGAGATTAAGTATTATGGTCACGAGGCGCTGCCACAATAGTGTGATCGTGTGCTGAGTGATAAGTGGAATTAAATGTCACCATAAGGAGGGGACCTCCAGTGAAATTAGGAAGTTCTATGGTGATATAAATATATCAGAACACCTTCAATGCGTGTGATATGACTTCATAAATACATAGTGCTCACACATTAATTATGTCTATTTCTCCATCATAGAGAAATTTGAGAGGCGGAAATATCCGTGGAACACTATTCCCTATGTAAAACATTGGACTGGTTGCAAAGTGCAATCCATAGTGACAACAAACTTTGACGCAAAGTGCGTGAAGAAAAAATATGAGTGTATATATCTGTAATTTAGGGTGATTTCATTTATGTAATATGTATTTTGGATGGGGTTTATTAACGTGTCTGGGATAATCGGATAATGGACCGTCGTCACGGTAAATCATCCGATGATCCGAGGCGAATATGTAACGTGTTTTTCGAGGGGTTTTATGCAACTGGCATAAGTCAGTAGGAAGCCATTCTATATTTATTTACGCGGCAAATTGTTCAGCCAAGAGAATTTTTCATGGTAATTTATTATTATTATTAATTTATTATAATTATTATTTAGGTATTTTCGGAGCATTTTATAAAAATTATTAGCATTCAGATAGGTTTTCTATGTCTTAGAAAACGCTATCCAGCAAATTATTACGAACGACGATATCATAGAAAATTATCTGATTACGGAATTTTACGGAGTTTTCGTCAGTTAGGGTATATCGAGAGACGTGACTCACTGGGATTTCAAGTACAAGCTGATTCCTGTCGAGAAGTATTACGCAAGGCTGGGTCGCAAGGTCTAGAAAAGGCGAATTGTTGGAACGGAAATCGACTTCTCCCTCTCGCGCGCCGAGTGTAATGAGGCAGAGGAGGGGAACTAGCGGCGTGCTCAGCCAATCAAGGAGGACGACGTAAGCTAGATGTCGGTACCATGGTGGGGGAGCCGGCGTGTGGATATATCGTTCGACGCGCCGTGAAACGAGGACTATCTGTGAAATACTTGCGGAGTATGGTTATACGCGTGGGACGCTCCGATGTTCGGTGAAACGAGGACTATCTGTGTAGAACTTGCGGAGTACGGTTGCAAGTGCGTGTCGCTCCGATGTTCAGTGGAGTTGAAGACTAACTTTTGCAAAACTTGACCAGTGCGGTTGTACGAGTGTTTGGGTCCGAGGTACGGACCATAGAATTATCTAAGCTACCAGAATATCATCAAATTCCGACGGAGATGACGACGTCCAGGAGACTGTGGGAAGCTCACAGCATCAGCAAGTACGAGGGAAATGCCTTGGCAATTTCCAATGGTAAGCGCAAATGACGCAGAAATACGCAATCTCTCATTTTTCTTTGTTTTACATTTCATATTTCAGTAACTTCATAGCTTGGAAATAAGAGTAAAATCAATTTATCAGACTCCGTTTTCACGTAATTTTCTATCGGTAATATTCAAATCACAACGCTCCAATTTAAATTTTGTACTTATTATTATTATTAATTTTGCTATACTGGTTTTATATAATAAATTCATTTCTTTTACAATGCAATCTTTGCTTTCAGTAGGTAGCATTAGATATAGACCAATTCCTTCTCCTGATACAATTGTTTGTTGGGTTAATGATCAAATCATACCACGATCTGAGTGAATAGTGTCTTGAAGGTGTTCTGCCAGAGCTAGACGTTGTTAAATACAAATTTAGATTTCAACATTGCATTGAGGTCTTGGCGCCCATTAAAACAACATAGCTTAGGCAAAGGTAAACAGTTGCATTTATCTCCCAACAGTGTGGGCTAGCCAAACTGTTACATTTGTACGCTCAACGTGGAGCAAAGTAAATACCGTTTCACTTGTCATCCCAGCCTAATCAAACTGTTACATTTGTCGCTCAAAGTGAGGGCTAAAGAAACTGTTACAGTACCACACCCACAGGTGTAAATCGCGTGAAAAAATTCTAGTGTACCCATTGACCCCCTTAAGCGCATTATACGTATTGATGAATTTTACAGCTTAATTTGGTTCCGTGATAACCTTCTAGCCGTTTGCAAACTTTCACACCAATGTAATTAATGGAATTGTATTGCGTCTTACAGCAATAGATGGACCTCTGAGGATCTGTTGCCATGGTTACCGGCTTGTATTCGTTCATTAGTTTATTAAATAAAATTAGTTTTCTGGGAATATCTCAAAAATTGTTGGTTTTAGGGCATTAAAATGTGGATTTCGGGGACCCTGTGGGGCCCCCGAGTTTTGTCTCTCACATTGAGGGGCTGAACATGATCTTTGTCTCGTCCTTCTACTCCTATTTGAGCATGTATTTTAAGGGGGTAGGCCCTCTTTTATGAGAGGTACAAAGAAGGGTTGCATCAATGATTAGTGTCGTGCCTCTGATGGATATCTGTACCAAATTTTACGTTGATACACCCAGCCGTTCTCGAGTTATAAGGGAACAAAATTGTCCACAGACAAACAAACAAACAGACAGACCAAAAAATTATTTTCGCGCGCATCCATAATAAAACAGTCTGAAACGCGTAAATAACTCAAATTTCCGTAGAAATTGCGAAAAAAAAGCATACAAACTTTAATTTTTATGTATGTAGAGATATACTGCACCGCTCGGTGTTGACCGTGTTTTATTGCTCAAATTTAGGTTTTACTCGCTAACCGTTGGAGATACACGAAAAGTGATATGGACCTTTTGGATAGAAATTTAAATGTTAAATCTCGTGTATGCATCAAAAGTTTGCTATTTCTTAGCGTTCTCTTTTTATTTGAAATGGAAATTTGAAATTTTGAATTAAAGGGTGTAGTGACGTCACATATGTGGGTTTTACTCGCTAACCGTTTGAGATACACGAAAAGTGATAAGGACCCTTCGGATAGGAAATTAAATTTTGAAGCTCTTATGTGCCATCAAAAGTTTGCTATTTCTTAGCGTTCTCTTTTTATTTGACATGGAAATATGAAATTTTGAAACCAAAGGGTGTAGTGACGTCACTAAAATGGTCGCAATTTTTTAATAGTGCAAAATAACGAAATTAAAAGTATCCTATATGTAAACATGGTAAATCAGCTAATCCATGCAAAATTTCATTTAAATCGGACCAGTGGTTCTTGCGTTATTGAGTAACACACAGACAGACACACACACCATCACATTTTTAGCCTACTTTTCACATTTTGCAAAAATGAGGAAAAAGTAGACTTATGAGATCGGGCAAATGTGTGTCTGTCTGTCTGTCTGGCTGTGTGTGTGTGTGTGTCCCCCCCCCCTATCAACACCTAAACGGCTGCAGCAATCGAAACAAAATTTGGTAGGAGTAAAGATCTATACCTGAATATCTCATGCCCATATTTGAAAATGATGTCAGTGCTACCAACTGCAGAAAAATCGCAATTGAAATTTGAGCTCCATGTTGGATATCTCGGAAGGTATGAATGGGAGCTATTTCAAAATTGGCACACGTATAGATAATAATATTGCAGTTTTATTTCCAAGAGGCAATACATGGCAGTGTTGCCAAAATGAATATAAGCCTGCTGATAGGTCGAAATTTTAAATGCATATAACTTCTACACTATCAATTGGATTTCAACCAAATTTCGTATGTGCTATGTGTACATAAACGGATATGACTGAGCGTATTCTTAATGGGCCACCAGGGCTGCCAACTGTTAATAAATGCTCTCATTTTTTAAAATCCAAATACCCGTATATCAGAAAGTATGCAAGCCGACAGCTTTAAACTATGCACACGTATAGTACCTGTTATTCTATATTAATTTGGAGTAACTTATATACGTCAGTGCTACCAACATGATTCTAAGCCTGCTGAGAGGTCCAACTTTAAATACATGTAACTTCTATATTATGATTTGGATTTCAAACAAATTTCGTGTGTGCTATGTGTACCATAACAGATATGACTGTGCCGATTCTTAAGAGTAACCAGGGCTGCCAACTGTTAATAAATAATGTCTCTATTTTTGTAACCCTAATATCAATCTATCAGAAAGTATGCAAGCCAATAGCTCTAAACTTTGCTCACGTATAGTACCTGGCATTCTATATTAATTTGGGGTAACTAATATAGGCCTACGCCAGTGCTGCCAACATGATTCTAAGCCAGCTGATAGGTCCAATTTTAAAATGCATGTAACTTCTTTACTAACTAATGATTTTCATTCAAAATTGACACAACAATAGACCATATTTTTTCAGATTATTTCTGACCAATTCATGTATGTCATTGTTGCCAACATGATTTTACGCGTGCTGTAGATCCAATGTTTAACTGCATGTAACGTCCATGCTATCCATTGGACTTCAACCAAATTTTGTATTCTGTACCTTAAGAGATGGAACTAAGAATATATTCAGTCAACAGGACGGCCAACAGTAGTTTTCTATTAGGCTACATTATGCCAGGTATACAGTATTTCGAAGTAATTAGAAATTTCGATATTACCAACTTAATTTCGTCATTATTCTAGATAGATCCATATAGATTAATGATTGGCATGAATCTTAAATTTTAAGAAAAGTAGGCTCTTTAGTTCGTCACGGAACTTCTTGTTATATATTAGTATGATTTAGTCGTCACAGCTTTATATGAGGAAGTTACGTCTCTCAGAATTAAGAAGACGTTAGTAGCTGATACAAGATAATTTGAAATATTGATTCCATTTCCTTAATCAACCGGGTGGAAACTAGTCTTAGCAACAATCATGGCGAAATTGGTGCAGGTATTGCATCAAAACTGAAAAAAATGCCGGACAAAATCACCGGGTATAAAACAATGCAAAATCTCAGACATTTTTTTCTGGTGAAAACTACAGTACGGATGGGATTGAGGAGGATTTAGCATCAAACGACCTTCCTCACTTCAAATACGCTCCGATCACATCAGTTGATGTTGAACGCAGCTTTTCGAGATATAAAATTTTGTTGGCTGATAATCGCAGATCATTTACATTTGACAACATCAATGACATTCGTTGTGCAGTTCAACTCAGACTAAAGAGAACATAAACCTTTTGTTAAGTGCTAAAAATCTATGTTGATTGACTTTTCAGTTTGAACAAGATATTATTTTTGCAATATTGGTGAATTTTTTATTGTAAGATCATTTTCTCCATTTTATAGTGCATTTTTCGAATTTTTAGGACATTTATTACAGTCATTTTTGAAAATGTTAAGTGCATTTTTTAAACTCTTTTATGGCATCAGCATCTGGGCCCTAGTAATTACAGTAATAATGACCGATTAAAGTGGGACAAGTAATGATGTAGGAATGATGCGGTAATGACTGGAGGTACTGAAATGCAATAATACTGTCGGGGTCAGAAGAGAACAAGAGTTGGCCAAGGTAGGTTGATAGGACAGATTACAGAAAGGAGCCCGGCACAAGTACGTGGAAGTAATACCGAACTCAGCAAGGGTCCCGTGGTAGCCATCCCACGTTCACTAACTGTGAGCCCCTGGGGGAGGGGATAGAGATTGACGTCCTGACACATATGCACCATCAGCCGATAAAATAGCATACATGGCTAAAAAAAATCATCATATAGGCCTAGTCTACATAATAATTCTTAAGATAGGGGCTGACAGATGTCCTGTAAAATGGCCGCTCATAAAGTGTTTCGAGGAAATCACCACCAGAATGCGTTCTATCCGATACCACGTATTATAACGATATCTCCAGGGGGTGACTAACTATTTGTCCGGTGAGCTTATTTTTGTGACCCCGGAGACTAGTTAAGTTGGAAGTCCTTGATATAAGTACAACAGTAGAAGATGGATACAGTGATCAATCTTCACGTCTCCCTCTCGGCGCCTGCATAATGAACTGACAATTAGTCTCAATCTTCGTTACTGCGAGGAGCGAAATTGGTTGGCGTCCCACCGAGCATTTCTATCTGATTTCACTTGTCTCTGTCAAGCTTAAATTGGCTGACTGGGTCTAGTATTGCTGCTGCGGAAATCTTCGTAGGCAACATCACTTAATTCTAATTCCAACTATACTCTCTCGTAACTGCCTTATCTGTAGGATTTCTGTCTCTAAAGAATGCCGATACGGTAGCCTAGATGTTAGGCACCTTAAAACAACATTATCATCATCATCAAAAGATAATGTGAAAATGATGGGGGTCACGTGATGTTGGTACTTGTAAGACAGGCCTTAAAATGGCATAAGAAGTTTCTCGTTTATGTTGAAAAAATGTCAGTTCTGGATGTAATATATTCATATGAAAACTACTTGCTTACCAGTACGCAATAGAGAACTCAAAATACGCATTCTCTGTTTTGTGTTTGAGCCTACATTGAACATACGGAAATGTCACTCTCCTCTTTGGTTTTGTGAACAATCTCGAAGTGCAATTCATAGACGTTCTACCATTTTTAGTTTAGTTTTTCGGAATAAATGTGCTTACCTTTATTTTTAGGAGTGTAATAGTACCGGTAATAATAATAATAATAATAACGATGAGAAACAGATTGAAACTGCTTCTCACACATAACAGACAAAATCCGACTTCATACAATTTTGATAAGGAGACTACCGGTATCATAGATTACGATACAAGTGTTTTTTGTCAAGGACCTTTTATCATTACAGATCACTTCAAATTTTCCATTGGAGCAAGAACGTTGGTTGGTTGGTTCCTTAGTCTAGGGGCTGCGACAACGCGGTCATGTAGCGGTGTGTGTAGAATCTGTCTGATAACCGGTGTTAATTGTAATGACTATTAGTGTGTGTTATCTGATTTAAATTCAATTTATTTATTTATTTAGCGTATGATGAATACAATATTATATACAATATAATGTACAATATATACAGTACAACTACCATCTCAAGTTCATAACTAGAGTTCCATGTTAAAAGTTGAGAGCCAGAGAAGGGCTTCGCTTGAGACACAGTGTAAGTCTTCTACAGAGCCTCTGCATGCACGTAAAGGACACTCGAATGTAATGTGGTTCGCTGCCTGTTCCTCTTCTCCGCAGTCACATTGAGGTGATGCCTTCCATCCCCATTTAAAGAGAGTGGCTCCAAATCTACCTTGGCCGGTCCTAATACGGTTTAGCGTCCTCCACTGTCGTCTGGGAAGGGAAAATCCATCAGGGCACTTGCAGGGGTTCTTAATGATGTGATGATTTGGTAACGAGGATTTCAGATGCCATTGTTCCCTCCAGGCGTCCGATGCATTAAAGGTGGTGTCCAGTAGATTCATTGCAGTACGCCAAGTGTCACGGACGATTACTCTTTACTCCATGACTTTTGTGTTTCTTGTTGTTGAGAGCTTTGATACACTAGGCAGTGAAATGTTGTAATGGTGGTTACTAGAATATAAAGTTTTCTTATGAGAAGTCTTGAGCGTTTAATTCAATTTGTTTTATTGGTTATACTTACACCGGGTAGGCGTAGGTCCCTAACAAAATATTGGCGACCTTGCCAGGATGGCGTATTAACTAATAAGACACTTAAGTTAATTATACGCCAAATCAATACTAATAATAACTCACTTAAATGTCTACAATTTATAGATCATTTGAAGTGTACATGTTTCGAAACAACAATGGTTTCTTCTTCAGCACAATTGAGAGAGAAAATCTTATTCTAAGGAAAAACTTAAATTAAAAATGGATATCCTTACAATACGTCTTAAAAGAATAATTTTGAAAAACATTTATAAATCCTTAAAATTATCTATGAAAATTTAGCCAATTATATGGTTAATCTTCTGAAAAATATACAGTATATGAAAAATATTGTAAAAATTCCTCTTCTGAAAAATGTATTAGTTAATATGGTTCTCTGAACATAAACAGTATCTTAAAAAAGAAGCTAGTAGAGCTTTAAAGTAATGTATCCTGAAGTTGAAATAACACACGTGTGTACATGTTGTAATGGTGGTTACTAGAATATAAAGTTTTATTATGAGAAGTCTTGAGCGTTTAATTCAATTTGTTTTATTGGTTATACTTACACCGGGTAGGCGTAGGTCCCTAACAAATTATTTATTTCATAGATAATTTTAAGGATTTATAAATGTTTTTCAAAATTATTATTTTAAGACGTATAGTAAAGATATCCATTTTTAATTTAAGTTTTTTCCTTAGAATAAGATTTTCTCTCTCAATTGTGCTGAAGAAGAAACCATTGTTGTTTCGAAACATGTACACTTCAAATGATCTATAAATTGTAGACATTTAAGTGTGTTATTATTAGTATTGATTTGGCGTATAATTAACTTAAGTGTCTTCTTAGTTATTCTGGCAATACGGATCAAAACAATTTGCTATTATGGCAAATATTTTTGCTTATTATGGTGTATTAATTCAAACAACTTGAAGATTGTGTTGATTTAAAGACCGCGTGTTCCTGTTCGTTCGTGTTCCTGTTCTGTGTTCGTATTGGAAATGGTGAAGTTAATGAAAGCGCGGAAGCCGGTAAGAGCGACTTTTACGAAAACGTACAATGCGTTTTTGCAGAACTTAATCAAGAAATTCAAGAAGGCGTGGACGACGACACCTTACAGTCCTTGCTAACCAAATTGGAGAGGTTAGGAACGGAGCTGGCACCGTTGGACGAGAAAGTTTTAAGTATGTTGCTGGAAAAAGAAGGGGACGAGTATGACCGTGAGTACGAATATGTAGACAGTTTTAGAGACAGATTGGACGATGCAAGACAGAAGTATGCTCTACGGTTGCAGGCTAATTCCAATGTATTGGCAGGGGTATCAACAAGATCGGTCCTATCAGATGGGAATAAAACCAAAAGGCAATTGAAACTACCTAAAATAGACCTCATGAAATTCGATGGGGAGATTAAAAATTGGTTGGAATTTTGGGGACAATTTCGGCGCATTCATGAGGACTCTGAAATTGAGGACGAAGACAAATTCCAATATTTGATCCAATCCACGAAAGTTGATAGTCGCGCTAGAGAATTAGTTGCCAGTTTCCCCCCTACTGCTGAAAATTACCCTAAAGCAGTGGAATCTCTTCAGGGTAGATTTGGAAGGGAGGATTTATTGACTGAGTTCTATGAAAGGGAACTCATAAGCCTTGTAGTGAAAAATATTTCTCAAACAAGGAAGAAGACTCAACTTGCTAGTCTATGTGACAAGTTGGAAGCACAACTGAGAGCTCTGGAGTCTATAGGTGTTACCCGAGATAAGTACGGCTCAATGCTTTTCCCTCTAATAGAATCCTGCTTGTCTGAGGAAGTGTTACGTGTCTGGATGAGGAGTTCGTCAACGGCTATGAGGGATCAAGACAATGGACATGCCGACAAACTGACCGCATTACTTGGTTTTCTGAAGGGTGAAGTAGAGAGTGAAGATAGGAATATATTTGCTCAAGCTGGTTTTGGAGTTTCTAGTGAATCAAGGAGTGCTAAAGTAAAAGAATGGAAAGAGAGTAGTTTAGCAACTGCTAGTGTTCTCTTTGCTGGTAAAGGTGAAGGAAACAGTTAAACGTGTGTCTTCTGTAAAAAAAAACACATAACAGTAAGGGGTGTTATCTTGCTCAAGAAATGAACTTAGGGGACAAATGTAAAAGGCTGTCTGAAAACAAGGCTTATTTTTTTGTGTCTGAAGGTTGGACATAGGGCTGCAAATTGTATTACGAAACTGAAGTGTCTTGTGTGCAGTAGTAAACATGAAGCTATTATGTGCCCAAAATAAGATTTAAATAGGGGGGATTATAAAGGTGAGGAGAAGCACCAGGAAAGGGGCTCAAAATTGCCTGGTGTCCCAACTACAACCCTTAATACACAAATAGTGATGTTTCGGAAGTACTGCTGCAAACTCTTGTAGTTAGGTTGGTTCATCAAGGGAGAGAAAAAACTGTACGGGCGTTGTTAGATACAGGCTCGCAGAGATCCTATCTGTTAGAGAAGATTGCTGTGGAAATGGGGTATATTCCATCAAAGACTGAAAAAATTGAACACAGGCTTTTTGGGGGTGCTTCAATCAGTGCCAATGATCATAACCTATATGAGATAAATATAGACGACCTACGTCAATCAATTTCTCGAAAGATAAAGGTGTTGAAACAAAAGGAAATTTGTGGTGTAATCCCACGGTTAAACCGGGGTCCTTGGATGGATGAGATCAGAGAAAAGAAAATCTGGCTCTCTGATTTTGGCCCAGAGCCATCGGAGATTGGACTACTAATCGGCGCAGACACTGTGGGTAGTTTATTGACTGGGGACACAATCAAGTTGAAGTCTGGATTGGTTGCTGTTAGGACTACATTTGGTTGGACAGTGATGGGTCAGCTTTGGAAGACAACTGAAAACGATAGTGCCGTGTCCATGGTGAACTCCCTGTTTGTGAGAACTGCTTCTTTGGGTGAACTGTGGAACCTGGAAACCATTGGAATTGGTGATCCTGCTGAAACACTATCGAAGAAGGAAATTGAAATTGCAACATTGAAACGTTTCCAAGAAAATGTTAAGATCGATGAGGAAGGAAGGTATGAAGTCGCACTTCAGATCAGCAGTTATTGTCAGGCAACAAGGAAGTTGCGTTAAAATGACTGGTTTCTGTAACACACTGTTTGATCAAGGAAGACAAATTTGAGAAGTACCAGCAGGTGCTTCAGGACTGGGAACAAGAAGGGATAATCGAAGAAGTTGGTCAGGAGGGCTCTCAGGATGTTGGGTATTATTTACCACACCGAGGAGTTTTCAAGGAAGGATCGAGCACAGCGGTGAGGCCGGTGTTTGATGCTTCATGTAAATCGAAAGGAGGACTTTCACTCAATGACTGTCTGGAAAAGGGACCTAATTTGTTGGAAGTAATTCCTTCTATTTTGAACCGGTTCCGTTTATACAGGATAGGCGTGATCGCAGACATTAAGAAGGCTTTTTTTTTCTTCAAATTTCAGTCTCTGAGAATAATCGAAACTTTCTGAAATTCCTGTGGTGGGAGAACTTCACTGAGGGGACTCTTAAAATATACCGCCACAAACGGGTCGTTTTCGGAGTGAACTGTAGTCAATTTCTACTTGGAGCCGTATTGGACAGTCATCTGAAAAACAGTACATCCTTCACTGAGACAGCAGATAAACTAAGAACCATTCGCAAAGTCATCAGGAAGTGTACCCAGTGCAGGAGATTTGAAATGGAAAAGACAATTCCGGAAACGCCAGCCCTTCCAGAAGATCGTGTGAGAGATGCAGGTGTATTTGAGGTAGTGAGAGCGGTCCATTTTGAATTAGTCATGACTTTGTCCACTGCAGGGTTTCTGTTAGCTCTTAGGCGTTTTATAGCCCGACGAGAGAGGCCTCGTGTGATTTATAGTGACAACGGGACAAACTTTGTTGGCACCAACAATTTGTATGGCTTCATTGACTGAAAAAAAAAATGTGTTCGGAAGTATCAGTTAATAGAATCAAGTGGAAATTTAGTCCTCCTTCAGCCCCTTGGTGGGGTGGATTCAGGGAACGTATTGTGCAAATGGTCAAGATATTATTAAGGCGTGTTTTAGGCAAAGCTATCTTGACATATGAAGAACTATTGAGTGTGATTGCTGATAGTGTATCGGTAATCAACTCGAGGCCCCTCACCTACATTTCAGAAGACTGTGATGAATTGGTACCTCTGACTCCAGCAATGTTTCTTCAGGACATTCCCGTGGTTGGCACTCCTGAGTTAGATCAAGTTAATCTTACCAGAAGGTTTCAATATCTTCAACAGGTAAGGGGTGAGCTGAGGAGGAGATTTCGACTGGAGTATATTGGTAGCCTTCTAGGCAGTTCATCGGGCAAGGAGTCTGACCATCAGTGGAAGGTAGAAGATGTAGTCATCATTGGTAGTGATGACAACAGAAGAATAGACTGGCCCCTGGGGAGAGTGACAGCTACACTGCCAGGTAAAGACAAAGTGACCCGAGTAGTTAGGGTAAAGACATCCTCTGGAGAACTACTCCGACCTACGAGACACCTATATCATTTGGAGGCTGGAGGTGGGAATGAGGAGGTGCCCTTACTTAGTGGTGCAGTTCCGGAGGCAGCAAGTCTCAGAAGTCGCAACGCTGATTTTCATTCCATGCTCTTCTATCTCCTGGTTCCATCTTAAATACAACAAATACAGAAGTCGTTTACTTTGACATAAATAGCTGTACGTGATCTCTTCAGCCTCTTATATTGTCTCTGGTGTTTATGAGGTTCACCAGGAGTGGAAGAAGAGTTAAAATGCCTTCTCGTCTCTGTTTATGAACATTGTGTTCAGTGGCGTGGCGTGGATTTTTTTCGAGGGTAAGCTGTGAAGAAGACTGAAAGTATAGGCTTACACCCGGTTCTAGCGACACCCTTGTCAATGTAGAGGTTGATGTCTGAAGTAGCAACAACTAATCTACGCATATAACTATGAGACTATCACATAAAAAAATGAAGAAATTTTAATACAGCACAGCTCATTATTTTTTTTTTCAATTTCAGGCATACCAATCCATGTAACTATATTAAGTGCGGAGTAAGTTATTCAACAACAGGGTTGGCGAGCTTTTCTGATCGTGTTATTTGACGATTGAACAGTGTGGCAGTTTGTGTTTTGGTTCACATTTCTTGGTCTAAGGTGCTAAACGTTTAGGTTATTACCAGTACATTTTCTATTATGACTGGCTGCGTGTCTCAGCGGTAACGTTCTCGCCTGCTGAGCTCAAGATAGCGGGATCGAATCCCGGCGCAGACAGTCGGCATTTGAGGGTACGCAAGGCACAGACAGTCGGCATTTGAGGGTACGCAAATGCGAAGGAGCCATGTAAGTAGATTTACTGGCACGTTAAAGATCCTCTTCGGGGAAAAAATCCTATTTTTATTATAAGACCTAAGTGAACATTAAAATAATAACAAGAAGTTCCGTGAAGAACTATACAGCCTACTTTTCATGCCAATGATTATTCTACAGAATATGAACCTATCTAGAATAATGACGAAATCAAGTTGCTAATATCGAAATTTCCAATTAGTTCGAAATACTGTATACCTGGCATAATGTATCCTAATAGAGCACTACAGTTGGCAGCCCTGATGACTGAATATATTCTTAGTTCCGTCTCTTAAGGTACAAAATACAAAATTTGGTTGAAGTCCAATGAATAGCATGGACGTTACATGCAGTTAAACATTGGATCTAACAGCGCGCGTAAAATCATGTTGGCAACAATGTCATGCATGTATTGGTCAGAAATAATCTGAAATAATATGATCTATTGTTGTGCCAATTTTGAATGAAATCCATTAGTTAGTATAGAAGTTACATGCATTTTAAAATTGGACCTATCAGCAGGCTTAGAATCATGTTGGCAGCACTGACGTATATTAGTTACTCCAAATTCGTCTAGAATGCCAGGTACTATACGTGTGCAAAGTTTAGAGCAATTGGCTTGCATACTTTCTGATATATTGATATTAGGGTAACAAAAATAGGGACAGCACATATTAACAGTTGGCAGCACTGGTTGCTCCTTAGAATACGCATAGTCATATCTGTTATGGTACACATAGCACATACGAAATTTGGTTGAAATCCAAATGATAGTATGGAAGTTACATGTATTTAAAGTTGGACCTGTCAGCAGGCTTAGAATCATGTTGGTAGCACTGACGTATATAAGTTACTCCAAATTAATTTAGAATGTCAGGTACTATACGTGTGCATAGTTTAAAGCTGTCGGCTTGCATACTTTCTGATATATTGGTATTTGAAAAAAAATAGGAGCATTTATTAACAGTTGGCAGCCCTGGTAGGTCTTAAGAATACGCTCAGTCATATCTGGTCATGTACACATACAACATACGAAATTTGGTTGAATTCCAATTGATAGTATAGAAGTTATATGCATTTAAAAATTGGAGCTATCAGGAGGCTTATAATCATTTTGGCAACACTGCCATGTTTAGCCTCCTGGAAATTAAACTGAAATATTATGATCTGTACGTGTGCCAATTTTGAAATCGCTCCCATTCATACTTTCCATGATATCCAACATGGAGCTCAAATTTCAATTGCGATTTTTTAGCAGTTGGTAGCACTGGCATCATTTTCAAATATGGCCGTGAGATATTCAGGTATAGATCTTTACTCCTACCAAATTTTGTTTCGATTGCTGCAGCCGTTTAGGAGTTGATAGGGGGGGGACACACACACAGCCAGACAGACAGACAGAAGGACAGACAGACAGACAGACATACAGACACACATTTGCCCGATCTCATAAGTCTACTTTTTCCTCATTTTTGCAAAATGTGAAAAGTAGGCTAAAAATGTTACTAGTAATAGATAACCTTTTACATTGTATTGCATGTTCCGTCAATATTTCTTTGCAAACATCACTCAAATTATACTGATATAGGCTTTCACGGCCGGCGTAGGAATCTTCAGAATAGCCCAACAACCCGAAAAGTTGCTCTGAATATCATTCAAATTATATTCAACGAGTAGGTGTAAAGGATAGACCATTTTAAAATGTACATCCGTATAATTTGAATAATATTTTAAAGACGTATCACATTATTTAAAATATAGTTGTTGGTTATTGCATTAGAAAAGAGAAGTTGCCATTTATATTACGTAAAACAAAAACAACTCCTGGCACTATACAGCCCATGACGGGCTGAGGCCGACCAAGCGACCACTGCCCAGCCATTTGGCCTTCAGATATTGGGGTGACGCGTGATCAGCGCGTCGGGTCCCCTCGGCCGTTAATCGCGGTATTCATGATCGGGGCGCTGTCTCACTGTCAGACAGCTACTCAATTGTCCTCACGAGGCTGAGTGCACCCCGTTCTAACCCTCACGTCAGTTTTAAAATCCCTGACGGAGCCGGGGATCGAACCCGGGGCCTCCGGGTGAGAGGCAGGCGCGTTACCCCAACACCACGGGTCACGATTCAAATATAATAATTTGAAATTTCAAAGGAAAACATTCACTAAATTATCGAGATCATTTCTTAGAAGCAAGTGATTTCTCCGACAAGAAATAGAAATATAAGAAGTGAAGTGAATATGCATTTGCCATCCCTGTTGTGTAGTCTCAATTTTGAAATATGCATGCACCAAAGAGTACAAAATTAATTAATGTCACTAGTTACGGCATAGGCTACTAAATGTTGGTAATTGCACTCAAATACATACAGTTGTGAGTTAACCGGACGAAGCAGAATTGCAACTAACGCGCCCATCAAAGGTCGGGTCTGATCATCAGAACTTTCTCTTGGGGTGATTAACCGCGCGATGGAGGGTGGGGACTGGGGAAGCGCGCCAAATAATATTAAGCCGTGCTGGTGTTCCATGCTCACGAGGGTAAGCCGTCGAAGCAGACCCTGCTACCAGCTTTGACTTGTCTTGACGACAGCCCTGTGGCTATGGAATGCCACACCCCCTGTCTTAGCCAATCAAGGACGACCTGACATTCTTGGTGTACTACTCCATCGGCCATAGAGGTATTCCGGGCCAGAAGGCTCCTGGTGGTATACAAGCCGTTGTCATAGCAACCGGCCACGCTTTTTCCTCTTTCTCCACAAAGTAGTAGTGGCTGATCGTGAAGAACTGGGTAGAGAACGAGGAACTTTATTCAAAGTGGCGATTTTGCTGATCCTCGAGCGTTAGAAAGTCATAATATAAACTTAATTTCTATGAGAATATACTAGGTAAGTGGTGCTTACCCCGTGGTATTGGAGAAAACGCCACTGATTGTGTTTGATTTGCATCAAAGGTGGGAGGATGTCACGAACGATTACTCTTTACTCCATGACTTTAGTGTTTCTTGTTGTTGAGAGCTTTGATACACTAGGCAGTGAAATGTTGTAATGGGGTTACCAGAATATAAAGTTTTCTTATGAGAATTCTTGAGCGTTTAATTCGTTTTATTGGTTATACTTACACCGGGTAGGCGTAGGTCCCTAACACCAAGAATGGTGTCTGGATTTCAGTCGTTTGGTTGGAGATGCTGCTATATCAGAATGAATAGGGAGGTGAGGATTGTTTTCTATTTTCTTCCATAAGTTAAGCAGTGACAAGTGATCTTCTTAGGGATGGAGGTGGTATGTGGCTTAGGGTGGGAAGCCAGTGTGTGTTAGTAGGTCGGATGCACCCTGTAATGATACGCATTGCCTGGTTCAGCTGGGTGTCTACTAGTCCAATGTGAGCATTGTTAAGCCAAGTTGAGCAACAATATTCAGCGACGGAATAAGAAAGTGCAAGAGCAGTGGATCTCAGCATTTGAGCATTAGCACCCCAGGATGTACCCGCCAGCTTTTGAAGGATGTTATTCCTGGTCTTGATCTTGGCTGACACATTGCAAGTAAGGACTACAGAAGATAATTTCAAGTAGTTCCTACTTTCTCTACCAAGTGCTACCGTCCACGACACCTAGCTGTGAACTTTGCTACTACTAGATGACATCGCAACCAGTGTCCGGTGACGAACGTTGGAACTTAAGAGTATTAATCAAACCTAACCTACAAATTTTGCTTCATACAAGTTTAGTTAGTGGAAGTTTTTTTTACATGCCATAAATCTATGACATGGGCCCGCCGGCTTTACTTCTCCTCCGAAGGAAGGCATACTGATTGATTTTTAACGCTCTTAAAATATCAGACGACTTCGACCAGGTTTGAACCCGTGACCTTGGGCTTAGAAACTCAGCACGCTACCAACTACGCCACCGAGCCCGAACCTAAATACATATTCCACCCTATGTATGCTCCACTCCACAAAGAGCCTTTATTCATCACATAGGAAACACTTCACACCGTGTTGAAAGAAAAACAAGAAGTTCCGTGAAGAACTATACAGCCTACTTTTCATGCCAATGATTATTCTACAGTATATGAACCTATCTAGAATAATGACGAAATTAAGTTGGTAATATCGAAATATCTAATTAGTTCAAAATATACCTGGAATAATGTAGCCTAATAGAGCACTACAGTTGGCAGCCCTGGTGACTGAATATATTCTTAGTTCCACCTCTTAAGGTACAGAATACAAAATTTGGTTGAAGTCCAATGGACGTAAACAGGGCCGGATTTACCGTAAGGCAAAACAGGCACGTGCCTAGGGGCGCCGCAGTCCAAGGGGCGCCGCAAGACGCCTCTTCGGTTTGGCAACCGGCAATGATCTGTACTGGAGGCGCCCCGAAGGGCACAGCCGTCAGGCGCCCTCTTTGCTACGGCTTTCAATGTGCTAAGTTAGTATTATAGAAGTATATATGCCAAAATAAATATTGAGAAATGAGCAGAGATATTTAGATATATTATCGTGTCTTTGTCGCATACCCATCCACTTTGATCTTCGTTATGCCGCTCGACGCCCTTTCGTCCCGACAAGTGTGAGAGGGACGGGGAGGCGGGCGAGCGGAGCTGTTCTGCGCGCGCTGTTGTTGCGGTAGCTGGGTTTGCTTGCATTGTAGTAGCATCGAAGTGCCCCGTGCCCCACCCCCCTTCCCTGTGCTGTGCGCGTGTTCGAGCTTGCGTCGTGTTGTTTTGTTGTGTTGTGATGTGATCTGCAATTAAATGTTTTGAACTATGGGCAGCAAAAAGTTGTCTGGTTACCAAAACCGTGTCCGCAAAGCTCAAGAGGATAAGAAAGCCGAGGTTACACTATCAAAATGTCAGAAAATAAATGAGATGTTTAGTGCGCGTGTGAATCCTACACCTCCAACGACAAATTCGGATAACAATAACAATTCTTGCTCTGCGGTTCACGACATTGACTGCGATGGAGTTCAGCAACTTGAGGTTAGCTACCGTACACGAATTACTTTACACAAAGTAGGCCTTTCCCAATAGGTGATTCCTTGATACACTCTTGCACAAAGTAACATACGTAAAAACTCATACTGGCTTCGAAACAGTACCGAGCCTGCAGAGTATATTAAAAGTTGTTCTTTTAAAATTTTCTATGTTTGATGTGCTCTAATCAATACGGAATTTTCCTTTTCAGCTCCAACAAGCCTAAATTGATGAAAAAGAGAATGAAAATTCTGGGCCTACGTTTAATTCAAATGACACCTTAGGGGGAGAAAGCAACAAAAATTTAAATTTGCCTCAGCAGACAAACAAAATGTTACGGCCAATGGTGAACCAAAATAAAGGTTTCTAGGATTTATGGCGAGCATCGGGCACAAGTCAGAGCAGATTTTTGATGCAGTAAAGGCTAAGTTGGAAGATCTGGATTTGAAAGTGGAGGATATTCGAGGCCAATCTTACGATAACGCAAGTAATATGTCCGGCGAATATTCCGGGTTGCGGTAGCTGGGATTGCTTGCATTGTAGTAGCATCGAAGTGCTCCATTCACTTAGTTTGGTTGGAACTCATGCCGCTGAATCTTGTTCAGAATCTTTAAGGTATTTTTTAACAGCTCAAGAACTGTACAACTTTTTTACTGCTTCGACCTACCGACGGAAAATATTAAAGAGCTTGATCGCGCGCGTACTAAAAAGCCCATCAGTGACTCGGTGGTCGGCACGATATGACGCTTGTCAAGCTCTGAGGGAAGGCTGGTGTGGCGTCGTGGCAGCTCTTGAGAGTATTCACGAAGACAGAAATCAAAAGGCAAACACTCGAAGTGAAGCCAAAGGCATCTTAAGCAATATCCTACAATTTTAAACTGCTTTACGGATACTTCTCACCATTCCAGTGACCAATTGTTCTGGAGAAAGATCATTTTCGGTACTGAATCGCGTCAAGAATTATTTGCAGTCTGTCACTAAAGAAGAAAGTTTAAACTCTATTGCTCTCCTAGCGATTGAAAATGATACGACGATAAACTTGAACTGTGGTGCCATAATTAATGAATTTGCCGAAAAGAAGGCAAGAAGGAAACTTTTGAAGTACCGGTAGTTCTCGTTGTGCTTGAGGCAGGTCCCGTTATGTGTTCATTCATGTTTTTAATCTGCACTTTAATTTCTCTAAAAGATATTGCAGGAAGATATGCAGGTGGCCTTATTTGTATTTTAGAGGCGCTTTGCTCAATTTAAAATGTCATTCTTACCATGCTCTTCATGCGTTTTAAAATTAGTGTGTGTTCTACTATTTTTTTAATATATTTCGTGCTACCGCAGTTCATTCAGTTTCAGCAGGAAATTATGTTTTTATTTTTGAAGCTACTCTTCATTTTTGTTGTATGAATTAAGGCTAGACATTATTTTTGGAAAGAGTATTCATAAAGTGTTTTGGTTGCATAAAAGTTAATCTGTTTCATGTAGTTTTACTCCAAGCTGTTTTTTATTGAATTGACTATGTTTTCCCTGCGTAAAAATTCAAGCATAAAATTATGCTGTCAGCCATTTTATCTGTTTATTCCTTTTTTTTCGAACCTTATCTCATTCGAGTGGCTATGCCTTATCATAAAAATCGGGGGTGGGGGATGCTCAAGTGAGGAGGGGCGCTCAATGGAGAGGTGCCTATAGCGTAACTTTGGGTAAATCCGGCCCTGAAGGACGTTACATGCAGTTAGACACTGGATCTATCAGCACGCGTAAAAGCATGTTGCCAACAATACCATGCGTGTGCTGGTCAGAAATAATCTGAATTATTATGATATCTTGTTGTGCCAATTTTGGATGAAATCCATTTGTTAGTATAGAAGTTACATGTATTTTAAAATTGGACATATCAGCAGGCATAGAGTCATGTTGGCAGCACCGCCTTGTATTAATTACTCCAAATTAATCTAGAATGTCAGGTGCTATACGTGTGCAAAGTATAGAGCTGTTGGCTTGCATACTTTCTGATATATTGATATTAGGGTAAAAAGAATATAGACAGCATTTATTAACAGTTGGCAGCCCTGATTGCTCTTAACAATACTTATAGTCATATCTGTTATGGTACACATTGCACATACGAAATTTGGTTGAAATCCAACTGATAGTATAGAAGTTACCTGTATTTAAAAATTGGAACTATCAGCAGGCTTATAATCATGTTGGTAGAACTGACGTATATAAGTTACTCCAAATTAATCTATAAAATGTCAGAATATACGTGTGCATAGTTTAAAGCTGTTGGCTTGCTTACTTTCTGATATATTGGTATTTGGATTTAGAAAAATAGAGAGAGCAATTATTAACAGTTGGCAGCCCTGGTGGCTCTTAAGAATACGCTCAGTCATATCTGTTTATGTACAGATATTACATACAAAATTTGGTTGAAATCCAGTTGATAGTGTAGAAGTTATATGCATTTAAACATTGGACCTATCAGAAGGCTTAAAATTATTTTGGCAACACTGTCATGGTTGGCCTCCTGGAAATTAAACTGAAATAGTATTATCTACATGTGTGCAAATTTGGGAATAGCTCCCATGCATACCTTGCAAGATATCCAACACGGAGCTGAAATTTCTAGTGCGTTTTTTTCAGCAGTTGGTAGCACTGACATCATTTTCAAATATGGACGTGAGCTATTCCGGTGCACATCTTAACTCATATCAAATTTGGTTTTGATTGCTGCAGCCGTTTAGGAGTTGATAGGGGGGGACACACACACAGCCAGACAGACAGACAGACAGACACACATTTTCCCGGATCGATCTCATAAGACTACTTTTTCCTCATTTTTGCAAAATGTGAAAAGTAGGCTAAAAATACGGTAGAGTAATTTATTGGAATATAACTTACTAAAAGGAAGGAAACTTGTAGTTTTACGTGACGGTTAATCTCACGATCATGAGCCACGGGGCTGCCATTTTTACGTGGATTCCGAACCACAGGACTTCACTTTTCACTTCGAAAATCTCACATGCATTGACCGGGAATATACTAATGCCAACTATTTACGGGTAGATATATGTCATTTTAGCAAAATTAGTTTTATTAAGGGGAGTCGTAATGCCCTATATTGCCAATGTTAAAATGACAATATAAATGTAGGATAACGAGGCACACAGGCAATTGAAATGGAACACACGTTTAATGTACTTGACATTTACTAGAACAGAACTGAACGAACAAGGTGATACAACATTCTTTTATACACACCAAAACAAAAACAAAAGAGAAACATATCTCTATGGAGCATGTTTACTGATTAACAGTGTGACCAACACAAACCATGGTCACATATTCCAACACACCTCCTTAAACCTGTGGGAGTAGAGGACATGATACAAGACCGAAGTCTTTACAAAAATAAATATGCTTAGGCTTAGGAAGAGGTTGGTTGGTTGGTTCCTTAGTTTAGGGGCTGCGACAACGCGGTCATGTAGCCCCGTGTACTTTGGGTGTGTGTAGAATTTGTCTGATAACCGGTGTTAATTGTGATGACTGTATTAGTGTGTGTATCTGTTTTTTTAAAATTCAAGTAGGGACTGCAACTTTGAATTTTCAAATAGTTCCTACTTTTGCCGCCAAACGCCACCGTCAACGACTACTAGGCCTAGTTCAGAACTAGCTACTAGACGCCACCGCAGTCGGCTCTTGGCAACGAACGTAGCAACCTAAGAGCGTTGTTTACATTCTTAACCTATCCAATTTAGTTTCACACAGGTGTAATTAGTGGAAAGATCTTTAACATGCCATAAATCTATGACATGGGACCGCCGGCTTTACTTCCCCTCCGAAGGAAGGCATACTGAGGGATTTTTAACGCTCTTAAAAAATCCGACGGCTTCGGCCGGGTTTGAACCCGCTATCTTGGGCATAGAAGCTCAGCATGCTACCGACTACGCCACCGAAGCCGCTTTAGGAAGAGGCTTTGTTAGGATGTCTGCAGTCATTTTTGAAGTGTCCTCATATTTGATGTATATGACTTTAGAACCCAAAGCATCTCTAACATAGTGATATTGAGTGTCAATATGTTTGGTCCTATTATGGTGGACTGGATTTTTTGCCAGTTTTTGAGCTGATTGACTATCACTCAATAATATGATGGGTAACTTGAGATCTATAAAGTTAGACAAAACACGTTTCAACCAAACAGCTTCTCTTACACCTTCACTCAGTGCAACATATTCGGCTTCAGTAGACGATAAGGAAATGCATTTTTGCTTTTGAGCCCCCCAAGATACAGCACCATCTGCCATTTTGAACACAAAACCACTGTATGATTTTCGGTCAGTGCTATCATTAGTCCAGTCAGCATCAACAAATCCCATGAATTGACCTCCATTCCTGACATACTTAAGTGACAAGTCTTTTGTGCAATTTAAATAACGCAGCACTCGCTTTGCAGCAGACCAGTGAGATTCATTGTAACAATGATTAAATTGACTGAGATATATCCCATAGCTTATATCTGGACGCGTGCAAACACTTAAATACATGAGTGAACCTATGAGTTCTCTATAAGGAAGATCACTAGTTTCTGTATCAGAAACACCAAGATTAGGTTAGGTTTCCAAAGGAGTACCAATGGGACGTGCATCATGCATACCAAATTTCTTTGCAATCTCACTGATGTACTGCTCTTGGCTAAGATACATTGTACCATTCTTCGTATCTTGCCTTACTTTAATACCTAAAATATAAGAAATTGGTCCAAGATCTCGTACCTTAAATTCTTTATCAATACAGGTCTTCAATGACTTGATCTCATACTCATCATTATAAGCCACAATGAAATCATCCACATATAATGCAATAATTACCATACCTTGGGCTTGTTTCTTAAAGTACACACAGGGTTCATCAGCACAATTTTTGTAACCCAATTTTACAAGAATAGAGTGAGCTCTCTCATTCCACAAACGAGAAGATTGTTTTAAGCCATAAATAGTTTTTTTTTTAACTTGCAAACTTGATGCTCTGAACCTTTCTTGACAAAACTTTCTGGCTGATACATGTAGATCTCTTCATCTAACTTTCCATTGTGGAAAGCAGATTCAGCATCCCAATGTACCACCTTCAGATCTGTTTGGACAGCCAAGGCAAGCAGCATCCTTAACGTCCTGTGTCGAACAACAGGAGAGAAAGTTTCTGTAAAATCTACTCCGAACCTTTGGGTGAAGCCCCTGGCCACAAGTCTGGCTTTATACCTTTGAATGTTACCGTCAGAGTATCTTTTTAGTTTGAAAACCCACTTACTACTGACAACATTCTTGCCCTGGGGTTTATCAACTAGATCCCAGGTGTCATTTAACTGAAGTATCTCCATTTCTCTTTTCATAGCCTGCTCCCACTTAACCCTATCAGGCATGGACAGTGCCTCCTTAACTGTACTAGGTTCAGAGTCATCAGTGAGAGTCAAGTATGTCACATAGTCTGACATGTCTACAGGCTTTTGTTGGCGCCTAGGATACCTTTGATTACCTTCGACATCCCCCTCCATTGGCTCATTGACGATGGTGGCAGAGACCACAGAATCACTGCACTCTGAATCTGTTCCACTAGGGACATAGCTTAAATCAGCTGAGTCAACAGTCTCAGCCACACCAGCACTGCTAATGGGCGATACGCTTTCAAGTTCAAAAATGCACTCTGTCCCATCCTCTGAGATGTCGGGTTCTGCCTCTCTGTCAGTGGGAACTGAGATCTGCAACATTGCAGGTTCATTAATCTGCAAGGATTGGCCAACATTACCTGGAGACACATCAGACACCTCCTGGAACCCATCTTCAAAGAACTGTGCATCTCTGGACTTAACAAGTTGATGAGTAACAGGATGCATGAATCTATAGGCTTTACTGTCCTCACAATAACCACAGAAAATGTGTTTTTCACTTTTAGGATCCAACTTATTTCTCCTTTGAACAGGGACATGAACTTGTGCTACACAACCAAAAATTCTTAGATGCTCCATATTGACCTTGTTACCAGTCCAGATCTCCTCTGGAACTTTACCTGGATTTTTTCTGGTTGGGGACCTGTTTACAAGATAGGCTGCTGTATTTATTGCTTCAGCCCACATGCGTTTATCTACTTTAGACTCGCTCATCAAGGCTCTACATTTATCAAGTAATGTTCTATTCATGCGTTCAGCTACACCATTCTGCTGTGGAGAATAGCTAGTTGTAGTTTGATGCTGAATACCTTCTGATTTAATTAGCCTCTCAAAAGCTTTGCTACAAAACTCACCACCATTATCAGTGCGTAGGACCTTAATAGATCTTTCACACTGATTCTCGACCTGTGCCTTGAAATCAATAAAGCAATCCAAAACATCACTTTTCTTAGCAAGGAAATACACAAAAACCCTTCTAGAATGATCATCAATGAAGGTCAAGAAATAACGAGCATTGCTCCAAGAAGGAACTGGCATAGGCACACATAAGTCTGAATGAATAAGATCTAGCTTATTTTTACATACATTTTTACTCTTACTTGACTTAAATGGTTGCCTAGCTTCTTTACCTTCAGCACATGAAAAACAGTTTTTAAAACCATTATCTGAGAAATTAATTCCATGAGTGAGACTATCTCTTAACAACTTCATGCTGTGGTTGTTAAGATGGCCTAGTCGTTTATGCCATAAATATTCTGAGTCCTCTGTACAAATATTAGCTTGAGCACTGAGAGCACTGACTTGGTAAACACCCCCCACATTACTCGCAGTCAGTGTTACATTACCTGTAGCAACAAAGTTTTCACTATCATAAACTTCACAAGTATTATCGGTGAATACCACAACAAAACCCTTTTGAGTAGCAGCAGACACAGATAAAAGATTAGCAGTGAGACCAGGAACATATTCTACATTGGACAAGGTTTGTGAAATACCATTTTCTAATTGAACAGTTACGTTACCAGATCCTTGGCCACACAATTTTTGATTGTTTGCTGTACTGATCTCCAGATTAGGACCAGCAGTGAAGTTCACCATCGCAGTCTTGCTTGAACTCATATGCTTAGTAGCACCAGAGTCAACGAACCAGGCCCCTGTAGAGGCCCTTGCACTTAATGCCTGTCCATCGGTCGCCAGCATCATCTTGTCTTTCTTCGACTTCTGTTGAGTTGAGCTCTGCATCTCCTCTTTCCTGCAATCCCGCTTCCAGTGTCCTGGCTACTTGCATTTCCAGCAGAAGGGCTTCTTCTTCGTCTTATCTTCTCGTGAAAACAGAACAGAATCCTTGGATGGCTTGGAAGTACTTTTCCCACTCCAAGTAGTATATTGTAGCAACTTATCTATAGCCGGTAACGAGGTGCTGGTTGCAGACATGTTGATTTCGATACGTAACGAAATTCACAGTTCATATAACGAGCAGTCTATCATACGCACTTTATATTCGCATGGTGGATTCGTGGCTGGGCCCATAACCTGTAGGATTACGAGGCACACAGGCAATTGAAATGGAACACACGTTTAATGTACTTGACATTTACTAGAACAGAACTGAACGAACAAGGTGATACAACATTCTTTTATACACACCAAAACAAAAACAAAAGAGAAACATATCTCTATGGAGCAGGTTTACTGATTAACAGTGTGACCAACACAAACCATGGTCACATATTCCAACAATAAATGCCCCGTTTTCTCAGCATCTATTAGATATATCAATGTATACTTTTTACAGACTGTTGATTGGTTCTTCCTCAGTGCACTGATCCTCATTCATATGGAAAACTTTAATAGAATATTTTAAATATTTTTTCAGTGAACCTCTAAATTTTTCATTAAATATTTGGAGATTTTTTTTTTTTTTTTTTTTTTTTTTTTTTTTTTGAAAAAAGCCTCCGTGGCTTAGGCGGCAGCACGCCGGCCTCTCACCGCTGAGTCCGTGGTTCAAATCCCGGTCACTCCATGTGAGATCTGTGCTGGACAAAGCGGAGGCAGACAGGTTTTTCTCCGGGTACTCCGGTTTTCCCTGTCACAATTTCATTCCAGCAACACTCTCCACTATCATTTCATTTCATCTGTCATTCATTTAATCATTGCCCCAGAGGAGTGCGTCAGGCCTCGGCAGCCGGCACAGTCCATATCCTCGCCGCTAGATGGGGGCTTCATTCATTCCATTCCTGACCCGGTCGGAGACTGGAAGCAGGCTGTGGATTTTCATTTTCATTTTTTTGAAACCTATCTACTTGAACAATTTGAATCTTCGAGGATCCACAGTATCAGTGTGCAATATTCATTATATAGAAAAATAATTATGGAGATACCACCAGTAGTTCCTGAGAAAACTCGGCATTTATTTGGAATGTAATTTTGAGAAAATCGATTTTAAAGTAAGAGTTCCATATAAACTAGCAGACATCATAAATTATTCACTTCAAAATCCTCCTGGTTGGTAATCATCATCATCTCCATCTTTATCACCAACTGCTTCTCTCCTTCTTTTGGATCTGGCCTGTTTGGTCATGTTTGTTGCAGCAATTTCCGCCTTCATAATTCGCTCTCTGTCCAACGCCTGACACTGTTTATAGTATTGAAACCTGCTGGCAAACCAAGATCTTCCAATACTTGTAGTCTTGCAGCATGTCCATCATTAAATGTGAGAACTGCATCATAAACACCCAACTGCAGTGTTGGCATACCCACAAATATATTTTTGGGGATTCTAGACCATACAATGTTATTGAAAGATTCATTTGTGTTTTGAATTTTTCCCTTCAAACACTTCTTTAGTAACTCTGGGAGGGCTAGATCCTTAAACACAGGCTTGATGGCAAACATAACAGCCTTTGCTACTGCATTTTTTGTGTGTAAATGTACCCAATGTACCAGCTTCTTTGGCCTTCAAGTATTTACACCAGTTCTGGGAACAAAAGTTGTGAATCGGCTCAGAATCTGTGGAGACTTTATGAAAATAAATAGTCCAAACTGATTTCTTCATGCCATTCAAATTATCTGAGTTGCTCCTGATAGCCATGCCATAATAGCTTGTGAGCTCATCAATGGTTTTGTCTGTCAGTCGACGCTTGATGGTCAAACCATGATAGAATGGTTTTGCCAAGCTGTTGTCGCAAGTTCCTCAAATGTCTGCCCATCCTCTTTTGAACGTGATTGATACATTCTAATTTTTTAATTGTCAAATCACCATAAGGCATGCTCTCTGACACTGTCTTATAAGTTTTGGAGTCACCATCTCCGAGTAATTGCACATAGCGAACACCCTGCTCTTCTTCAGAACGCTGAAATATTTTTAGTGCAGAAGCAACTTCCATGCCCCCACTTGTTCCTTCGTAGTTCTTGATGCATGATTCCTTGTGTTTCAATATCTTTGTATTGTCTTTGCCAGCTTGAACACAACCCTGACAGTATTTGGTCATAGGCACTACAAGTAGAACTTTACCATTGTCAATGCCAATAGCAGAAGCACAGGAATTTGTCGACTGAAAACCCCTCCTTTGCCAAGACCCATCGTAAGATATAGCTAAGTCAGTACTGTTATCATTTTCTACTACAGATTCACTTGTAGGAACCTTCATTGAGTCTTCAGCAATCTTCTTTACACTTATCCCTACCACTGATGTGTAACGAATAACGTTAGTTGGTGGGTTGGGAAGATTTAGCATACCACACAACACTTTGCCAGCTGAGATACCCTTTCCTATACATCTGAGTGCATAAAATAACCTCAAATTATTTTCAAACAGCTGGGTTTTCTCTGTTTTCTCAGATGTATAAAAACTCTTCATGTTTTTACAATTGGTGCAGTTTATTGTAAGGTTAGTTACCAGTCCATTTCGTTTTGAAGCATTTTCACAGTTTCACTTTCCCCCCACAAATATTACAACTAATAGTGTCACTCAAAACTGAATTCAAAATATTAAAACTAATTAATATGTTAATATTTGTTTCATCTTCATTGATGTCAATATACTTTACTCCTATGTTATACAGGTTTTTTTTAGAAGCACTGGGTGGAGATTGAACATTTTCACTAGGATTGTTCAACATAACATTTTCACCTTGTTCAGCATCTACATCATGCTGTATCCATGGATATGTTCTATAATGCTGATTGCCTTTGTTCTTTCTCTTTTTAAACACACATCTAGGCTTTGTCATTGTGAAAAAAAAACACAAAATGAGGAACACAATATACAAAAATAGAAATAAATCAAAGATATTACCACTTGTTAACATTCAAACACAAGATAACTGATCAAAGCCGACGCCATATTGAATTAACTGAATAACCAACTGATGTATCAGAATTTCCCTTAAAATTTAAGCCAAACCACAGCCTTCTAGACCAAATAGTTCCTGAGATATGCTGTTTATAAAACCTTGCAAGATTTTTTGAAGAAAAATTACGATTACAGTAATATATATAAGAAGGAATTAAAAATAGCAAATATTAGACTATTATGATAAAACACATACCAAATTAATCAGAATGAATCATATATTATTAATGTGTAAAACAGTGAAAATGTCAAAATTAACCGATTTGGACCTTTACGACTCCCCTTAACATCAAATTTTTTTTTTTTTTTTTTTTTTTATATGGATGAATGATATTTATTCAATTAATTCCAAAGAGCCATAGGCTCGTACAGAGGAATTGTACAGTAATATGTGTGTTTACACACCAGGAAGAAAATTCTGAAGGTAACACAAATTGATGAATAAGGGCATAGGCCTATTAGTAAAGTTGATACTATATCTAAGATTGTTTAGACCAAGGTCTCTTAAAATGATAAGCACAGGATTTTTGAGCTTATTTGATGTATTACGATGCATCGAATTTTTCCCACAATACTTTCGTAGTTTTCCTCTTAAATACTGACAAAGTTGGTGCACTTTTTACTTCATCGGGAAGTTTATTATATAACTGTGATGCAGAGAACTTGAAACTATTTCTACCGTATTTAGAAGAGTGAATGATATATAAGGCTACGTCCTTCGCATGCCTAGTTCCATAAGAATGATTGTCCGAGTTCAAGATGTAGGGAGAGCTATAGAGTATTGTGTTGTGTTTAATTTTGTATATTAGCATAGCTGCTCGGAGATCTGCACTTATGCTGAGGGGTAGAATTTTACTTCTGATGTACAGATCTTTTACTGGAGTGCAGTAAGGAAGGTTAAATATGTTTCTAATAGCCCTATTCTGAATAGTCATTAAATCATTCAGTGTGGATTTCCTGCAGTGAGCCCAAATAACATTTAAATATTGGAGCTTGCTATGTACAAGTGAATAGTAGATTTGTTTTACAAGGTTTAGGGGAATAAGATACCGAAGTTTCCTTAGGATCCCTACTATAGGTGAGAGTTTCTTAGCAATTCGTTCAACGTGTTCAATCCAGGTCAGGTGTTTGTCGATGATTAGACCTAAATACTTTGCCTGATTAACCTCTTTTATTTCAATATTATTTATATATATTTTGTCATGTGTGATTTCTTTCATGCTTTGCTTTGAAATTACCATGTAATTGGTCTTCTGTAGGTTCATTGTTAATTTATTGGCCTGGAACCATTGTGAGAGAGTATTTATATCTTGTTGCACATTTTGTATGATTTCAATTATGTCTTTCCCAGTGTAGAAGATATTTGTATCATCTGCATACAATTTGATATGCCCTCTCAAATTACATTCCACAATATCATTTATATAAATTAAGAATAATGTAGGTCCAAGTATAGATCCTTGTGGAACTCCATGAGTTATATATTTTCCTGAACTTATGCATTTATTCAAAGCTACATGCTGCTTTCTTCCAATAAGGTAGCTTTGGAACCATTTTAGTGCTATACCTCGGACACCAGCATTTTCTAATTTTGATAACAGTATTTTATGATCTACTGTATCAAAGGCTTTTGTGAGATCAATAAATAACCCAACTGCCATATTATTTTTGTCAATAGTTTCTTGTAGCATTGTTATTAGGTCAATAGTTGCTGCCTCAGTACTAGAATTTTCCCTGAATCCATATTGCATATTATGAAAGAATGTATTCTTGTTCAGAAATGAAAGCAATCTTGTTTTTACCACTTCTTCCAGAATTTTTGAAACTACCGATAAAATAGAAACAGGTCTATAATTATTTGGATTTCTTTTGTCACAACCCTTAAATATAGGAACTACTTTGGCCACTTTTAAGTCATCTGGTATCATGCCAGTAACTAAGGACTCATTAATCATTTCAACCAAGATTTTAATAAATGATTGTATATTGTTTTTAATGAAATTTGTCTTGATCCTATCTAATCCACAGCTCTTTTTATTCTTTAAATTTGTGATGATGGACTTGACCTCTGCTTCATCTGTCGGATATAAGTAGAGAGAATTTGACTGATTGTGGTCCTTACTGAGGATTTCCTTCTGTTCAGGAATAGCTTTTGCTAGACTTCCAGCAATGTTTGTGAAGAACAAGTTAAATGATTCACATAGTTCTTGATTGTCTGTGATAATTTTGTTGTCTATTTCAAGTGAAGTGCATGTCTCAACTGTTGGTTTTTTGTTGTGTATGATTTCTTTGATAGTCTCCCAAGTTTTATTAGAATTGTTTCCATATGTTCTGAATTTATCTGAGTAGTAATTTGACTTTAGTCTTCTTTTTAAGTTTGTTACATTATTCCGGCATCTACAGTATTCTTGGTTCATATCATTATTATTTCTGTGAAGGGGATTTTTGAGCTTTGCATGCAGAGTGTCTCGTTGTTTTATAAGTGTAAGGAGTTCAGCTGTGACCCATGGTAAGTTAGTAGTCTGTCTGTTATTGTTAGAATTGTTTGTTATTTTTCTTTGGCTATGCCTGTTCCTTAGATTCAATTGTTTGATGAAAGAGTTATATAGAGAGTTAACAGTACTATCTGCATCATTATGGGAATCTGCATTTATAGATATATTAGTTTCAGGAGTGTGTTGCCTATCCCAAGAGTCCTCGTGTGTTGTTGATTTTGTCGGCTTATGTGACAGAGTGTACGTGCTATAATTGGTCTTGGAAATATCAAGAATTAATATACTGTGATCACTAATATCATTGCTGACATTTGATATTTTATAACTTAATTCTGAATTGTTTAGTGACACGTGGTCTATTAAGGTAGCTGCAGTGTCACAAAGTCGTGTAGCATATTTAGTGTTGCATTGTTTAAAACCATAGCATGCTATTAAATTCAGATATTTCCTTCTTAATTGATCATCAGCTAGGATATCAATGTTGGTATCTCCGAGGAAGATGCATTAAAGCCCACATTTGTTACAGATCTGTTTTTACATGTTTAATAACATTTTTTCATAGAAAACCCAAGTAAAATAATAACAATATGGCCAAAATGGGATGCAGATTGGCTGAAGAAATTGAAGCACAATATGTGGGAGGACTGGACAAACTGGAAGAGGCACATTTATACCCGTACCTGGCTTGCTGGAGCGGAAGATGGACGATGATGATGGCCTAAACTGATCGCGTGTGGCGGAGCTCGTTCCGATCACGGAGGGAATCCGTAATTTTGAGTAGACTAAGGATAGTTCATACAAGATCCACCCACTTGTACCTAATGAGAAGGGAAGACCCCCCACTTTGTACCTGTGGAGCCGTTTTCACCGTGGTCCACATTTTAACCGAGTGTGTGGACTTACGAAGAAACCTTGGTTTGCAGATGACACTCAAACTTATATTAGTCGATGACGTGGTGGCTGCTGATCTCGTCATCCACATTATGAGAGAGAGTGGGTTGGGGCCAGCAATCTAAATTTTCCAGTGTAGATTCACTCAAAGACTTGTTCCTTTTTAAATTCTGAATTTTCCTTTTGTATTTCCATAATTTTTGTTCATTTTTATAATTATTAGTTTTTATTTAATTTTTGTTTTATTAATTTTCGATCTATTCATATTTAGGTATCCACCTCTAAATTATTAACTCCTTTCAAAATTTGTATACTTTAATCTGTGTTAAGAGGGGAAGTTCTGCCCCTTAAAACAACAATAACAACAACTGGTACATTTCATTAATTAATATGTATTCATTTACGGTATTAGTCTATTATTGACTAAGGTGCAATGCATTTATTAAATATCCATTGGCATTTCATTTAGATATAATTTTCAATGTTTTGCGGAACCTCCCGGATTATCAGATTAGTCTGATAAAAGAGATAAATCTCCTAAAAAAAATTACAATGTATCGCCTATAACTCAGCCATTTTACCGCAACAATAACTCTTCTCAATTAATCTTAAGGATATTGGAACACTTTTTTTTTTTTTCAATAATGGCCCAGAAAATTAAGCACAACGCTTTATTCTTACACTGCAAAATGCATCAAAGTTTCCATTCACTTTTAAATGTAATGCCACCAGTCCTCCAGTTTTTCTATTTTTATGGAGCTGAAGATCAATTCTGTCCCTATCCATTTAACAGTTATGCCCTGTCAAACTGACAGTGTCTAGCAGACCTCTGTACACTGTGTGGGGTCCTGAATATGCATGCATATTTCATGGTTCTTTATGTATTTTTGAGGTTTTCTTAAGCCCTGCCATTAACTTCATAGTCACACACATCATTAAACCATTATCTTTGGGTATCCTCTTCTAGAACTTCCTTAGCTGCTCCAGTCATAACTGTTCATCATCATAATCGATTTTGGCCAACTAAAGACCACGTAAATAACTCTTGATTTCATTTTTCTTTGGCGCCAGTATTCTTTCATTCTCTTGCTCACAGCTTCTTTCTTTTCAGCTGTCCAATGTTGTTTCTTCTTGGTCACTGTTTCTGGCTCTGGGAACCCCTCAAATGTAGGCGCGGATTCAAGGGGGGGGTCACGGGGGTCATGACCCCCCCTCCACCAAACGGAGACCAAATTTTTTTGCAAACTCAAAAAACGAAAACACAATAACCAGACAAATAAAACTTAACGAATTTTAAGTGATAAACAGTTTTTTTTTCATTTTATTCTTCTTCTTCTTCTTCATCATCTTTTCCCGCTCATGCGGGGTCGACGTTTTTGGCAAGTCTTTTCCATTTCCCTCGGTCCCAAATGGTGTTTTCGGTTAACTGCTTTTCTGCGAAGTCTTCCCGCACGCAGTCCATCCATCTTCTTCTAGGTCTGCCTCTCTCCCTCCTGCCCTCCAGCTCAAGATCCAGCACTCTTCTTCCCACATAGGTCTCATATGACAAGTTTTTTTCATTTTATTCAATACTGAAAATATCTTTATTGCAATTATTATGTTCTGTTACAAGTGTACATATTTACAACTTCATACCTGTTATATAAAAACGATTATTTATCTAACAAAATCAACTAGCCTATTTTGTTTAGCAAATCTTTTGATTACCGAATCGATGTCTACAGTGATGTCACAATGAATATGCAGCAATGCACGGATAGGAATTAGGGGCTTTTTTCGCACCAACACATTTTGCCGACGTCCAAACTGCAAGCTTCGATGTAAAAGTCGCAAAACACGCCGTTGCAATTTGTACGAATATTTTTGGTGCGCTAAACGCATCAAATTTCTATCCATGTAGCTTGCAAAAAAATTGGTCTGGTTTTGTACGTTTGGTTATTTTGTGATTGCGTTGTTAGGGATACAATTTTTCTTGACAATTTCGATTCTGTGACCCCCACCAAAGCCAAACTCTAGATCCGCGCCTGCTCAAATGTGTGTATCTTATTTCTGAAAGTGATTCTGTTGCGGATGTCTTGATCAGTGATGCTCATTTCTTGTAGATCCTTCTCGGTGTTAGCAAACCTTTTTTCATAAGAGTTACCTTTTGGGATTGTTGAAGTGGTTAAATATTTTCTTAGTGAGTCTGTCGTCAGGCATTCTTGAAACATGCCCAAAGAATTTAACCCTTCGTTTTCGTATAGTATCTGAGATTCTGCTGCATGTTTTATATACCGTACTTCTTTGTTACTACGTAATCGGTATGTGTCAGCACATTTTCTTGGTCCGAGAATATATCCATGCACCATTTTAAATTGTTTTTCCATAATCGGCACCTGCCTTACTCCTAAGGTGGCCATGGAGGTCCAGGATTATATGAAAGGATAAAAATTACAGATATACAGAACATAGATATAGGCTACAGTAAAACCTGTCTTTAACGGAACCTTTAATAAGTGGAACCCTGTCCACAACGGAAAAATCACTGGTCACCTGAATTATGGCCTATTATACCTGTATGTAGCGGAACCTGTCTAATGCGGAAACGGAAATACATTAACATTTTTTTAACGGAAACTTATGTGTTTAATAATATTTCATTTACGGAACGGGAAAATTTTACGAACTTACCTAGGTCAAAAGATTACAGAGGACGGAAGGTGCACCACTGAAGTTAAATGCCGCATTGCTCAAGCAAAACTTGCTTTTATGCAAAAGAGGAGATTACTGTGTACCAGTCGGCTTAAGCTTTCCCTCCGAATGAGAATGCTACATGCTTTTGTATGGACAGTTGCGTTGTATGCCTGTGAAACGTGGACACTAAATAAAAATGAAAAGAACCGTCTTGAAGCCTTTGAGATGTGGTGCTATCGTAAGATGATGAATGTGACGTGGAGAGGCAGGATATCGAACAAAAGGGTTCTCGACACCGTGAACCAACGGAGATCAATCCTACGCACAATCCGTAAACGTCGTTTCGCATGGTGGGGTCACACAATGCGCCACTCCAATTTAATAAGAACTGTGGCAGAAGGGTTCATTGAGGGAAAAAATCCACGAGGAAGACCTAGAAATACCTTCCTTAAACAAATGCTAAACGACACCCAAGCACAGAATTATAATTCAATGGAGGAAGCGGAAAATGACAGGACGATCTGGACATGTTTTTATGGCAACTGACCAGTCTTAGGACTGCAAACCAATGATGATGATGATGTTGATTTGATTATCCTTTATGTTCACTTTGCGTGGTTTGGACATCCCTTGGCGAGATTTCTCAAGTCTTATGCGACCTTCACTTGACAAGGGAATGACCCTCATTCTTATGAGGATTAAAGTACATGGGTAATGAGGAGGAATGCCAGGTCTAATGAACAAACCCGAACTGCTTCTCACACAATACTGTAAAATTCTTATTTGATGTAATTCAGTGACCAATTGTAGAAAGTCGTGTTGTTGTTAGGTAAATATTTAGTGTTGTGCTACTGTTTAGCGTGTAATTGTTGTAATCCCTGTAGTTGGATTATTAATAAGACGTATGCACCAAACCACAGTACTGTATGGGATCTGGTGTGCCCTATACAATGTTGTGTTTGAGGGGGTGTGATTTTAGGGTGTTAGGGGATGTGTGGATTCGTGTGGAGCGGGTGGTATGAAACTGAGCTGTCTAGGGGAATGGACGTAGCTTTAGGAAGAGCTCCCAGGTGTTCAGACTACTGGAGTAGCTCGAGGGTGTGATGATGGTGAAAAGGTTTGTTGAACGGATGGTCATCTAGAGTGCTGCGGTGCTGCTCAACTTGCAGACAGCGCGTAAAAGCTGGAGAAGGCTGCAACAAATACGCTGACGTGAGCTCCGTGATGGTGCGCCAACTGACTGTCCAGCTGATACCTCAAGACAATTAAATAATCAATGCTAGTGGATCCTACTTGGGTAAGGTTTAGGGGTAGGATCTTATTAACTAATTAAATGATTTAAAAGACCAGTGAGCTAGAGACTAACGATTTTAATAGATACTCTTATAGAGAAGTAGGCCTATTAATAGGTCTCAGAGCAGCTTAATGCTACCGATCTAGATGCGTCACAGTACAAGCAATCAAGGGTAGAAAGTGTGGAAGTGTATGTGTGGGAAGATACTCGCTAATACACTTACCCAGATGGCAGCCCGACGTGGAGTCACTCTTCAAAGGTTTGGCACTACAAGAATCGTCTGGAGACGTGTGTACCTGCCGGCTTTATAGCTTGTGGCCTGCTGTGTGTGAGGAATTGCGCATTCCAATTAGGTCGGTACACCTAGAGGGGTCGAGGGAGTTCATCCGGAAGCTCACCTGAGGTTATCGGGGTTAAAGCAGTTCATAGACGGCGTAAAATGTGTTAGAAAATGTCTGAGTATTTGGGGACGAAAATTATGATGTAGGGGATGGTGGTTGTTTCCACCTCTGGGGATGTAAATTGTAGGGTGAGGGTATGTATCCCCTACGGATACAACAGTATTGTATTTACACTTGTAAATATTTTTATGATGATCTGTATTAACAGGAATTCTGTCTATAACGGAAATTTTTCTCGGTCCCTTGAATTTCCGTTCAAGAAAGGTTTTACTATATGACATGGCTGGGAAAATTCACATGTTGTCCACTACTGATGCTGCCTCGAAGGTAACAAGTAGCCTACCGTACCATAATAGAAGCCATTAACAAAAATGAGGAAATTGTAGCTGTATTCCTAGACCTATCAAAAGCGTTCGACTGTCTAAATACTAAGTTGCTGCTAAATAAACTGTGCATTTATGGTCTAAAAGGTATACTAGCAAAATGGCTAGGTCCATACTTAAGCAATCGTAGTCAGTGTGTCCACATTCAACATGAAAATTCTAGTACAGTAATGTGAAACTATCTCACTTTTCAAAACTCACAACAATAAAACTTGGCATACCACAGGGCTCTATGTTAGGGCCATATCTCTTTCTACTGTATATTAATAACTTGCCTAACATTTTAGATAATGAATGTGTGAAGACTGTACTATGTGCAGATGATATTACCATTTTAATTAGAGGTGAAAATTACAAAACCTTACAAACAAAATATTACATGATTATGTAATGCATAAACTAGAAACATACTTAGAAGCTCACTATCTAAAGCTAAACATTAAAAAGACTCATTATATTAATTTTAGGATGCATGCTCCAAAACTTCCAGATATTAATCTAAGTATTGTACTCAACCAACAACAAATAGACAGCACCAATGAACAAACCTTTCTTGGTATGACAATGGAAACAGATCTTAGTTGGAAAAAGCACATAATTAAACTCCAATCTAAATTAAACAGTGCAATATTTGTATTAAAGCAGCTAAGAGAGGAAGTTAACATTAATATCCTGTTATCAAGTTAATATGCTCTGTTTCACTCCCACCTGGTTTATGGTATGGCAGTGCAACAAAGGAAGTTTTAAGCAATATTTTTATCCTATAGTAGAGAGCAATCCGTGTTATGCTATGTTTGGTTTACACCCTCTAACATTTGTAGGGACTATTTAAAAAGATTGGAATAATGACATTACCATCATTGAACTTACTCAATTGTCTATGTATTTTAAGAGACAAATTTTAACTGGAAATGCTAATATTGTAAACAATTCTGATCTACAACACCAGAAACAAAATGGATGATCACTGTCAATATCATACAGGAGCTTTCAGAAAAAAAGATCCTTTGTATACTGCCTCCAAATATTTTAACTTGTTGCCCCTAACTCTAAGAAATGTCAGAACCATTTCCACATTTAAATTAAAATTTAAAAAAAAAGGCTCACGGACAAGGCAATGTATTCCATAGAAGAATTCAAGCCAATCACAGAGATATGAGTGTTTATTTACCTATACCCCTGCAATTATGTATTTTATGATTTGACGACTCCCATATGTATATTAACATATTACCACTGAGAAATAAAGAAATATACGGTAGGTGGTTATTCAAAATATGAATAGAATCGCTTAGGCTTTCACGGCCGGCGTTCATAATTAAGTACAAGTTTTTCGGGCTTGTAGGCCGTGGTCCAGACAAGATATCTCCCGACGTTTCACCGGAAACTGCGTCCAGCATTATCAAGGGTTCCGCTCCTTTCCTTGGTTTCCCGCAGCACCTCAGTGTACTGCTGGGCACACAAACCAAGACGTTGCAGGTGCATCTTAGTATAAAGAAACAATGTCCCACAGCCACCGAAGAGGAGACCTCTAAGCTCCCATGTATAATCAGCTGCATTATAACTCTCACTTCAGTGAGGAATACATGGAAGATAGATAGCCCTCTTCTCATCATCAACTTCATTTTAGAAACACTCGACATCACATGGTTCGTTCTCAAATTGCAGTAGCTCTACAGAAGGAAAAGTGGGAATCCTATGAAGCAGTTCATTGTTTGGTGGAGGATGGCAGCACTAGACGAACGGATATTGTAGCTCTTAATAGGCCTCTCAGGAAAGCTATGATTCTAGACCCCACAATTCAATACGAAAAGCACGTCTAGTTAATCATCCGCTCTCCTTTTGGACAACATCCCAGGACATGGCCCAGTGTCTCAACTTCCTCACATGCTGCTGTGTTACATAACATCTTTGCTGCAGCTGTCCATTTGGAAGAGGACATACGGTACTTTCAATCTTCATCTTCCCTACCATCTTGTAATATGAGTTCTCAGCCTGGCAATGTATCATTGGCTCACTCCTGGATTGCTTAGCTTCTCTGTGTCAAACTGCTTCTTAGCCACTTTCTTCCTTCTTTTGTAGCTTATCTCTATTTTATTTTGCCGATAAGCAGCATCTGCTCTGTGTATAACCTCACATCTTCCTGTATCTGTCATCTATCATAAAATGGTCACTTTGTTTTATCATCGCATCAACTAGGGATTTCCATGTTCCTTTGTGGATCCTTCTGTCGGGGAATTGTTGAACTAATTAAGTTTTGACTGGTGGCAAAACCGATCAACTACAGCCCATTGTCAATCTTCTCTGTGTGAAAGTTCTCCTCCCTTATCCCAGTTCTGTTGATCTTCTACTGCCCCTGATTAATGTTGAAGTCTCCCAGCACTGTCTTCACATTCTGTAGCTGATGCTTCCCATGATTCACTCCAGGTCCTTGTATAAGGCATTCTTGTCCTCTTCATCAAAGATTTCAAATGCAATTGTGCCTTCACGAGTCATGTTCCCATATGTGTGCATGATGGTGAGACACAAGATCCCCTTGCTGACCATATTGACATTTTTCACCTTGTTCACCAACTGGTCATCAACTACAAAATCAGTACCAATTTTGTGCAAGTGATGAATATTTCAATCTTAGATAGGTAGTGGATGTTAGTTTATTTTCCATTGTATTACTACAGGGCGCCCGGGAATGTTCTCCGCATTGGCTACGTGCAGCTGCGAGTGGTTGTGTCATCAGTTTAGTTGGCAGCACAGTGTCCTTGATAGGGTGAAGGCCACATGTGTGGGCTGTGGGCTGTCGAATTCGTCAGTGTGTATTGCAGTAAGCGAGCATGTGTGTTATCAGCACTTCTAGCATCAGTTATGAATGGCTGTGGACTGTGGTGAGTATAAAATTTGTTGTTTGTTATGATACAAGCGACAGCCGTGCTGCCAACATAACTGGTGACGTAATCTCTCGCAGCAGCTTGTAGGCACTGCAGACAACATTCCCGGGCGCACAGTAATTGATTTAAAAAAAATTAATTCGTAATTCTAAAGGGGAGTAACAGCCTTTCAGAATTCATCAATGATGATTACTTGTCTTTCAAACTGTGATGACATTGATAGCATTATTGACTATTGGCTTGCACAGTTGAAAGAAATGGAATACTACAGCCATTGTGCTTCTACCCAAAGATAAGGATATATATAATGGCAAGTTGCTGACAGCCTGCTCTTCTGTAAAATTCCAATCCATAGGTAAACAAGTCCTCCATTTAGATCTACAGATGGGGTCTACTCAAAAGTATGTTATGAAAAAGGTGACAAAGGGGAAATCCGATAATCTGTGCATCGAAGGTTGATGATCAGTGGTAGGTTAGAGAGCATGGAAAGGAAAATAACTAATCTAAAGTTCGATTTGGTTGGGATTAATATATTATGCTGGCAGGAAGAACAGGACTTCCAGTCATGAGATTACAGAATCATTAGCACTACGGTAAATCAAACAATGGCTATGCATGGGTATGTCGCGGGTGCACCTTATGTGCTGAAGTGGTGCAGCACATTGTTCTATTTCAAAATTAAGTACTTCAATAATATTATGTACAATCAAATAAAGCGCATTAAAAACGGCATTACCCAACGAATATGAAATACCGTACTTCAACTCCCCTCACAACGAAGTATCTAGTCATGCGCTCCACTCCTCGTCTGGCACCGACTGTGTAGATCGCAGTTCAGTGAGAATTTCTACGTTTATTGCCAGCAAACATGAACTCTACCTTTTGCACATGCATGCCCAACTTTTCCGTTATGCTGTTGCGACAACAGCCAAGACCAGAGCCAAGACATCACAGTGATTCTTCCTTCGACCACAGAGTGGCAGCACTGGTCACACGAAATGAGAACGTGGGAGGTGGCACCTTCTAGACTCTGCGGTAGCATTTTAGAGTGAATCGCTAAAGCAAACGGGGGAAGAAATAGAGAAAGCCATCAGCTGTTCCCGCCAGAGGGTCTCTTAATACTCCCAACTTACTATTCTATGGCTACATTTTGCTCCAATGCTGTTTGCATTGTATTTGGCTGCAATGCTCTATGAGTAACCTAACAACCCAGGTGTGGAGGTTAGGTACTGTTTTGATGGAGGGCTTTTCAACCAAGCTTGACACAGGGGCTAACTCAAGTTACAATGGTCATCAAAATGTTGTATGCAGATGATGCTGCATCACCTACACTCATACCAGATGAGTTGCAACAATCAGCTAATTGCTACAAGAGCACATGTGATCGTTTTGGTCTAACCATTAACGTTCAAAAGAGTAAGATCCTGCACAACCATCTCCAGGCACACCCCTTCGACATTTCGACATCTTCATCTCAGTTACACCATTGGAGCAGGTAGATTACTTCTCGTACCTGGGTAGTATCCTATCTGAGCATGGTAATTGTGAACAGGATGTTGAAAAGAGAATTGGAGCTGCCCATGCAGCATTTGCGCGATTATTACGCAAGACATCAGAATGAAGGCATAAAGCTGGTTATAATGCAAGATATGACCATGAACACAAAGCTCATGGTGTACCAAGCTGTTGTCATGTTAACATTGCTGTATGGCTGTGAAACGATTTTTAAAATCATTTCCACCAACAACAACTTGGGTCCATCCTTAGAATCAAGTGGGAACACCACCTCACCAACCTTGCTGTTCTTGAGAAAACGCATGCCAATAGTATAGAATCATCCATCATTGTCATCAGCTTAGATGGATTGGACATGTCCGCCAGATGGGTGATACGAGACTTCCACATCAGATTCTGCTTGGTGAACTTTATCAGGCACCAAAAGCCTTGGACACACTCGCTGAAGATCGTCCAATTTGGCATCAGACCAACCCGACTGTTGTTAATATGTTTGAAGGGGAACATTGTAGACATGAAGAGACCAAGCGACATGCATGATAACTCAGTGCAGAACAACCACGTCCTTCAACAATTCCATGTGATCTGTGTGGACACTTGTTCCATGCTAGGATTGGACTGTTTAGTCACCACAAGTGTTTTGGAAGAAGATTTGTATTCGGAAATGAGATAAAGCTAACAACGATTTATTATTTAATTGAATAGCACTTTTACGAGCATGTTAAATCAATACTTGAAAGCTCTCTATAATAAAATATAGCATTTCCCTTAGTGATCGTAAGTATGCAGATGACACTGTGTCATTGCTAGTAATAATCTAAGCGGCTTCGGTGACGTAGTTGGTAGCATGCTGAACTGCTGTGCACAATATAGTGGGTTCAAACCCAGCCAAAGTCGTCGGATTTTTTAAGAGCGTAAAAATCCTTCAGTATGCCTTCCTTCGGAGGGGAAGTAAAGCCGGCGGTCCCATGTCATAGATTTATGGCATGTAAAAGATCCTTCTGCAGACTAAACTTGTGTGAAGCTAAATTTCTATATTAGATTTCATTGGAACGCTCTATCAAAGTTCCAACGTTCACCACTAGGTATCATTGATATCTGGTATCGAAAGTTGGAACTACTTGAAATTGAACGGAACTTGTAGCTCACCCTATCAGTGTTTGCTTGAAGCAGGTACAGACTCAGGCAAGCCGAACATGTCCTCGGACACTCCCGGCACTAAAAGCCATACGATAAATAAATAACTAATGATCTGCAACTGCCCGACAGTGGTAATCTGTGAGAAAAATGGCTAACATTAAACATTAAGGAAACTAAGTACAGGATAGAGTAGAGTGCCGAAAACTCGGCCTAATGTGGACCACAGGCTGGCCGAGTTTGTGAAAATGCCGAGTTATCGGGAATGGGGTTAAAAAGAATAAGTATGAGTGTTTCCCCAGAAAATGCAGTACTGTATGTATTGTTTGCTGAGAATACAACAGAGAATAAACTGCCCAAATACACTTAAACAAAGGAAAAGTACGTACTTGAGGGAGGCATAGAGCCTTTACAACATGAAAATGAAAATTAATGAATACACAGTGTACAGTAATTTACCTGATAAGACAGACATCAGAATGAAGGCATAAAGCTGGCTATAATGCAAATTAACTCAGCCGACTGCAAAACTGGCTACTTTTTAAAGAAATGCGTAATGTCCGGTTGTTGTCTTCTGCACCGCACTGTGCATTTTGCTGCTTCATCACAAAAACTACGAAGAAACAGTAAGGGCATTACTGACGCACCTTGTTGTTCAAAATACTGAAGTGTGGTTTCAACAGCCTTTAGTCCCTCACTATGTGATATTTTAAGAGCTTATACAGTGAAGTCCTCAACATCGTCCTCATCATTTTCTGGCATCTTTTCATTAAATATGACAGCAGCAATAATTTCTGCATCGGACATATTGTCTAGCTCGGTATTATTCTGGAACCACTGTTCGACGTCATTTTCATTGGCTTCTGCACATCCAGGAACTCTTTTCAGGAGGCCGAGTGAGTGTTTTCGCCCTGCTAGGGTGTGGCCGAGTTATCCGGACTGCAGGGTTATCGAGTACAGAGTTTTCGGGACTCAACTGTAGTAGTGAATTCCTGATACAGGCATTCAAGAGATATATAGGAAGAATTGGAGTATTACTAACGTAAAACACATTAATACAGCAGACACATCTAATCATACAAACTGATAGAGCTACAATACCTACATTTAAACTTTCAATATTCATTTAGTGTGGTTGTAGCATAGCTCTGGCCGAACGGAGGCCGGGATAAGCTTCTAAATTCATCTTCATGATGAAGCAGGGCACTCTCTTGTCCTTAGGATAAGAAATTGTCCTTAAAGGCGGAGGAACCAATAACAATTGGTCAACGGCATGGGAATGTGGAAGGCAACGGGAAACCACCACATTATCTTCCCCAGGATAATCTTTAGCATGACTGGACAATCTAAAGCCAAGGCCCATAGTCCCCGGCAGCCCTTAAGTGGGCAGTGGGTGCTACGAATCTCCGGGCCAGTCATGAAAAGGATAGCCACTTGGAATGTCCGCAGTTTATTTCAAAGTGGAAAGACTCACAATGCCATCAGAGAAATGGAAAGACTAAAAGTTGACATCCTTGGAATTAGTGAGATGCGCTGGCCTAATTCTGGAAAATGTAACGTCAATGGTTACCAGATATATTATGCAGGTAATGACAATCCCCACCATTATAATGGTGTAAGGTTCATATTGCACCCAGATATTACTGCGACAGTGAAGACCTTTGTACCTGTGTCCGATAGGGTAATTTTTCTACAATTCAATGCAAAACCGATATTACTGAATATTATCCAGGTGTATGCTCCAACTTGTGATGCATCAGATGAAGACATAGAAGCGTTCTACACCCAAGTCAAAACAGCCTTGTCTTTCACCAAAACGCATGAGATTACCATTGTGATGGGCGATTTCAATGCCAAGGTAGGTCATGGTCGACGCGCTGATATAGTGGGCAATTTCGGATTAGGGAGTGGTAATGATCGAGGTGATCGATTGGTCCAGCTATGCCAAGAGGAGGAGTTCATCATAGCAAACACTCATTTTCAGCTTCCTCCACGTTGTCTTTACACATGGACCTCAAACATCGACAATAATGTCAGGAATCAAATTGACTATATCCTCGTCAATAAGCGATTCAGAAATTCCCTAAAAAGTGTGAAGACATATCCTGGTGCTGATATTAACTCCGATCATAATGTTTTGTAAGCCACAATGAGTTTGAACTTGAAAAAATATCACCCAGTGAGGCACAGCAATTATTTTGCGATCCATAAGCTCCAAGACCCTGTATTGAGAAATGATGTCCAAACAGAATTGAGTACAAAACTAGATTATATCCAGTCGAACAAGGATACACATAATATTGAAGACACTTGGAACCAATTCAAATCCGCAGTGAATGAAGTGCGTCTAGAAAAACTACAGGCCACGGAGAGTAGGAAAAGCAAACCTTGGATGACAGATAAAATTCTACAATTGATCGATTGCAGAAGACCTTTCAAGAATAATGACCCGATAAAGTACAGAGAATTGCAGAAATTAATACGTAAGGAAATCCGTACTGCCAAAGAACAACACCTTTCAAAGGAATGTAGCGAAATAAAAGAACTGTGTGCAAAGCATGACTCGTTCAACATGTATAAAAAGGTTAAGCAAGCAGCTGGGATTTATAAGAGCAGAGAGATTGGGATTCTCAAAAATAGATATGGCATCATTCTCCCTAGTACTGAAGAGAAGTTGACAGAATGGAAGGACTACATTGAAACTCTATTCGAAGACAACAGAAGTGTTGATCATGGTATTCGAACGGGCGATGGCATAGACATTACAAGAGCTGAAATTGAACATGCCATAACAATATCGAAGAGTGGAAAGGCTCCAGGTCCAGATGAATTGCACATTGAAATACTAAAGCTTCTCAAGGATGAACGATCTCTTTCCTTGCTGGTGGGTTTGTTCAATAACATCTATCGAAGTGGATACATACCACATGATTGGCTAAAATCAACTTTTATACCGATTCCCAAAAAGACCAATGCAACGTGCTGCAATGACTATGGAATGATCAGTTTAATGAGTCATGCCCTGAAGTTATTCCTTAAAATCCTGCACTTAAGGTTATATCATAAATGTGCGGAAAACATTGGTGGCACACAGTTTGGATTCAGGAGTGGTTTCGGAACTCGGGAGGCATTGCTCAGTTTTAAGGTGTTGATTCAACGATGCCGTGATGTTCGTGTCGATGTTTACATGTGTTTCATCGATTATGAAAAAGCCTTTGACACTGTTCAACACGATAAAATGATGAACACTTTTTGTGACCTGGGACTAGATGGACGTAACATCCGATTAATTGGAAATCTGTACTGGAATCAACGTGCTGCTGTACGTGTTGATGGTCAGCTGTCTGAAGAAGTATCGATTATGAAGGGAGTTCGCCAAGGTTGCATTCTTTCTCCACTCCTCTTCAACATCTATTTTGAAAAGATTTTCCAAGATGCTCTTGATGGAAAGTCTCAAGGAGTAGTAGTAAATGGATCTATCATTAATAACACCCGATATGCTGATGACACTGTCATCCTTGCAACAAGTACGGATGATCTACAAACACTATTGGATTCTATTTCTGAAGAGAGTAACGCCATGGGATTACATTTAAATGTACATAAAACTAAGTGGATGGTTGTTAGTAGAAACAAATATGAAATTCAGGGCATTCCTTCACTTCGTAATGAAAGAATTGGAAGGGTTTCATCATATAAATATTTAGGATGTCAAATCAATGATAACTGGGACTTATATCAAGAAATTCGCTGTAGAATTGAGCAGGCCAGAAGTTCTTTCATGACAATGAGAAAAGTTTTGATCAGCCGCGATTTAAGTCTGTCATTACGCACCCGACTGCTTTGATGCTACGTTTTTAGTGTCCTGCTCTATGGAGTTGAATCATGGACACTTACGGAGGTTTTAAATAAGAAACTAACAGCATTTGAAATGTGGACGTATCGCAGGATTTTAAGGATATCATGGACAGCTAAAGTCACAAATGTGGAAGTACTGCGGCGTATGAACAAAGACTTGGAAATTCTCAGTATCATCAAAAGGAGAAAACTAGAATACTTTGGTCATTTTATGTGCAACAACAAATACCACCTCTTGCAATTAATTATCCAAGGGAAGATTGATGGCATTAGGGGTCCAGGACACAGACGAATATCCTGGCTAAAGAACTTAAGCCAGTGGTTTGGACTTAATACGGTGTCACTGTTTAGAACAGCAATGGACAAACAGCAGATCATGCTACTGATCGCCAATGTTTTTGGAAGACGAGGCACTTGAAGAAGAAGAAGAAGTAGCATAGCTACGGGGCATAGTTCTCACTCACTCTTTAGAGAGAGAACCCAAAAACAATGTATTAGTTTGCTTTTTGGTATCTGTTGGCGTAAGTTAGAAGACACTGCATAACAGGAATAGGATTTTATTTTAGGCCTCTTGGCTGTCACCTCCGAGGCCCGTATTTGATTCCTGGCTCTGCCAAGATATTTAATTCTGGTCTGAGAGCTGGAACGGGGTACGCCCAGCCTCATTAGGCAGAAATGACAAGAGGTGGGATCAATTCCTACTGTTAGGTTCACTTCTCAATAAATCACATAGACTCCTCTAGAATGCATATTTTATTATTTGTTGTGGAAAGGTTCACAATTCACACGATACACACCATATTGTTTTTGACACTGAACTTCACTGATCAAAGAATACGTGAAAGATACTGCACTACCAACTCTTGTGCTTGCTGCCAACTCAACATTCTCCCACCTTCAGTTGTGAAAACAACTCAAACAAAACAATAAAGTTAACATAATACATATATTTTTTCTCAAAATAAATGAACACAGAAATAAATAAGTCACTCAAAATATCTCTTTGGTTTAATCACCACTCTCCCACTACTGGTTCTGATGAGATCAGAAGTATTAGTAGATGGTTTAACTGTCTTTGGATTTTTCTCCTTCTTCTCATTTTCATTCCCCTCAACTTGCAGTCTTAAAGCATGATCTTCTCCAGATGTCACTTGAAGTGGATACACCCTCCGTACTGGCCTCAGTAGCTCTCCTTTTGTAGTCGCAAAGCGAACAACTCTCACGACACCACCTTTGCCAGGGATGACCTCTGTCACTCTTGCCAGTGGCCAGCCTAGTCTCTTCGTGTTGTCACTGGCTACCAGTACTACTTCACCTACGCAGGGCTTGTGATGACTTTTCCTAATGTGGTTCTTCTGTATTAGCTGTCCAAGATGTTCATTCCTGAATCTTACCCTTAATGTTTCCTTTACTTTCTGTCTGTACCTGAATCTTCTGTCAAGTTTTATTTCCACTATCATGTCGATATCGGGCATTGCAATCTCCTTGACTTCTGTACGAACATTGAAGGGGTGATAGCCATCAAGTCTTCTCCATCATTGGACAGGTAAGTAAGTGGTCGTGAATTCATGACAGCTTCAATGTCACACAGAACAGTCATCATTTCTTGGTACGACAGACATGAATTTCCCAGAACTTTCCAGAGCATCTGTTTGAACTTCATCACGACTTTTTCTGCTTCTGTGGTTTCTTCATTGGATAGTTCGGTAGTTCTACGTAAACTTGAGAAATAGTCGAGGTGCCATTCTTGGGTATTGGACTTGTCTTCTAACACCGTCATAGTGTTGACTTTCTTTTTCCTTTCTTGGAAGACTTCATCATCGTTTGTTGAAATTTCGGGGCTAGGCCATTGTGTAGTGGATTGTTTTAGCCATTTTGGCCCTTCCCACCATCTCTGTTGAAGTAACTGTTTTGTGCTACATCCCCTTGATGCCAGGTCAGCCGGATTCATGGTTCCTGGAACATGCCGCCACTGTTCTATTCTAGACAGTCTTCGAATTTCTTGCACTCTGTTCCACACGAAGGTCCCCCAAGGTTCGTCTAACTTGATCCAGGACAACACAGTCGACGAGTCACTCCAATAATAAGTAACGATTTCTTTTGCAGTTAATGTTGGCAGTACTGACGTCACTAGTCGAACCCCTATTGTAGCTGCTAATAATTCCAGGCGTGGTATGGTGATACTCTTCTTGGGTGCCACTCTTGTCTTGGCTTGTACAAATCGTAGCTCTATATTGTCAACCCTCTGTATTCGCAAGAATATAACTGCAGCATACGCAGTTTGACTGGTGTCGCAGAACACGTGAAGAGATATATCTTCAACCGACTGGACACTACCGATCAAACATCTAGGAATCTTAATCTCAGACAGCTGAGGTAGTTCTGCCAACCACTTCATGAATCTTCTCTCTGTTGTTTCGTCTACTCTGGTGTCCCAACCCAAGTCAGTGGCCCATAGTTCTTGCAAGATTAATTTTGGACAAAGAAATACCGGACATGAGAAACCAATAGGGTCAAACACCTTATGTGCATCTCCTAGTATAGCTCTTTTGGTGATTACATCATATTTGAAATCGTTAACATGAGTTAGATTCAGTTCAATGGTATCTTCTCTTTATTCCAAATGAGCCCTAGCACATGAGTAAGATTTTCAGCTGTACCATCCTGAGAATACTCCTCGGAGATTGAAAGATGCCTTATCCATTATTATGCTTGCCTCTCGCATGAATGAATGGTCATTTCTGTTGTTAACACTAATAGCACAGTTATCCACATAAAAACATTCTTCCAATCTTTCTATTGTTGAAGTTGAGTAGGAACTATTATCGACCGTTTGTCTCTTCAACTCGTTCAAGTGGAGTTTGATGGTTGCTGACAATAGGAACGGAGAACATGCAAGTCCAAAGACAACTCTATTGTGACGGAACATGTCTACCTTCCCTATACTTTCCTCCTCCCACCAAAGGAATCTCAGAAAATCACGGTCTCTAGGATTAACACTTATTTGAAGAAATGCTTTTTCTACATCGGCCGTCACACCGATCTCATTTTCTCTGAACTTCAGTAGTGAACTAGGGATCAACTCTATGAAGTTAGGCCCTTTTGCAATACATTCGTTCAGAGATGGAGCATTTCTCTGCTTCGCCGAGGCATCAAGAACATGCCTGATCTTGGTGGTGCTGTTTTCTTTGAAGACAGGTCGGTGAGGTAGATAGTGTCCACCATTCTTCAGTTCTTCTTCAGGTAACCTCTCGATGATTCCTTGCTCCAACCAACTTTGTAAGACATTATCGTACTCCTGATAATGTTGTTCAGCCTGTAGTTTTTTTTTTGTAGTGATTTCTAATCTGTGCTGAGCAATTTCTCTGTTGTCAGGGAGAGGTTGTTCACTCCAAGGCAGACACACTTCATATCGGTTATCTTCATTCAGTCGTGCAGTCTCAAGGAAGTTATTTCTAACAAGCTCATTCCTCTCGACGATAGATTCTTTCACAACAGGGTCAGTAATTCCAAGAATTTCTAAGTCCCAGAGATCAGAAATTCTTGTATGTTGGGAAAACAATGATGACACTAATAATGATGCCGAATCCCTTTGGGCCTTGTTACCTATGACTTTTCCCATTAGTGTCCACCCTAGGAAAGTCTCCACCAAAACTAGGCCACATTTTATTTGATGTTTCCTCCCTGTGAGCAGTTCACCCGCCTTATCGGCCCCAATCAGAATCTGCACAGGCCCTCGCTCTCGTACATCAGTTAAACATATTTTCAGATCCCTTATCTCCTCACTCCAAGAACCATTCTTAATATATGGGACATCTTCACAAATAATCTCTTGGCTTAAAACTTCCAGCTCCTTGGAATAGTTTCCCTCCAATCGCTTTAAACTTATTCTGTAACAGTCGTGTTTTGCTTCTCGAGAACGTACTCCACCAAACAAGGAATGTATTAACGTATCCTTCATGATTGACTGACACCCCGTTTCTTCGGCTAGGTCACGTGCAATGTAGGATTTAGTAGACCCAGTATCAATGACAGCTCATACATTTTTTGTTTACCCTTTCCTTTAACGACAACTGCCAGGGTTTGCAAGTACACCTCAGGAGAACAAGACACATTAGCTAAAGCCTTATCCACATTATTGCCATCCTGGTGAACCAAATTCCTATCTCCCTCGTAATTCTGTTTGGACACACTTTCATTTTCTTTGTCACCACATGTTTACCACCACAAACAATGCATCTGACAATCGATTTACAAGCTCTACTTGCATGGCCCTTCTTTAAGCAATTGAAGCAACAGTGTTTATCAGTTAAGATTTTCCTTTTCTCCCCTACAGTCATTTTTGGAGCTTTAATGCACTCTGGGCTCGAATGAGGTTTAAGACAAAAAACACACTCCTGACTCTTAGAAATATCAGCAAACAAAGCAGAAGCAGTAGGTATATTTGGTTCAGTGACACCCCTTGGTTTCTTGTCTCCCTTAATCTTAGATCCTTGAAATTCTTTCTTCACTTACTACTTCATTTTGAAGAAAAGCCATTAGGTGCTGCAAACGATCTTTGGATACGGAATCACACCTGAAGGAAGTATTCCTCTGCCATGCTCTTAATAGGTCTTCTGGCAAAGATGATTCAATTAGGGGATACAACATTGCAGTACATATTTCTGTAGTAACGCCTAAACTTTCCAGCGATCTGAGATACGACTCTAATTTATTATACAAGCTACTCAGTGTTGGCCTTTCTTTGGAATTGACTACATTCGTCAATACTAGTTTGAGCAATTCACGAACATAAACTTCCACCTGCAAGTCCTCTCTACCAAATCGAGCTTGAAGACTCTCAAATCAAATCAAAATCACTTTATTTGCAATGAGGTGTCAACCTCGGTGGCAAATGAGGTACATAATTTACAAACACTACACAATATTAAAAGAATACAGTAACTTAATGTACAAACACTACACAATATTAAAAGAATAAAGTAACAAACACCCAAAAGAATACAGTAACAAACACTACACAATATTAAAAGAATACAGTAACTTAATGTACTATTCACACATTGATTGAACTCCCCTCTCACAACTGCTGTAGGAATTACATAGCACGTATAATGTTTCTAGGAATACAGCACTAAGTTATACCACTTCTTTCTTTTCCCTGGTTTTGTCTATTCTGCTCTTGAATAACTGGACTGATTTTGGAAAGGGATCAAACACCGCCCTTGGTAAACTGTTCCATTCCTTCACACCCTTCCCAATGAATGAAAATTTACCCCAATCGCTTCTGCTAAAGTGCCGTCCAATTTTGAATTTGTGGTCTGCCCTGCCAATATAATTACTTTCCAATTGAAGCCTCTCACGGATTTCCCCCCATGCTTACTCTCCTGTATATGCTCTATATAACCCTACAAGTCTGTTTTTCTCCCTTCTCTTACTTAATGTTTCCCACCCAAGCTTCTCTAACATATCTGATACACTGCTTCTTCTCCTAAAATCCTCTATCACAAATCTTGCTGCTTTCCTTTGAACACTCTCAATTTCTTTTATTAGGTATTCCTGGTGCGGATCCCATACACTGCTTGCATATTCCAATATTGGACGAACCAAACTTAGGTAACTTTTCTCTCTTATTTCTTTGTTGCATCCCTAAGTAGTCGCATAATGACATGCAACGATCTGTATGCTTTCCCAACAATGTCTCCAACATGACCCTTACAGTGCAATTTACTATCAAATCTCACACCTAAGTATTTGCACTTGTCATCTTTTGGTACGATTACCCCATCCAATGTATATTGAAATTCAGTTTTTAATCTCTTGTTTGTGAATATTGTAGCATTGTCATAATTCTCGGCAGTGGGTGGAAAACTAGTAACTAATTCATATGCTCTGGAAACTTTTGTCATAGCCTGAATTAAATATTGGAATTTATCTTCCTTCCCAATGTCCTCATCCTCGTGAATTTTGCGGAACTGGCTCCAAAAGTATAACCAATCAATTATTTCACCAGAAAATTTCTTAAATTCTATTCTTGGAAGCCTATATTTCTTTTTATCACAAACATTGTCATTCACTACACTTTGTGGAGGGGTAATGGAAACAACGGGATTAATAAAATGTATTGCTTATGTTCTACAGCTAAGGAATTTGTGTTTGTAATCATCAGCTGATTCACATTCCGTTTCTATTTCGTCATCCTCACACTCGTCGTCTATCATCTGTTGAAATATTAATCCATCTAAATTAGAGATATCATCATACTTTTCTTTAGGTTCACTTCTCAATAAATCACATAGACTCCTCTAGAATGCATATTTTATTATTTGTTGTGGAAAGGTTCACAATTCACACGATACACACCATATTGTTTTTGACACTGAACTACACTGATCAAAGAATATGTGAAAGATACTGCACTACCAACTCTTGTGCTTGCTGCCAACTCAACACCTACCTCACCCCATCCTTGAAGTGGTTTTCCATGGTTTCCCACTTCTATGCCAGACAAATGTCGGAATGGTTCCTAAATTAAGGCCACGGCTGCTTCCTTCCCAAATCCTACCTCAATTACAAGTACACACATTAGTAGAGCCATCACAGTGACTCAGGTTATCAGACAAATTCTATACACACCCAAGTACACGGGGCTACATGACCACAATGTCGCTAAGCCCCTAAATAATCAACAACAAACACTTTAGGCATGATGGACTTCACTGTTATACTACAAGTGCGACCGATCTGTTTAAATATGCTGGTGGTGAACTGGAAAGGTGCTGTAATGCCACCTGTCAGGGTCGGATTAGGAGCGAGATAACACAGAGTTTCTTTGCTCAGAGGTAAATTTATATACTGGAGTGGCATCTTACTCTGAGAGATTCTTACAGAAGCTTTTTCTTGGGATCAGGTCTTCTAAACCTGCTATCTACCTGTTCCGGGAATACAGAAAAAAATCTCCTGCGCCATTTAGAAATCTTGTGTTTAAAACTCTACTCAGATAACATGTAGCTTGTCAAAATTTAAACAAAAGAGCTCAAAATATAACCATATATGACGATAACCTACAAAATGGCCAAATAATGCATTTATAGGCAAAATAGAATTGCTAAAAACAAGGTGAGGGACCCTTCATTCACACTTACTTTAAAAAGCTAAGGTAAATTATATGACTTTTCCTTAACTTCCGAACCTTACTTATAACAACATGGATTTAACATCCCTTTTAAGTGTCTTGGATTTTGAGATGCTGGTGTTCTGGATTTTGTACCCTGAAGGGGGTCTTAAATGTGCCAGCAAGTCTATTGGCATGAGGCTGTCACATTTAAACACTTTTAAAGTCACTGAACTAAATTGGGATTGAACCTGTAGGCTAATCTTAGGTTTTGAAGACCAACAACCAGCAGTGGCATTCGGTTTGACATGGGATCAATGGGGAAGGTATGAAGGAAGTAAGTCTTTACCAATTCATTTTATTTTTGATAGCTAAATTTTAAATGTTCATCCAGTGTGTGGACAAATTTAGTATGAAATACACAATGAGCAGGCACTGCTGGTCAATAAAGCCTCTCAGGCAGAGCCTCTCTTGAAAGATTCTATAAATACTTCTACTCTATTCATTCTATTAATAAAGGAATTTATATACTGAGGAAAATACTGGGACCGAAAAGGGAGGTGAAAGATGGGTACGAAGATCCAGAAATAAACTATACAAAAATATGAGGACTATCTCAGAAGAAATAAGACTGAACATTGCTGGACATGTGATTAGGATGGATATGGTGAGATTGACTAGAAAGATACGGGAGACAACAGGGAGGACAAGAGGTAAAACAGGAACCAAATGTGTGGTTGAACTTTGGAAGGACTGGACTGAGATGGGGATCAAGGTGGAAGGGACAGAGACCTGGAGAAATAAATATGCACTAACCGATATCCAGGAATTGACTGATAGAGAAGGATGCCATAAAAGGATTGAGAATCATCCATGGGGAAGACAAGAAAAGAGGACACTAAGAATTTCCAAGGAAGAACAGGATTTTGATATCCAGTTAACCCTAGAACACAAACCCTGATTTGGTAGTACATAAACACAAACCCTCGTAAAATTTACAACTATTTATTTCCATGACGAATAAAATGTAATTGCACACAAAATATAATATAAGAAGCACGTATTAACATGTAAGTTATTTTACAGAGTGTCAACTCATAGGTTTTCAAGTCCCTGGTGTCTCATTTACAGCAGTTAGTGCAAAGAATTGCTCTATGTTCCTTGCAATATGCGCGGAGACATTCGCTGCAGTATGTTGTCGTCATTCGCCTTTTCTGAGCAGGACAGATGTGACAAACAGTTCTTACCAGTATGTATATGACAAGTTCTGCGATTCTAAATACTTATTTCATTCAGAATAGTGATGTAATTTAACTTTGTTACAGAATTTACCTTGCTAAGTTTAGCATACGTAGTCACAAATCGTCGTAAATTTTACGACGCAAGGGTCTTCAATTTGAAATCAACAGACTCACTCTAACAATGCACGCACACTGACGAAGCTCGTGGTATTGTAGGAAGCTACTGAGTAGGACAGCAACGTGGCGAGAAAAGCCTAGCAGATAGAGTCGTGTTGCCAAGTATACGTCGTAAAAATTATGAGGGTTAAAGAGCACTCTGGTGCCAGTTGTGGAAGCTACATAAAGATAGGCCCTCCCTGACTTTTTAAAATACCAAGGCACAACAATTGACATGGTGTTATTGATTCATAATTATATTAAGAGATAAGTATATAACGTTTTAAGTATAAGTGTGTGTTCATACTTCATTCATATCGTGTGCATTCGACCATCAATACACAAAGGGACTGAAGAAGACAGAGGATGAAGAGGTTCTTGGAGGAGAAAAGGAAGCAGACCCAAACCATGGCAGAGCTGCCCGTGGTCCCATAGAGACCATAACGAAAGAAGAAGAAGAAGAAATAAATTTATAATTTAAATTTAGAAGCATTTGTAAATTCCTCTGAGTCCATTCAGCCACAACAGTTATTATATTTGGAAAAAAAAAAAAAAAAAAATACAACGTGGCTCTATAGTCCATGAAGGGCATAGGCCTATCAAGCGACCACTGCCCAGCCATTTGGCCTGTAGATTACGGGGTGACGTGTGGTCAGTGCATCTGATCCCCTCGGCCGTTATTCTTGGTTTGCGTGACCGGGGCGCGACACCACGGACAATCACAGCACTCAGCAGAAGAGGCAAAATTTCCTGGAGTAGGTCTAGGGGAATTCTTTAGTATAGTCAATGGCATCATGGATGACGTGTGAACATTGATGTTTGTGTGATGTTGTGGCTTGAATTGCTGCCATATTACTCAGCTGTATGAGGTTTCAAACAGAGTGTCATTACATTCGGAGTTTAAGTGCATGGTTTGGTGGTGAGTTACGAATATTCATAAATTACTATTAAGTGTTTTAATTTAAAAGTTGCACTGTACTCTTTTAAAGCTATGGTGACACAAAGCCATTGGTCGCTACTAGGTTAGATGACTGTCTGGACGAACACATTATCAAATTACAAAGAATTTGATAAATTGAGCCGGTTAGCTCAATTCAATTGCCAGTGTTTCGCCCCAGTGTACCATTGGGCTCATCAGTTGGTATAGTATGGGGCAGATGACCTCGTAGTTCCGCCCCTTAAAACAACAATAACTAATAATAGTTGGTATGGTACACCTCAGGAAGATGCTTGGTTAGTACATACTGTACTGAGAAGGCTCAAATGATGCAACAAGCAGCGCCAATGTTACCTTACCTAGGCTTTCCATAAAGGAATTACTGTGTAAATTCTTTGAAAATAAATTCGGAAAATAAATTTTCTGAACCTTTGGGAAACTGTAATTCCCTTTTGTCTGGACGAAACCATTGGCCGCTGCTACGTTCAACGACTGTCTGGGTGAAACCATTGGCCGCTACTAGGCTAGATGACTGACTGGCCGATGCTAGGTTTAATAACTGTCTGGGTGAAACCGTTGGTCGGTACTAGGTTGGACGACTGTCTGGACGAAACCATTGGCCACTGCTATGTTAAACGACTGTCTGGGCGAAACCATTGGCCGCTGCTAGGTTAAATGACTGTCAGGGTGAAAACATTGGCTGCTAATACCGGTAGGTTAGACGACTGTCTGGATGAAACCATTGGCCGCTGCTAGGTTAGACGATGGTTTGGGTGAAACCATTGGCCGCTACTAGGCTAGACGACTGACTGGCCGATGCTAGGTTTAATAACTGTCTGAGTGAAACCGTTGGTCGGTACTTGGTTGGACGACTGTCTGGACGAAACCATTGGCCACTGCTATGTTAAACGACTGTCTGGGCGAAACCATTGGCCGCTGCTAGGTTAAATGACTGTCAGGGTGAAAACATTGGCCGCTAATACCGGTAGGTTAGACGACTGTCTGAACGAAACCATTGGCCGCTGCAAGGTTAGACGATGGTTTGGGTGAAACCATAGGCCGCTACTAGGTTAGATGACTGACTGGCCGATGCTAGGTTTAATAACTGTCTGGGTGAAACCATTGGTCGGTACTAGGTTGGACGACTGTCTGAACGAAACCATTGGCCACTGCTATGTTAAACAACTGTCTGGGCGAAACCATTGGCCGCTGCTAGGTTAAATGACTGTTAGGGTGAAAACATTGGCCGCTAATACCGATAGGTTAGACGACTGTCTGGACAAAACCATTGGCCGTTGCTAGGTTAGACGATGGTTTGGGTGAAACCATTGGCCGCTACTAGGCTAGACGACTGACTGGCCGATGCTAGGTTTAATAACTGTCTGGGTGAAACCGTTGGTCGGTACTAGGTTGGACGACTGTCTGGACGAAACCATTGGCAACTGCTATGTAAACGACTGTCTGGGCGAAACCATTGGCCGCTGCTAGGTTAAATGACTGTCAGGGTGAAAACATTGGCCGCTAATACCGGTAGGTTAGACGACTGTCTGGACTAAACCATTGGCCGCTGCTAGGTTAGACGATGGTTTGGGTGAAACCATTGGCCGCTACTAGGCTAGACGACTGACTGGCCGATGCTAGGTTTAATAACAGTCTGGGTGAAACCATTGGTCGGTACTAGGTTGGACGACTGTCTGGACGAAACCATTGGCCACTGCTGTGTTAAACGAATATCTGGGAGAAACCATTGGCCGCTGCTAGGTTAAATGACTGTCAGGGTGAAAACATTGGCCGCTAGTACCGGTAGCTTAGACAACTGTCTGGACGAAACCATTGGCCGCTGCTAGGTTAGACGATGGTTTGGGTGAAACCATTGGCCGCTACTAGGCTAGACGACTGACTGGCCGATGCTAGGTTTAATAACTGTCTGGGTGAAACCATTGGTCGGTACTAGGTTGGACGACTGTCTGGACGAAACCATTGGCCACTGCTACGTTAAAAGACTGTCTGGGTGAAACCATTGGCTGCTGCTAGGTTAAATGACTGTCAGGGTGAAAACATTGGCCGCTAATACCGGTAGGTTAGACGACTGTCTGGACCAAACCATTGGCCGCTGCTAGGTTAGACGATGGTTTGGGTGAAACCATTGGCCGCTACTAGGTTAAACGACTGTCAGGACAAGAATTACTGCTTGTACTACAAGCAAGGGAGTCTGAGGCGTAAGGTGAAACCATTAACACATAGAATTTAACATTTGTGCATCGTTTAGACTTCTAGTGTCATCCATGACATCATGGCTGTCACTATTCTTGTCTAGGGGTGTTTGTAGTGTAAGTTATCGCAATCTATACGGCTCCCTTTAGACTAAACTAAATTCACTTTTTATTCTGGAACTGGGCCACCGAGAGAATTTAAGGGCCCTCGAGTCCTCCTTGAAATACTTTTAATTGTTACTATCCACTACTAGCTATTCCGGAAATACAATGCCATTTTGAGAGAAGCTTCTGATGCACAGTCATAATTAATTTAAAAGAAACATGCAAACCTTATTTCATAAAAAACATTTTAGCATTTATTTTATGAAATATATTTTACAAAGTGCACAAAACGGTTTGGGTTTTTTGAGTCATTTTATTACAGTTAACATGCATAGGGAAATATTTTGAAATTCTGCAAGTCTTCACTTTAATTACCAGTACCGGTATGTTGAAACCCCGCATTAGCTTGATAGCAGATTCAACACAAAATTATAGTACGATACTTACTGTACATTATCCCTAAGCAGTTATAACCCATAACTCAAGTCACATAAAATTTAATACTCTTTTTGGGTAGAATAAGGTACGGTACAGTACAGCGTGTTTTTTGTAATTTGTAATCGAGGAACTACCTGCTTTAAATGAATGGTTTCTGCCAAAACATTCGCACTGTCATATACCGGTATGCATCTTAAGTGTTTTTCTACCTAATTTCTCTTGACAGTATAAAGTCTGCAGAGCTGTAGACAAATCCACATCCTTACTCTGCAAAGGTTGTAAGTTCTAGCCAACATTTTACATAGACTAATACAAAAGTAGGTAGAATAAACTGAAAATAACGTGCACCACTAACGGGCCTTCATTGCTTATGGGCTCCTATGCATTCACCCCCATTGCCCCCCTCCTTCTCGGCGGCCCTGTTAAGGAATCTTCCTAATGCTAAATTGATATCCTTCAGGTGAATCACCACATGGCAAACTCAAGGAATTGGAGATAGCTTACAGTTGAAAAAAAAATAAAAATGGTTTGTTGTTAACTTCCAGCATCCACGAAAACATAAGTCAAGATACACTATACGGTACTTCAGTTTACAAGAATATTTCCTTGATTGTGCATGGAGATGGTTAGTTGGTGATTGACTTATGCTGACACCTGCTGGCTGGAAGAAGAGTTCTGTAGGTTGAAGGATTTCTCGTTTTAAAAGAGGAAATGTTAAAAATCGGTTCGGTACATGAATTCACAATTATCGTTTAAGATGTGCTAGTGCGGCTTTCGGTCGTCTCCTAAAAAGAGTGTTTGGCAATCATGATATCAGTGTGAGAACCAAACTCTATGTATACAAGGCTGTTGTAATCCCTAGTCTTGTCTATGGTTGCGAGACCTGGACAACTTACAGGAGAAACCTAAAATGCCTGGAAAAATACCATCAACGATGCTTATGGAGAATACTGAAAGTTAAATGGAAAGATCGTCAAACAAACATTAGTATCCTCGAAGAAGCCAACTCTACAAGCATGGAGGCAAAGCTAGTCAGGCATCAGATATGCTGGGCTGGCCATGTTGTCTGCATGCCAGATACACGCCTCCCAAAGAGAATCATGTACTCCCAACTAAAGAATAGACTGCGTAACCATGGAGGGGAGCTTAAACGATACAAGGATGTCCTTAAACATAACCTCAAAGTGTCAAATTGATACGGTCAACTGGGAAACCGCAGCTGAAAATAGAACTAAGTTAAATGGCGTAAAATAGTATACAACGGAGTTGAACAATTAGAACAAGATAGGAGAAGACTAGAAGCTGAAAGGAGGAACCGCAGGAAAGAACGTGCGAATGCAAGGGATGGTGTGCCTGCACAATCATCTGCTGATACAACTGTGTGCTGTCACTGCAGTAAAGTGTGTGCATCTGGAATTGGACTGTTCAGCCATCTGAGACGACACAATACTTCCAATTAACATTGTATTTTACATAGTATATATTCGTTGACGAATAAATGCCTATCATCATATCATCATTTAAGAAATGAAGTTGGGAGCAGTGCTTCTGTCAATTCCATGGAATATTGTCCCTGCTTGTGATGCAAGCAAACCTACTGCAAAATACCTGGCAGAATATAGTCCTACTCTTAGCTCAGTGGTCAGAGCAAAGGTGTTAAAAGATGGAGGTTGTGGTTTCGAGCCCTGCATGGGTCAAACATTTTAATTCTCTAACTTCCATCTACAAGGCTCGCCATATTTGTAGATTACATGACCTAATAGGCGTAGTTTAAGACCTTCATTTGTCATGATTGATATTTATTAATTTAATTCTGTATTTAACCTAGAGTTTATTTGTCGTGCATTGTTTATGCTGTATTACTAAACAAGCTCTTTGTAGGCCTTATTTCTTGCCATCACTATGAGTATTTTGTTATCACATTTGAATTACGGTAATTAATTTTATTTCCTATCCATAGAAGCTGATTAAAACATTAAATTTATGTTAGATTTATATTTTGACAAAATTAACAATGAACCTACAGAAGACCAATTACATGGTAATTTCAAAACAAAGCATGAAAGAAATCACACATGACAAAATATATATAAATAATTATAGACCTGTTTCTATTTTATCGGTAGTTTCAAAAATTCTGGAAGAAGTGGTAAAAACAAGATTGCTTTCATTTCTGAACAAGAATACATTCTTTCATAATATGCAATATGGATTCAGGGAAAAATCTAGTACTGAGGCAGCAACTATTGACCTAATAACAATGCTACAAGAAACTATTGACAAAAATAATATGGCAGTTGGGTTATTTATTGATCTCACAAAAGCCTTTGATACAGTAGATCATAAAATACTGTTGTCAAAATTAGAAAATGCTGGTGTCCGAGGTATAGCTCTAAAATGGTTCCAAAGCTACCTTCTTGGAAGAAAGCAGCATGTAGCTTTGAATAAATGCATAAGTTCAGGAAAATATATAACTCATGGCGTTCCACAAGGATCTATACTTGGACCTACATTATTCTTAATGTATATAAATGATATTGTGGAATGTAATTTGAGAGGGCATATCAAATTGTATGCAGATGATACAAATATCTTCTACACTGGGAAAGACATAATTGAAATCATACAAAATGTGCAACAAGATATAAATACTCTCTCACAATGGTTCCAGGCCAATAAATTAACAATGAACCTACAGAAGACCAATTACATGGTAATTTCAAAACAAAGCATGAAAGAAATCACACATGACAAAATATATATAAATAATATTGAAATAAAAGAGGTTAATCAGGCAAAGTATTTAGGTCTAATCATCGACAAACACCTGACCTGGATTGAACACGTTGAACGAATTGCTAAGAAACTCTCACCTGTAGTGGGGATCCTAAGGAAACTTCGGTATCTTATTCCCCTAAACCTTGTAAAACAAATCTACTATTCACTTGTACATAGCAAGCTCCAATATTTAAATGTTATTTGGGCTCACTGCAGGAAATCCACACTGAATGATTTAATGACTATACAGAATAGGGCTATTAGAAACATATTTAACCTTCCTTACTGCACTCCAGTAAAAGATCTGTACATCAAAAGTAAAATTCTACCCCTCAGCATAAGTGCAGAACTCCGAGCAGCTATGCTAATATACAAGATTAAACACAACACAATACTCTATAGCTCTCCCTACATCTTGAACTCAGACAATCATTCTTATGGAACTAGGCATGCGAAGGACGTAGCCTTATATATCATTCACTCTTCTAAATATGGTAGAAATAGTTTCAAGTTCTCTGCATCACAGTCATATAATAAACTTCCTGATGAAGTAAAAAGTGCACCAACTTTGTCGGTATTTAAGAGGAAAACTATGGAAGTATTGTGGGAAAAATTCGATGCATCTTAATACATCAAATAAGTTAAGTTATGTATAAGATTAAAAATCCTAAGTGCTTATCATTTTAAGGGACCTTGGTCTAAACAATCTTAGATATGGTATCAACCTTATAATAGGCCTATGTCCTTATTCATCAATTTGTGTTACCTACAGAATTTTCTTCCTTGGTGTGTAAACACACATATTACTGTACAATTCCTCTGTACGAGCCTATGGCTCTTTGGAATTAATTGAATAAAATATCTATCTATGTCCACCCCTCCCCATTTGTAACTGTGAGACATGAAAGCATCTACCTGCTGTACATTCTGTCAGAGTATATATTCTGCTCCTTCTCCTACCCAAGCAAAATCACTACTCGAATCAAATTGTGCCCACCTTTGCTGTAGGCTAGTGAAGTATAAGGTTAACTTAACCGGCAAAAAAATAAGTCAGATAAAGGATGGTTGGTTGGTTCCTAAGTTTAGGGGCTGCAACAATGCGGTCATGTAGCTCCGTGTACTTCGGGTGTGTGTAGAATCTGTCTGATAACTGGTGTTAATTGTGATGGCTGTATTAGTGTGTGGTACCTGTTTTTTAATTCAAGTAAGGACTGCAACTTTGAATTTTTCAAATAGTTCCTACTTTTGCCGCCAAACGCCACCTTCAACGACTACTAGGCCAAGTTCAGAACTTAGCTACTAGATGCTACCGCAGTCGGCTCTTGGCAACGAACGTAGGAACCTAAGAGCGTTGTTTACATTCTTAACCTACACAATTTAGTTTCACACAGGTGTAATTAGTGGAAGGTTCTTTAACATGCCATAAATCTATGACATGGGACCGCCGGCTTTACTTCCCCTCTGAAGGAAGGCATACTGAGGGATTTTTAACGCTCTTAAAAAATCCAACGGCTTCGGCTGGGTTTGAACCCGCTATCTTGGGCATAGAAGCTCAGCATGCTACCAACTATGCCACCGAAGCCGCCCAAGTCTGATAAAATGTGTTATATCGCATGCAGAATGTAGAATCTACAATCTACAATCTAACAAATGTCCAGTTATCTTGATTTGCACCCCTTTGACTTTTACCTGTCCATATGTTGAAGCTTATATTTAGCCATGTAGCAAGAGACTATTGGCTGGTATACAACTTGTTTATCCACATTCACTTCTTGAGGCTGGGCTAAGAGTTTCAATGCTTACAGTCAAGTCGAGGTTTGTCAGCGATGATGTTAATAAATCGTACGGTATACTGTGAGAGTTTGGTGTCCCTGTTTATATCTGCTTCCTTGACTATAGAAAAGCCTTTGACTGTGTTGTCTGGGAACAGTTGTGGCTGGTAGTTAAAGAGTTCAATGTGCCACCACACTTGATAGCACTAATCAGAGGTCTATACACAAGCTGTCAAGACAAGTGCCGGCACCTCAGATTTCTTCAATGTGTCAAAAGGTATTGGACGGGGTTGTGTCCTATTCCATCTACTGAACAACATCTATGCTGAATATGTCATTAGAAAAGATCTTGATGATTGGACTGAAGGCATCTCAATTGGTGGACGAACGATTAATAACCTCCGATTTGCCGATGACACTGTGCTTGTAGCCAGCAGCGAAGATGAACTTGCTGACCTACTAACAAAAGTGAAGGGTGTTAGTCTATCGTATGGATTAGACATCAGTCTCAGCAAGTCTAAATCATGATAATTGATTGAAGAGTACAAGGGTTAAACTGGAGGACTGGAAATCCTATGAAAAGAAATTATAAAACTACTCAAATTAACCAAAATGTCTTTTGTAATTATGAAAGAAACCTGGAGATGATGTAGTAATAGATGTTTACTCCTCCGCTGTCTGAGACCCACCCATCATCCCCTTTTTAGATCATGACTTATATAGTAAAATTCCAGTTGAGTCTGCCATTATACGCGTGAATTATGGTCAAATACAGCATTGTCAACACCTCAATAATCTTTAGCCAATGGTTTGTCAATGGTTTTTGACAAGACCATTATTTACTAGGTGCCACGTTCGTATATACACACCAGGTTTTTGTCATGCTCAGTGGGAGTACTCAAGCATCAATAATTTTTCTCCATACCGATCGTTTTGGTATCCCACATGTTGGCAATAGTAATGTAACGTCAATGTATGCGAGTCAGTAACAGTTGAAGAGACCTCATCCGCCTGACAAACATGGCTACCATCGTTGAATAAGCAAGAAATAAAAACACGTATTTACAAAATGAAGCATATATTTCCAGTGCAGTAGCAATAATTGACAGTAATTTCAATTGGTAATGTCTCCTAGAAATTGAAACAAGGTATGAAAATCATATATTTCAGTATTATGTATTATCAAATTGGAAGGCAAGGCTCTGCTCTCCTCAGGAATTAATGAGTATATGTCCAACTCACAGATCAATTAAGGGAACTGGAGATTGTGGATTCCTCCATCTATCTTGGGTCAACCATCTGCAATACGGGAAGTTGTGAAGATTAGATAAGAAGATGATAAATGTGTTAGAACGAGTGGCTATGAAGCAGCTCACCAAGATCTGGCAAAACAGAGCAATAACAAACCATACAAAAATCAGCCTTGTTGAAACATTTGTGTTTTCTGTCTTCTCATATGGTTGCAAAACATGGACCCTTAAGGCCAGAGAAAAGCAGCATATTGATGCATTTGAGCTTTGCACTAATATGTCCATTATTAAAGAACTTAACATCTCAAGGGGCCTTTCTTCTATTGTCAACCAAAATATTCTTCAGTTATTTGGACATATTATGAGAAGAGATGGAGAAAACTTACACAAATTAAACATGGAAGGGATGATTGAAGGCACGAGAACAAGGAGTAGAGTACCGAGAAGGTGGATAGATCAAGTTACGAAGATCACTGGTTTACCTCTTCAGCAGGCTTCAAGGAAAACTGGCAACTGTCCCGGGATGGCGCCGCTTAGTTCATGGGGTCAGCAGTGAGTAAAGCAACTTGTGATGATGACTGCCTTCTATAAAGATATTGATAAATACTATATTGATGTCATGGTTCCAAGCTGACTTGAAACTACTACAAACCTTTCACCTGTCAACACTATACTCAGAGTTATTACCTAGGTACAAATGATTGAAGATGTTTCACAAATTTATTGCAGCTATATTACAGTAGAACCCCTCTCGTCCAGCCTCGGCTAGTCTGTCGCTCCGGTTGATCCAACTTTGATCGAGCCGAACTTGACCCGACTCGTAGTGGTCCCGTCGCACCATTTTTGTTTACAGGTACTTGTTATTGCTTGTCCGTTTTAGTGCTCCATCATCTCTCATATCGTTTCTGTCGTCCGTGTTTTGTACAGTATAACTGTGAAATTTTGCCACTGAACTCAATGCAGGCATTACGACAATAAAAGATTGGAGAAGAAATCGGAAAGACATTCAATCATGTACAGTGACGATAGATGGTGAAAACGCTCTTAAGTATCGCAAAATATTGAAATTTACTAAATTGAACTGCTTGACAACACATTGTGCATTCGGTTCTACAAAGAAAGAAGGAAAAGAACCCCGATATCTTTAGTTCAGAGATTGTTTATTTTAATGTAAATCCGTATTTTTCTGTACTTTCTGATAATCCAACATTTTTTTGCGTTCCAACCATACCCTCAGTCCCAAAGGTGACGGATTACAGGGGTTGTACTGTATTTGCCATACTGTCACAAAACTTTACAGTTATACTGTATATGCCCCACCAACTAATGCCGGGCTTCACAGAACATTGTTACATTCTGATTCAAATCACAATCTGCACAACCACAATGACAGCTTTGACCAAATCAACAATTCTCCAGATGACAACACTGCTACCAACACACCAAGATAGAAAGATGTGATACCAGCTCCCTCCATCTACTCTACCCCAGATCCAATCGTTGAATGCAATGATGATAGACTTTATCTCAACCTGATCTTTCCAGAGTAAACTATCGGGAGAATGAAGGTGGAGAAAGAGGAATGTGGGGAGAAAAATGACATCAGTGTTATCATAAGAGGGAGTCGGCATAAAACGTACTGGGACTTCCACATGTAGCAACAAATCACAATGCAAGAAGACACGAGAAATTTCAGTAACATAATAGGTTTATTAACAACAAGGGAAATAAGATTGTAACCAAATTTTAATACTTATGTATTGTGAGGTGGATGATAATGAATCTATATTCTAACACTATAATAAATAATAATAATCAACAAATCGCCTAAGTAAGAATTGAATCACCCAAATATGATAAGTTTCCTTTAAAGATATAGGAGAGAAATTAAATTAAATGACAAGAATTGCAATGGTGTCTATACACCAGAAGAATAACATAAGTAACATTAATTTAAAAACTCATACGGTATTTAGAAGTTATCACCAAAAATGTATCGATAAACAGAATGATGCAAATGCACAAGTAATTAAATCATAATCATCATTTATTGTATTAACAGGCCATTAAGACCCAGGACAGACAATAAGAGCATAAAAACAAAAACTAATATATAAATAACACAGGCATTCAACAGGAGGGACTGAGACTTTTCACAAGTATCGGTCGCATATGATCTTCCACCTTTCTCTGTCCCTTGCATCCTCCACAGTTGCTGTTGGTGCCACCTTTACCAGTGACATTATCGCTCGATCCTTCCATCTTGTTCTAGGGCAGCCTTTCGGGCGTCTGCCAGTTGGTGTCGAGCTGAAAACACGATTGGATATGGAATCCTCAGCTCGAATGACATGTCGCAACCATTGCAAACTCCTCTTCTCCAGAATCCGGTTGATGCTCGTCTTCCCCAAAGAGTTGATAAAGGTCGTGGTGAAAAGGGGCGTGGTGGCTCAGCGGTCTAGCTGTATGCCTCTCACCAAGGCGGTCCGGGTTCGATTCCCGGTCAATGCATGTGAGATTTTCGAAGTGAAATGCCATGTCCTGTGGTTCGGATTCCACGTAAAAAGGAGGTCCCGTGGCTCATAATCACCAGATTCACGGTCACGTAAAACTACAATCTTCCTTCCTTTTTTAGGTCTTGGTGAGATCTACCTTTCTGTTTCTACATCATATAGTGGACCATATATTTTTTTTAGCAAGACCTTCCTTTCAAAAATGCGGAGACGCTCCTCAAGTGTTTGAGGAGTGGCCCACGTCTCACAGCCATATAGAACCACAGGTCTCACCAAGGTCATGTAGATATGTACCTTATTTTCCTATGAAATCAAACGTGATTTGAAAAGATTGTTCAAGCTATAGAAAACATTATTCGCTGTAGTTATCCTTTGCTGTACTTCCTTTGCTATCTCATTCCTGTTCGAAAAGACCGATCCTAAATATTTGAAATCCTCTACTATCTCAAAATTGTGCCCATCAATATTGATGCTATTAAGATTGTTCGGCCGATGAGACACCCTCAGATATTTTGTTTTTGAGTCATTGACTACCAGACCCATCTTCCCTGCATTCAGTGTGACAAAAGGCTCAATATAAGGGTGAAAGGAAAGGCCTAAAAGACAGCTGTGAGGCCAGCCATGATGTATGGTACGGAGACATGGACAATAACTAAGTCACAATGTCATAAACTGGTTGTGACTGAGATGAAGATGCTGCGCTGGATGAGTGGCGTCACTAGGATTGATCACATCACATATGAGAAAATCATGGGCACAGTTAAAGTAACAGAAGTCTCCAAGAAAATCCAGGAGAGAAGACTATTGTGGTTTGAGAATGTTAGGCGTCGAAATAACAACTACGGTATGTACGGAGGAGAGCGATGTCTCTGGTTGTGGATGGCACGAGATATAGAGGCAGACCTCGAAGAAGATGGACTGACAATATCCATGAAGACCTAAAGGAGAAGCAGTGAGGGGACGACGATGTGTGGACAGAATAAAAGGGAAAAGACTTGCCAGAAACATCGACACCACTTGCACAGGGCCTGGGTTAAAGTCCACCCTTCCATACCATACAACAGCGTCTTCTTCTTCTTCCTCTTCATTTTATCCCACTTCAAGTGGTGTCGATGTTTCTGGCAAGTCCAGAGTTAAGAGTGTACTACGGGCTCTTATGGCACAAGCGTTGCCACGCCTAGCGAGTGTAGAAGGACAGCTATTGTACAGCACTCCACACGAGTAGTACAGCCAGCTGCCGGACTGAGTATCAGCAAGCTCCTCATCCCGACAGAATTTCGATCCTTCGCGCCATTATAATCTGCAACCTTTTACTATAATTCCCGTAAGAATAACAGAATTTGGATGATCAGTTTTTAATAAAGATAAAGACTGAGTTATTCCCTTAAGGAGTGGGGGAGCCGAGGATTTACATAACAATGCTTAGAACGGATTATAAATACTGCAACAATTTACTATTTATTTACATTGGAATTTTAGTTACGTACGGTATGGCTATGACAAAACAATTGAAATTACATGAAAGCTAACCTGAGTCATCCGTTAGATACGGATCAAGTTTAATACGTAATATGGCAATATATTCTTCAAGGTCAGCCTAGGTCGGTGACAGGATACAAATCATCTGTCGCAACGAAACCTACACGGATCCCAGTGAGTCACTTTCATCTGCAGAGGCGATGAGAGTACCCGGAAATAACAAGTAATTTTGTTCTTATCATGATACTTCACATATTATTACACGTGTAGATGAAAGATTTTCTTTACAAGTTGCTTTACTTCGCACCGACACAGATAGGTCTTATGGCGACGATGGGAAAGGAAAGGGCTAGGGGTGAGAAGGAAGTGGCCGTGACCTTAATTAAGGTACATCCCCAGCATTTGCCTGGTGTGAAATTGGGAAACCACGGAAAACCATCTTCACGGCTGTCGACAGTGGGGTTCGAACCCACTATCTCCCGAATACTGGATACTGGCGACTGCAGCTATCGAGCTCGGTATAGATAGATGAAAGAAAGTAAACAAAAAATTCAGTGGCACAAAGTACATTGGACAATGAATGGCAAATACTACAGACTGATGTGGGAAATTTGTGACAATCTGTTCTTTATAATATTTCTCAAAACAATCATTTTCCATTTCATAATGAGCCTTAGCGGTTTATTTTACACAAAACTACAAGCTTCTCATTCGGCACAAATCGCGTAATTTAACTGCATGAAAGTTCTGTTACGGACATTATTGCAGGTGAGTAGTTAATAATAATAATAATAATAATATCATCACGGGTTTTTCAAAAACGTACAGCAGCACTTTTCTCCTGATTCTTGGTCTTTATATAATTGTAGACGTTACAAACTGTCTGTCGTTCTCTGCGCCTTAAAATTTCCCCGGGTTTACGGTTCGCAAACGGAACATCAGCCATATATTTAATGCCACATATACCTAAATCACAATTATTTTTATATTACACAAAACGATCCTTACACTCCAACACTGTTTCAAATATCTTGGAGAGATCTGGACTCGTGCGTGCAGTGGAGAGCTAAGACACGTACTACAGCGCGCGCGCTGTTCCATCCAGCGCGCAGACACTGCTGTCAGATACATTACAAAATCATGTTGCATATCAAGAATGTAAGAATTACACATCATTAAATGAATGCTGAGGAACATGTACTCTCCACCCATGACCATTAACCTATTAAATAACATAGCGAAAATCCACTTTTAATGACTTCGAAGTCATCAATTCTGGGGGAGTCCGCTAAATGTAAAAGCCCATAAGAGCCCGTAGTACACTCTTAACTCTGGACGGACAATAGTGACGCCACTCATCCAGCGCAGCATCTTCATCTCAGTCACATCCAGTTTATGACATTGTGACTTAGTTATTGTCCATGTCTCTGCACCATACATCATGGCTGGCCTCACAGCTGTCTTGTAGGCCTTTCCTTTCACCCTTATATTGAGCCTTTTGTCACACAGAATGCCAGAAAACCTTTTCCAGTTCATCCAGGCTGACTGAACCCTGTGGTTAATCTCAGAATTTATGTTGCCATCTTCAGACATTGTTGACCCAAGATACTTGAAGCTACTGACTGGCCTTAAGCTTACTCCATCCAACTGCACTAATTCATTGCCCTCACCACCAAGGCACAAATACTCGGTTTTCTTTCGACTGATTTTCAGGCCTCTGGTCTCCAAGGCTTTTCGCCAGTTCTCCAGTCGCCTTCCCAGTTCTCTCCTACAACAGTGTGGGAGACACATATCCTCGAACCAGGTACGAGCCTATGGCTCTTTGGAATTAATTGAATAAATATCAAAAGTGGCAGTTAGAGACCAAGCTCTTCATTTTAACAAATGTGCTTCCCTTATGCTCAATCATGATCTTGATCTCTTGGCTGTCCATCCAACTTTGGATCAGAAACACTGAATATGTAAATTTCTAGTAGTATGTTGCAAAGTTGATATACTGTATGTTAATTTTATTTGAATGCGTTTTGGTATTTCATGTCAAATGGTTATTAATAAAACACTTACAGTGATAAACCCCAAAACAATCACCTGTACAAATGTGAACACAAATAAGCAGTTATTATTTATTTTCGTATGGTACAAATGATCTACATATATATACAAATATGCACATAACAATAAAAAAAGAACATCAAGGCTCTTCAACCAGGAAAGCGCTGGAGCTGATGCTTTCATGAACTCTTCCCATTCGCCTGCGAAGCTACGCTGTGGGCACTCCCGAATGATGTGGTACATGGTCTGTTCTTGAGCTCCGCACACAAGCTGGTGATTCTAGCCAACCCCATTTGTGTAGCATTGCTTTGCACCTTCCGTGACCAGTTCGAGCACGATTTAGTTGGCACCACGTAATCTTGGTAGATCAATTCCTGGGATATGCTGGGAAGGATCATCTAAGTGGATTTGGTGAGGTGAAGAAAAATCTCTCCACCTTTCCTTCCAGATTTTGCTGATGTTGTAAGGCTCTGGCTGTTTAATAATGTCATCACTCCAAATAGGATTCCTGGATTTCAGGCGCATGGGTGGAGGATTACTCAGTACTGAGTGAACCGGAATGTGCTTGAAATCAGAACAGATGTAAGTTTTCCAAGCGTGGGCAGCTGCTTGTTGTTGTCTCAGTTGTGGAGGAGGAATGCCTGCCAGGACGTGCAACCATGGCACAGGGGTTGATCTTAATGTGCCCGTTATAATCCTTAAGGACTCATTGAGCTGAGTATCCACTCTGTGGACATGAGCACTTCTATATCATACCGGTGCACAATATTCGGCAACAGAGTAGACTAGCGCAAGGCTTGCCATACGAAGAGTACTTGCATGGGCACCCCATGTTGTGCCAGCCAGTTTGCGGATGATATTGTTCCTGGTCTTAAGTTTTCCTGCAGTATTCTGAAGGTGTTTATTGTAGGTCAGAGAACGGTCCAGAGTTACTCCTAGGTATTTGGGGTTGGGATTGTTCCTTAGCCTCCTTCCGCAGAATGTAATGTTCAGCTCTTGTTTGGAGATTCTACTATTAAGGTGAAAAGCTGTGACTTCAGTTTTTGATGGGTTTGGGCAAAGCCTCCACTGTTCGAAATAGTTTTCAAGTTTTTGCTGGTCCTGTGTCAGGATTTTTTCCCTATCGTCCAGATATTTGGTTTGGATTGCTATGGCAGAGTCATCAGCATAGCAGAACTTATGGGACACTGTTGCTGGTACATCGCTTGTAACTTATATACTGTAGGTTGTACAATAATGGGGCTAAGACAGATCCCTGAGGAAGGCCGTTCTTGATGGTGTACGACTTACTCATCTTGTCGCCTGAGCATACTCTGAAATAACGATTCCTTAACATGGTGGATAACAGGGCAGTGAATCTTCTTCAAGGTAGTGCTTGTTTTAACTTCAGCATTAATCCATCAATCCACACTGTATCATAGGCAGCAGTTAAGTCGAGGAAAGCCACAGATGTTTTCAGTCCTCTTTGGAATCCTGCTTCTATAAAGGATGTTAGAGCTAAGACTTGCTCATAACAGCTTCGTTTTCCCTGAATCCAGCCTGTTCTGGTGGTATTCTGCTGTCTAATGTGCAGTAAATTCTATTGTAAATTAGGCGTTCCAGAAGTTTATAGCAAACACTGAGGAGTAAAATCGGACGATAACTTGCTGGGTCACCTGCTGGTTTCCCAGGCTTAAGGATTGCGATGATTTTTGCTATTTTGAATTCTGGTGGTATTTGTCCTTTGGCTAGGATATCTGAGAAAAAATTCCTGAGCCACTTCCTGCCATTTCTTCCTAGGTGAGTTATAAATTCCGGAAATATACCATCCTGACCAGCTGCTTTTCCAGTTTTCAGAGATCTAATTGCTTGATTAAGTTCATCACTCGTAAAAGGGGATGAATAGAACGGGTTATCATCCAACTGATCGCTGATTGCTTTAAGACTTTCTTGCACATTTTTCTTTTGGCAAGTATCTATTGGAACATTTTCTGACCTCTTTTTAATGTGGTGTGCGATAGAAGATGGATTAAGTTCAGGTCTGGTATTAGGCAGTGGTGTTGCTGCTCCAAGCTTTATGAGAAGTGACCAACCTTTTCGACTGGAGTGAGTAAAATCAAGACCGTTAGTTGTGCTATGCCAGTGTTCCCTTCTTTGAGTGTTCAAGGATTGAAGAATCTGACTGCCCGCTTTCTTCGTATGCTTTAGCAAGCTCTTCAGTCTCTTCATTCCAGCAAGGAATGTAATCCCTTCTATACCCACGAGGTATGCTACGTTTTGCTGCTCCAATAATTGTTCCAACAAATCGCTTATAATTCTCTAGTTTAGGTGGAATCCAGCGAAGATGAGAATTAACCTCATAAGAGTACTTAATCCATTGTGCTTTCTTGAAGTTCCATCTGGGTTTCGGTTTTGTTCTGATTAATGGTACTTGTAAACCGATGGTTAAAATAGTTGGACAATGCTGACTGCGTGGAAAACCTGATAGTAAAGTTCTTGTGTGAGGTAAAGGAATATGGTTAGCATCCATTGTTATTAGGCAGAGATCAGGATTGGTGTCTTTTTGCCATCTGGCGGAATGGAATGATTTTTTGTCTTTTGCATCATAGGATAGGTGAAGCTGGATCTGGTCAATCCACTCTGACAGCTTCTCTCCATTTTCATCTTTTTTGCCATACCCCCATGAAGTGTGATGACTGTTGAAATCGCCAAGGTAGACACCTGGATGACGTATGGCTGGAAGAGGGGGATCTGGCCAATGATCATGTGATGGTTTATACACTGCAGATACTGTTGTTCCCATTAAGTTGACAGAGATGTTTTCAATATTACCTTGGCGACAGCAAGAATTAACACTGTAGTTGGAAATTTCCTGGAGAATGTACATGATAGAACCATAAATCTCTGATCCAAGCATGCCTACAATTTTATATCCGGAAATTCTGGCTCTATAGTCTACCTGATTATCTAGTAGGTGGGTTTCTTGAAGAGCAATGAGATCAATTTGATGTTCTTTGGATAATATACTTAGGTACTCACATTTATCTTTGGATATACTTTCAATGATCAGTTGTAGGACATGAGCACAAGGCCCAATGCATTTTGAGTTCTGTGTGCTTTGGCTCTTAAAAGAACCTTTTGGAAAATGTTGTAGATCATAAAAACCGGGAGAGATACGAGATCTAGTTCGGTTACCGCTTGTGTAGACTTTCTGCCGTCCTGTCCTTGCAGTCCGTTGCCCAGGGTACACCATCTTGGAGGTTGTCTACATTTCGTACCCCAAATTAGCAGTAAATCTTACAAGTGTAGAAAACCAAATAATCAGTGTTTGTCCACTTAAACTGTGCTGAACGAAGTGAAATGGAAACTTAAAAATCATAAATCTAGCTTGCAACGTTGGGTGAGTGATTAACTTGTCGGACTACCAACCCCAAATTTGCAGGTTCGCTCCTGGCCGTGGTAAGTGATTTTTGAAAGGTGACAAAAATCACGACATGCATGGCATACATTGTTGGCATGTTGATGAACCCATTTGAATTCAGTAGGCCGTGTTCAAAATGGAAAAATTAATCTCGTGATTTTCCGCCAACACAAAGTTCCTCCATTCTCTACTAGAAAGCGCTATAGTGTCAAGGAGCTTAGATATCTAACCTCCTTGACTTTCATAGCATTCCAAGGAACGACGAAATTCGACATGTAAGCTGCCCTCTGGGTGTCAAATAACAAAGCTTGCACCCGGCACCGAGGCCATACGATATTATTATTATTATTATTATCATAAATCCACAACATTTTCGCAAGCTGTTAGTACTACTGTCACTGTGGTAATAAAGTAAAGTGAACTAATCTAAAAGTATGCTGCTTCCAAGTTGCACCTACAAGGGACTTCTGGACCCAAACATCAAAAAGCACAGTCACAGCCCCAAACCCAACATAACGCAAAACATAATCTACACAAACCAACAGCAAAACCGTCCCTAAAATCAAACCCACAGACCCAGTCACTCCTCCACCAGAGGATGATGTCAAACTTCAACTTGCCTTCATTCCTCACGCCCCTGCTTCTCTGTCAGAGAGCACTGTTACACCTGCAGTAGGGGAGCAGTACGGGTTCTGGACCAGTCTAGAACCCCCTTAGCCACACTACTAAGCCTCAGCCATGTTCTGTTTGGTCTAGAACCCCCTTTGCCCCCCTACTAAGCCTCAGCCATGTACTATTTTTTGATATTTCTCGAACCCATGATCGAATTTTGACAAATGAAGTGTTGTAGGATTCTGGCTAACGTCCTCTTTCCTATGGACCACTCGTTATATTTTTCATTTTTTTTAGAAAATGCTTGTTTTGTAAAGTAGACGATATTTTGAAAACCATAGTGGATTTCTCGCAAACCCATGGTCCGATATGAACATGTGACATGTCGTGGGACTCGGGGTGACGCCCCCTTTCCTATGGACAACATATTTCAAGCCCAAAATAAAACCTACCCCTACTAGGGGGTGAAATATTATTTTCTTAGTAAAAATCGCTTTCCGTGTGCGACATGAATGCTGGCTAATGCTAATATGAAATTAAACATGTTCATCGTGAACGACATGCAAACGGGTCGAAGCCGGTATGGATTAACATTTTTGTTTTTTTTTGTTTTTACCCATACGCACTTGGGGGTATTGTAAGAGGGCGGGCTTTTTTAAATAATGATTTATAGATGAGGAGTGATGGGAGTCCTAAGACACATGGCGTGGCTGTGCCCAAAAAATAAAAAACATGGTGGCCAAGCGAATGTTAAATAATTAATAGCTCGCAAACCCATGGTCGGATTTTGACAAATGAGGTGTCATAGGACTCTGGCTAACGTCCTATTTCCTATGGACCACTCGTTATATTTTTCATTTTTTTTGCCAACGAGTCGACGCCTTAATGAATTAGCATTTTTTGTTTTGTGTTTGTTTTTACGCATGCGCGCTTGGTGATTTTGTAAGAGGGCGGGCTTTTTGAATAAAGATTTTTGAATGAGTGTTTTTTAATGAATTTAACCAAAAGATCGAAAACTAATAGGCCATGCGCTTTTCATATCTCATGAACCAATAAGGCTAGGGACTTGTATGAGGGGTCGTTGGACTTGGAATGACGCTCCCTTTTTGAATGTATTTTTGAAATTTTGACAAAGGGCCTAACGTCACTTTTGTTAAAAAACATTTGGAAAACAATAAAAAAAATAATTTATTCGGCCACTGTGGCCATGCCCACTTTGAAAAAATCCATCGCTATTTCGATGGAACGGCGGGTCGTAATACGGCGGTTCGTTTTTCGATGTGGCGGACCACGGTAGCCATGCTTGCCAATGCATTCATTGCTATTTCATGAACCATGGATCGCAGAGGTTTATGCGATGATTCGCTGGCCAAGGTGACCATGCTTGCAAATGCATGAATTGATATTTTATGAACCATGGATCGCAGAGGCTTATGTGATGATTCGCTGGCCAAGATGGCCATCCTTGTAAATGCATGAATCGATATTTCATGAACCACGGATCGCAGAGGTTTATGCGATGATTCGCTGGCCAAGGTGACCTTGCTTGCAAATACATGAATCGATATTTCATGAACCATGGATCGCAGAGGTTTATGCGATGATTCGCTGGCCAAGGTGACCATGCTTGCAAATGCACGAATCGATATTTCATGAACCATAGATCGCAGAGGTTTATTCAATGATTCGCTGGCCAAGATGGCCATGCTTGCAAATGCATGAATCGATATTTCATGAACCATGGATCGCAGAGGTTTATGCGACGATTCGCTGGTCAAGGTGACCATGCTTGCAAATGCATGAATCGATATTTCATGAACCATGGATCGCAGAGGTTTATGCGATGATTCGCAGGCCAAGGTGACCATGCTTGCAAATGCATGAATCGATATTTCATGAACCATGGATCGCAGAGGTTTATGCGATGATTCGCTGGCCAAGGTGACCATGCTTCCCAATGCATTCATTGCTATTTCATGAACCATGGATCGCAGAGGTTTATGCGATGATTCGCTGGCCAAGGTGACCATGCTTGCAAATGCATGAATTGATATTTTATGAACCATGGATCGCAGAGGCTTATGTGATGATTCGCTGGCCAAGATGGCCATCCTTGTAAATGCATGAATCGATATTTCATGAACCATGGATTGCAGAGCTGTATGCAATGGTTCAACTCATGCTTGGCAAAGGCTTGATTGAAAAATGCTAAATCCCTTATCATAACAGTGATGTATTATTAAAATGGTCAAAGCCTAGCACGCTAACCCGTAAGCTATGAATGAACGAAACCGGTGGTCAGGCATGGCGTTTCATGCTTGCAAAATGCATTCATTGCTGTTTCAAAAATCATGGATCGTAGAGCTGTATGTAATGGTTCAACTCATGCTTGGTAAAGACGGGACCGAAAAATGAAAATCCACAGCCAGCTTTTAGTTGACCGAGCAGGTTAGGAAATGGAATGAATGAATCCTTCATTAATTTTGTGGTGAGGATTTGAAACAGTGCTGGCTGCTAAAGCCTGTCGCACTTTCCTGGCTAACACAAAAGCCAATACAAAAGCCAATACAAAAGCCAACACAAAAAGCCAACTACTCATGAGCAATGCCCATTTTAATGGGTGAGGGCTTAAACAATAATTTTGACATTTCAAAGTTCTTCTTCGATTTCTTGAATTTCTCAATCATGTCCGATATGGCTGGCTAAATGTTCATGATGAGTGGTTGTAGATAGACAGAGAGAGAGGATACCGCTAGGCGTGTGTTTTAACAAGACTATTACTGGTTATAATGACCGTGCTTAATAGAACAATCCATATTTTGACGGGTCGGTTTAGGACAGGCCGAGGGTTTGTTTTCCAATATTTCGACGGGAGGGTTTATGACAGAGCGAGGGTTTGTTTTTTCTATATATTACTCCCGAAGGGGATCTTTAACGTGTAAACGATGATGGGTTACATAACAAATTATAATTCTATGATCAGATGATATTTCGACGGGTCGGTTTAGGATAGGCCGAGGGTTCGTTTTCCAATATTTCGACGGGTCGGTTTATGACAGAGCGAGGGTTCGTTTTTCCAATATTTTACTTACGAAGGGGATCTTTAACTTGTAAACGATAATGGTTTACATGACAAATGATAATTCTATGATCAGATGATATTTCGACTGGTCGGTTTAGGACAGGCTGAGGGTTCGTTTTCCGATATTTCAACGGGTCGATTTAGGACAGGCTGAGGGTTTGTTTTCCGCTATTTTGACGGGTCGGTTTATGACAGAGCGAGGGTTCGTTTTTCCGATATTTTACTCCCAAAGGGGATCTTTAACGTGTAAACGATAACGGGTTACATGACAAATGATAATTCTATGATCAGATGAAGGGCAAACAGAACTTGGTTATATGTTGATTGAAGCGAGTAGAAAAAAACAAACTTTCTGGAGAGCAGACTGACAGGATGTGAATGTTATTTGAGCGTATTGCAATGTGCTGACCTGACTTGACAACAGGTGCAAGATTGTAAATCGCTGCGTCAGTAAAAAGTATCATGCACGTGTAGGAATGCGCTAATTGATGCATCATGGATTGTAGAGGCTTATGCGGTGGCCATGCTTGACAATGCATTCATTGATATTTGTTATATTGTAGTGAGTTAGCCTTGCGGTTGTGGGCGCGCAACTGTGAGCTTGCATTCGGGAGATAGTGGGTTCAAACCCATATTTCAGATATTTCAGAAGAGTTAACCAAATGGTCACAAGATAATCGCCTCATAATAAAATATAAAAAACAGTATCTCTAAATTTCCAGGTTCACCTCTCATGCCAATTACCCTGCCTGTTCATAGATTCCCGGACACAAACTCTCCTTCGTCTGTTGTGTGCAGTCGTCATTTTAAGGGGGGGGGGGGGAGGTACACCTTTGGAGATTTAAAAAAATGCATATTTTAATCCTAAAATTGTTAATGGACTTCGCTCTTTCCAGTGGTGAAAGAATTTTTAATATATCTGTAACCGTCTCCGAGATACAATGTAAACTATAAATAGGTGTCAGCTGATCCGAAGCACTACATTGCATACGTACGTGCAAGGGCCGCCTCTGTTTGAATTATATCACCCCTTTTGAAAATTGGCGTTACTAAATCTCTCTCAGGCATGCTCCGTATTACATTTCTCTTTGTATCTGAGGAACAGGAAGTCATCCCACCGAAAAAATGAAACAATAGGCAACAAATGTAGCTTGGTTTCCGTGGTAACGGAACACATGTTATCTTGTGAGAAGAAAGTTCAAATTTTCAAAAGACCTCCTTGCTTGCTATACAAGAAGTAGTTTTCAACCAGAAAGTCCCCTAATCATGATTTGTATAGACATGACTTGTACCGGTATATAGGCTAGGCTATATTTTTGTGTTACATTATAATTAGTTTTTTCTGGTGCATGCTAAAATTTGTTATTTGATTTATTATTATTACAGTGTGATATTCTAAATTGTATCCTTCTGTAGCAATTAAGTGTAGGTTAAGCTGTGAATTGAACATGTACATATTTCTAGGTCTAGCTGTAATTTGTATATATAGCCTATATTGCTTTTCTGTGTTTAGCAAGTAAGTGTAAGTTAAGCTGTGAATTGAACATGTACATATTTCTAGGTCTAGCTGAAATTTGTATATATATATTGCTTTTCTGTGTTTAGCAAGTAAGTGTAAGTTAAGCTGTGAATTGAGCATGTACATATTTCTAGGTCTAGCTCTAATTTGTATATATATATATATATATATATATATTGCTTTTCTGAGTTTAGCAAGTAAGTGTAAGTTACGCTGTGAATTGAACATGTACGTATTTCTAGGTCTAGCTGTAATTTGTATGTATATATATTGATCTTCTGTGTTTAGCAAGTATGTGTAAGTTAAGCTGTGAATTGAACATGTACGTATTTCTAGGTCTAGCTGTAATTTGTATGTATATATATTGCTCTTCTGTGTTTAGCAAGTAAGTGTAAGTTAAGCTGTGAATTGAACATGTACGTATTTCTAGGTCTAGCTGTAATTTGTATGTACATATATTGCTATTCTGTGTTTAGCAAGTAAGTGTAAGTTAAGCTGTGAATGTAATGATTTTGTATTTGAGGATTTTTATTTGCAATATTTGTTTAGGCTAATTAGGTTTAACTTTAGGTTAGGTAACTCTACCTCTTGGTTGTACTCCGAGAGCTCCCGGAGTGCTCCCGAGTGCCGGTCCCAAGTCCGGAGAAAAGAGGAGGGCCTTTATAAATAAACTTGACCACCTCGTGACATGGTGGTTACCAGTCTTAAAGCAAAGCTCAACCTGTCACTTCGCCTTACCTTTCAACACAACGCGTTGTTTTCATTTGAAGTCGAACTTGCTTCTCTGAAAAAAGTTGACACTGAATAGTTCGTGATCTTGTACTCCTACATTTATGTATTTTCGAAAAGTCACCTTTAGCGCCCTTGAGGGTCGAGGGTTCGAATCCCAATCTGGTAGAAGTTTGTAAATTCGAATTTGCTATGTGTGACCCGGATCGGTACGGTATGGTGTTGATGAAATTAGTATTAAGACCTTTCATTCATCAGATTTTCGAAAAGTCACCTGTAGCACCCTTGAGGGTCGAGGGTTCGAATCCCAATCCGGTGGAAGTTTGTAAATTCGAATCTGTGATGTGTGACCCGGATCTGTACGGTATAGTGTTGATTAAATTAGTATTAAGACGTTTCTTACATCAGATTTTCGAAAATTCATTTTTAGTGCCCTTGAGGGTCGAGGGTTCGGATCCCATTCCGGTAAAAGTTTGTAAATTCGAATCTGCGATGTGTGACCCGGATGATAATAAGAGTAAGGTGTGAATAGTTGTTCAATAAGATTGTATCTCTTAAGATCTGTTATTATAATAAGTTATAAATAGTTATTTTAATAGTAATATATACCTGTAAATTCTTTTATTTTATAGATGTAAATTCTGACGTGTCCCATATCAAAATTGTATTGTATACATGTAATTGATCAAATGGATAAATACAAATCTAATCTAATCTAAACTCAAGGATTTTAACGCACTTAAAAAATCCGACGATATCGGCCGGGTTTGAACCCGCAATCTTGGGCATAGCAGTTCAGCATGCTACCGACTACGCAACCGAAGCCGCCTTTGATCAAATAAACCCTCACTAAGATAATGCAATAAAATATATCCAGGATTGAATGATTTAGCAGACGTCGATGTCGGAGCACCAGCTCATCCCTACCACTCTTCAATCCACAACATACAGTATGATTGTAGGCGAGACGGCAATATATAATTGTTTTCTCACATAACTTTGACTCACAGTTTAAGAATGGACTAGCTAAAAATCATGCGTCTTTGGGCAGGAAAGTAGCCTACTTTTCTTAGTTATTTGAGAATTTGTGTGTCTGTGTAAGGTGGGAGGGAGATCTGATGATGCATTGGTGTGGCTACTTGCCTTTTTCCCCAAGTGACTGATTTTTGAATTCCAGTAACTGGAAGCAGGGCCATAGAGAGCGATCACGGGCCCTAGGACAAGGTCTTCCAGGCCCCTCCATTTTTATTCAGTGACATAATTCTGGAATTACGGTATTAAGCCTGCACATTTTTATAGATGAATGTAAGGCTTCTCTAGTTTTTTGGACTAACTATTATTAATTATTATTTAGTCTTAAGACCAAAAAACAGATCTATAATGCAATCATGGCACCGATTACGATGTATGCCACAGAAATGAAGTTTCTGAGGAGAGCAGTAGGAACGACAAGAAGAGATCGAGTTCGAAATGAGATAATTAGAGAGGAATTAGGACAAAAAGCAATGGGTGAAGTGGTTGAGGAACATCAGTTGAGATGGTACGGACATGTTACGAGAATGGAAGAAGAAAGAAAAGTAAAACAAATACAGGAAATGCGAGATGAGGGAGGAGCTGGACGAGGTAGACGTCGCATTACATGGGGGAATAGGATTGAGAGATTGGGACAGAAAAGGGTCAAAACTGTTGTGGAAATGAAGAGAATGTGCAGAAATAGAGCGGAATGGCAGAAATGGCTCAAACTAGGCTACCCGGACGCTTGAAGGCATAAGGGAACTGAAGAAGAAAGAAAGATAAAGCATTTTATTCCGACGTAAGCATAAGATCACAATTTATCCCAACCTAATGGGGTTTGAAGCAATTTCTCAGTGTTGCCTTAGTAAACAAAAGTTTGGTGCTTTTCAGTCGGTCAACACGAATGTACCCAAAAGGGTTGGGTAGTATTTATCTTTTTTTATTAATCTCATGTATTATTTTTCAGCATTAGGGTATAACCCAAATCTTTTGGGTACAATTGTGTTGACCGACTGAAAAGCACTAAACTTTTGTTATCCCAACCTCAACATTTTTCAACGAAGCACTACATTAGTTCAATATCATTGACATCTCCTCTAAGGGCTGTCTATTGAAGAATGTGTTCTTTCATCACTAACTTAAACAAAGTTGTACGGTAACAGATCTGTTTTTTTTAGAATATCTTTAATCTTTTTAGATACCGGTAGTTAACATTTTGGAAATATTTTTGGAACTCATACTTTTTATAAAATACACTCACCGGCAATAAATGCGAAACACTACGAATTTCGGACTAAACTCAATGTTTGACCGTTACAAACCTTGTATTAGTCAAATACAATGAAATTACAACAATATGGCAATGTATCATAAGTGAATTACTATAATTAGTACAATAATTAAAAAACATTATTGATCAAGACAATCACAACAGTGTAGACTACAAACACGAATTTGGAAATGTTGAAACCTGGAATCCATCGTAGGTCCTACTGTAACAATGTGTAATTACGAATGTTGTAGACAGACCGTAATGTCCACAAAGAAACGCGGCACGAGAATTCACAGCAATAAACCTTAGAGGCGGGTTCACACGGAGTCGTGAAGCGGGCGAGAGCACTACTAGTTTTGAGCATGCGTCACGACTTGCTTATTCAACTTAAGAACCCACGACCTTGTTCAGTTGACACGGACGAAGTGTTCTCGCTGGTCGTAAGTTTCTCGCTCGTTGTTCAATCATGGCAGCCCGTGAAGCTGCGAAACAATACGACTGAAGCGGTCGTGCTCACTCCATCCAGTCGGAGATATCACGCCCCACCTATTGGAGGGCGAGCACGACTCCTACTCCCACTACCACTGGTTCTCACGAGGTCGTGTCCACGACCGGCTGATCGACCAGTGGTGCTCTCGCCCGCTTCAAGACTCCGTGTGAACCCGCCTTAAGACAGCCGTTTGTGGTTATTCTTGTCCAAAGGCGGGAAACTGTATTATTAGTGTTGTGATCATCATGATCAACAATGCTTATCAATTACCATACCGGCATTGCACTAAAACTTCTCAAATGAGCTAATTGATTCATGATTAACTCATTACACATTGCCATGTCGCTGCAAAGTTACAACATTCAATTTATACCAGGTAATAAACCGACAAACATTGCGTTTTGTCTCAGATTCGTAGTGTTTCGCTTTTTATGCCGGTGAGTGTATATAGGCTATGTAATCTTGCAACTTCATTCATATTGCACCCTTCAATAAAGCATGGTTTTCTCAAGATTCATTTACGGGGTCGTGTTCAGTCCTGACTGCATTACACAGCAAAAATCGCTTAAAAACAACATGCTCTAATGAATAGAAGGGTCCATGACAGAGGCTATACTAGAAATAAAATGAATAACAAGTAGAATAAAAGATATTTAATGACTAAAATTATATGCATAATAATAATAATAAATAAAAAGGAATCCTCCCTGACTTCCACCCCCTTAAGATATAAATATATTACTGAGCGGTAAGACTCGCTCCACACGACAAAGTGAACACAACTTCGCTCAAATGATTAATCATAACATAAACTTTGAGCGGTAAGAACTCGCTCGTCACAACTTATGGATGCAAGTCCATTTTTCCTGGTCAAGACATTATATAATGTTTGGTGTACTGCTCTTTAATAAGAAAATGAGTACTGATGCGAGTCCGTTTACAACTGAAACAGTCATGATGCTCACGGAGTTGCATCTTTTTAAATCACACTACGGCTATGGGACCCACCCTTAATTAACACACTATAATTACTACTGACACATGCAAGATCTAATAATATGAAAAGATGAAGAATCTCCCTGAGATTCTAGCTGGTGCCAACGCACACAAAATAAAAAGAGCATGCCAAAAATAGGCCAAAACGCTCGCATCACAAATTGGGAACACAGCCTAGCACATCCTAATGCCACACGGGGTCATTGAACGCGTAAAATAAACACACAAGAAATGAAGCAACAGCAACAAAATACAAGCCTAACGGCTGAAAAACTATTTTTACATTTTTATAAAACGCCAGACAAACAGATGTTTTGGGAGCTACCTTACAACTATGGACAACACCCATTTAATCAATCAAATACTCATTATAACCGATCAGGTTTTATGAATTTTAAACAACGTCTTAAATTGAAGAAGTACAGGACCCCAGCCTGTTACTAATGACAAGTCGCGTTATCTGATTTGAGCGCACCCCTCTTGTATGAATCATCGCTGCCTCAACTATCTCTCTCAGTCCTTCAAGCTAGGTGCTATTTCCATCTGGAAACGCAAACATATCTCACTCATCCGCTTGGATGGCAAGAAAACACAAAATATACCACGAGTCCAGCCTCGCGAGGTTATGAACTGGGCTGATGTGGAGCAAGTCAGAATAATCACAATGATATATTCTCGCTAACACATCATAAAATCACACTACGCACCATAAAGCTTGGACTGACTCACTCATAAACATACCAACTGGGTCGGCTCAAAACAGATCAACAATATTGCGTCCATAGACACATTAACAAAAATACACAACAAAAACTCGGGTGCAAAGTGCAATCCCGTACAGATCTGCTGGAGAAGTAACTATCAAAATAATCCTGATCCGTCATAAAATTCTGCTCACAAATAATCTTTACCCTCCAAATTCTATTTTTAATCTCAAAATTAATTCAGTTCCATTTTTGTTATAAGGCATACTTCCGAATTATAATGTTTGACCGCGATTTACGCAAGCGAATGCGAGCACGAGCTGCGCGTCGCCCCGTATAGTTGAACCAAACAAAATCACAATATTTACAATATACACAGCGCTCGGCTTGTCCCATACTTAATGTGTCAGTAAACAAGAACTAAGAATCTACCTTACCAAACAACAAACAAATATCTACAAAATATGTCCCATAATACCATAGCTGATTTAATAAATAAATAAATTCATTTGTACTCAATTCTTTAAAAACAGCGTCAGGAAAACATCTGCAGCCATCACTCCTTTAAGATGCTTAGCTCGTCATCGACATCTTCAGGCAAATATCCTGCTGGTTCCAAGATCCGGCCTCGTTCCTAGACGTCATCTCGTGCTGAATTAAATAAAGTTTGTCAGATACACTCACGATATATTTCCTATTAAATTCACCGACAAGTACTAAATTCCTTGACAGTCTATTGGTGAATTATTTCGATGAACTGATCCTATCTGGTAGTACTGGGACTACAAATAAATCACTGAAGTTACACTTATAACTTGACGAAAATGTTCCATGTTCAAATACATGAACAAATATGCAGAGTATGCCTCGTGTCCTCCGACACCTGAATAACAAGACCTTACGTCCTCAAATGCTCAAATAAAAGTCAATGTTACGTCCTCAGACGCACAAATAAAAGTCATCTCTCGAAGCTTCCTGGATCATTATAAATGAAACTGGCTAGGGTAGGTGTGGGAGGGGATTTGTGGAAAAATATTCCTTAATAATTATCTGACTAGCATGCGATCGGTATCATTGAGTTCGTAGCAGTGTGGAGGTTACGATTATGCTGTAGCTGGCTCGAATCGATCGTGGAATTGATCCGTAGATAACTCCCGCGTTAATTTATCATGGTGCGTTACCAAGCCGAGTTGCCGCTAAAACAGGGCGTCTTGATATTATTGGTTCAGACTCTTGTAGATCTTTGCGCGCTTTTACTTGTATTTCTGCCACAGGGAGTGATTAACATGAAGATTGACCAATTACATCGTAGCATTCGATTTTCTTCTTGGAGCCAACACTCATAGCAACAAGCCATATTGTGCGTACCCAAGCCATCTCCGCGCTAAAAGTTGCACCTGTTCTATGTTTCATGAATATTATGCTACTTTCTAAAATACCACAGGAGCTTAAACCATAGTGTCCTCTCGGCCACTGATTTCTCAATATTTCCCAACTCCGTCTGGCTCTCATATCTGCTGTCTATAGAAATGTATCAAAAGATGATGAATAATTCATTAGAATCCTTTATACAGCCTGTGAATAAAGGGTTCACAATCCTCCTGCATGGAAAGAATCAAACATAGCATATAGTCGATTAAAAAAAACACATAACATCTGTAACTATTTCTGCCAATCCTAGAGAAATCTCCCTCTCATCAGTCTAGTCTAGCTGCCACTGTCGTTGGAGTGTCGACACGCACTCCTGTTTACTTCCTGCTCCCTCATTCATTCAGACATTCCAAGCCTGCCTGCTTGTCTGATCGCCTAAGGCTAGTATCTCTCCTGTCCAGTATCCTTATCTCTCTAGCTCGATCGCTCGCTGTGTCATGATCGTCAGAGCTCACTAGTGTTTGACAACAACAGGCTGCTCCCAACTTCGTCGTTCAACTGACGTACTCACTGACCCCCGTATAGTTGGATGTGCAAAAGTACTTCCATATATTCAATTTGCAGCATTATTTCTGCGTTCCCAAGGTTCGCTAGTAAAATACATTTTTAAATTCGCCGCATTGTTGACAGACATTGTACCTGTACTCAATTCTTTTACTCTGTATGCGTTGTTACCAAGATTACGTACAATACAGAAGGGTCCAATAAATTTTGGACTGAACTTGTTGAATACCTCCTTTTCTGGATCAGATGTCGTGGTTTTTCGTACTAAAACAAGCTCGTTGACTAATAGTTCTCTGTGATACCTCTTATTTCTGACACGACGTAATCTGCGATCCGCCTGGTTTCTCATATGGACTCTCGTTCTCTCAATTCTCAACTCATGACCAACCATGGGATATTGTGGCAATTGATGATGTTGCTTCACGATCTTACTGGATATTCTTTCATGTGCAAGACCATGGGAATCTGGCCTGTCGACTCATGTCTAGTTGTATTCATACAGGTCTCAACGTCTTTGATCCTGTCTACCCACTTGTGATGTTCATTGGGAATGAAGATCCTTAAGTATTTAGTAACGCATTTTACTGCGCGTTCGCTAGGATTAGCTTGAGGGTGGCGAACGCCACTAGACATGTGTTTTACATCCAAGTCCTCCATACCTTTCTTGAATTCGGCGCTCGTAAAATAGCTTCCATGGTCCGACAATATAAACGCTGGTTTTCCAAGGATTGGAATAACTCTATTTCGAATACGACTGAGTACTTGTTTCGATGTAGTTTTCTGAATGGGGCACAACACAACAAACTTACAAAACACATTAATACACACTAGTAAGTGACGGCAACCTCGCCTACCTTTCGGGATCGGACCGAAACAGTCTAGGGCCACAAGCTCGCAGGGTTCCTGAGGTAGCAATGGTCTAGGATACTGCCTCATTAAGTAATTATTTGGCTTCGTCCTCTGACAGGGATCGCAAGTCTTTATTACGTCACAGATGGTAGTCCTCATTCGCGGCCATGTACACGTTTCTCCTATGGTCGCCTGTGCCTTGTCAATTCCCACGTGACCGAAACTTTCATGTATGTGCCAAGTAAGTCCTCTTTGTAATGATGCAGGTACCATGATACGTAATTTGGTGTGTTCTTCATCTATCCATTTATGCAGTAAATTGTTGAGGTAGACTTATCTTCCTTCTCTGGCTTTTGCTTCTCTGTAGGCTGGGGTTCCTGCTGGTAATTCCTTCTTAAAGTACTGGATCATTTGGTACATCCACGGTTCTGCTTCCTGCTCTCGTCGTATCTCCCGTAATTCCTCCAAGAATGCATGGTCCTTTGCTGTTAATTCAATATGCTGTACTATCGCTGTTTCTTCGGTATCAGGCTCGGGGTTCCTGCTTAATACATCCGGAATTACATTCATTTTTCCTGGGCAGTGTTCAATTTCGATGTTAAATTGTTGTATATAGATGGACCAACGTGTCACACGCTCGCTAGCCATAGATGTCTTGAACAAGAACGTTAGTGCTTTGTGGTCTGTTCTAATAATAATGGGGTAACCATATACAATCCGTTTCCATTGTTGCAAAGCATGAAGTATTGCCAACAATTCGAGTTCCGTGACCGTATAGTTGCGCTCGTGTTTACGCAATCTGCGGCTCACAAATGATAAATAATCACGATGTTGAAGGTTAGCTGGATCTTCTTGGTATAACATCGCTCCTATACCAACCATGGAAGCATCCGCTTGGATAATACATTTCCGTTGAAAGTCTGGGTAACCTAGTTTGATACAACTTTCCAGTAATAATTTAGTCTCTTGAAATGACTTCTCACATTCAGCGTTCCAAAGCCATTTGTTGTTCTTCTTCAGCATCTCCTAAATAGGTGCTACGGTTTGAGTATATCCTGGGCATTTTTCCTTAAAGAAGCCCGTCACGCCAAGGAAAGCTCTGATATGTTTCACTCTCGTGTAGGGAAATTCTTTATTGCCTCTATCTTCGCAGGGTTTGGCCTCACTCCCTCCCGGTCAATGATGTGCCCTAAGTACAAAATCTCCTTCTTGAAGAAATGGGATTGACTTTAAAGTTTGCAGTTCTAAGGTTGTCCAAAAGCTTATCCAAATTTTCCATATGTGTCTCGATGTTATCTGAAGCCAAGAGTATATCGTCAATATATCGTACCGTCATTTCCTTCACTTCTTCGGTCAGGTTCCGATCCAAGGCTCGAATTAATGCGCATCCAGCTGTTTTAACACCGAAGGGCATACGGACGAAGCAATATGTCCGATTATCGAACAAGAAGCCAGTAAGAAGCTGTGACTTCTCATCCAGTTCGATATGGTGAAACGAACTCGTCAGATCTACGGACGAATAGATACTCATGTTCTTAAATCCATTTAAGACGTCTCTGATGATTGGCGCTCGGTCATACTCGGAAAAAATAAGGCGCATGTTTAGATTTCTGGCGTCTAGACAAAGTCCAATGGATCCATTTGGTTTTGTGACTGCCAAAATCGCATTTAAATAAGGTGTAGGAGTCTTCTCAATCACTCCAGCTTGCAACATATCATCAATAATCCTTTTGACCTGCTCCCGATGTTTTTCTGTATAGGGTAAAATTTGCTTCGAAATGGGGACCAATCCTCAACCTGCATAGAATACTGAAAGTTTATTATCTTCCCTGGAACTGTGTCAAACACTGCCTTGTGTCTTCTTAAGATCTCCTCAAGTTTCTTGCTATGTTCAACCCCTAGTTGGATGTCACTGAGCCGCTCCTGTAATAGTTCTTCGAACTGAGTATTGCTGTCTTCTCCTTCTGCTAGTAAAGCCCATATCTCCTGAGAGTCACTCTCTTCATTTAATTCCACAACAGCCACATCTATAAGGTCATCTTCCGCCTTTCGTATCTCCTCTTCTGTCTCCTCTGCTATTGCCTCCAATGCCCATGAACTCACGTCCTTCCCTGTAGTGATTTCATCCATGTGTAAGCCCACATCCTTCAGTTTATCAAACTCCTTAAAACGGACTGTATTATTGTGCAAATCTATGACTGCCTGGTAGTCACAAATGAAATTTGCACCCAGAATAATGTTAAAATTCATTTTGGCCATTATGATAAAAGTCTGTCCAAATATATGGTCTAATATATCCACCTCTATAAATGCCTGACGTTTGCAAGTGACGGTGCGTTCGGGAATAACAGCCCTCACCTTGAGTTGCGGTATTGGAATCACAGGAATATTCTGACTCCGTCCCAACTCTCGAATCAAGGCCTCCGATACATGACTGATTTGTGACCCCGTGTCAACTAAGCATCTCACGTTAATTCCACCAATCTTGGCTTAAATAATAGGTAGTTGTTTGATATCATCGTTCCGTGGTTTTACAATCTCCTCCAGGCAATCTTCCGGCAAAGCTATCCATTCTTGTATGTGTGCCACGACCCATCCTTCTTCACAATCCGGCTGTTGCTCTCTCAGGGTGAGTCCTTTTGCAATTATTGGGATTTTTTTTACAACCCCCGCGACTACCATCATCCTTCTGTCGCGTATTTCCCTGACGTTCTTCCTGCTTCAATAAACTCTCGGCCCCCTCAATGTGAGTGTCTGGATTTGACCTCCTATTAATTGCATGTTCCCAATGTTTTTGTTCGTCCCGTCCATTAGCGTGTAATTCTTCCAGGTAACGCTGCGATTCGGCGTGCCTGTCGTTCCATTCATTCCTATAATTTTGATAGTCCCCCTGGTTCTGGTATCTCCTTTCACGCCACTGTCGATTCTCATTATTGTTATTTTCGTACCATCTGTAGGGTCCCTCATTTCTCCTATTATTTCTCCATTGTTGGTATCCTCGCTGTTGATACCTATTGTTGCCCTGGATCTGCATATCATTATTATTATCATGTCGCTGGTGTGACCTATTTTCTTCGCCCTCCTGACCTCGTCTTGGTGTTGTTGACACACTTGTATTTGTGGCCTGCGACCTGGTGTGTACTTGAGTGGGTTTAACCACCTCCGTTGTGTTTACAAGTTCCAGCTGTCGTCCCCACTCTGCTGCAAGTGAGATGTTGTCTCGTCAATCTGACGTAAGATTTGTTCGGCTCGAACCGCTGTGTCCACGTTTGCTGCCACTAACACCTGCTGAACATTGACTGGCAACTGCCGTGCAATCGTCATAACCAGATACGATTCTTCTAAAGGATGATCCAGATCCCGAAATTTCAACAATTGTAACGAAAAGAAATCTGAGTATTTCGTCTGCTGAGTTGACTGATATTTTCTTGAATAAAATTCCATTCTAAGGCTTTGTTGTAGAGACGCCGACCAATACTTTCTAAGAAACGCATCCTTGAACTCATCCATCCCTCCGAAAGTATACTTGAAGCTCAAGAACCACGTAAGTACATTTCCCGAAATAAATCTTTCCATCAGTCTTAAACGAAGCGCGGGCGGTATATTATTGTCATTAAAATAGTCATCCATCTCCTTAAGATACGCCTTCGGTGTGACACCAGAATTTTCTGTGAATTTATTTGGTTTAAAGTCATTTGATCAAATTACTTGTACGACTTGAGGGTGCTGATAGCCATGCTGAGGAGTAGAGGTTCCCCCAACGTTGTTCTGAAATCCCTCTGTGTTAGTCGTTAATGGGCTGCCTGTCAGTCCGTGGCTACTCGCCGCGCTAATAGCCCCCTGGCTTGCTGAGTCAACTTCCTTATCTTTAGCGTGCTCTGTCTGAAATAACGTGTTCTGTCCCAGTGAACGCAACTCTGCTTTTATGATTCTGTCCGACTGTTCTTTCATTTTACTCTTGATTTCTTCCTCAAGTGCTTTAATGCGTGTATGGTTATCACCTACGGTCTTTATGATCGTTAACCGTTCTTCTTTAGAGTCGCTGCTCATCTTACGCCAATCCTTTCTGATGCTATCTTTAATCGCTCCCAGTTTTTCTTCCATCTGCTGTTTCGTGTCCTCCTGATTCGATTCTATCTTCTCAAGCCTGTCTTCTAGACGTAGATTATTCTCATCTATCGTACTCATCAAATTATCCTGGTCCGATTCTATGTTTCGCCATCGCTCTGCTGATTGTATTTCTAATTTATCCATGTCCTTTATCAGGCCCGTAATACTTTCATTTACTGCTGACAATTGTCCCTGGATAAACGTAGAATCCTCCTCCATTTTATCAAACCGCTTTTCAAGACCATCCTGTGCCGTTTTAACCTCACTGTTATTTACCGTGCATGCTAATTCTATCTGAGCTAGTTTTGCCAATACAGTTTCGTCCAAATCATTTAATTTACCGTTGAAGGTGTCCTCTAATTTTTGTATCTGACCTAGCTGTTTGTCGTTATTCTTACTTATATCAAGCGCGAATTGAACCATCTGCTGTGTAGTGTACTCTTTCATCTCTGCAGATAATGTGGCTAACTGACTCGTATTTCTACTTTCTTGCGCTTCTAATTGTTTGTTTATATTTTCATTTACTTGCGCTTGTAATGAGTTACCCTGTTCAATTAATTAATTTCTAATGACTCATTCTGTTCAGATAATTGTGCCTTCTGTTCATATAATTGTGTTTTTATAGTGTCATTCATTTGAGTCTGGAATGACTCATTTTGTTCCGCTAATTTAATGTCTAATTTTTCACTCTGTTCCTTTGATAGTTTCTGGGTTCGTGCCGTGGCACTTTCAATGATCGTCTGGATCTCCGCTACTGTTGCCATTATCACACACAAAAATATATATCACTGAGAAAACAGGAGGATGGCATGCAAATGTCTCCCTGACACACACATATATAATTCTTGACATACATTTACTTCATTTGACCACTTTCAGTTCATTTAATCTTATTCCCTTTACTCCCGCAAATCAATCTGCATCACTGAATGGTTCTAATTTTACTTAATAAATTTTTAACCCCGCACATATTCAGTCATAAAATTACTATCCAGATCTGATGTTAACACTGACTATTTAACAAAGTGTTAATTGTCATTTAAGGCTACCAGCCTCCTAACATATTCATGAGTTTGACTTTCTAAACTAATCTAATTTTACATTTAATCAATGGGCGCCCGATTTCACGTACACTACTTTACTAATTACATCAATAAACAAAACGTGAATCGTATTTAACTTGCAAACTCGTGATTCTACTGTATATTCCATTCTCTTGGCGGTATTTCTCTTCGCCGTATTTACGTTAACAACATATCACTTCCGGTGATTTCAAACAGTCCCATATATCAGTGAAACACCACATGTAGGGTAACGCCAGCTTGTCTATGATCCACTAGAAAAGCCTAAAACAGTGAAACGCCCCACGTTGGCTAAGCCAGCTTGTCTATGCACCCTTCAATAAAGCATGGTTTTCTCAAGATTCATCTACGGGGTCGTGTTCAGCCCTGACTGCATTACACAGCAAAGTTCGCTTAAAAACAACATGCTCTAATGAATAGAAAGTTCCATGACAGAGGCTATACTAGAAATAAAATGAATAACAAGTAGAATAAAAGATATTTAATGACTAAAAATTATGTGCATAATAATAGTAATAAATAAAAAGGAATCCTCCCTGACTTTCACCCCCTTAAGAAATAAATATAATACTGAGCGGTAAGACTCGCTCCACACGACAAAAAATGTGAACACAACTTCGCTCAAATAATTAATCATAACATAAACTTTGAGCGGTAAGAACTCGCTCGTCACAACTTATGGATGCAAGTCCATTTTTCCTGGCCAAGAAGTTATATAATGCGTGGTGTACTGCTCTTTAATAAGAACATGAGTACTGATGCGAGTCCGTTTACAACTGAAACAGTCATGTTGCTCACGGAGTTGCATCTTTTTAAATCACACTACGGCTATGGGACCCACCCTTAATTAACACACTATAATTACTACTGACACATGTAAGATCTAATAATACGAAAAGATGAAGAATCTCCCTGAGATTCTAGCTGGTGCCGACGCACACAAAATAAAAAGAGCATGACAAAAATAGGCCAGAACGCTCGCATCACAAATTGGGAACACAGCCTCGCACATCCTAATGCCACACGGGGCCATTGAACGCGTAAAATAAACACACAAGAAATGAAGCAACAGCAACAAAATACAAGCCTAACGGCTGAAAAACTATTTTTACATTTTTATAAAACGCCAGACAAACAGATGTTTCGGGAGCTACCTTACAACTATGGACAACACCCATTTAATCAATCAAATACTCATTATAACCGATCAGGTTTTGTGAATTTTAAACAACGTCTTAAATTGAAGAAGTACAGGACCCCAGCCTGTTACTAATGACAAGTCGCGTTATCTGATTTGAGCGCACTCCTCTTGTATGAATCATCGCTGCCTCAACTATCTCTCTCAGTCCTTCAAGCTAGGTGCTATTTCCATCTGGAAACGCAAACATATCTCACTCATCCGCTTGGATGGCAAGAAAACACAAAATATACCACGAGTCCAGCCTCGCGAGGATATGAACTGGGCTGATGTGGGGCTAGTCAGAATAATCACAATGATATATTCTCGCTAACACATCATAAAATCACACTACGCACCATAAAGCTTGGACTGACTCACTCATAAACATACCAACTGGGTCGGCTCAAAACAGATCAACAATATTGCGTCCGTAGACACATTAAAAAAATACACAACAAAAACTCGGGTGCAAAGTGCCATCCCGTACAGATCTGCTGGAGAAGCAACTATCAAAATAATCCTGATCCGTCATAAAATTCTGCTCACAAATAATCTTTACCCTCCAAATTCTATTTTTAATCTCAAAATTAATTCAGTTCCATTTTCGTTATAAGGCATACTTCCGAATTATAATGTTTGACCGCGATTTACGCAAGCGAATGCGAGCACGAGCTGCGCGTCGCCCCGTACAGTTGAACCAAACAAAATCACAATATTTACAATATACACAGCGCTCGGCTTGTCCTATACTTAATGTGTCAGTAAACAAGAACTAAGAATCTACCTTACCAAACAACAAACAAATATCTACAAAAATATGTCCCATAATACCATAGTTGATTTAATAAATAAATAAATTCATTTGTACTCAATCCTTTAACAACAGCGTCAGGAAAACATCTGCAGCCATCACTCCTTTAGGATGCTTAGCTCGCCATCGACATCTTCTGGCAAATGTCCTGCTGGTTCTAAGATCCGGCCTCGTTCCTAGACGTCATCTCGAGCTGAATTAAATAAAATTTGTCAGATACACTCACGATATATTTCCTATTAAATTCACCGATCAAGTACTAAATTCCTTGACAGTCTATTGGTGAATTATTTCGATGAACTGGTCCTATCTGGTAGTACTGGGACTACAAATAAATCACTGAAGTTACACTTATAACTTGACGAAAATGTTCCATGTTCAAATACATGAACAAATATCCAGAGTATGCCTCGTGTCCTCCGACACCTGAATAACAAGACCTTACGTCCTCAAATGCTCAAATAAAAGTCAATGTTACGTCCTCAGACGCACAAATAAAAGTCATCTCTCGAAGCTTCCTGGATCATTATAAATGAAACTGGCTAGGGTAGGTGTGGAAGGGGATTTATGGAGAAATATTCCATAATAATTATCAGACTAGCATGCGATCGGTATCATTGAGTTCGTAGCAGTGTGGAGGTTACGATTATGCTGTAGCTGGCTCGAATCGATCGTGGAATTGATCCGTAGATAACTCCCGCGTTAATTTACCATGGTGCGTTACCAAGCCGAGTTGCCGCTAAAACAGGGCGTCTTGATATTATTGGTTCAGACTCTTGTAGATCTTTGCGCGCTTTTACTTGTATTTCTGCCACAGGGAGTGGTTAACCTGAAGATTGACCAATTACATCGTAGCATTCGATTTTCTTCTTGGCGCCAACACTCATAGCAACAAGCCATATTGTGCGTACCCAAGCCATCTCCGCGCTAAAAGTTGCAACTGTTCTATGTGTCATGAATATTATGCTACTTTCTAAAATACCACAGGAGCTTAAACCATTGTGTCCTCTCGGCCACTGATTTCTCAATATTTGCCAACTCCGTCTGGTTCTCATATCTGCTGTCTGTATAAATGTATCAAAAGATGATGAATAATGCATTAGAATCCTTTATACAGCCTGTGAATAAAGGGTTCAATATCATATTGTCTGCTGAATAAGGTTATAATATAACCGAAACCGGTAGTGTGTACTCAAATATTACATTTTATTGATTTGAAGCATATTTTCCTATTTCATTAAACTCCCTGGCATGCCTTCCTTCGGAGGGGAAGTAAAGCCGGCCGGCGGTCCCATGTCATAGATTTATGGCATGTTAAGGAACCTTCCACTAATTACACCTGTGTGAAGCTAAATTGTATAGGTTAAGAATGTAAACAACGCTCTTAGGTTCCAACGTTCGTTGCCAAGAGCCGACTGCAGTGGTGTCTGGTAGCTAAGTTCTGAACTAGTAGTCGTTGACGGTGGCGTTTGGCGGCAAAAATAGGAACTATTTGAAAAATTCAAAAGTCTGCAGTCCTTATTTGAATTAGAAAACAGAGAACACACACTAATACAGTCATCACAATCAACACCGGTTATCAGACAGATTCTACACACACCCAAAGTACACGGGGCTACATGGCCGCGTTGTCGCAGCCCCTAAACTAAGGAACCAACCAACCAACCAAACTCCCTGCCAATAAGGATTTGGGCAGACATGGTCCTTTTCATGTCATTTCGTATCATCATTACCTGAATACTAAACTGGAAGTTTGTTTATGCCCAATTTAGCGAAAGTGACGCGTCTTATGGCAAGAGCAAAAAGTGAGCACCCCTTTTTTTTCTACAAAAAAAAAGAAGCGTGTTATTTTATGATAAATGTTTCATGCAACAATTCTTTCAAGTTAGGGCGTTTAAATACTTGTTTTCCCGCCTAATGTAATTGGGTACAATTTGTGTTGACCGACTGGAAAGCTTTCTATAAGCGAAAACAAAAAATGGAATGTCATGCGAATGAACATTGCTGCACCCTGGCGGCAAGTCGCTTAAATATTCCCTGTGAGGATGAAAAATCCACAGCCACAGCCTGCTTCCAGTCGACCGACCGGGTCAGGGAATGGAATGAATGAAGCCCCCTTCTAGTGGCGAAGATATGAACTGTGCCGGCTGTCGAAGCCTGTCGCACTCTCCTGGGGCAATGATTAAATGAATGACAGATGAAATGAAATGATAGTGGAGTGTGTTGCTGGAATGAAACTATGACAGGGAAAACCAGAGTACCCGGAGAAAAACCTGTCTGCCTCCGCTCTGTCCAGCACAAATCTCACATGGAGTGACCGGGAATTGAACCACGGACCCAGCGGTGAGAGGCCGGCGTGCTGCTGCCTAAGCCACGGAGGCTCCCCTGTGAGGATATTTTTCACAAATTCAGGCGAAGTTAAAATAATTATGGTCTCGGATAATGCTCTGACTATTGGCAACTCAACTAGCACTTGGGGTGCTGCAGCCGGTCCAACAAGGTCGGGATACGTAGGATAAAACACTCAATAACACAGGATTGCTATGGAACACTTTTGATTTATCCTGTTACAATCAGTAAATGTGATCTCAAAAATACTGACAGTGTTATATTACGTATAACAGTGCGATACACGAATCTAATTTGTGTTACTGGATGTTATGTGTGAATACCGGTAGGCTACGTATTATCAAGCATTGTCTATTCGGATTTGTTTTTGCGCATTTCGAATCATGACTCTGTTACGTTTCAAAGCTATTGGCAACTCAAACTCCTAAAGTACACGGGGCTACATGACCGCGCTGTCGCAGCCCCTAAACTAAGGAACCAACCAACCTAACACTTGGGGCGCTGCGGTCGGTCTGGATAAGTAGGGTAAAAATACTCAATAACACGCGTTTGATATGGAACAGTTTTTATTTTTCGGTTATAATCAGTAAATGTGGTCCCTAAAATAATGACAGTGTTATTTTTAATTGTATCTATGTATAACTGTGCGATACACGTGATCTAATTTGTGAGTTCCACTGGATTTTATGTGTCAATTGTATATTATCAAGCATCGGTTGTCTGCTGGTATTTGTTTTTGAGCAGTTCGAGTCATGGCGCTGTTACGTTTAAAAGCTATATTTGAGTTTGCTCACTGTACCATAGACTCTAGAAATGATTTGCTGCTTGGTAGGGTGAAGGGATGATTTTAACTTGTATTAATACTCGGGGGATACAGGAATTGCTTGATTTGGATGGTTAGCAGGTGGGTTTGGTGTTCAATATCGGATTGGTAGCAGGATCTCGCAGAGTACCGTACATATTTACTCTGCGAAGTCAAATTAGGCCTATTTGACTCATAGTGGAATGGCTCGGATATCGCAGAGCGAGGTGATTGCGGTTGGTAGCGTTATTGGAAATGAACTAGGGAGCGGGAAAGGATACCTGACTGATGAAGCTTGGCTGTCCTCGGCTGGTGTAGGCTTGGCTGTCTTGGTACGGCTTGGCTCGGCGAGACTGTGCTTGGCTGTCTCTAGGTGCGGCTTGGCTCGGCGTAACAGTGAACAACCCGCCCTGTCGTCAGTGAGTGGTCCAACACACTCCTGTTGCCCATATTTATTTGGTATCGTCACCTTTCGGCTATTGCTATTTGCTTCTTTTGGAAAGTGATGAAAACTTATATCCGCAGCCCTCTTATATATCGACTTACAGCCGTAAACTGAGCAATATACTTTGCTTTTACTCATTTTGCACTTTATCAACGAGTAAAACTTATTACTTATGTATAAAGACACGAAGAATTTACCACGATCTGCTTACCAATACAAGAAACCATATACAAACAGTCACCAGGTGACAAATGTACCCTACTTGGTAAGTATCTCATTTTTTACCGCTAGATGTCATATCAGATAGCTGGAGTTGCCAATATTCGAGTTTGTTAACTGCACCATAGACTCCAGAAACTTTACAGAAGGGGTAGAAGTCTTACTTGCAAACATGTCTTGTAAAAGACATGATGAAACTTTTTGGTCAATTTACGCTCATGAGGTCCAGTCGTCGCTGATCCGCCCCACATGGTTCCAAGATAAATTGAAAGGAAAAAGGTAACAATTAAGCAGTTTCAATGTTCTTGTAAGGCAGGTGCATCAGAATGGCCACACATGTTTTATCACTGCTTCTTTTCTGTCACAGGTAATTAGGGCCTATTAGTCCATTATTATTAACTTACCTTAAGTGGCTAGACTGCCCACCAACGTCAACACCAACTGCATTCCAACTCGTTCCTGATTTCCGTATTTATTCCCTCTCGCCACCCATCGGCGGCTTCGGTGGCGTAGTTGTAGCATTCTGAGCTTCTATACCCAAGGTCATGGGTTCAAACCCGGCCGAAGTCGTCGGACTTTCTAAGAGCGTTAAAAATCCTCAGTATGCCTTCCTTCGGAGGGGAAGAAAAGCCGGCGGTCCCATGTCATAGATTTATGGCATGAAAAAGAACCTTCCACTAACTACACTTGTGTGAAGCCAAAATTTGTAGGTTAGAATTGATAACGCTATATTAGTTCCAACGTTCGCCGCCAGGTGCTGACTGCGATGGCATCTAGTAGCCACGTCCACAAGCTAGGTGTCGTGGAGGGTAGCATTTGGTAACAAAAGTTGGAACTACTTGAAATTATCGTCTGCAATCCTTACTTGAATTAAAACAGATAACACACACTAATACAGCCATCACAATTAACACAAGTTATCAGACAGATTCTACACACACCCAAAGTATACGGGCTACATGACCGCGTTGTCGCAGCCATTGCTATTTGCATCTTTTGGAATATAATGAAAATTTATATCCGTAGCCCTCTTATACATCGGCCTGCAGCCGTAAACTAAGCAATATACTTTGCTTTTACTCATTTTGTGTTCTAACAATGAGTAAAATTGTGTATAAACACACAAACAAATTGACACGTCTGTTCACGCATACAAGAAACCAGGGGCGTATATGAGGGGGGTGCCAGAGGTGCCCGGCCTCCCCCGAAAATTTTATCACATATAATATTTGTTTATGAATTAAAACATTAAAAACTAATATACTTATCATGTACTATTGTTACTAAGCGACGTGACGGCCGTTTCGAAACCACGACGAAAAAATTACTTGGTAAACGCCTGATGTGTCCATACTGTATATGAATACCGGTACTATACTGTGGTAGAGCGATGTAAACAGTGTGACAATCATTTTGCTCTGATTTTATGAGTAACAACATAACCTCTTATTACTCTCCATTGCCTTCGCTCTTATGACCGTACCAAGAACAGCAACAAGTACCCTTATCAAACTTTTGGCAAATTTGCATCTCTCTGTAGCTACCAGTACTGCCGAACGGAGTTTGAGTTGGTTGAAAACATACTTAAGAAATTCTACTTCTGAGAACAGACTCAACGGTCTAGTATTTTTATCTATTCACAGATACATACAAATCACTGACGACGAAGTTATAAACCGATTTGGTAATGCTTCAAGAAACCTTGGCTTTAAATCAAGACAGTAATGTTAATTATTTCCATGTAAACACTATCAAGTGAGCAAGATGATTGTATTAATAAAAATTAACATAAAATGGTCTTAAGTGTGTTTGACGTTAACCAAATATAAAACATCACAACAAATTGGTTGCAAAACTGACGCCAGATAGCCTTAAAACTCATCATTTTGCACCAAATTATACAAACGTTTTCCTGGGAGAACGCCGGACCCGGGCCTATACCATGCCCCCTAACCCCCGGCTGAGAACCCCCCAAAATAAAACTCTATATAGGCCTACGCCCCTGCAAGAAACAATACAAACTGTTATCACGTGGTAGATTTATCCTACTTGGTGAGATTCTTATTTTCTCCGCTAGATGGCATATTAGATAGCTGGAGTTGCCAATCACAAGGCTGGCGGTACCGGATTCCACCATAAACTATGTAGCCTATACGAACCGGATTTCATGAACATAGTGATCGGTGCATGTGTGTTCTATGCAAAAGTTTATGTGACCGATATGTCTTTGTGAAGTGTTCCAAAAGAGTTAAAATGTTGAATGAATACAGTGGAGAATTTTTGATTTTGATATGTTAAACGGACAGACTTAACTCTGATAATTTTGTAACTTATGATCATTCGGCCGAAAGACATTCTTATTACAGGGTCCGACAGAATAACTTCCTTTTTTAAAATGCGCGCCATTCAGTTGGTTGATGTCGTAGCCGAGCGCTAGTGGTCTCGTTCGTAAGGTGGTACTGTACCATTATTCCTAAAGGTCTTAAGTACAGATATGGATACAGTATTATGGAACGCCCTGTAACTTACAAGCTAGCCACAGAAGTCTATCATAACAGCTGGTCTACAGCAAGAAAAAGTTCTGCTATGAAGAATGGATCGGGAGAGCTCGTATTTCCGAAGAGAAGCCCGAAGGTCGTCGATAATAAACATATTGACATTGTCTAATATCATATCGATCGATACACCTAAGAATGATAAATACGAATTAAAGTATATTTAGCGCTATATGTGAGCAGTTATATACGTCAGTATGAATGTTTCCATGGCAGAAGGCTATTACAAAAACAAGTGTGAAAAACGGAAGAAGATCTGTTAAGTTACTTGTAATTATACTGCTACTGCGATACATATCGACACGTGACGTCAGAGGAGCGGGGGGTAGCAGATGTCTTCCTCAAGCGACCTCGTGTGGAGAGCGAGGACTCGAGAAATGGACAGCGTGGAGTAATAATCTCGGCACACGGTGAAATTGAAATCGAAAGTTAACGGGATTTTTAAAAACGTGTGAGCGTGCCGCGGTGTATTGGCAACTCCAGCTATCTGATATGACATCTAGCGGTGAAGATTAGAAACTTACCAAGTAGGGTACATTTGTCACATGGTGACTGTTTGTATATGGTTTCTTGTATTAGTAAGCAGATCGTGGTAAATTCTTCGTGTCTTTATACATAAGTAATAAGTTTTACTCGTTGATAGAGTGCAAAATGAGTAAAAGCAAAGAATATTGCTCAGTTTACTGCTGTAAGTCGATGTGTAAGAGGGCTGCGGAAATAAGTTTTCATCACTTCCCAAAAGATGCTAAGAGCACTAGCCGAAAGGAGACGATACCACTCACCACTACACTCACTGACGACAGGACGGGTTGTTCACTGTTACGCCGAGCCAAGCCGCACCTAGAGACAGCCAAGCACAGTCTCGCCGAGCCAAGCCGTACCAAGACAGCCAAGCACAGTCTCGCCGAGCCAAGCCGTACCAAGACAGCCAAGCCTACACCAGCCGAGGACAGACAATCTTCATCAGTCAGGTATCCTTCCCCGCTCCCTAGTTCATTTCCAATAACCCTACCAACTGCCATCACCTCACTCTGCGATATCCGAGCCATTCCACTACGAGTCATATAGGTCTAATTTGACCTCGCAGGGTTAATACCCACCATTCAAATCAAGCAATTCCTGTCTACCCCGAGTTTTAATACAAGTTAAACTCATCCCTTCGCCCTACCAAGCAGCAAATCATTTCTAGAGTCTATGGTACAGTGAGCAAACTCAAATATAGCTTTTAAACGTAACAGCGCCTTGACTCAAACTGCACAAAAACAAATACCAGCAGACAACCGATGCTTGATAATATGCAATTGACACATAAAATCCAGTGGAACACACAAATTAGATCACGTGTATCGCACAGTTATACATATGTACAATTGAAAATAACACTGTCATTATTTTAGGGACCACATTTACTGATTATAACCGAAATATAAAAACTGTTCCATATCAAAAAGCGTGCTATTGAGTATTTTTAACCTACTTATCCAGACCGACCGCAGCGCCCCAAGTGTTAGTTTGAGTTGCCAATAGGCGAATTCGTTCAGCATTCTATATGTCGTAGAGACTTGCATAATGGGAATCAGACATTATTTAAAACATGTAATATGTTCATCTTTGCGACCGTGTTTTCACTGCCACTAACGGGCTATGCGTAAGGATACGTTCATAATCCCAGCGGCCAGTTCGTGTGCATTATATCGTAACACGGTGTATGTAAAACTTCATGGAAATGCAACCTGGAGTTGAACCAAACTTTTCATTGTGGCAATACTTCTTAAAAACGGCGTATTCTCAAGCAAGGTGTCGGAGGGAAGGAGTACAATGAAGCCTATATTCATTGAGATGACAGGCTAGATTACAATAGGAATACTGCATTAGCAGGGCGATTGCGGGAACAGTTTGCAGCCACGTTCATTTACTATGAACTATACAAGTGAGTTTCGTAATGCAATGGGTCGCGCGGACATATGTGAACATGATCTCATGTGCATCTTTATCTTGGAACTATTTAGCGGTTGTTCAAATTCGTTCTCGCAACATGACGAGTTGATAAACTGTTTGCGGCTCGGCCATCGTTATTCTAATGCGTGTGGAAAGATATCGCCAGGACATATCGGGACATTTCGACCGGTCAGGAGTTGTTCGAGCCTGAGAGGACTATGGTTCGTGCACTGGGGTCCTGGTTGGAATCTTACTTGTCATGCGTTGGTCTGGAGACTAGCATGGCCAACGATATCCTCTTTTTACCACATCCAGAATCGCCAAAGGTACAGAACAGTTCAACTTGTTGCAGTAGTGTAGCTAGGGCATGTGACACAACCACATATTGCCATATTTTGATTTTTGTAGATTAAATGGTTGAGTAGAGGGTGCAGGTCGGATGCCTATTTCGGAGCTGACCTTCTATGATGCCAGGATTTTGACTCATAAAAATGAGTGCATCCTTTTGGTAATTTTGATTGATACATTTTTTAAGAGCGTTAAAAATCCTTCAGTATGTCTTCCTTCGGAGGGGAAGTAAAGCCGGCGGTCCCATGTCATAGATTTATGGCATGTAAAAGATCCTTTCACAGACTAAACTTGTGTAAAGCAAAATTTGTTAGGTTAGATTTCGTCAGAACGCTCTATCAAAGTTCCAACGTTCACCACTAGGTATCATTGCTATCTGGTGGCGAAAGTTGGAACTACTTGAAATTGAACGGAACTTGTAGCTCGCCCTTTAGGGTGTCCGCTGGAAGCAGCTAAAGACTCAGGCGAGCCGAACATGTTCTCGGACACTCCCGGCACTAAAAGCCATAGATAAATAAATAAATAATTGATACATTTAAAATTTTAATAGTATTTTATAGTATTTGAACTGATATGTTCATCCTCATTGTCGAGAAGACCCTGTAGGAGGAAGATCTCCAGATTTTTGTATAAGAATATTTTAGTAACGCTATTTTTCGGCAGCGTTGAGAACTCTGACTGAATTTTTAATTAGTAGGTAATGTTAGGCGGTTCCAGCGCAGGGGCTAATGCGCAAGATGGCGGCCGCGCGCAACCAGCCCTATGTCATTCTTATGGAGGGGCCAGTCATAGCTGGCGCAAGGGCTAATGCGCAAGATGGCCGCCGCACTCTGAGACCGTGAATAATGTCACAGGGGGAGTTCAACCGTGTAGTCGCTAAATGGAATATTTATGATTATTATTATTATTATTAACATTATTATTATTATTATTATTATCATTATCATTATTATTATTGTTACGGCTGTGAGTTTGTTTCATCGCTCGCCGCATGAGTCACAACTGCCCCCGGGCTGGGCTGTGCTCTGCCTCAGTGTATTGCGTGAGCCTTATGCAACAGGACTACTAGGACAACGGGATGGTCCAGAATATTCGTGACTCAGCCAGTGATGGAAACCTCGAGAAGCCGTGAACCCTGGATGGGTCTAGAAGCCTGCTATATAAGAGCGACCTGTCAAGCAGGGTGTGTGTGTTTTACGAGCTAGTGCGAGTGTTTATCCTGAGCGACAGAAGTGTGGTGACTTGCGAAACCCCTAGTGAAGCCGATTCTCTTAACAGCGAGGGAGTGAGAAGCATACAGGGGACTGCCTGTGTTTTGAGCGAGTGTGATTTCACTGAGCGACAGAGGTATTGTGGCGAAGTGCCGTGCGAGTTACGAAATCCAGTGACATTGTTTCCCAGCTCGTGGACAGCGAAGCAGCGTGTAGCAGGTTATCGTAAGTAACAGTAATTTGTGTACATAAGGAAGAGGTGCAGGTAGTTTCTGTCAAGGCCACCGGACTCATTAGGACGGATTAACTTCTGTGGTTTGTTGACAAGTGAAAGGGGGCAAGAGCTCACCATCAGGAAGAGACAGGAGGAAACTGGAGTAAGGTTCAAATTGCTTGTATTTGCTGATGAGTAGTGTATCTTTCGGGCCGCAATAAAGTTAATTATTTCTTTAAAGGAACAATCTGTGTTGTGCTTCAACCCACCGTAATCCAGTTAACAAAAGTGTCACTAGGGGGGTGGCACGTAACATTATTATTATTATTATTATTATTATTATTATGATTTAATTATTGATTAATCATGTAAAATCAAGACCAGCCTTATCTAGTCCACTTTATTGTAAAGTGGCTAGCATTCTTGGTTGTCACTGTGGAGCCCCGGGTTTGAGTCCTGGCTTTGCCAAGAAATTTAATTTCTGGTCTGATAGTTGGAATGGGGTACACTCAGCCTTATGAGGCAAAACTAAGAAGAGTGGGGTTAATTCATACCTCGGCCATTTTGCCTAACCCAACTTCACCTAACCTCACCTCACCTAACCTAACCTAACCTAACCTAACCTTACCTAACCTAACATAAACTTAGTTCACCGAACCAAGCATTTCCTCACCTAACTTCATCTAACCTAACCTAACCTAACTTTACTTAACCTTACCTTTAAAGCTAAGCCAAAGGCTAATCAACACACTCAAAGTATATAAGGGCACATGCAACTGTCTTTTTGTTATTCTTATAGAGAGTAAGGTAAAGCTAACAATTGCACTGTGGCTACTGTGCAAGATGTTCGCTACACCCAACCAGCTTCGGATTACAACGTCAGTGAAGTTTTAAAAAGTAAAAGCTGTTATTCATTTTTTTTCCTTTTCATTTTCATATTTCATACATTGCAATTTGTCAATTTCTAATTTACAGTTTGTTAAAATTTTTGTTTTAAGTTTTTGATTTTTGTCAGTATGGACACATGGATTTTTCAATTTTGTTGTTTACATGTTTTTGATTTAGTCCATGACTAAAGTTCATATTTGCCAAACACGATTTCTTCATTACATATAGCAAGGCTGTATACCTTATCCCAAAGCATATAGGTAATACATGGGTTATACTATACTTTTGACTACCTAGTTTTAGCTACCTAAGTGTAGTTTCTCAACATTACTAGAGGTTAACAGTAGAATTGGGAGTGGGAAGTGTGAAGTAATTAGAAAAGTACAAGCAGTGTCCATACACTATTTTTTATTTTTTTTAGTCATTTTAAATACATTTACAATATTTAAACATATTACATTTTTTCTTGTTTTAGGATTTTGACATCCATAACGTAACCATTTAAGCATGGTCAATGATTGAGTAATGACCATAGGCATGAGTACCTATACCATTAGTGTCAATTAAACTTTTATCATCACCAGGACACAAAGCAATTTTGTTTAGTCTTATAGATGATATGTCATGTTGTTTAGAGGCGATAATGTTCATTGGTATTCTTTTTACATTGTTTTTCATGACACAATCCTTATAATCTTGAAAGCTTATACAATTTTAACAATACCTCTACTAATACCTTTAATATTTTTGATTTCTTTACCATTTATGTCTAAAGCTTACATTTTAGCTCTAAGTCCAACAAATGCTTTAATAATTTGTCCACAAGCCTCGTCTTTAAATTTTCCCAACGTTTTCTTGTTTGATGTAGAGTAACATGTATGATTAGTAGGATAATCAGATGTGTCCAGGTGTTCTAGGAAATCCAGCTTGTCTTGATATACATCTTGGGTGTTAACCAAATCAATGAACGAGTCGGTATCCATATACATGAGTTTAAGATTGTCCATGCCATAATAGGGTAGCAGGACATCGTAGTGGTGGGAATACATGAGAGTTTTTGAAATATCCAGCACAAACCTATATTGGGCGCGGTCCTCGGCCGTGGGAACATAGGTGTGCTTGCCATGTAAGTAGTTGGACTTACGCGGCCGCCATCTTGTGAGGAGGAGGGGGCTCTGGAACACACCAAAAACCACTACTGCACAGTTTTTGTCCTAGGCACCTACAATTTATTTTTGGGGCAGAGGGGGTAAAGATCTTTCATTTACGATAAACAATTTTTTTGTAAAATTCTTGGTTTCCAAAATATAGGCAATTTTGAAAATTGAACTTTTTTTGAAAAATTGAAAATATGTTAAGTTTTGTTCTAACGTTAAAGGACTTAAGGAAAATTTGTTTGAGTCTATATATGACTTTTTAGAATGATTAGTTTTCAAAATATCGCCTACTTTCAAAATTGAACCTTTTGGATTTTGTCCCAGAGACCTAGCACTTGGTTTTTGGGTAGAGGGGGAAATTATCTGTTATTTATGTCAAACACATTTTTTTGTAAATTTCATAGTTTACAAAATATAGCCCATTTTTAAAAATGAACATTTTTTGGAAAAATGTCAAAAATTCCATGTTTTGTTCTAATGATTAAGGACATAAAGACCATTGGTTTGAGTCTATAAATGACATTTAGGATGATTAGTTTTCAAAATATAGCCTACTTTCCAAAAATTTTTCGGAAAAATTTAAAGAATATAATATTTTTTGGACTGAGAGTGTAATAGACGTAGGTGTTGGAGTTAGTATATGGTTTTATATGATTTTTAGTTTAAACATATATCCTACTGTCCCAATTTGCCTTTTCTTGAAAAATTTGAAAATGTATAATATATTTGACTAGGTGTGAAATGGAGTTGAGAGACAATCATTAACCTTAGAGTAGTTTGGATTCTTGGAATTTTAGTGTGTTGTTGTTCCTTACAAACATGGTGGTAAGCATTATGCTATCATAAAAGGGCTGAGATACTTTCCAAGGACAAGAGAAATATCCTCTAAATACATTGACAAAAATAACTTGTCAAATAAGCCATTACAAATAGGGTACCACAAAATAACTTGTCAAATAAGCCATTACAAATAGCGTACCAGTTTTACACCCCACTTTTGCACCCACTTTTACACCCACTTTTGCACCCACTTTGCACCCACATTGCACCCAGCACAGTTTTTGTCCTAGGAACCAGAAATTTATTTTTGGGGTAGAGGTGGTAAAGACCTTTCATTTACGTTAAACAAACTTTTTTGTAAAATTCTTAGTTCCCAAAATATAGAATATTTTGAAAATTGGACTTTTTTGGAAAACTGAAAGAATGTTAAGTTTTGTTCTAACAATTAAGGACATAAAAGCCATTGGTTTGAGTCTATATATGGCTTTTTAGGATGATTAGTTTTCAAAATATCGCCTACTTTCCAAATTGAACTTTTTTTGGATTTTGTCCCAGAGACCTGGGACTTCGTTTGTGGGCAGTGGGGGTAAATACCTGTCATTTATGTCAAACACACTTGTTTTTGTAAAATTGCTAGTTTCCAAAATATAGCCCGTTTTAAAATGAACATTTTTGGAAAAAATGTCAAAAATTCCATATTTTGTTCTAACGATTAAGGATATAAAAGCCATTGGTTTGAGGCTATATATGACTTTATAGGATGATTAGTTTTCAAAATATGGCCCACTTTCCAACTATTGTTTTAGAAAAAAAATGAAGAATATTATATTTTTTGACTGTGAGTGGGATAGACGTAGGTGTTGGAGTTAGCATATGATTTGATATGATTTTTAGTTTAAACATATAGCCTACTTCCCCCAATTTACCTTCTTGAAAAATTGAAAAATATATAATGTTTTTGACTAGGCGTTGAATGGAGTTGAGAGACAATCATTAACCTTAGAGTACTTTGGATTCTTGGAATTTTAGTGTGTTGTTGTTGCTTACAAACATGGCGGAAAGCATTATGCTACCATAAAAAAGGGCTGAGATACTTCCCAAAACCAAGAGAAAAATCCTCTAAATACATTGATAAAAATAACTTATCAAATAAGCCATTACAAATAAGGTATTAACGTAAACCATGAACATATGCCACCACTATAAGCCACCACCATAAGCCACCATAAGCAACCACCATAAGCCACTATCATAAGCCACTATCATAAGCCACCACCATAAGCCACCAACATAATCCTTCATCATAAGCCGATTGTAAAATGTTAAACACTTGCATACTATTACATTTTAGGTAATGCAACATTCCCATACAATTGCGCCATGTAACTTTTTGTTACATTATTTAAACAAGATATATTTTTATTAAACGATAAAGCAAACCCGCTGTGTGTATTGTTAGTGGATATGAGCAAATGTGTTCATTATTGGAATGCATACTAGTAGTTGAGTGGGTTGTCATATTGACCGGTAGGTAGCATGCTGGTAGTTGAGTGATTGTTGATATTGACCGCTAGATAGAATGCTGATCGTTCAGTAATGATATGGAGCGCTAGGTACCATGCTGGTCGTTCAGGTAGTTCTCATAGTCACCGCTAGATAGCGGAAACATACTTTGCGTGTCGCATGTGGCTATTTGACAAAGTTTTACTGCGTGAAAAACGTGCTCGTATAAGCTGTGTATATAAATTTAATATACAAATAACCACTAAGTGTTTAGAACTAATATGTATAGCCTTGTATAGGGAATATAGGGGTCCTTAGCAAGAAAGAGTGTCTAACACACGAGTGTACAGCCTTTTGATATGCAGTAAGAATCTGATAACCGTTAGTAGGGTGTAAGAATATATTCAATTGACTACTACATTTAACAGTGATCACATTGTGAAAGATCGTCTCACCCACTAGGCTCTAGCCGTGTACTACGTGGTACGTAGCTGTTGGTCTTGATTAAGGTATATAAGAGGTGTCATAGCAGGAATACAATCAGTTGATTACTACCTTTTGCAGTGTTCACATCGTGAAAGACCGTCTCACTGACCAGTCTACAGCCTTGTGATAAGCAGTAAGCAGCTGTTTGCAGAAATCAACATCCATGATGGAAGAAACCATGCCTAGCTATATGTGTAAAGAGTGTGGAAAGACTTTTCTTCGGGACTATGATAGAAAGCGTCACGAAGTATCGTGTGGAAAATTTTATGAGTGCAAAACTTGTGGCAGTAAATGTAACTATGCCTACAATGGACGTCGCCATGAAGAATGTTGTAATGTTGTGGCAGCAGCTAAAAGACAAAAAACTGAGCCTACAAAACATTACCTCCTCTCAATGGTTCCTGATAATAATGGACTTACTGAATATGAAACATCTTTTCAAGGTCGTCTTAAATCGTATTTTATACGTTGTGATACGTGTAAGGATTTAAATTCATACCTTCAAGAGTCCAAACAGCAAATAATACAAGCTATGCAGAAAGAACTAGCAATGCACAAGTCAATAAAAGTTAATCTTGTGGCTGAATGTAGATTCATTCATATGTCCACCAACGAAATTACAGACCGGGCTTTTAAAACACGAAATCAAGCCCTATTTTTGGAAGCAGACTTAAGTAGTTCCTTGGAAACACAATTTAAGAAGTTGACTACTGAAATGGAAGAATCTGAGCTAAAAGGCAGTAATTGGGCTTTGTTAGCAGTCGAAGGAGTACGATTGAAAATAAATAAGTATAATCCCTTGCGTGGTAGCACATATATTCCATTACCAGCAGCTGTAAAATCAAGAAATGCCTGCATTAATCCTCAAAACTTAAAGGATGGAAAGTGTTTTATGTATGCCATTTTAGCAAAACTGGTTAAAAAGGATGCTCAACGCATTAGTAAATACAAGGACATGGAAAACAAGTGTGATTAACGCCAACGACATATCCATTAATGTATTTGGACTGGAAGAAGACAACAAACTATTCCCTCTAAAGGTTGTGGATGAAGAGCTACAAGACCATCGCGACCTCCTTCTGCTAAGTTCTTCATCCGACCAGAACCACTATGTCTTTATCAAAGATTTTGATAAACTAGTAAGACATCAGATTACCCACCATGAACATAAGATATATACGTGTAAACGGTGTTTTACTCACTTCGATAATCAATGTGGACAACAAGGAATGGAAAAATTGAAAGAACATAGAGCTTTGTGTGTCCTCCATGACATTGCTAGGGTTGAAATGCCTATTAAAAACCCCATTCTAAAATTCTTAAATGTGGAAAAAATGTTGAGAATACCTTACGTTATATATGCAGATTTCGAAAGTATACTCTTACCATATCAAACATGTCTACCCAATCCTCAGGCAAGTGATACAGTGCCATACCAGAGTCATGTTCCTATGAGCTTTGGTATATATGTTAAACCCTCACCAGATGTGGAACATATAAAGGCAACCCTTCCGAACCAACCTGTTATTTATCGTGGTCCTGACGCTGCAGAAAAGTTTATGGACTGTTTGATCTCAATAGCTAATGAAATTGATCGCCTTTACAGCTTAAATGTTCCAAAGGCCTTAACTGAGCATCAAGAATCAGAGTTCCAATGTTCTGAAACCTGTTATTCGTGTCATAAACCATTCACCCAAGAGGACTGGAAAGTTCGAGACCATTGTCATATTACAGGGGAATACCGTGGAAGTGCACATAATAACTGTAATTTGAGATGTAAAACACGTAACCCAGTTCCTGTATTTCTATATAATATGAGTGGCTACGACGCAAATTTCATTGTAAAGCAATTGGGGTGTACTACTGAGAGAGTGAATGTTATTCCTAACTCTAAAGAAAAGTACATTTCCTTCACCAAACATGTGGGAAATGTTAAGCTTCGATTTGTGGATACGTTTCAGTTCATGCCTAGTAGTTTGGAACACTTAGTTACCAACTTAACAACTTACCCTGAGACAGACAAGTACTTTGGAAAAGACAATGCAACGCTCATGACTCGTAAAGGAGTATTTTGTTATGATTACATTGATTCATGGGAAAAGTTAAGTGAAACGTGTTTACCTCCAAAAGAGGCATTCTTTAACAAATTAAGTCAAGAGGATGTTAGCAAAGAAGACTATGAACATGCTAAACATGTGTGGAATAAGTTCAACATTAAAACTCTACGGGAATATAATGACCTTTACTTAACTTCAGATGTACTCCTACTTGCAGACAGCTTTGAAACGTTCAAAAACAAAACATTAGAAACACACCGAGTGGATGCTGCACACTTCTTTATTCGCCTGGTTTAAGTTTCGAGGCAATGCTCCTTTACACTGGAATTGAACTGGAATTGCTACAGGATTACGATCAGATTCTTTTAATAGAGTCTGGAATACGTGGAGGCATATGTCAGGTGTCTCATAGGTATGCCGACGCTAACAATAAATACATGGAAACCTATGATTCGGGGAAACCATCGCAGTTTATTACCTATGATGATGCCACAACCAATATGGGTGGGCTATGTGTCACTCTCTTCCTTATGGTGGATTTCAGTGGGTTTCTCCAGATATGGTTGATCTAGAAACACTGAAGAAAGACGAACCTGTGGGGTACATTCTAGACGTTGATGTTGATTACCCATGCGACCTTCCTCATCTTGGAAATCGAAGGCGGTACGTTGCTCATTACATGGCACTTAAACAGTCTTTAGATCATGGACTTAAAAATTGGTAAAAATTCATCGTGTGTTAAAGTTTAAACAAAGACCTTGGCTAAAGGCGTACGTTGATATTAATAACAACCTTCGTAAACAAGCCAAAGATGATTTTGAGAAAAATCTATACAAATTATTCAACAATGCCATTTTTGGAAAAACAATGGAAAATATTCGTAAAAGAATAGACATACGTCTTGTGACTGACAGAAAAAAGGCTGAAAAGCTAATAGCAAAGCTGACATTTATTGACAGAACAATTTATGGTACTAATCTAGCTGCTTTCCACATGGCTAAACGTAACATTGTATTCAATAAGCCTATATATATTGGAATGTGTATACTGGATATTTCAAAAACTCTCATGTATTCCCACCACTACGATGTCCTGCTACCCTATTATGGCATGGACAATCTTAAACTCGTGTATATGGATACCGACTCGTTCATTGATTTGGTTAACACCCAAGATGTATATCAAGACAAGCTGGATTTCCTAGAACACCTGGACACATCTGATTATCCTACTAAGCATATATGTTACTCTACATCAAACAAGAAAACGTTGGGAAAATTTAAAGACGAGGCTTGTGGACAAATTATTAAAGCGTTTGTTGGACTTAGAGCTAAAATGTATGCTTTAGACATAAATGGTAAATAAATCAAAAAGATTAAAGGTATTAGTAGAGGTGTTGTTAAAAATTGTATAAGCTTTCAAGATTATAAGGATTGTGTCATGAGAAACAATGTAAAAAGAATACCAATGAACATTATCGCTTCTAAACAACATGACATATCATCTATCATTGTGTCCTGGTGATGATCAAAGAGTAACTGATACTAATGGTATAGGTACTCATGCCTATTGTCATTACTCAATCATTGACCATGCTTAAAGGGTTACGTTATGGATATCAAAATCCTAAAACAAGAAAAAATGTAAGATGTTTAAATATTGTAAATGTATTTAAAATGACTAAAAAAAATAAAAAATATTGTATGGACACTGCTTGTACTTTTCTAATTACTTCACACTTCCCACTCCCAATTCTACTGTTAACCTCTAGTAATGTGGAGAAACTACACTTAGGTAGCTAAAACTAGGTGGTCAAAAGTATAGTATAACCCATGTATTACCTATATGCTTTGGGATAAAGTATACAGCCCTGTTATATGTAATGAAGAAATCGTGTTTGGCAAATATGAACTTTAGACATGGACTAAATCAAAAACATGTAAACAACAAAATTGAAAAATCCATGTTTCCATACTGACAAAAATCAAAAACTTAAAACTAAAATTTAAACAAACTGTAAATTGGAAATTGACAAATTGCAATGTACGAAATATGAAAATGAAAAGGAAAGAAATTAATAACAGCTTTTACTTTTTAAAACTTAACTGACGTTGTAATCCTAAGCTGGTAGGGTGTAGCGATCATCCTGCACAGTAGCCACAGTGTAATTGTTAGCTTTACCTTACTCTCTATAAGAATAGCAAAAAGACAGTTGCATGTGCCCTTATATACTTTGAGTGTGTTGATTAGCCTTTGGCTTAGCTTTAAAGGTAAGGTTAGGTAAAGTTAGGTTAGGTTAGGATAGGTGAAGTTAGGTGAGGAAATGCTTGGTTCGGTGAACTAAGGTTATGTTAGGTTAGGTAAGGTTAGGTTAGGTTAGGTTAGGTAAGGTGAGGTTAGGTTAAGTTGGGTTAGGCAAAATGGCCGAGGTATGAATTAACCCCACTCTTCTTAGTTTTGCCTCACAAGGCTGAGTGTACCCCATTCCAACTATCAGACCAGAAATTAAATTTCTTGGCAAAGCCAGGACTCAAACCCGGGGCTCCACAGTGACATCCAAGAATGCTAGCCACTTTACCATAAAGTGGACTAGATAAGGCTGGTCTTGATTTTACATGATTAATCAAAAATTACATAATAATAATAATAATTGTTACGTGCAAAAGCCCGTCCCAACGTTTTTAAAATGCATCTCCCCTATTTATTTGTATCCCGACCTTTAAAGCGCCCGCCTGATGGCTTGGTTGGGCTTATGAACACGAGGTGACAGCATCTATCGGCTCCTCTAGCCGGAGTTGTAGCCTCTAGCCGAGTTGTATCTTCGACCGCTAGAGTGAGTGAGTGGTGTCTTCTGATCTCATCCTAATCGAGACATATTTGTAGGGTATTGTATTCTACGTCATTGAACAAAATACTATATATACATCATACCGCCAAAATAATTATACAATATGCACATTGTTACTTGATGTGTCAATCTGTGATTGGACAATTACAATTAACATAAATGCAGTGCGGTTTTTGACTTTGGATTCTCCGCCATCTTGGCATCTTTATAGTCTGTCGTCAAGGAAGCAACAAGCCGGCTGTTGGTAAAAGATTGTCTCTCCGTCTGCTGGGGGCTGGGCCCCTAGCCTCTACGAAATATGGATTTATGCTAAAAAGGAATTGCCTGTGCTCTTAAGGCGGTATTTTCGCCATTTCGACGTGAAGAAGAAGTTGAAATATTAATCGCAACTAGATGCAAACAGGAGTGCTTGTTAACAAAATGGCGCATGTGCGTGTTAGCCATTTTGAGGCCATATAGTGCTTTATAATATTTTTTAAATTTGTGTGTTAATTATTTTATTATTATTGTGTCTCCACAGAGAAGTTTTGAAGGTACGTAATTATTTAATATATATATATATTGTTATGGAGCTCCGATATTGGCCTTATATTAATGTTTTAATTCTGTATTTTGTTTCGCCTCGTAGGCCTAATTTTTCTGTTTTGCTAATGTTACCAGATATGTAAATTTTGTTGTTTTCTTTCGTACCTTCTGGAGACACGTTTCTAGTTTATTTTACGGTGTAAATTTTTATTTATTTAGTTTTTGGTAGTCTTTGGGATAGCCCTATTATTAATTTGATTTACGATCCGTTGCAGCCTAAAATGCCTCGTGTCAATAGTGTTAAGGCGTAATTATTTCCTCCCTTTCCGTTCTCTCTGGTGATTTTAAATTTAATTTTATGCTAATTGTTTGCCGTAATTCGATTGGACATGCGGTCATCTTTTTGGTGTCCATGTTTGTTTTTTGTTTTGCCCGAGTGCATTCTGGTCTTGAGAGTGGAGTCTCTAGGCGTCGAGCGGGAGACTCAAACGTGTTATGGTGCTCGCTTAGTATGTTTTTGTTAATCTTGTTGGTTTAACTTTGTCTTTTTGTGAGTGTTCCCAAGTTTTTCTCCGTCATGAAAATCGTGGATTTGTTAATTGATCCTATTTGTATTTTATTAATTTAATTTTACATTTTTCGTTTCATCGTGGCCTTGATGTCAGCATGTCGGGTCGGTATTGCGTACCTTAGTAAATTATTAAGCCCTTTCTCATTTGGTAATACCTGTATTCTGTTTTTTTAATCCTTTGGGCATTATTATTTTAATTTTAAATTAAGTGTTTTCATTTCGCTCAGCAAGCATGTTAAACCGTCTCTTGCCTACTTATGTAAATAACTTATGTTGGCCTTAAGCCATATGCATCACCAGAGAGAGGTTGTTGTGGCCATAGAGTTTCTTCTTTTTTATGATTTTGTAAAATTTTTTATTTTTCTTGACCCTTTTGGTAATTAAATTTTCTTTTAAATTTTAAGCAACTGTTGTGGCATTATTTCGTCGGCGACAATTCTATTAGTTATTGGACGGTGTCTGTAGACGAGCCTGTGCGTTCCCCTCTTCTCCACCTTCCTTCCTCCCTTTAGGTGTTCTTCTGTTGGGGCATGTCATCTGGCGGTGATTTTGCAGAAAGCGCCGCGGACCTCTTGAAAACAGGTAAGTTAGGGCCTCCAGTACCATCCATCCCCGGCGGAGCAGTTGGTAGCAGACCGAGCTCGTGTAGCGCTTCTGCAGCCATCCCTTCCACCATACCCGCAGGCTCATTTTATGGACCCTTCTGATGCTGATAGGGCGGTTGCTGATGGGATGTGTCGTGTCAGTGCACTTAATGTTATTTAATGCTAATCCTTGTCATTTGTTCGGTTTCATGTTTGCCTCTGAATATCCGTGTGGCGATATGTAAGTGACCTGTTCCAAGCGAGGTTTGTGTGCTGAATTTTATCCTGTTTGTGATGCAACATTCCCCGTGAAAGAAGAAGCTTGGTAAGTGACTGGCATGTGTTCTTGGCATGGGAAATGTGGTTTTCTTGATTTTCTGATAGCCTACATGCTACTAGTGAAGGCATCGAGGAGCCCTGTCTGAAGCTGTTCGCCATGTGGTTTGTGGCAATTTTTGTAATTTAGCTCCCTGTTCTCGAGCCAAGCAAGCGATGACGTCTGCAGTTTTGGGCAGCATTGAGCATGATTTTGTATAGTATTGTGGCTGTGTTCGAGTGTCAGCCTAATCTATGGTGTTGGTAATTGGTAGTTATGGTATAGTTGTGAAATTGTAAACTGTCCTCGTAATTCCTAAAATTTGTTTCATTCCGCATTGTCTGCCTGCATTCTGTGTTTTTCAAAATGGCCGACAATAATAGTGCTTTTGATTTAATTGTCTTAAGAGATAACCTTGTGAATTTGGAGAGTTCTTCTGGGGTTGAACGTGAATCACCTCTGTTTACTAGGTCTGAGGTTTTGGGATCGATTACTAGTAGTGGTTTGCCTGCCCCTCTATTGCCTGGTTCTGGCTCGTCCAGACCACTTACCCCTGGATACGGTCATTCTTCTCATGTTAGGTCACCTAATGATTTCCTGGGTCCAGCCGACCCATTGCATCCCAGTTTTTTCTCTGGCAATGTAAATGTTTTGTCTCCTGTAGAGGGTGTGCGAGCGAGCTGCCCTGGTAATAATGTCTCTTTTCCAAATGCTACGTACTCGCCTACCGTTAATTATGGGTCGATTCCTCACCCTATTTCTAGTTTCTTAACTAAGTTGAAGCATTTCAACCTAGATGACGTTACCCAGGTGGTCCTATTTTTAAAGCAAGTAGTCGAATTGGTTAACAATGCCTCGATTTTTTGGATGTCGGAAAATCAGATTTTCCTACTGTTGTATCCTGTTGCATCCAGTATGCTGCGCGATAAGCTGATTGAAGCTATCCACCTCCGCATGTCCTTAGCCATGTTCATTAGGGAAGTGTTGTGGTTTTTTGTCTCTGCGAGTGCCCTTAGTACTCTCGGGCAAAAGTTCTTATATCGTTGCCAAAGGTTGGACGAGTCACTTAGCGACTATGTCAGTGACATTAAGGTATATGCCCAGGTATTTGCGTCCCCTTTAACTGAACGACATTTGGTGTCATCTATTGTAAATGGGTTTTCGCCTCAATATAGGTCATACATGACTATGTGTACCAGGCCTTCGACATTTGTCGAGCTGAAACAGGTCGTTATAGAGGCTATGGCTGTGAAACATGCAGATTCCATTCGTGTAGCTAATGTCCCTCCTCCTTCTTTGATGTCTCGTCCCCCTCCTTCCTTGATGTCTCGTCCCCCTCCTAAGGTTACGTTTCATCCTAGACCCAATGTTAAGTGCGGTGGCGTGGGGCATGTCAAGAAGGTGTGTCCGAATAACCAGGTTGTGTATCGCCAATGACGGGATATTTTGGAGACCGATTCGGATGTTACTTCTAAGGATATTGCTGTGCATGAGAATTTGGGAAAACCGTGTGAAGTTTCTGGTCGCCCTACTAATGAAAATCTTGATAACTCTTTGAAAACTAATTCATCAAGTGCTAATTCTGCTTATGTCGCTGACCTACCTAACCTGTCGGTGAGCAATGTCGTGGCAAGTCAGCCTAATTCTAAACATAATGTGAAACCTGTGGCGCGGGTGTCCTCGTCATCTAATTGTAATCGTTTTAGAGTGAGTAATGATTTTGGAATTTCTCCTGTGACTAAAGGAAAATCCCCGTTTGTTGAAATTTGTGTTAATGACGAGCCCGTTTCTGCATTGCTTGATTCTGGTAGTGTCGCATCCTTTATAAGCGAGGTCTGGTTTTTATCTATGAAGAGTGTTTGCAATCTACCTGAGTTAGAGCCTAACAATGAATCTTTTATTTCGGCAAATTGTTCAAACTTAAATATTTTGGGTAGTATGACAGTCAAAATCCATATTCTAATTTTTTCTTGGAAGTTTAAATTTTTTGTTGCCAGAAATCTTTCCTGTTCTGTGGTCATTGGAGCTAATTTCATGTCCCACGTTGGTATGCTTCTTGATTTTGGTGCTCGCAACTTATGGTTTAAGTTTAATCCACAAATTAAATTATCATTTAACCCGGTTTTATCTTCTCCTGCTGTCAATTCAGTTAGTGAACCTGTGACTATTGAGGATCTCGATCTGGAAAATTTAACGAGTCCTTAAAAGGATCCCATTAAGAGGTTATGTCAGGAGTATAGTGATGTATTTACTGACAAGTTGGGTGTAACCCATTTGATTGAATACAAGATTGAGCTAACCGATTCTGTGCCGGTGCGTTCCAGCCCGTATCGCCTTGCCCCACCCAAGATGGCTGAACTTCGGAAGATTATCGACACGATGTTGGAAGAAGGTGTAATCCAACCTTCTATATCTGCCTATTCATCCCCTGTATTCCTTGTGCCAAAACCTAACGGTGGTTTTCGGCCGGTGGTTGACTATAGGGCTCTTAATCAAAAGGTTGTTTTACAATCCATCCCTTTGCCGGACCTTCATACATGCTTTAGTTGGTTTCGCAACGCGAAGGTGTTCACGATCCTCGATTTAAATTCTTCTTACTTCCAAATTCCCCTCTCTCCGGAATCCAGGCATGCTACTGCTTTTTCCACTGACTGGAACCTGTTTGAGTATGCCCGTGTCCCGTTTGGCCTATCCACCGGAGCCGCTGTGTTGAGCAGACTTCTGGACAAGGTGTTTTCAGAAATTAAATTCAAATTTGTGTACCACTATCTTGACGATGTGGTGATCTATTCTGAGTCCTTCGAGGAACACGTTGGTCATCTGAAAGTTGTACTTGATCGGTAGCGTGACGCTGGCCTTACCGTCAAATTGTCCAAGGTTTCCTTTGCCAGGCCAAAAATTTCCTTCTTGGGTCATATTGTTTCCGCATCTGGTATCTCCGTGGACCAGTCTCGTACTCAGGCCATCAGAGATTTTAAACCGCCCAAGAACGCCAAGGGTGTTGCTCGTTACATTGGAATGGTGAACTTCTTTCGTAAGTTCATCAGTAACTTTGTCGACCGTGCTGCTCCTCTAAATCAATTACGCAAAAAGGCTGTGAAGTTTGAGTGGGGTCCCTCTCAGCAGGCAGCCTTCGAAGATCTTAAGCTTGCACTCTCTAACGCCCCTGTATTAGCCATCCCGGATTTTGGGAAGCAGTTCATTGTGCAGACTGATGCGTCTGGTCGTGGTGTTGGTTGTGTCCTACTGCAAGAGTCTGATCTGGGTAGGCAACCCATTGCATACGCTTCTCGTACCTTAACGGACGCAGAGAGGAAGTATTCCATATACGAACTTGAGGGTTTAGCTGTGTTGTTCGCCCTGGAAAAATTCCGTATGTATCTTGAGCACACTAAGTTTCTCCTCGAGACCGATAACCAGGCCTTGAGCTGGGTGTTAGGGAAACCCCGTAAAACTGGTAGGATTGCCAGATGGGCAACTAGGATTCTGTCATTCCAGTTCACGGTCCACCATATTCGTGGGTCCGAAAATGCGGTAGCTGATTCATTAAGCCGCATGTATGAGGAATCTGCCGAAGAGGATATTCAGGAATGTGAACCCATAAATCTTGTATCTCCTGTAAATTATGTCAATGTCGTTCTCAGCAATTCCCCTGTGCTTTTTGAAGATGTGAGGAGATTCCGGAAAGAAGATCCCTCCTTATCTTGCCTAATTGACCGAATCAATTCTGGGGAAGTGATCAAGCCCTACTCTCTAAAAGATGGTGTATTGTGCTGTTTGTCTCGTCATGACCGTCTACCTAAAATTGTGCTACCGTCGGTCCTCATTCCGGAAATCTTTCGTTACTATCACGAATCTCCTATTGGTGGCCACCTAGGAGTATTCAAGACCCGTGCTAAGATCAGACAGTTTCATTTGGCAAAGTATGGATGGCGACATCAGGAGGCTCATTAGAAATTGTGCTTCATTTAGTATTAATAAACCTCCGGTTTCTACTAAGGTTGGCCTGTTGTCTTCTGAACCGGCATCTAGACCCATGGAGAGGCTTTTTATCGACCATGTTGGCCCGTTCCCTCGTTCTGGTCGGGGAAACCAATTTGCGCTTGTTTGCACTGACGGTTTCACCCGGTTTAGTTGGATATTCCCCACCAGACAGGCTACGACCAGTTCCGTCATAAAGTGTCTTAATTCCATCTTTTCATCTTTTGGGCCATGTCAGTTCCTGGTGTCAGATAATGCCAAGTGCTTTGTATCTCATCAGTTCCGTCAATTCTTATTTGATTATGCTATTTTGCATGTAACCACCACTCCCACTTTTCCTAACCCGTCTCTCGCTGAGCGAGTCAATCGTAATCTCCGTTCTGCTCTGATTGCTTTCCACCACGACGACCATTCCAAGTGGGATTCTAATTTGCATTGGCTCAATTTTGCTTTCAACACCGCGGTGCATGAGAGCACGCAAGCCACCCCTTTTTCGTTAATGTTTTCGTTTATGGCTAATTCTCCGTTGTCTAATCTGTGGAACCTGCACGATCTCCTTCCAGACAGTTTCACGCCCGAGGATATGAGGGCGAAATTCGACAAGGCTAGAGAGAGTATTAAGGTATGTCATGACCAACTTGCCAAGCGACACAATGCCTGTCGCAAGCCAACTGATTTGGGAATTGGAGATGTTGTGTACGTCCGCAATTTCGAGCCCAAGGGCGTCAGTAATCTTGTTTCTAGCAAGTTGACCCCTCGTTTCAAAGGCCCCTGTTATGTAGAGGCATTCTTGACTCCCGTTACTCTTCTTATTCGAAACCCTAAGGCCAACAAAATTTCCAGAGTGCATCTTTCGCACATAAAACGAGGTGGAGAGAATTGTAATGAGGAAATGCTACCATAGAATTTGTAAACTGATTTTTGTATAATGTAGAGTATCCCTAACCTTCATTGAAGCCTTCAGGCATCTGTTCCTTCTGGAATTTTGAATTTGCAAACTCTTCTGGGATACAACTTGTAACTGTTGGGTAATTCTCAATTAATGGTAAATTGTAAAGTTGTAACTAATTTTGATGTTCTCGTAGAAGATGCTAGCATGTAAGTAGGACTCGGTGGGAGACCTAACTCATGGTGATATTATATACCTGTTTCCTTGGGAATTTGAGTGGTCATTCCTCTACCGTAGTTCCTTCTAAATGCATGATCGTTCAATGAGTGTACTTTAGAAAAGTACTACTGGTCTGTAAAAAGGTAACTTGTTAATGAAATATTGTAACCACGGATCTAGGTCATGGTCAGGATTTTCTTCATGTAAATTCAACCTTGTTTCTCATTTGTAAAATGTATTATGAATTAGTAATTTCTGTAAACTTTTATTTATTGAAATAAGATTAACTTCTGTTTTGTAAATGGCTGCCCGCTCGTCGCATGATATCTGGCACATTGCTTCCACCTACTTCGTCTAAAGCTAACAACATTGGACTTTTTGAAAATTTACCTAACGTGTCTCGGACTCTGAAAGCACTGCAGGTGCTGGTGTTCCGCGTTTCTGAGGACTTATGGACACAGGGAAGCTGTTAACTAAGTGGTTTGCGAGGTGATCAATTATCCCTCCCTGATAATCTGACCCTGCAATCTTCCTAACCAAAACGATGCGGTTTTTATCCATCAATTGGAGTTAACTGGTGAACATTATCTTCTGGAAACATGCTTGGTGAATCGACTAGTTATGGAGTACTGCCTATGCCTAGGCATATTCGTGAACGGCGTTCATGCTTAAGGGAGGGAGACTGTTACGTGCAAAAGCCCGTCCCAACGTTTTTAAAATGCATCTCCCCTATTTATTTGTATCCCGACCTTTAAAGCGCCCGCCTGATGGCTTGGTTGGGCTTATGAACACGAGGTGACAGCATCTATCGGCTCCTCTAGCCGGAGTTGTAGCCTCTAGCCGAGTTGTATCTTCGACCGCTAGAGTGAGTGAGTGAGTGGTGTCTTCTGATCTCATCCTAATCGAGACATATTTGAAGGGTATTGTATTCTACGTCATTGAACAAAAGACTATATATACATCATACCGCCAAAATAATTATACAATATGCACATTGTTACATGATGTGTCAATCTGTGATTGGACAATTACAGTTAACATAAATGCAGTGCGGTTTTTGACTTTGGATTCTCCGCCATCTTGGCATCTTGATAGTCTGTCGTCAAGGAAGCAACAAGCCGGCTGTTGGTGAAAGAGTGTCCCTCCGTCTGCTGGGGTCTTGGCCCCTAGCCTCTACGAAATATGGATTTATGCTAAAAAAGGAATTGCCTGTGCTCTTAAGGCGGTATTATCGCCATTTCGACGTGAAGAAGAAGTTGAAATATTAATCGCAACTAGATGCAAACAGGAGTGCTTGTTAACAAAACGGCGCATGTGCGTGTTAGCCATTTTGAGGCCATATAGTGCTTTATAATATTTTTTTAAATTTGTGTGTTAATTATTTTATTATTATTGTGTCTCCACAGAGAAGTTTTGAAGGTACGTAATTATTTAATATATATATATATATATATATATATTGTTATGGAGCTCCGATATTGGCCTTATATTAATGTTTTAATTCTGTATTTTGTTTCGCCTCGTAGGCCTAATTTTTCTGTTTTGCTAATGTTACCAGATAAGTAAATTTTGTTGTTTTCCTTCGTACCTTCTGGAGACACGTTTCTAGTTGATTTTACGTTGTAAATTTTTATTTATTTAGTTTTTGGTAGTCTTTGGGATAGCCCTATTATTAATTTGATTTACGATCTGTTGCAGCCTAAAATGCCTCGTGTCAATGGTGTTAAGGCGTAATTCTTTCCTCCCTTTCCGTTCTGCCTTAGTTACTGCTACAATTACTTACGTGAAAAGCAATTGCCTTACAGTTACTCCTACAATTACTTACGTGAAAAGCAACTGCCTTAAATTTAATTTTATGCTAATTGTTTGCCGTAATTCGATTGGACATGCGGTCATCTTTTTGGTGGCCATGTTTGTTTTTTGTTTTGCCCGAGTGCATTCTGGTCTTGAGAGGGGAGTCTCTAGGCGTCGAGCGGGAGACTCAAACGTGTTATGGTGCTCGCTTAGTATGTTTTTGTTAATCTTGTTGGTTTAACTTTGTGTTTTTGTGAGTGTTCCCAAGTTTTTCTCCGTCATGAAAATCGTGGATTTGTTAATTGATCCTATTTTTATTTTATTAATTTAATTTTAAATTTTTCGTTCCATCGTGGCCTTGATGTCTGCATGTCGGGTCGGTATTGCGTACTTTAGTAAATTATTAAGCCCTTTCTCATTTGGTAATACCTGTATTCTGTTTTTTTTAATTCTTTGGGCATTATTATTTTAATTTTAAATTAAGTGTTTTCATTTCGCTCAGCAAGCATGTTAAACCGTCTCTTGCCTACTTATGTAAATAACTTATGTTGGCCTTAAGCCATGTGCATCACCAGAGAGAGGTTGTTGTGGCCATAGAGTTTCTTCTTTTTTATGATTTTGTTAAAATTTTTATTTTTCTTGACCCCTTTTGGAAATTAAATTTTCTTTTAAATTTTAAGCAACTGTTGTGGCATTATTTCGTCGGCGACAATTCTATTAGTTATTGGACGGTGTCTGTAGACGAGCCTGTGCGTTCCCCTCTTCTCCACCTTCCTTCCTCCCTTTAGGTGTTCTTCTGTTGGGGCATGTCGTCTGGCGGTGATTTTGCAGAAAGCGCAGCGGACCTCTTGAAAACAGGTAAGTTGACCTCCAGTTCCAACTCCTTCCGGGCGGCGCAATAATAATAATAATAATAATAATAATAATAATAATAATAATAATAATAATAATAATGTTAATAATAATAATAATAATAATAATAAATATTCCATTTAGCGACTACATGGTCGAACTCCCCCTGTGACATTATTCACGGTCTCAGAGTGCGGCGGCCATCTTGCGCATTAGCCCTTGCGCCAGCTATGACTGGCCCCTCCATAAGAATAACATAGGGCTGGTTTCGCGCGGCCGCCATCTTGCGCGTTAGCCCCTGCGCTGGAACCGTCTAACATTACCTACTTTCATTTTCTAGTGCATTTATTCTTTAAGCACTTACGCTTGAATTATCTTATTCTCTGAGGAAAATTTTTATTTCCTAATTATTATAACGATATTAGGAAGTTTTCCGATCCAGTTATTCTGAAAGTTACTTCGAGTTTTTAGACTATTTTTCATCAGTTAATTAACAGATTTAACTTGTATTCTCTGAGCGTGATTTTCGAAATGGGTTGTTCTAATGGATCATTTGTTGCTTAGCATCTGTAGTTAACCTAGATTCATGCTGTAGGATGTATCCATCGACATTCTCGCGTTCGGGAAATTCAGGCAAGATCTTATTTTGAGATTAGATATATTTTATATAATCGTTTTACAACCTCAGTTTTGAGTGATTGGGAGTGTTAAACTTTTCTTCTCTTATGAAGTTAACAATGGATTAAATTGATATCACTGCCTTTGGTGCAATAGTTGTTCTCTATTATGAGGGTATTTGAATGACATCCAAATTTGCGAGGATAATCCCAGGGAGGACTTACTATAAGTCATACGTTTTATAACTATGAATATTGTAACACATCAATGTAAGGGAAGTTTTCTAAATTAGGTGGAGCATTTCTGGAATCCACTAAGGTTTATTACTAACCTGTTACAGAATCAATTTCTTTTTCTGAGCACGAGTTTAGGATTTTATTACGAACAGCTGATTTTCATAATTGTGGATTAAAACAGTAAGGCACCAATTATAGGTGCATGTTAGAATTTAGGAGGCATGTATTAGGAATAATGCTCTTGTGTTTAAGTATTTTAATATTGTGCTTTGCGAAGCAAATTTTCTTGTTGAAGATTGAGCCGTGTGTGCCAATCAAGAATTGATTGAAAGAGGTTTCAACCCAGATGGGCGTTGTATTTAACCTAGTATGATTAATGTTATGTGTCATAGGTGACATTATCGCTGTTATTATTTTTAAAGTAAGGCCTGCGTGAAGATTAGTATTTTTTTCTGAGCACTATTATTGAAATTCTTGAGTGGATTTCCAGTCCAATATTTCCAGTAAAATTATAACTGACTATGCCATAGCATGTATATTTAACAAGGATCATCGATAACTATTTAATGCTGAATGTATGATTAATTTTTGCTTAACTTACTGTTCGGCAGAATTACCCTCAAATAAGAATTGCAACAATTAAACAAATTTAAGCAGAAGTGAATGTTGTGACATTAAGTCAGTGGGAGGAGAATAATCGAAATTATTCTAGAATCATGTATACATTTGTATATTCTGTAAATATGCCATAATAATTTCATCGTTAAATAACAAAACCATATGATGCTATTGAAAATGTGGTGTAAGATTATTCGTTTTTATCAGGGTATTTTTGTGTAAGATGTTCATTATGTTAATGAACCGAAGTGAATCCAATTTAATCAATTCATTTTTTGTGTGCTTATCATATGGGATCGAAAATTATTATTATACCTTATTTTTGAAAGAACTGAAAGTTAGTTGAGATAATGGGTAATCCATTTTGGAATCCATTCCCATATTCCATGGCTGGAAGACAATCCAGTATAATTAATTATATTTTTGATTGGTCGTGGTATCGACAAAATTTATATTCCCTGGTATATTTATTCTTACAATAAACTGATTTATTATTTGGTTTTAATTATTGCGTGATGCTTTATAAAGGTGATGGAAGGGTGTATTAAGAGAGCCATCGCTAGGTATTTTAGGGTTTACCACACCTTTGAGATTCTTTCTTCCTTTTGAAGAACTCTTGTGTTTTGAGCTAGTTTTTTCTTTCTTTGAGCCTTGGTCAGTCTTAATACATCCTGTTAGGTGTTCGAGTGGCCCTATTATCCCTTTGTCTGTTGGTAGAACTTGGGGGTTCTTCTAGCCGGGGATTTTCAGGTTCTACGAACCAGCTATCATCGAGGGATTCAACAGGTATTCGTAGGTAATACGGGTACAGTACTATAAAGTTTTGTCCCGACACAGTTCAGTTGCCATTATGCGTTGGAACAGGGAGGAGTGTGCCTTTGCCGTTGAGGCCTACTTTTCGAGCGGATGTTCTGTGATCGCAACCCGGAGCGCCTTTCGGAGGCGCTTTAATTTAGCCCCGTTGGCTCCTGTCCCGGACCGGAAATCAATTGTTACGTGGGTCACTACGTTCAGACGAACTGGAAGTGTGACAGGACGAAAAACTGGAGTCCCTCGGCATATTCGATCACCTGAGAACATTGAGGCAGTGAGAGCTTCAGTGTTGCAATCACCACGGCGGCGTTCTGCACGGAAACATGCGTCTACCCTTGGACTTTCCGATCGGTCTGTGCGAAGAATTCTTTATGCTGATCTTCATTTCCATCCGTACAAGATGGCGAGTTCGCAGGAACTTTCTGAACGTGACTTGTCGGCGGAACGCGTATTAGGTTCTCCTCGAAGTTGTTCCTGAGGACGCTATTGTTGATTTTTTTTAGTGATGAAGCCCATTTTCACTTGTGTGGATCCGTTAACAAACAAAGCATGCGCTACTGGACTGCCACCAATCGTTAAGAACTTTTGTATTCACCTAAAGTCACAGTGTGGTGTGCACTGTCCTCAGCAGGAATTATTGGTCCCTAATTCTTTGAGGAAAATGCAGTCACAGTTACAGTGAATTCGGACCGGTATGTAGGCATATTACAGGATATTTTTCCCATGGTTGGATGAGTTGGACTTAGGGGACATTTGGTTCCAACAAGACGGTGCAACGGCACACACTTCAAGAGCATCGTTGGCTATTTTGAGGAACACTTCCCGGAGTACCTCATCTCACTGAGAGGCGATTTGGAGTGGTCGGTGTTTTTTTTGAAATCCCGTGCTTATGTGAACCGTCCAACGACCCTACAAGATTTGAAGACCAACATCCAGGAAGAAATTGCCAACACAACGCCTGATATGCTAGCAAGAGTCATGACAAACGCCAGAAAGCGGTTTACTCAGTGTATGGAGAATGGGGGACGTCACCTACCTGATTTTGTCTTCAAGACTAAGTAAAACAAAACTTTATGTATGCGCCTACATTATAAAAAAATATAAAAGTTTTCTGATTCATACAATGGGTTTTATTACGTTTTAAAAAAGGAAGTTATGCTGCCGGACCCTGTATAATGCTTGGACTCGTTTAGACAATGTCGATCAGGCTTAGGATCGCCTTCAACCATTTAATGGCATGTTTCCTATATTTCCGCACATATACTTTGATCCTATCTTCCCAGTATCTACAGAATAAAAAGCACAATAACCATAGCACCATGGCATAACTTTCTATTCATTGTTGTTTTATGTTTATTATTGTCTCCGCTAGAGTAAAAATTAGCGCTATTTTGTTTACATTTTATAGCTCAAAATTACAGTGTTTCTAATTGATTAATTTAACGAAATGCGATGTAAGCATTAACTTGTTATGAAGTGTGCTTATTTTCTTATACCACCAAGAAACAAAACAGTCTCTAAAATGGCGAGATTACTTACTCACTGGATTATGAGTCCCACAACGGAAATTATTGCCATGGCTGTCGTGGGAATGGTATGTTTAAAGTTTTCACTAAGTTTAGCGTTTTATGTGTCTTCTCAATCCTCAATCCTTGACAGGGTGGGAAGGAAGGAAAGCTTGTAATTTTATGTAACCGTTGATCTCGTAATCATGAGCCAAGGGACCTCCCTTTGTTTTCGTTTCTGTATGGAATTAAAAACCCCGGAGGTGACATATCGCCTCAAAAATTCCACATGCATTAATAGGGAAGCTTGTCAAGGTGTGATGGCACATTTGAAGATCAAGCATCATTCTTTCCGGTTCTGTCGCCTCCTCAAGTGATCTGGTCAACCCATCTGTTGGAATATTACTTTGAGGTAACTTCCCTTCTCTATTTCCCTGCACTAACATATTTTTCCATGCCAGCATACCTTAATGAGACGTGTCTGAAGTATCTCAGATAAGCATTAATTATTTTCATGAGCTTATCTTTCACCTGAAGCTCCTTTAAAACACATGCGTTGTTCCAGTAGCATAAACTGCATTTAACACTTGGGGTAGCTCTAGTTTTGTAGAGTAATGCTATGCCTATTTATTAAAAATAAATTAAGAGTGCAGCCATTATTCCAATAGGAATACCTTGCTTGAATTAACTGTCATTTAATAGTTAGCTATTGGCACAGGCTAGAGTAAAATGTGGCGTTTCATCGATGTCAGACCCACTCATGGCTGTGATTATATGGAAGCTGCTGAGGTATGAGTGGTGTTGAGTAATGACCTTCAGGGCATAACCAGTGCCTGAGGATGTAGTGAAAGGTTCTACTCGTAGGGCTAGTACTGCTGTAATGGCTCAGTGAGGAAAGCAGATGAAAACTAGCTCACCCATTATACTATTTCCTTCAAAGAGTTCTTCTTGAATTTTTCTGTCTGAGGTTTTCATTGCAAAGAGTAGGCTACTTACTCTGGTATACGGTATTCGATCTTAAACGCCGAAGAAACTCTTTTATTTATTTATTTATGTGAATTTATCTTCAGTTCTATGCAAAGATGTTTATAAAATTCTTACGAACGTCAATAAACTGTTAAGATCTGAGGTAAAGAAGAATATGCTGAATGACGTAGTATCGGCAAGGAAAGAAATTGTGGTGGCTCTACAGAACAGGAGAACAAGTGTTTAAAAAATTGTAAGTACGGTAATGAAATTGGCCAAAATACCTGTAGTAATGGTATCTGGAGATAATATAGTAATAGATGTTCACTCGTCCGCTGCCGTACACCCACCATCCCGCCCTAATAGGAGCAAGACTTATATGGCTGAAATTGCTACCCTGCCGTCCATCTTTGTGAAGGAGTCCATAATGCCAACCCCACGCATTCGGTACCAATGGTTTTGACTAGACCAATATTTTCGTCCAGACCACTAGAGGATTGATAGCGCGGCCCGCTTGGATAACACCCCTGGTTTTAGTCACGCACAGTGGGGGAAGTCACGCATCAATAATCTTTATCCAGGGCAATGGTTTTGCCTTTTATTTCATTTTCATGTTGGCAACGTGTCACGTGGGTATGACGTATTGTACGGTGTGATGTTAAAATGGCTGACCTTGTTCAAATGAACATGACCAATAATGCTTTATTTACGTTAACAGTAATTATTTCCGGTGCAGCAGTGGCAATTGAGAATGTGAAACGACGCCCAACAACTCCCAACATCTCCGAGAAGGGTTTGTCAATCATAAATACTATATTTTCAGTGATATACCTTGTTGAAAGTTACCGAGGCTTGGTCTCCTGTTCTGTAGTTTTAATGAAATTGTTAGTCTCAGTAAATGTATTAGACTACAGGTAAAGGTAGCCTATTTATTATTTATTAATAAACTGCCCTATGATGTCAATATAACTTCTGTAAAATATATTTTTTTAAATAAGTTCACTTGATGTCAATTATGTCACACATCGATTTAATCGACTACACACATGTCCCATATTTTGTTTTTAGGAATCTGGCAACCCTGAGTAGTACGCTACAATATAGCGCTCCCTTCGATATTGGTGGGTATCTACCCACATGACCCACGGTGGTACTTTTAGAGGATCCTACAAGCCTCCGGGCTGACTACCTAACAGACAGATGTAAATGATTACCATTAAATTGGATAAATTACATCTTAAAAGCAACTGCCCTACAGTTACCGCTACAATTACTTACGTGAAAAGCAACTGCCTTATTTACTGCTACAATTACTTACGTAAAAAGCAACTGCCTTAGTTACTGCTACAATTACTTACCTGAAAAGCAACTGCCTTACAGGTACTGCTACAATTATTTACGTGAAAAGCAACTGCCTTACAGTTACTGCTACAATTACTTAAGGAAAAGCAACTGCCTTGGTTACTGCTACAATTACTTACGTGAAAAGCAACTGCCTTACAGGTACTGCTACAATTACTTACGTGAAAAGCAACTGCCTTAGTTACTGCTACTATTACTTACGTGAAAAGCAATTGCCTTACAGTTACTGCTACAATTACTTACGTGAAAAGCAACTGCCTTAGTTACTGCTACAATTACTTACGTGAAAAGCAATTGCCTTACAGTTACTCCTACAATTACTTACGTGAAAAGCAACTGCCTTAGTTACTGCTACAATTACTTACGTGAAAAGCAACTGCCTTAGTTACTGCTACAATTACTTACGTGAAAAGCAACTGCCTTAAAGGTTCAGCTACAATTACTTACGTGAAAAGCAACTGCCTTGCAGTTACTGCTACAACTTCTTACGTGAAAAGCAACTGCCTTAGTTACTGCTACAATTACGTGAAAAGTAACTGCCTTACAGTACCGCTACAATTACTAACGTGATAAGCAACTGTCTTACAGGTACCGCTACAATTACTTACGTGAAAAGCAACTGCCTTTCAGTTACCGCCACAATTACTTACGTGAAAAGCAACTGCCTTACAGTAGCCGCTACAATTATTTACGTGAAAAGCAACTGCCTTACAGGCACCGCTACAATTACTTACGTGAAAAGCAACTGCCTTACAGTAGCCGCTACAATTACTTACCTGAAAAGCAACTGCCTTACAGGTACCGCTACAATTACTTACGTGAAAAGCAACGGCCTTAGAGTTACCGCTACAATTACTTACGTGAAAAGCAACTGCCTTAGAGTTACCGCTACAATTACTTACGTGAAAAGCAACTGCCTTAGAGTTACCGCTACAATTACTTACGTGAAAAGCAACTGACTTACAGTAGCCGCTACATTTACTTACGTGAAAAGCAACTGTCTTACAGGTACCGCTACAATTACTTACGTGAATAGCAACTGCCTTACGGGTACCGCTACAATTACTTATGTGAAAAGCAACTGCCTTACAGGTACCGCTACAATTACTTACGTGAAAAGCAACTGCCTTACAGGCACCGCTACAATTACTTACGTGAAAAGCAACTGCCTTACAGGCACCGCTACAATTACTTACGTGAAAAGCAACTGCCTTACAGGCACCGCCACAATTACTTACGTGAAAAGCAACTGCCTTACAGTAGCCGCTACAATTACTTACCTGAAAAGCAACTGCCTTACAGGCACCGGTACAATTACTTACGTGAAAAGCAACTGCCTTACAGGCACCGCTACAATTACTTACGTGAAAGGCAACTGACTTACAGTAGCCGCTACAATTAGTTACGTGAAAAGCAACTGCCTTACAGGTACCGATACAATTACTTACGTGAAAAGCAACTGCCTTACAGGCACTGCTACAATTACTTACGTGAAAAGCAACTGCTTTACAGGTAACGCTACAATTACTTACGTGAAAAGCAACTGCCTTACAGGCACCGCTACAATTACTTCCGTGAAAAGCAACTGCCTTACAGTAGCCGCTACAATTACTTACCTGAAAAGCAACTGCCTTAGTTACTGCTACAATTACTTACGTGAAAAGCAACTGCCTTAGTTACCGCTACAATTACTTACGTGAAAAACAACTGCCTTAGTTACCGCTACAATTACTTACGTGAAAAGCAACTGCCTTAGTTACTGCTACAATTACTTACGAGAAAAGCAACTGCCTTAGTTACCGCTACAATTACTTACGTGAAAAGCAACTGCCTTAGTTACTGCTACAATTACTTACGTGAAAAGCAACTGCCTTAGTTACTGCTACAATTACTTACGAGAAAAGCAACTGCCTTAGTTACCGCTACAATTACTTACGTGAAAAGCAACTGCCTTAGTTACTGCTACAATTACTTACGTGAAAAGCAACTGCCTTAGTTACTGCTACAATTACTTACGAGAAAAGCAACTGCCTTAGTTACCGCTACAATTACTTACGTGAAAAGCAACTGCCTTAGTAACTGCTACAATTACTTACGTGAAAAGCAACTGCCTTAGTTACTGCTACAATTACTTACGTGAAAAGCAACTGCCTTAGTTACCGCTACAATTACTTACGTGAAAAGCAACGGCCTTATAGTTACCGCTACAATTACTTACGTGAAAAGCAACTGCCTTAGAGTTACCAATTGTTCAGTTACCGCGGCTTCGGTGGTGTAGTTGGTAGCATGCTGAACTGTTGTGCCCAAGATGGCTGGTTCAAACCCGGCCGAAGTTGTCGGATTTTTTAAGAGCGTTAAAACTCCTTCTGTATGCCTTCCTTCGGAGGGGAAGTAAAGCCGGTGGGCCCATGTCATTAGATTTATGGCATGTTAAATATCCTTCCACAGACTAAACTTGTGTGAAGCAAAGTTATTAGGTTAGATTTCGTCGGAAAGCTCTATCAAACTTCCAACGTTCACCACTAGGTATCATTGATATCTGATAGCGAAAGTTGGAACTACTTGAAATTGAACGGATCTTGTAGCTCACCCTAAGGGCGTCTGCTGGAAGCAGTTACAGATTCAGGCGAGCCGAACATGCCCTCGGACACTCCCGGCACTAAAAGCCATACGATAAATAAATAAACCGCTACAATTACTTACGTAAAATGTAACTGCCTTACAGTTACAATATTCAACGTAATGCATTGTTACTTTTATATTATACATCAATTGCCTAATAACACTTTCCCCGCTCGTATAATTGCTTAACTTGAACGGAACAATGGATTTCAGTAATATGGTAGAATAAAATGGCTTTGCGATGTTTAAATCATATTTAATTTTTATAAATATTGATTATTGAGACAGTCTCATCTCTGTATATTTATTTAAAAATCGCTTATCCTCCCAGCTCGGCTTCACCCACGGACTCGACGAGGGATCATTCCTCTACCGTCGCAAGGACGGTGTCTGGGAGCTGAACACACGTTGTCATCTGATACAACTGGGGATCGTGACAGACCGCTAACTTGGGTCTGATTAAGTTGTTGTTGATTCTTTTAGGGGCTTTGCGACATCGTGGTCATGTAACGCCGTGTACGTGGGTGTGTGTAGAATTTGTTTGATAAACTGTATTACCGTGATGTCTGTACTAGTGAGATTTTTTGTAATCTAGATAGGATTTGGGCAGGAAGCGGCCGTGACCTTACGTTAGGTACCATCTCGGCATTTGCCTGGAGTGAAAGTGGGTAACAACGTAAAACCACTTTCAAGATGGCTGAGGTAGGAATCAAACCCACCTCTTCTTAATTTTATTTCTCAGAGCCGGGAATCGGACCCGGGCCTTCATGGTGACAGCCAAGAATGCTAGCCACTACGCAACGAGGCGGTATGGATCTAATTAAGGAAGGGGCAGTGAAAGGATTATGGAAGGAAGTCAGCCGTGGACCTGTTAAAAGGAACCGTCCTGGCATTTGCCTGGTGGTGGAAATGGAAAACCAGGAAATCCTTTTTCAGGACGGCCGAGACATGAGGCATGAGGTAGCGCGTTAGCGCTCTCGGCCAGTCTCTGCAGATTACGACTTGTAAATTAATTCCTTAGGGACACATATTTAAGTTGATATACCCTTACTTTCCCGATGACCCAGAATCACTTCTTTATCAAATCCTTGTCTAACCTTATCTTAATGAGGACCGGTGAGAGGTCACCTGGGTTCAGGTGTCTGGACATATTTTTGACCTAGAAACACAAGTTTGCCCTAAGACACTGCAAATACACAGATTCAGGCGAAGTTAAAGTAATGTTTATGAGCAAGTCCCGGATTCTTAGGTACTGACCTATTTTACTCTCCAAATTTCAGTTATAAAATTTTAAAATTAATAAAACAATCAAAAAGCAAAAATAAAAAAAAATAAAGCAATTTAAAAACTAAAAATAAATAAACAATAAATTTTAACAATTAAATTTAAAAAATTAATAATAAAAAAATAAAATTAATGTTTCAAATACCAACGAGTGACATCCTTGACTTTTATAGAGCCTAAATTGACTTAATTTTACGTTAGAACCTAATAAGACCTATTTTTCATGATGGAACCTTAAAAAAATCGATTGATTTAAGCAAATAGAGTACATTTTTATATAAAATATTTTCAAAGCGAAAAGAGCCGTTCGAATAAGAAAAATGTTAAATAATTATGATCTTATGAAATCTTAAGTAGCAACAATCCATCGCGTTCTCTTTGAAGAAAAAGTGCAAGAATTATTGATTTGGAACTTAAAGGAAACAGCCAAAATGAAGTTAGCACGTCTTACCTCATATGAAGTGTAACGCAGTTTCCCAGCTTTTAAGCGCATTTTAACAGAAGACAAAAGAGGTTTTACACCTGAGAATCTTTCTAAGTACTTCATTGTTCTGAATACTTGTTTATTTATTTAGCGTATGGCAACTGAAGAGCAACTAATATATAAAGTTTACAAATACTGATAATCTACAAGTCAATGTCTTAAGGTTTGGTTTCCTCCAGTAGCGGTACCGCTTTCTAGCGGCCGTAATGTGACGGCGAATGACGTCACGAAAACGTTCCGCATAGAAACAAAGGCGAGTGGTTTTCTAGGAAGCGTTGACTACCACCGTCACATAAAGTTGCGGTAGCGTCATTCATATGACGGTCGTGAGTGCGGTAGCAAACAGTTCGTCAACGTTTTTGTACGGTGCGTGCTGAAAGTAGTCATGACTAATAAAATGATATATTGGAGTATGGAAGAAGAGGAAATATTAATAGATTTCGTAAAGAATCATGAGGCATTGTATAATGTGAAGAGTAAAGATTACAGACAAGCCCAAATGAAGCAACATCTTTGGCGTGAAATTGGCGGTATACTTAAGAAAACAGGTATGATATACAGTATATTTCATTTTTATGGTTATGTTGATACATTGTAATTATAACTGGCATCTTCTAAAAATCACAACATATACCTTATTTATCGTATAATTACATCGTCCAACAAAATGACTGGCCTGCATTGTATACCATGTTAAACATTAATTAATTAATTGGATTATAGGATGTTTAGTAATGTTTTAACAGAATAAAATACACTTCTGTCACTCAATATCACCAGGTTAAATCGTGTGCAGTGAGTAACAATTAAGATTTCAGTAATGTGCTGCATAATTATTCTGCCATTCAACAGCACCAGGACCATTGAAATAGTTTTTAAATATTTCTCGGATTTGCATGGGTGAATTTCGTATGCGAACGTTATTTGCTGCTAGTGGGAACAAATTTTCTGCAGGAAGTGGAAGTGCATCATCAATATGCACGTTAGCTGGAGGGGGTAATTTTGCTTCTCGTAAAATGTTATGTAAAATACAGGCACAGGCAATTAACTTATCAGCAGTTTCAGGGGCAGTAGCGATTGGCTGAAAAAAAATTCGAAAATAGGCGCATAAAATTCCAAAAGTATTTTCAGTCGTTCTCCTAGCTCGCGATAGTCGATAGTTATATACAGCTTTCGACGGATCACTCAAAGATTGCTGTCTGGGGTAGGGTTTCATCAAATGTTCGTGTAAAGCAAAAGCTTCATCTCCAACTATCACATGAGGTACAGCATTATCTGTTCCGGGCAATGTTTTCGGTGGGGGTATATTAAACTGATTGCCTTGAATGTTCTGTCCTAGTTTGCTTTTTAAGTAGACACCTGCGTCTCCTTCTCTGCCATAAGATCCGACATCTATTGCAATGAATTTGCAATCAGCATCGACAACCGCTAGCATAACGATTGAATAAAACTCCTTATAGTTAAAGAATGCCGATCCACTATTTTTGGGAGCCCTTATCCTTATGTGTTTCCCGTCAATCGCCCCCACACAGTTCGGGAAATTCCATCTTGATAAATATGCGTTAGCAGTTCTTCGTAGTTGTTCTTCTGTTGGTGATGGCAGTTCTAAACCGAACATAGTTGTGGTGATGCTGCGAGCAACTTCCTTTATTATGACACTTATCCAAGAATGGGATATTCGAAATTGGAAAGCTAGTGATCTAAATGACTCTCCTGTAGCCAAGTACCTAAAAGAAAGAAAGAAACAAAAACATGATATATTTTTGAAATTTAAATGTAATTGTTTCTCCCTGCTCATGTGTTCTACAGATGTTGACTGCAGCAAGAGGTGGGCCTACATAAGAGATTATTATGTTAGACGCAGAGGAAAACCAATAACTGGCTCCGCTGGTGACGCAGCAAAGAAGAGAACTGTGCTTCTGTCATTCTTAGATGACTTCAGTTCATTGAAAAGAAGGTAAAGAAAAGGAACGTTTAATCGTAAATTATATACTGTCACAAAACTAAATAGGGCTAATACATTTTCAGTAGAACAGATACTTATTGGATCACTATTCGTGGGCTTTAGTGTTTATTTTCCTAATGATCATATTATTCCGTATTTCAGCACGATTACCAATGTTGTTGGAGATAAGGGCTGTGAAGATGTAAATATCAACGGAACTCCTGCTGTAGCGGAGGATACTCAGGTCTACAAAGAAGGAAGTGACTTGATAAACTTGGAGGAAGATGAGGCGGAGAACGTTCGTAAAGAGATGGAACCACCAAAAAAGAGGAAAAGATCAGCGCATTCTGAGGAACGACTGCAGCTGCTGAAACAAATAGCCGAGCGGAACGTAAATTCCACCGCACAATTAGACGAAACAGATCATTTTTTCATGTCTATGGCGAAAAGTGTAAAAGAACTTCCTCGACATGTACAAGTACAACTGAGGATGCAAATTTCCACGCTGGTTGGTAATGTTGAATTACGGCATTTATCAAACGACCCAACATCAAGAACATCTAGGCCTAGCAGCAGTCACAGTGAAAGTATAGGAGATGTAATGTCTCCTGCACCAACCGGACAGTTGACATTTACAGAAAATGAGCCAAGCGAACTAACACACTCGATATTGTTTTTAAATGATATAACCGATGTGATTTAAAATAACAATAGTCAGTTTATAGATACGGTATATGAAAAAACGAAATATTATAATATATTGTTGTTAATTAATATACTAAACTAACCTTAAAAATACACAGAGTTTCTGTTCAGGAGATATTGGTCTTTTGTTTCTGTTGTATGGTACTGAGGTGATGGCATCTTTTATGTACGGTAATTCAGAACATAGTCAAATAACACAGGTGTCAACCGAAAATATTCTCTGAATTTATCTTCATTGCTGTGCAAATGACGACGCACTAACATTTCATATGCACCTTCTGTAGGACGCCTTTTAAAAATATCACTCGCACCCGAACGTTCCCTATCATCTTCGGATGACTCTTCTTCTTCCAAAATTATTACGAGTGCAATGTCAAGATCATCCATTTCTTATTCAACGTTCTTATTGCCCCGCTGCGCTAGTCTGCCTCAACGAGGAACAGCTGACTGAGGATGGATGATCGGCAGCGGTCGTGGCTATTCGGGTCGCTTCGTCACACTGATAATTAGCTCTAGCTTTACACCATTGTTCACCGTCAAGACGGTCCCCAGTTTCTATACGTCATTCGCCGTCACATTACGGCCGCTAGGAAGCGGTACCGCTACTGGAGGAAACCAAACCTTAAGTCTTTAATCCATTGAAGGGCTGAAGCCGTTACTTCAAAGAAATCTTCTGGGCTTCCAGAATAAGCTCGTCTGCTGCAGGATGTTACAATGTGTTTGATGGTCTGGTCCTCAATGCCACAGTCACATTGGGAAGATACCGCCAATCCCCATCGGTGGAGGTTCTGTGCACAAATGCCATGGCCTGTACGGAGCCTGTTAAGTGTCTTCCAAACACGTCGCGGTAGTTCCATGCCAACTGGCTGTGTACCTGGTCTAACGAGAGCCTGGTAGTCCACATGTGCAGCTCTAGTCCACATTCCTGACCATTTCCTGTTCATGTTGAAATTCATTGCTTGCAACGATTCTGCCAGTATGACGGGTGGCCGTCTGGATTTTAATCGGCTTTTTTAAAGTACAGGTATATCAGAGTGGATTGGAAGCTGAGGATTGATAATTAACTTTTTATATTCCATTAGGAGTGCGTTCTGTCTCCGCAGATTTGGTGGCGCTAGAGAAGAGGAGTAGACTTTATGCACCCTGGTATTGTTCTCATTGCCACATTTAGCTGGACATCGATTTTACCCACATGTGGGGTGTTTAGCCACACGGGAGCACAGTATTCAGCAGCAGAGTAGACGAGTCCTAAGGAAGAACATCGTAGTGTTGTAGCAGTTGCACCCCATGAGGTTACGCAACTTCTGGATGATATTATTTCGCGATCTCAGCTTTGCTGCGGTGTTTTCTATACGACTTCGGTATGATAGAGTTCTATCCAGAGCCACGCCCAAATATTTCGGAAAAACTTGGTGATGAACAGCCGGGTCATTATAGTTGACTTTTAACTTTGCATCAGCCATTCTATTGTTAAGATGAAAGCAGCTAACTTCAGTCTTCGTTGGGTTTGGTGTTAATCTCCACTTTTTAAAGTATTCATGCATTGTCGTTAAATCAGCAGAAAATACCGTTTCTCCAGCTTCAAGACTTTTATATTGAGTGACCAAAGCTAGATCATCTGCATAAATGAACTTCCTTGATACTGTTACATGGAGGTCAGAAGTATATAACAGCGCCGGAGCCAAGACAGAACCTTGAGGAAGACCATTATTAAGTTTCTTCTGTCTGATTAAATGATTACCGAGGACCACTCTAATGTATCTCTTAGTCATCATCATCATCATCATCATTTTCTTCGGCTTATCCCAATTAATTGGGGTTGCCGGAGCCAACCTGGCTCATTTTGGTTTTTGGCCGGGGATTTAAGACCGGATGCCCTTCCTGACGCCACGTGATTTTTCAGGTGAAAATTTCGCCCAGCTGTCACCGGGATTCGATCCCCGGCCGTCCGGGTGAAAGACGAGCAGCTAAGCCATTGCGCCATCACGCTCCCCCAAATGTATCTCTTAGACAGCATGCTATTTATAAGTCTAATCATGGTTTGGCAGGGTATAATATTTACTAATTTGTATAGGACTCCCTCTTTCCACACCGTATCATAGGCAGCTGTAAGATCAACAAAGGCCGCGGAAGTTTTTTTCAGTGTCATACTAAAGCAAAATTAGTATACTGAAAACTTTTGCACATGCAGTGTTCGAAATTAAAAGTATGTGTTTTTCAGTGTCATACTTATTCCTTCTTCTTCTTCTTCTTCTTTTCGTTTGGGCCTACTGAGGACCACGGGGCTCGTTTTGACTTCTTGTAAGGAATTTATGGTTCTTCTTAGCCCAGGCAGCTTTCATCTTCTGGCAGTGTGTCTGCTTTCTTTCCTGTGTCCACTCCGGTCTGGTAGTCCCTGTACTCTTCCTGATGGTGAAAGACACTGGAAAGACACCATGTTGAATCATCTGTCAGAATTGTGATCGATCCTGTATGTTTTTTTTATGAAATTCCAAGTTGCTCTAGGTCTGACTTCACTGTGGTGATCCATTTGTTTTTGGACGCTTTCCCTCTTCCAGTCGTGATGAAGATCTGTCTGGTAAGTCTATCTGGACCCATGCGTGTCAGATGTCCGTAGAAAGCTAATCGTCTCTTCCTCACGGATGTGATGTGACGATATCTTCTTGTTGATCATAGAGCTGTGCCTGATCCTGTAAGTACCACCCTCTTCCCTTATTGGTCCTAAAATCCTTCGAAATATGTTCCGTTCCTTGAGCTCTAGTTTCCTCAGTGGGCCTTTCCGGTTCATCAGGTGACACTCAGAAACATATAGAACGGAAGGTCTTACTACTGAGTTGTAATGTAGAAGTTTAAGGTTCTTAGAGAGGCACTTGGATGTGTAGATGATCTTACAGGAGTGGTAGACCCTTTCCAGTTTCGTGCATCTAGTGTCTATTGCTAAGGTCTCACTCTCGTTTGCTGGAATCCACTCCCCTAGGTACTTCACTGCAGGAACTTTTTGAATTGCGGTGTCTTTCACAAGAATAGAAGATGGGGCTCCCTTTATATTTGTCATGAACACGGCTTTTTGTATATTGACCTTCAAGCCAGTTTTAGCTGCTAGGTTTGTGTGTCTATTGAATCATACGCCTTCTGGAAATCCACTAGTATGACTACCCATCGATGTCCGCCGCAATTCTTGTACCTTAAGATTGTCTTGAGGTTTTGTATTTGCTCTATGCATGATCTATTTGCACAAAAACCGGCCTGATATTCACCTAGTTGGGAATCTAGTTGACTAGTAACTCTGGTTAGCAAGGCTTTAGATATTATCTTGTATGTGACAGATATTAGAGAGATGCCTCTGTAGTTATCAAGGTCAATCCTACTACCTTTCTTGTGTAGAGGATGGATCACAGCTGAGGTTCATCCCTCAGGTAAAGTCTCCGTTGCCCAAATGTCCTGTATGATTTGATGGAGGTTTTGTACTGATTGTTCATCAGCATGTTTCCACATTTCTGCAACTATACCGTCTTCACCTGAGGCCTTGTTGTTCTTTAGGCTCTTGATAATCTCCCTTATTTCTTCTACGGTTAGCGGTAAGGAGTCTGGATTTCTGGAAGGAGGGTCATGGAAGGTGAGTCTCTCTTCAGGTTCCTCTGCATTGAGGAGCTTCTTGAAATACCCTGCAAGGGTACTGGTGCAATCCTTGTTGTTGTACTGAAGTTTTCCATCAGATCCACTTATTTATTTATTTATTTATTTATTTATTTATCGTATGGCTTTTAGTGCCGTGAGTGTCCGAGGACATGTTCGGCTAGCCAGAGGCTGTAGCTGCTTCAAGCGGACACCACTAGGGTGAGCTACAAGTTCCGTTCAATTTCAAGTAGTTCTAACTTTCGCTACCAGATATCAATGATACTTAGTGGTGAACGTAGGAACTTTGATAGAGCGTTGCAACGAAATCTAACCTAGAAATTTAGCTCCACACAAGTTTAGTCTGTGGAAGGATCTTTTACATGCCATAAATCTATGACATGGGACCGCCGGCTTTACTTCCCCTCCGAAGGAAGGCATACTGAAGGATTTTAACGCTCTTAAAAATCCGACGACTTTGGCCCGGTTTGAACCCGCTATCTTGGGCACAGCAGTTCAGCATGCTACCAACTACACCACCGAAGCCGCTAGTGTCATACTAATCGTAGGTGTAGCTTATTGAAGTTGGTACTTTCAAGTACATACTAAAGTTAAAATTAATTTAAGTTTATACATTTTAAAGTTACAGTGTTTTAAACACGATAGCATGCCCAGTGAGAAGGCAAGTATTATTATATTACAATAATCCCATAAATTCCTAAATTCAACATATAAGTTCCTATAAAGTCCTAATAATATCACCTAATTTTAATTTTCTAGAATCTAAATATCCGGGGCTTGGTTCAAGAGTCCGAGGTCGAAGTCAGACTTGGATAAACGGAGATTTAGAAAAGTAATTAAATACGATACCGGCCATGGTGGCCAAGAGCCACGCTAGTTCGTGCCTAATTTCTGACATCGGGAGAGCGTGGATTTGAATCCCACCTCGGCCGTCCTGAAAATGGTTTTCATGTTAGTTATTGTAGTTTTAAGGGGCGGAACTACGAGGTCATCTTCCCCATGGTTTTCATGGTTTCCCCATTTTCACCACCTGGCAAATGCTGGGACGGTTCCTTTCAACAGGGCCACGGCCGACTCCCTTCCAAATTCCCCTCCTTAATTAGACCCAAGTTAGCGGTCTGTCACCATCCCAAGTTATTTATAAGGTGCGTTCAAAAAGTAACGAGCCGGAGGCTGTAATGCGCTAACCGGTGACGACATGGGCTAATCGTGGCGTGTGTAACGAGGTGTGGTTCCGACCAGAGCGTGGAAGATCACATCCCGTCGCTAGAGGGCACGCGTGCACGTCACGTGACGATACAAAGCGAGCAGCAGCATGCATCAATCGTCCAACCAAGACCAAGACAGTAGGCCATTCGACATGCTTCCTGGTGTGGTTGAAGACTGTGGGGCACCCATTGGGCACACACCTTCTTCAAGTGCAGTCGTTCCTTCATGATGGTGTGCACACTTCCGACGCTCAATCCGACCACGGCGGCTATGTCGTTCACTGTGACTCGGCGGTCCTGGGTAATGAGTGCATCAACCAGTTGGACGTTGTCATCGGTAATGCAGGGGGGTGCCCCAGACCGGGCATCATCGGCTAACGACACCCGTCCTTCCCTGAAGCGCTTGTGCCACGCCTTGACCCTTGCAAGTGACATGCAGTGTTCGCCGTACACTTGTGACATTCGGCGATGAATGTCCGTTCCCCCTACTCCTTTCGCTGTCAGAAACCGAACAACACCTCTTTGCTCTTCGTTTGACGCCTCCATGTCACTGTTTGCAATGCGACTGGCAGCGTTGGACGATTGATGCATGCTGCTGCTCGCTTTGTATCGTCACGTGATGTGCACGCGTGCCCTCTAGCGACGGGCTGTGACCTTCCACGCTCTGGTCGGAACCACGCCTCGTTTCACGATTAGCCGATGTAGTCACTGGTTTGCGCATTAGAGTTTCCGGCTCGTTACTTTTTGAACGCACCTTATACATAGCCTAGCTAATGATTAATTATTTACAAATTTGTATTTCAGTGCTTCACTGCTCTGGAGAACTCGATCTTCAACGTCAAAGGTCTGCTGAGTGAAGTGTGGAACATTGTGCTGCCTGACAGCCAGTTCAGTGCGGAACTACAATACGCCATCAAGACAAGTAGGTGCGCTGTTTGGGTCTTCTTTAACACCTTAGAATACTTTCTGGTTCATTTGCATTTAGAACATACATACTGATTTCTTTAAACAGGGGATTTCAACCTTTCCCATTTTGGTGGCCCTCTTTTGTCTTGAAAAACTATTTTACAAATGATGACAATTAAAATGTCCTCGTAAATCATGGATCAGTTGTACAAGGTGAGTTATTTTTTTTTGCTGAAGCGTGGCTGTGGGCTAACCATGCGCGTGTGAGTCTTTGTTAGCCAAGGCAGCTTGGGCTCCAGCTCCTGCGTTGCTTACACTATCGCGCAAGCAGCGGCCCGAGTTGTCTTGGCTGGCCGGAAGCAGCGCTCCAACAAAAAGAAAGAAACAAAGGCACCCTATACACGTCTATATTTGATTACCAAGCTCCGGATTCTCAGGTTGTGACCTATTTTATTCCTGACCTTTTACTCTCCAAATTTTAGTTTATTTGAATGTTTTAGGTACCAACGAGTAATATACCGTACCTCAATTTTTATAGAGCCTAAAATTACCTAATTTTACGTTACCTATTTTTTGCGCTAGAACCTAATTCGGTTATTTAAGCAAGTAAACCTACATTTGTTTATTTAAAAATATTTCCAAAACGAAAGGAGAAAATCCCTATATATGTGTATTATATCGCTATATATAGGCCTATTATAATTGTGAAAGTTTGTGAGTGCGAGTGTTTGTTACCTCTTCACACTAAAACGGCTGGACGAATTTGGATGACATTTGAAATGGAGATAGGCCTAGCTTATTCCCTGGATTAACACATAGGCTGCCTTTCATCCATATACAGGGTGTATCTTAATTATACCGACAAAAAATCAAGGACGCTCTGCGTGTTATGTAAAAGACGATGCCGCAATTGGATTGGCGGAGAAAATTTTTCCCTCCGAGAAAATGGGGTTACTTTGTTACTTCCGGGCGCGCGATTCAAATCTACGAACTCGCCGTATTTGCTGAGCTAGAGAGCAAGCCGCTGGCCACCGCTGTGCTTCTATGTTGGTCGAAGCGAGTACAGAAAACAAACTTACAGGAGGTGAAGGTCATTTGAGCTTATTGGAAGGCATTGATCTGACTTGACAACAAGTGCAATGGAAAAAATGACCAAGACGCTTGAAGGTGAAATAACCTGACCATCGTGGTGGCAGGGGAGTGTGAAAGGCATGCACACACATTTGTGAAACCACATGTATGCTAAACCAGTGACATCCTGTTTTGCTTCGTACGTGACAAAATGCAAGTTCATGTGAAATTTGATCTTCCACAGGTGTTCGCTTGGGTGTTATCTGTCCACGTGCGCGATAACTGTTAACAAGTCACATCCTGTTTTGCTTCGTACGTGACAAAATGCAAGTTCATGTGAAATTTGATTCGCCACAGGTGTTCGCCTGGGACGTTAGCTGTCCACGTGCCTGATAACAGAATGGTCAAAGCGTGGGAAAAAAAAGATTAGACATGCAACGTAGCATATATAAAGACATGTCGTTATCATTTCCACGCTCACTTAGGTGACTACCTTTGAACACACTGCGTTTATCAGTTTTGGTGTTGGTGGAAAATACTTAACCTTGTTGTGGGGTAGGTATTTATTTATTTATTTATATATTTATTGATTTTTATATAAATACATGCAATTATTTATTGATTAGGTAATTAATGATTTTATTTATTTATTTGTTTGCAGATAACGTGTATAGCCTACCTGTCGTGTGTCTGTGGGAAATATATTAAAGAAAGAGAAAGACAGACAGTTAGAAAAGAAAACCATTTCCATACTAGCCCACGAGACGGGAATATAGCAAAGCATTACACGTCAAGGTGAGATTTGTTTTTTTATATATAACCTGTTTGATTTTGTTTTGTTTATGAAAGGCATAAACTATATGTAATGGATATACTTATGGTGGTTTATTTTATTTCTTTTTAGATATTTGGAAAAAAAAAGGGTTCACTGCTATAGCAAATACAGTTGAAAACCAAGTGGCTTTAGAGTGGAACCATTGTCAAGCAGTCTACAGCTGAAAACTCAGGTGAGAGTGTTCTTTCAAAATAATGTCTTTTACTGCTGCGGATACGTTAACTTGGGAGCCCCTTGAGTCTTGTTTCAAATCGCGTGTGTGCTCTGGCCGCATAGTGAATGTTAGAAAAAGTTTGATTCCCAAAGAATTTTTAGAATCTTGTTTTGAAATTTTTAAAATTGAAATTTGTACAGCGCAAAGGTTGCATACGGCTTTAAAGGTGAATACAGAACTAGTGTGCGATTTCGTATATAAAAAGAAGGACGTGGAGCATAAAGAGACATTCTATATTTGCAGTAAAATGCAAGAGCTATTCATAGCCCATAATTTGGAACAGTGGTATGAAACCCACGTGGTGAATGCCTTGCTGTCAAAATTTGATAAACTGCAACAAGGACCGAGTGGTCTAGCCTTAGACAAAATTCATTATTTACAAATCAACATTTGTCATTTCAACCCGTTGAATGCTGGGTCTAGCTATATTAAAACACCGCCAGCAATAGCTTCGAAAAAGGCTGTGGTGAATATTAAGAATCGTGACAATGATTGCTTTCTGTGGGCTGTGGCTGCGTACTTGCAGCCAGCTCAAGATCGTCATGTTAACAGACCAGCAAAGTACAAGGCCAAGTTTGATGAATTAAAACAAACGTAAAATTTAACTCGAGTATCGTTCCCTATGGATCCATAGGTTTGAACAAGACAACCAGGACTTTTCGTTCATGGTGTATGGCCTTGATGGTAATGAGATTGTGGGTCCTTTTTATGCCTCAAAAGAACCAAAACGTCATCACATTCATCTTTTATATCTGTCTGAGGGAGAGGTGAATCACTATTGCCTCATTAAAAGCTTGAGTAGATTGCTAAGCAGACAAGTGTCTAAATATAAATGTAAAAAGCATATTTGTGATCGATGCTTGCAATATTTTAAAACCCCTACGCTTTTGGAACGTCATAGGGTAGATTGCGTTTCTCAGGAAGCGGTGAGATTGATATTGCCACAAGGGGACAAGGCTGTGTTAAAGTTTAAGGACATTCATAAGCGTGACACTGTTCCCTATGTGGTATATGCAGATTTCGAAGCTCACACTACACCCATGGCGGGATGTGAACCAGATCCCACCATCAGCTCAACCACACCCATTCAAAAACATGAACCTTTTGCCATAGGATTTAATGTGGTGTGTGCCTATGACCCCACACAATCCGTTTACAAATATCGCGAGGGGCCAGATTGTGCCAAATGGTTCTTGGATGAACTTGTCAAGTTGGCCGACCATGTAAAGGAATTATTGGACCACCCAGTACCCATGAGCCTATCTCCAGAACAGCAGCAGCAGTATGAGCATGCCATGACATGCCATATTTGCGAAAAGCCACTGATCAGTGCTGAAGACACCGTTCGTGATCACTCACACTTTACGGGGCAGTTTCGTGGAGCTGCGCATAGTAAATGCAATTTGAACTTTCCAGCTCCTCGCTTCATCAGTGTCTTTTTCCACAATCTGGCAAATTATGACATTCAGTTTTTGATTCGTGAATTGGGCCATGTCAACAAGGGCTCGTTTACCATTATTTCCCAAAACCATGAGCGTTTTACGGCCCTGACATGGTGGTTGGGCGACTTTAGCATTCGATTTTTGGATTCCTTTAAGTTTATGGCATCCTCGCTAGACAGCCTTGTGAATGGCTTGAATGAGGAGGAATTAAAAAATACTAGAATGCATTTTAATGATCCTGAGCAATTTCAATTGTGCATTCGGAAAGGTATATTCCCGTATGATTTCTGCAATAGCTGGGACGTGTTAAAGCAAAAAAAAAACTCCCACCACAAGAGAAATTTTACTCGAAACTAACACGCAGTACCGTTTCCGATGAAGACTATGCACATGCATGTCAAGTTTGGCGAGTGTTTGGCATGAACACGCTAAGTGAATATGCTTTACATTACCTAAAACTGGATGTATTGCTGCTCACTGATGTGTTTGAAAAATTCCGTGAGTTGTGTCAACACATTTACGGTCTTGACCCGGCTCACTATTATACGAGTCCTGGACTCTCGTTTGATGCTGCTTTGAAATACACTCAAGTGGAATTGGATTTACTCACTGATGTAGACATGGTTCTATTTTTTGAAAAGGGCATTCGTGGCGGTTTTGTGTCACTTAACCAGCGCCATGCCAAAGCGAACAATGTCTACATGCCTGATTATTCACCAGACAAACCAGAATCGTACTTAATGTACTATGACGTGAATAATTTGTACGGTTACGCCATGAGTCAGCCTTTGCCCTATGGGAAGTTTGCTTGGCTGACAGACAAACAAGTGTCAGAATTTGATGTGATCAAGGCTAGCCAAGAAACAGGCCGTGGATATGTGCTAGAAGTGGATATTGAATATCCCTCATCCCTGTATGATGAACATGCCGATTTCCCATTCTGTCTTGAGCAAATGGTTCCCCCTGACAGTAAAGTGAAAATTGAAAAACTCATGGGCACACTTTACAACAAAAATCGGTATGTGCTACATATCCAAATGTTGGTGCAATGCCTCGCCCAAGGCTTGGTGTTGAAGAAAATCCACAGGGGTATTTCTTTTGCTCAAAAAGCATGGCTTGAGCCATACATGCGACTCAACACAGAGCACCGACAAATGGCAACACAGCAGTTTGAAATTAATTTTTTTAAATTAATGAACAACTGCATCTATGGCAAGTCCATGGAGAATGTCCGCAAATACCGTGACATTAAATTGGTGAATGTCTGGGAGGGGCGGTGGGGTGCCCGGCGGTACATTGCCAAGCCAAATTTCAAATCGATCAAAATTATCGATGAGGATTTGGCTACTATTGAAATGAGTAAGACCAGCGTGACCATGGATAAGCCCATTTACTTGGGTCAAGTCATTTTAGACTTTTCTAAATCGGTCATGTATCGATTCCACTATGAGTTTGCCAAACGCCATTTTGAGGACGTCTCTCTTTTGTATATGGACACGGACTCATTCATTTACCACATTCGCCACTGCAACCCCTATGACGTCATGAGGCAACATAGTGACTGGTTCGACACCTCTTGCTATAGCGCTGACAACGTGTTTCAGCTGCCCATAAAAAACAAGAAGGTAATGGGCGTTTTAAAAGATGAATGCGGTGATTCCATTATGACGGAATTCGTAGGTTTGGCTTCAAAAATGTATGCTTACCGCACACTCGACTGTAAGGAAGCCAAAAGAGCAAAAGGTGTAGGTAGGGCAGTGGTAAAATCGCTACGTGTTGATGACTATCTAGCGGTTTTACGCACGGGCAAAGCTATGTCTCATACACAGTGCAGGATACAATCCAGCAACCATCATCTGTATCTTGTGGAACAGAGAAAACGCACCCTCGCCTCCATAGATAACAAGCGTGTGTGGGCTGATGACCTGCTCACTAGCCTGCCCTGGGGTTATGATCGCAAGGAGGAGGAGGTGTGATTTCACTGTATAATCGTTTATGGGACATAGCTTTATGTAACTTGTAGATTTAGTATTTTGTAAATATTGGTTTCTGTCATTGTAAATAGTAGATTTTGTAAATAGTGGCAAACCACTTGGACCATTTGCTCTTTGAAAAGTTCTATGCAAACTTATTTTTTAAATTTTTTGATTGGTAAATAGTGTGATTCTTTTAACGCTGTACAAAGTTGAGTTTTTTTTGTAAATATGAAATAAGTAAGATTTCTAGTAGCTTTTTTTTTCTTTTTTTTGAAATTGTAAAATGGTAAACTAAAAAAAGTTTTTTTGGGATGAGTGTGCATGTCGAGAATGTGCTTTTGGGAATAAATAAAGTGGTTGTGTTTGTTCCCAAAGACAGGTGTGAATGTATGAATGGAGAGAGAAAACTGGTGTGTATGGTTGACCAGAGCAAACACGGTGAGGTAGAGTGGGTGGGGAGGAGGTAAATGGTCACTTATATACTCATTTTGTTTAAAATAGTTTCGTTTTTTCATTGAAATGTGGCAGACAATAGACATTATTTTGTAAAAACAGTCTTACCTGCAGTAGTCGTAGACCTCGACGTTTCTCCAAACACCCATAAACTCACTGCAGCATCGCCATGGTCATGCACTTGCATCAACATCATTATCAAATATCAACTTTCGACATACACCAAATGGAAAAATGTGAAAACAGCAAAATGGAAAATCTATGTTTCCATATCACCAAAAATGCAAAACTTAAAACGGACATTTTTTTAAAACTAGAAATGGCCATGTGTGAAATTTGAAAATTCAAAAACTTCAAACGGACATTGTTTAAAAAGTGTCATCAGCAAAATGGAAAAATCCATATCATCAAAAACATTAAACCTAAAACGAACGTTTTCAAAAAACTGTAAATTGCAAATTGGCAAAATGACAATGTGTGAAATGTGAAAATGAGAAATCAGCCATCAACATCACGATTTCTTAAAATTAAAAATAACACAACATCGTGCTCTGGCAAACCTTTGTTTTTATTTCATAACTATAAGGCAATTGACAAATGAAATATAGAATACAAACAAATCCCAATTCCTCATCATTGCATCATCAACTTTCCTTTCATAGCACTCATGACAATTAGGGCTGCCATCCTTTCACCCACTGAGGCATCACTGGATGTGAAACGTTGTTTAGCTTTCTTCAATAACTATTTATCTGCCACATGTCTTAAACCAGGATGACTATGGCGGTAAGAAAGGTCATGTTCCTTGCATGCTTGATCCAAAAGATTAATGGGTACATCACCACGTTGTGAACGTTTTTCGAGACGAGTTCCAGGGCCGCAAAAACGATAACCTGGAAGATGGATTTCGAAAGGTAAGTATTGAATCACTTTGTCAATGACGCCATTGCCAGTACAGGTCTGGCATATCCTTTTCCATCGATGGTAAAAAGGTTTGGTCTTCCTCCTCTTCTGTGGACGATGTTTGTGTTTGTTGTTGTTGTTGCTTTTTCTCGCCATGACACCCATGGAATGATTCAACAATGTCTTTACATGGACTTTTATGACCGTGATACAGTTTCACTAGCTGGCAAGTCGCACACTGACGCATAGACGGTATTTTTGCCATGGCCACTTGCTTATGGTGATCGTAATCCGTACAGGGTTGCAATTCACTCAACACAGGGTCTTGAGTCCATGATTTTGGTACATGTTGCCAGATTTCTTTCACTGCGTTGGCGGCCACATAATAAATGAACGACTTGGGCAGCGCCAAGAGTTCCTCTTTGGTAAAACTGTCTAGTTTCTTTTTACACACAAAGAACTTGCCGATGGCTTTGTCCGTAGCATTGCCTTTCTCCATGGTATACGTGCTGTAGATGTTTACACGTCGCTTGTAGAAATCTCACTGACGTCATTCTCAGGTAAATCTTGAGTTATAATTTTGTTCAACAACTCCCAGCAGGCATGGGTGGTTAACCAATGAAAGAGATGCCACGCATGTGATAGGGCAGTATGGGTAATGTTGCCACAGGAACAAGTATCCATGAGCGTTTGCAGGGAGGGGCAGCCCAACTCCATGAGGTCGATACATTGACAGTAAGACGCCAAAAATGGTTGCAACCATTGACGTTTTTCATTACCTTTCACAAATACCACATTGGCCGAGGACAAGTGTGCTTTCATGACCACGTCCAAATATTTATAGGAAATGGTTCCCTGATTCCAGTCTAGTTGCCTATGATTTTCAATCCACTGGGTTTGTTTACGGTCTTTTTCACACAATAAATCAAAAGCATGGGGTGGTTTAAATAGCAAATGCGTAGCTTTTGATATCCAAAACGTGGTACAATCGATCATGGCCACTTGTTTAAATATAAATTTGTTGTCACCAATTTTAAACCCTTGGCAATCCACAATGAGTGTGCGCAACATGTTGACGCTTGCCTGGACCAAGGTCAACTGACGACTGACTGACGATCAGGTGTGATCATGACATAGACTTACCTGCCATGCTAGTTTCAAAATTGAGGTTAGGGTAGGACAGTGGGGGCATGCAAAATAAGAATTTAAGAATTACATCATTTTATTATCATAACACGTCTTACAGGCTTTTCTCATTTTAGGATAAGGACGATAGCAACTGATACAACAATATAGTCTCTTGTGTTTGTAACGTCCATAACACCGATGATGTCCCAATGTCTCTAAACTAGGCGTTTTTGATGGTGAGCTGCTCACCTAAGCACCATGGATACCATACGGCCCACATGTATCGTAACTTGTTTTTTTTTCATCACCCAAAGACACAAGCGAGGGATAGCTTGAATGACAGGGTATATTTCCCACTTTCATTCTGCACAGGTAGGGGCAGGTGGGTGACCAGCGCTGATGTTCCTGCATGGGTTCATCGCCCTCCTGCCATTGGTCTATGATGATGGGACAAAAGGCACATTTCACTTCATCTCTTGTTTTTAAATAGTAGAATCCAGCGGCTGCCAAGGCTTGAGGGTTTATGAAAGGCACTGGCCATGTGGCAAAAGTCTTGAAACGTTGTTCCTCAGAGTTTAAATTCATGGATGTAACGTCTCTTGAGGCTTTAAAGCAAGACATGACTGAGCGGCTTGACGTGGGTTGAGCTGTTATTTATACACTCGTCACTTGGTTGGACAGTGGATAATAGTTGACTTGTTTGTGATGAATAATCAGACAGTAGGCCGTCGTATTGGCTGGTACATTGTCATGCGTTTCAAAATCTAGTCGAATGTCGATATTGGATGGCTTGACAGACTCTTCCAGGTAAGAACAGTCAAAGACAATCAGTGGTGCTCTTGCCTTAAACGCTTGGGGTAGTAGCATGGGGCCGTTCTCTTTTTGATAATACGACCATCGAAATTTAGAAAACAAGTCGTACAGAGGGCCAAACTTATTTTTTGAAAAATCCAAATCCAGTCCTTCATAGGGAAACACAGCTCCGTTGAGGAAAAGACGTGCATTTCTCAATTGCAGGTGATCAAATTGCGAGGCATCTTTGGTTTGTTGATACTTGCGATTCGTTTGAAAACCCACGATCAGGTAGAGAGGTCTCTCTGTATAGCGAGCTGTTTTTACAGACCAACTGTGTGTGTTGGTAGTGGGCAATAGCGGATACTCATGGAGTGCCCAGCTTCTAAATTCCATGGGTAGAGGCATATCTCTCTTTACCATCTTGAGTATGTCCAGTTTTTTGCTATCGTTAAGGGTCACATGAGGCACTTTCCATAGCAAGCGTTGTAGTTGAACTTTTGAATCGATGGGGCATTGTCAGCTCCCTTGAGTGCATTGTTATCACTCCTGTCTCTCACCAGATAAAGCACTTGCCTTGCGTTGACCACAATGCGTTGGTGATCTTCAGCAAAGCCTAGAATCAGTTTAAGAGGTAAATATCCAGTAAAGGTTCCATCGGTGTGTACCATCCAGTCATTGGTCGAGTCAGGACACCAACCTGCCATGCAAAGTGTTTTACCTTCTTCCTCACTATAAGAGGGGTATAGTTTCATGACACTGGAAATGCCCACATTTCGAGTGCTATCCACCACGATATCGTTAATGACATAACGTACTTCAGAAAACAGAAAGGCCAAACCATGGTTGGCCAACTTGGATGTGGTGGGTGTAGAGCCATCGGCTTTGGTGAGCCGACCTTCAATCTGAATGACACTTTCATGCGGTAGGGTGTAAATATCTTGGTTGTTGATAACAAATTGAATTTCATCATTGTTATTGAGTCCAGGTGTTTGAGCTTGATAGGAATGGAGATCAATTCTTACCATTCCTGGTTGCTCCTCGATGTGGTTCGCTATCTCTAGGATAGAATTCATTATGAGGGTTGACGTGGTAACCCAATTCCTGTAAAATCTGCTTGCCTTGAGATGTTAACGTGTATTCACGTGGCAAACAACTAACACCATTCCTAGACGGTGTTGTTGCTTTATACACAAACTTCATAGTGGCTTTAGCACCAACTTGTAAGTCACTGGTGTGGTAGAATCTAGATCAATGAGTTGTTGATCTCTATTGATCAGTCTTAATGTTATATTACTAATACTATCAACAGCCACAGAATGAAAAAGCACCACTGGAGGGTTTTCACGAATAATATAGCCATTGGGCGATGTCACAATAAAGTCATAAAGTGAATGCGATGGTTCCTGATTGGTGTACACTTGGCTAATAATATTACACGTCACCGACACATGATGGTCCTCAATGAATTTCACTTCAAGGTCTGATTCATGTTTTTTGTTGGGCTCCAACACACGTGGTTTAAATCCTAGTAATGGGCCAATGGAATCGGGGTGTGTTTTAAAGTCAATGTTGAATGAGGAGAAAATACTGCAGCGATGAGTGTTGGTATTGCCTACAAGTTCAAACTTGTGCGTTCCGTCGAGAAATGACTTTAAACCATATTGATTGATCAACACCACATAAATGTGTTCATAAATATCATCGATCGTGTATCCACCAGAGTTCAGGGTGAGCACAGAATCATCATAGTAAAACTTGTTGTTCACATTTTCACGTATGTTGTATATTCGATTGTACGTTTCAAGAGAAACAAGTCCTAAACCATAGGGTTTTTCACTCAATTCGATAGGCGGGTAAAAGTCTAGGCTGACTTCAGGTCCACGTCCATGCACTGTAAACGTTTTACTTTCTGCCGACATACTGGTGGCGTTTTTGCTTATGCTGCGTCTTATATAAAAAAATTAAACACAAACGTCCACACTGTTGGCTGTTAAACGTTTGCTCTCGTTTCACATTATAATATATCTTGATCCTGTTTCCAAAATAGGTCACTAGTTCCATGGGCGGGGGCAAATTCCCAAAACTGTCAAAGTACCATACCGTGGATCCCTCTTTGACATAAGCTACATAATGCGTTCCTGGTCCTCGGTGATCATCCAAATTGACAACAGCACATTCCTGTTTCCAAGGTCGTGGGGGTAATTGGTTTCGCATAAACACACCTCGAAAATGAGAAAGCTTTAGTTGTTTAGCATAGCTCTCCACTTGTTGATGCGTCAGGGCATGTCTCGCTATGGCTGAGGTTATTTTTTTTTTTTTAATATTTCGAAATGGTGAAATCCCAAATCCTTGTTGATAAAAGGCTGGCTTTAAATTGGCATTTCTAGCCCCCATGGCAATCGCTTCCATCGTTTCATTGTGTCGCTGACTTTCTTTGAGTTGTTGCTTGCCCTGCTGCGCGGCTTTAATGGTTTTCGCCACTGCACTGGCACCGCCCAAAAGTGAACCCAGAGCAGCCAAACCGGCAAATAATGCAGGTAAAAATCCCGCTCGTTTGGGGACGGGAATCACTCGCCCTTGGTTTGAAACCTGTCGCCGACGTTTTGGAATAACCTGTCTCTGTGCTGCTCGAAGGGCTTTCCTTATGGTCAATACATTATTTTTTCTTTTTTTCTTTCGCAAGGGCTTGGCCACGAATGTTAAAAACCCAGGCTTTGCCAAGGAGAAAGTCCTTTTTTTAGTCTTTCTCACTGCATACCTTTGTTTCACCATGATGATAATGACCAACAACCTTTCACAAGAAAGTTTAAATCACAACTAACGTCAGGTGGTTATTTCATGGCTGTATATTCCAATTCCACATAAAGTGGGAAATCGTTTATGGTTTTTCCCGCTTGCTTTTCATCCCATGTCAACATGAGGTGAAAGGATAATTCGTCACCAGCATTGACCATTTCATGCTTATGGATCAACATCCTATGACCATTTATCTTTATTTGTAAATGGTTCTCATCAGGTATGGCATATTTGATGTGAATGGTTCCATCATAGTGTAATCGATAATGGCTTAAACCCGAAGCAAGCACATAGGTCAAGTGCTGATCATGGACTAACGATAAATGGTTTCTGTCATTCAAAGGTTTTTCATTTGTCAGATACACTAAAAATACACATGGGATAAATTTATAAAGCCTTTTCATTTCATAGGTCACGTAACGCTTGGTACAGACATCGTCTTCGTCTTGCGGGTCTTCCACGTGAATAATCCGATGGTGATTAGCGCTATAGCCATTCACCGTAAGCTGAGGCACTTTGTCATAAAACTCATACACTCTGTTATCCACATACTTTTTCGTAGTAACGTCTGTAGACACTTGAGGATGTTTTACATGGGTTAACCGCTTTCCCTTAAAGTCATAATCTCCCTGTTTTGTGCGTGGCACTACTGACGTATCCACATAGTGTTTATTAGCAGGATCTGTTTCTTGTTTAGGATCATGTATGGGGACAGGCCTAGCTTTGGCCATCAACGCACGTCCAAAGACATCCATCGTCAACCTGTAGTACCAGTCTACTGTTTCTATGACAAGGCTCGGTGTCCTGTATATAGACAGCCTGCTAGCCTGTCTAAGCCTTAGTTGAAATGAAGATTATTAAGCAGCAAGAGTCATTCCCCGTGGGGGACATGGTTTCTCATCTCTGTCCCACATCACGTGAACAACGCCATGGTTCACTGTTTCCCAAGGGCGGCTGGTGATATTGTTGCAGCGTTGCACAACTCCCAATAATTTTACAACTAATTCGTCGTTTTTTTTCCTTTAATGTTTTAGTTTTATAGATCTAATGCACTCAAAAATGTGTTTAAATCATCGATATTTTGTTATTATTTATCGTAATGCTTCACACTGTACCTATAAAAGCTGCCGCCTTCAAATCAAACTCCAGGGGGTTAGCTCTCTTGTTGCGACTCCCAAGTAGACAGCGCGGCCGGCAGGAACGAGGCCAAGCTTGTACATAGCTTGCTGGCCAGCATGGGTAGTAGGGAGTTGCAGACGAGCTGCCAGCCCCCTGGCAACACTCAGTTCCAAATGGCACCGTTAGACTACACCACTCTTTGGAAATGACAACACCCTCGATTTCTCTTACCCCGCGAAGGGTAGTTTAGTTAGTTAGTTAGTTAGTTACTGTTGTTTTAAGGGGCGGAACTACGAGGTCATCCGCCCCTGAAGGGTAGTTTCTTTCCCACACCACTAGGGAATGCTAAACCACCCGCAACAGTACAAATATCGGAATTTCATAGGGAGACATTGGTTCACACCCAATTATTTTTAGATGTTTTCTCATCATAACTTCATTTAATATTTTTGTCAATTGTTCTGTGAAGCGAGCCTAAGAACGCCACTATGCTATAAGTACAGTAGATAAGTGACTGAACTATTTTGCGACGTATTGTTGGTGTACTGTAGCGGTTTATGTTTGCTTTTACCACTCTTGTTCTTGCGGGATTTGGGTTGCGATTAGTTCTGTATTTAGTTGATTGAGTATTTTGGTTCCAGGCAGATACATAACCGTGCATTATTATTATTATTATTATTATTATTATTATTATTATTATTGTTTGGTTGATTCACTACTATGCATTCACTACGAAATTTCAGGCTAGCAAAATTCAGTGTTTTGTTAGTTTGCCTTTCGCGCCACTTTCCGATATAGCACCCAGATGTATCAACTGTGCATCTTGTAAGTTAGTATTTTATTTAAACGGAATGTTTAGTTTGAAACATTAATTGTATTGTGGAGTGTAAGTGAAAATTAATAGAGCAAGTAATTTACAAGTTAGACAGCTTTCCCAGCTCCCCGATGACGATAAACTCACAGTAAAAACACTCGGTTGACCATTACCAGATAAGTATTGTCCAAAATATAAGTATAGGCTACGAGGGCGTTTAAAGGATATATTTAAGGCAATAATAATTGGTTATGTGAATGCGACATTAAAAACGCTTTATTTTCTTTTCCATGTTTGTTGGTGGAGAATCCGCGTGGACCAAAATAGGAGTTACGGAAACTAATCCCTAAAATAAAGAAACATGAATCTTCAGCTGAGTGGCTTTGGTGCCGTAGTTGGTAGCATGCTGAGCCTCTATGTCCAAGATCGCGGGTTCAAACCCGGCCGAAGTCGTCGGATTTTTAAGAGCGTTAAAAATCCCTCAGTATGCATTCCTTCGGAGGGGAAGTAAAGCCGGCGGTCCCATGTCATAGATTTATGGCATGTTAAAGAATCTTCCACTAATTACACCTGTGTGAAGCTAAATTATAGGTTAAAAATTTGAACAACGCTCTTAGGTTCCAACGTTCGTCGCCAGGAGCCGACTGCGGTGGCGTGTAGTAACCAAGTTCTGAACTAGTAGTCGTTTACGGTGGCCTTTGGCGCCAAAAGTAGAAACTGCTTGAAATTCAATGTCTGCAGTCCTCACTTGAATTAAAAACAGATGACACTTAGTAGTACAGCCATCACAATTAACACCGGTTATCAGACAGATTCTCCACACATCCAAAGTACAGGATATGACCGCGTTGTCGCAGCTCCTAAACTGAGGAACCAACCAATCTTCAGCTGTTTGAAATTGACACTTTTTGGAACTGTTAACGAAGCTGCATAATTGGACAGTGTCTATAGAAGGTAAATTGCGGAATATAACGAAGAAGTTGGGCACAATAGGTATGTGTTAAATATTGTAATAAACTTTATTCGTTTCTGTGGCTCTTTCGAACTGGCCTTGCGTGATCATGATGAAAGTGTAACATCAACAAATCCAGGTGTTTTGAGAGAACTAATTAAATTTAGCGTTGAGTTGGATGCTGTGTTAAAGGTCATTTTAGTAAGGGCAACTGTTTTCAAAGGAACGTCCAAAACAATTCAAAATTAAATTTTACAGATTATGTTGGTGGTTTGCCAAGAAGAAGTATCAAAGCAAATAAAGGAATCGGAAATTTTAGCCATTATAGCAGATGAAACTAGTGATATTTCAAACATATTTCAGATGGCTGTTGTGTACCGATAAGTTACGTAGTAAGAGGCAAACAAAACATGATGCACACACATTAGCAGCGTGTTAACTGGATTAATTAAAGAAGCAGAAATTGAATGAAACTCCGCAAAAATGAATTGCGCAGACGTATGACAGAGCGCACTTCATGGCTGGTTCCTCTGATGGGGTTCAAGCTATAGTAAGAAAATCCTATCCTTATGCAGAATATGTGCCCGTCTTTGTTAGTAATATCATTTTTCGTAACGTACAAACTTTTCGGTTGCCATGTTTTTATGTTGAGAATGTTTATTATCCTGGAGATAGAGACCCAACCTTAGACAACCTGCTGTGTTTTAAATTCTTCCAATTAACTCAGGCATAGGGCGTAAATACATACATATGATTTTTTATGAATTCTTATAGGAAGAAGCCCAAAAGAGCCATTAAAATTTGTCTATTTGTCGAACGTACAGTTAGTTTGGAAAACCCATGTATTTCAGTTTTATAGAAATGTAGTTCATCTAACGTTAATTGAATTTTGTTACATGTGTCTGTCTGTCTGTCTGTTAGGTAGTCAGCCCGAAGGCTGGTTGGATCCTCAAAAAGTACCGCCGTTACGTTATGTGAGTAGATACCCACAAAAACCCAAGGCAGCGCTATTTTGAGGCGTTCTAGGCAAGAAGAGGAGTGAGGTAGTTTGCCATTGCTTTCCTCACTGAGTCAGAACAGTAGTCCTAACCCTATGAGTTGAACCTTTCACAGCATTCACAGGCACTGACTGTGCCCCAAATGCCATTACTAAGCACCGCCCATACCTCAGTAGCTTCCATATAATCACAGCCATGAGTGAGACTGAGACATCGGTGAAAAGCCACCTTTTACTCTAGCCTGTGCCAACTGACAAATGCAAAAGTACTGTATTCATCAAGAGATGGCAAACAGGCCAGTGTAAACTTCCCATATAAAATTGCGACATCAGAAATGTTGGTGCAACACCCAGCTTTACATACCACCGGCCGCCACTGCTGTTTCCATCTTCCATTCGCTGCATCATTGTGGGGCCTTCCGGCTGTGGAAAGACCAATCTTTTGCTAACGCTCATCACAGCGCCCAATGGTCTGCGTTTTCAAAATATTTATATTTTTGCAAAATCTCTCTACCAACCCCTCTACGTGTTTCTGGATCAAGTCATGTCTGGATTACAAAAAGAGAATATGGGTTATTTTACATTTTCCATGCAAGAAAATGTGATTTCACCGGATGAGGTAAAGCCTGATTCACTCATGATTTTCGATGATGTATCCACTGAACGTCAAGGCATCATTCAAAGCTATTTCAGCATGGGTCGTCACAAATATATCGATTGCTTCTATCTTGGACAAACGTATTCTAAAATGTCCAAACAGTTGATTCGTGACAATGCCAATGTCATTGTTTTATTTCGTCAGGACGAGAGGAACAGTCGTCACATTTATAATGAACATGTGAATCCGGATATGACCTTTCAAATGTTTACAGAATTGTGTGCCAAGTGCTGGAACACTCAACGTCATGCCTGTTTAGTGATTGACAAACAAAGTGAACTCAACCAAGGACGGTATCGCTTAGGGTTTGATCATTTTATTGCTATTTAAGGCCCTGTCTCATTCCCCGGCAAGTCATTTGTCAAGACACCATGGCGTTAGCAGAGAGTCAATTGAAAAAGCATATTATTAGAGCAAAAAATACTATTCGCCAAAAGTTTCGTCAATTGAAACAATCACGTGCCAATCATGCTTTGTTTATTCAACAACATTTAGCACCTCCACTAAAAGCCATGTTGAAACCCTCTTTCAAGCCATCTGAAACGCTACCCACCGTTTCACAAGCCACGCAGACGCTGCACGAGGACCGTGAGGAAGAGGAAGAGGAACAGGAAGATTTGACTAGTGTTAGCAAAGTTGAGGATGAGGAGGGACATGTGTTTACGCCTCAAAAAAAGGCCGCACCCCTTGCAGAGTTTTTGAGAAAAAAGAAATCCTTGGCCATGGTCGAAACACCTTGCCCTTCCAGGGCGTCTCCGTTTTCACAACTCTTGGCCACCCCTCAACATAAAGCTCAACTGAAAACCATTTTAATAAAATATTATGGATCAACATTGGAACCCTATTTCACCGATCTATTTATTGGAAACACAGATACCACGTATGGTGTTCGCTATGAGGATGATAGTTTTAAAATTGGCGATTCATCCATTAAATTTGCTCGTACTAAAGCTGTCATTAAAAACATCAACTATAAATTAACGCCAGGACTGTTAAAGCTGCTCTTTTCTCGGACACCCTCTTCCCATGATTATACGTCAGAGGATCTTGACAAATATAAATCCATTTTATTGGATACCCATGCCCACAAAAGACAGTATGATCCCACGCAACAAGTGAATGCCAATATATCTCAAAAATATAAAACCATCATTGCAAAAATGTTTCCCACCAGTCAAAGTACTCGTCGTAAAGCATCCGCTTCGGGAGTGACATTTAAACCATTAAAACCCCTTGTGGATGTTACCTACTGGCACACTCCCAATAAGCTCGTCCAGCGGCTACAGTTGTTGCATGCCTCACGTCAAGCTGGCCATACCGGTCACGATTGGGAAATTCAAGAAATTGAACAAGAACTTCGAAATGCCAAAATTATTGTTTAAGCCCTCACCCATTAAAATGGGTATTGCTCACGAGTTGCATCGCCCAGCTAGGCGTCACTATCCGCGACTCAAGGTGATTTCACGAGGTGTGGATGAACTTTGGCAGGCTGACTTGGTTGAAATGATACCCTATGCTAGCGTTAACGACGGTGTACGCTATATGTTGACCGTCATTGATGTATATTCCAAAATGGCCTTTGTTGAACGTGTGCGTCGCAAGTCTGGCCCACTAGTTACCAAGGCCTTTCAACATATTATTCAACACTCCAAACGTCAACCTCAGCTGCTACAAACTGACCAGGGGAAAGAATTTTTCAACAAGGATTTCTCCAGTTTTCTCAAATCTAAGGATATTCAAGTAGTACAGTTCGCTACACTCCAAATATTGCATCATCATGACCAGAAATTGCGTAATCCTGATGACGTCATTCCTGATGACGTCATGGGTCCTTAGAGCGAGCACGTGGTCCAGGAGCGAGCATGTGCAGTGCACGTGTTAGCGTGGGAAGAGGTTGACCTTTTGGCTTGTTTGTGCGATGGTGATAAAAAGTTAATGGGTGTTGACGTCATGGAGGATGTTTATTAGGATGCTAACTGTCATCTGACACCCATGCGAGTGTGAGCACCAAAACAAAAGGTCACTCGCGGGTAGTGGGGTAGTGTATGTTCTCTTGCAAGTCGCGTGTGTGCTTGAATACGTATGGCTATGTTGGGAAAATGTTTGGTGGTGGGCGAGGACTAGGGTTGAGTGAGGGTTCGTTTAAATGCTATTTTTCCCGCTCTATTTGATGGTGAGGTAATTTTTTAAAATGGGTGGAATTTGGAAACGCAATTTGAGGTAAACGTGCTTTTTTGACAATTTGGCGAATTTAATGAGCTTGTAAGGCTAGAACGATGTGTTATTTAGGAATGGTGTGACGTCCTCTTTGCTATGAATGTGTGTCGGTATATATATATTTTAAAATTGTTGTTTTTTGAAATTGGTGCTATTTTGGAAACGGTGAAGATGAGAGAAAAGTTTGTTTGATGTCAATGAAAGGTCCCTATGCCCTCTAGGCTGACAGCAAGTTTGAAGTGTGTAGGACAAAACAAAATGATAGCCTACTTTCTGGCGAACATTGGCGATGATTCGCGAACGCATGGTCGGATTTGAGCATATAGGGTGTCGTAGGACTTGTGGTGAACCACCCCTTGCTATGGACGGGAGTATATCCACCCCAAAATAAATCTACCCTTACCCGGAGGTTAATTAGTGGTTATTTTTGTATGCATGCGCACTTGAGGACTTTTGTAAGAGAGCGGAATTTTTAAATGATTCTTTATAGATGAGGCTTTTTAAAAAAAAATATTAAAAAAACAAAAAACTAATAGGTCATTCGCTTTTTAGTATCTCGCTAACCAATAATGCGATTTAAACATATGGGGTGTCGTAGGACTCGTAGTGAATTCACCTTTTGTATGAATGAGGTATGTCAACCCCCAAAATAAAAACTACCCTTACCTGGGGTGAAAGAGCAATTTTTGTATGTATGCACACCGGTGGCTTTTGTCAAAAGGGCCTAACTACACATTTGCTAATATTTTCTGAACCCCTGATGGGATTTTGCCATAGGCAGTAACCTCGCACTTGGGGTGACGCCTCGTTTTTGAAAGTATGATTCATTTTTTTTTACAAAAGGGCCTAACTACACTTTTGTTAATATCTCGTGAACCAATCATGCTAGGGACTTGTATGAGGGGTCCTAGCACTTGGGGCGACGTCCCCCTTTGTGGGGTGAAACTACCCCCCAAAATTGAAAACTCAATATCTTGGAAACTAAGAACCCTAAAATTAGGCGTGATAGCTTTAAAAATAGGTGATGACATAGGCTTTTACCTGGTTTGGTCATTTCACCCCTAAAACAGTAAATAGTCATGTTATGGAAAAAAAACGTGTTAAACACCTAAAAATGATAATTGAACCCAAGATCTTTTGTTTTTGATGAAAAATAGCAAGGGGGTGAAAACTACCCCCAAATTGAAAAATCGATACCTTGGAAACTAAGAACCGTAAAATTATGTGTAATAGCTTAAAAAATTCGTTGTGACATAGGCTTTTACCTGGATAGATGATGTCACCCCTAAAACAGTAAATAGTGATTTTACAGTGGGGAAAAAGGTCTTAAACGGGTAAAAATGATAATTGAACCCAAGATCTTTTGTTTTTGATGAAAAATAGCAGGGGGTGAAAACTACCCCCAAATTGAAAAATCGATACCTTGGAAACTAAGAACCGTAAAATTATGTGTAATAGCTTAAAAATTTCGTTGTGACATAGGCTTTTACCTGGATAGATGATGTCACCCCTAAAACAGTAAATAGTGATTTTACAGTGGGGAAAAAGGTCTTAAACGGGTAAAAATGATAATTGAACCTAAGATCTTTTGTTTTTGATGAAAAATAGCAGAGGGGTGAAAACTACCCCCAAATTGAAAAATCGATACCTTGGAAACTAAGAACCGTAAAATTATTTGTAATAGCTTAAAACATTGGTTGTGACATAGGGTTTTACCTGGATAGATGATGTCACTCCTAAAACAGTAAATAGTGATTTTACAGTGGGGAATAAGGTCTTAAACGAGTAAAAATGATAATTGAACCTAAGATCTTTTGTTTTTCATGAAAAATAGTAGAGGGGTGAAAACTACCCTCAAATTGAAAAATCGATATCTTGCAAACTAAGAACCCTAAAATTAGGTTTGATAGTTGAAAAATAGGTGATGACATACGCTTTTACCTCGATAGATTATTTCACTCATAAAACAGGGAATAGTAATGTTACATGAGAAAAAAGGTATTAAACACTTAAAAGCATAAGAGTTTTTTGAAACCATGCTTTAATGAATGAGTGTTTGGATGATGACAGCTTGCTAATTAATATTATTATTATTATTATTATTATTTTTATTATTATTAGGTAATTATGGATTAATGTGTTTATAGCTAATGATTAAGGCTACAGAGTTGTATCAGGTGTTGTACAAATCAGGATGGCCAAACCGTTGCCATTCCCCATGAATATACCCAAAAGAGCCAAAACGTTAAGGTTATCGACCTGAGATTTTATAAAACTAATTATCGGAGAGGGTGAAGTAAGGTGTTGTTTTGGACTGACAGTGGCTAACCCTTTCCCATGATTTATGAATTGACCCAAAATGTTTTACCTGACAAGACTGAGTGTACCTGTTGCAGCCTTTAGAAAATCGAACCCGGACCTGTGTGGTGACAGTCGAGTTATATTAATGATGCTTTTTAACAAACACACTCTTGCATACTATAGCTGGGTTGAATCTGCACAGAGACACTGGCTTTGTTTGTGTAATGAGTCTTGGTGATAAGAACACGGCGTTCTTGCCATCAAGTTTCATATTACTCGTCTGCTTGATAGTGGACGTGATTCGCACCGTGTTAACGTACATGACTTGATAATTGTTAGGTAAGGGTTGACAAGGCTCAATGAACCTTATTGCAACCTTAAGATGAAAATGAATTTCTTGGTATAGTCGTGGTTGCAAGCCAAGGCCTTAGTGTAGACAACCAACTATGTTAATCACTACACTGTGAGATGGTCAAATGATAATGTAACAGAACATATAGAAAAGTTTTATGTAGTTTAACGAATTGACTAAGAGCCATACCATGAGAGGTATAGGTAATTGAAATTGAATCCTTAGCTGTTGACCCTACTACATGTAAGCTATAGCAATGCCCTCCTATAAGCTATCATGTTAGAAAAAGAAATTTATGGGTTGTTTTAAACGGAGAATGATTGTGTTTACTGTGAAACACACATCTGAATTTAAAAATAGTTTATGTCCTACATGATGTTTGAACTCTCTTTTTATTTATACTTTAGACAAACGCTAACATAGTTGTAATTCAGAAGCCATGGGCTGCCTCCTTTCCAATCCTACACCGTACACTGAAGTTAAAGTTAATAATGATCACGTTACAGGCAGCCAGTTTCAAAGCCATGAGAAATAAGTGAACAAAGTATAAAATACTTGACCCAGTCGGGAAATCAACATGGTGTTGTTTCAAACAAAAGATAAGCGTTCTATAAACTTGACCACCAAGCTGTCCTATCGACCCCTAATTGTTTGGCTGATGGTGAAAAATAAAAATAAATGTAAACTATAACTAAAACAAACTACACATTTATAACTAGAAAAATGAAATGTAAGACAAAAGGATAACAGGACAAATAAAGGACAGAAGGAATAAATAATGCCCCTCAACCCTCAAGAATGTGGATTGATGGACTTGAAAGGAAGGAGAGCCATAAAAGGTAGATATGAAAGTAAAAGAGGAGAGGGTCCCGCTCCAGAGGTAATCGATAAAAAGGAGGAAAACTGGACCCAGCTCAGGAATCCCTTGTGGTCGCCAACTTCCAAACTCATCAGCCGTAAGCCCCTGAGGGGGTAGGCATATCCAGGGTGCACCACAAGTGGTGGGGCTACATACACCCTACCTTTAGTGTGGCTTGTGCAATAGGCAGGAAATAACATAAAAATTTAAAGAAGGCTGCCTCCTCACACAAGGAGGGTATCAGAAAAAATAAACAAGGGTCAATTAAGTCGGAAAATAAAGAGACTCCCTAAGCCTTGGATAGCCTAATAATGTCGGAGTCGGTAGAGAACAAGAGTTGACCAAGTGTGGTCGACAGGAAAGAAGACAGACAGGAGCCTAGCACAAGTCAGTGGGAACAATGACGGACTCAGCTGGGGCTCCATGGTCGTCAACCTACATTCCACTAGATGAAAGCCCTTGTTTGGGGGTGGTGGAAAATAAACAGCTCTTTTGTTTTAAATCACTGGCTTTAAGGACGGTAACAAATGGCATGCCTTTATAATGCGATACTGGCCCTAGGGGTATGCAAAATTGTATTAGGTACTCAGCTAATAATAGAGTACATCACCCCTTATTATTTTCTCTAATTACAGTACATGGGAATGATGACCATGATTTCCAAGCCTCTAAGTAAAACAAAAACAAATTATTTCCATTTCCAAACAGTTGGGGTGAGGTGAGGTGAGTTTTCTAAACGTCAAACTCATGTGGATTTCCACTTTTACTCCAGGTAAATGCCATGTTTGCCCATAGACAAGTGCAAAGAAAATCGAAACATGTTATGTTTGGATCAATTCCTTACCTACATGACAACATGTACTTGAAAGAACAAGTAATGAGCATTCTATGTTAACAATAGAGAGATGCTTGCAAACTGCCAATGCTTAGAGCTCATTAGCGGCTTCTAAGAGAGATAAGGAGTACACTCACTTGAAAAACTAACAAGAGGAGTTTTCGATTTTCCCACAACACCCAATCTGAAAGTAAATATAAATGACTATGCACTTAAGTCCATAACCATCTCCTTACCATTCCTACCCTTCATAGTCAAAGGCACACATTAATACAGCCATCACAGTGACAGAGGTTATTTTTAAAATATCTAAATATCTGAGATTTATCTTGAAATTGACCAGAATTTTGTAAAATCCACTAAATTTACCGCAAATTTAGCAAATTCCACCAAATTTCAGCAAAATCCAACAAATCACTACCAGATTTATTGAAATGCCATTGAATTATTAAAGAATGGTTTGAACTAGCTCAAATTTATATAAAATTACCCGAATATTGATGAAAATTCACCAAATTCTACCAAATTTAGCCAAGAGGTCTACAAAGCATGAAATTTAACCATTTTTTTTTAAATTCACAACATATACTCGAAAATTCTATAATATTCCCTTTACGTGTATGCTTTTTTAGTTGTTGTTTCGTTTCCCACACTCCCTGCAGACAAATACCTGAACATGACTTTCTCCTAGACTAGGAGCTCCACATTCGACATGATAGCTGAGTTTCATCTCCCATAAACTCGTCTCTGAGGTGGGTGCCAGAAAAGGCATCCAGCTGTAAAAACCACACCCTCACATAGACTTTCATAACTTCTTACGTTGAGGTTCATAACACTACGTTGAATGATTTCTCGGTTTCCTTTTCACAATTCCTGTCTATACATTCCTCTTGAAGGTTGCAAGATGCTTGCAAGGTTCCTAAAATGCAATTCAATTTAATAAATACCTTAAGATGGTTTGATTTGTTTAATGATATGGTGTTAATACTATTTTTAGGTCTTGACTGGCTTTGCAATAAGAATTGACTAACCAAACATGAGTTACCTATGAGGGAAACATTTTGGCCACTATGTTGGCTATTGACCAGTGAGTTTAGCTGTTTATCATTTTTAAAAATCATAAACAACAGAGGCTTAAACGTATAGATAAACCGTGTGACCATGTTTGTTAAACAAGACATTATACCAGAGACAATTAGGATACTTATGTAGAGTTTACCGAAAATAATGTTGTGTAACAGTAAATGCTAGTCAACAAACAGTTATACACTTCTAAAAAAATCATCATACAATACCTGAGAGCTCTTCTAAAATTATTGATGTATAACATGATTCCACTAACTTGCTATGTATTTTTTGGCTTGGGGGTGATTTTCAAGAAATGCAAATGGAACTGAAATGCAATACAAACAATGAGCGCACCTGGTGGCTGAGATTGATACCACGACGTACTGTCGGTTATGTAGCTATGTGGGATGTATATCAAATATGGTTTACTTCATATAGGTAAGAAACGGGTTATACTATACTTTCTGCTACCGAGTTTCAGCTACTTTTCAAGGTCACTCCCCCCGAGCATTGCCGGAGACTGCCGAAGGTTACCCGCCTCACACTCCTAATCCAATCGTTAACTTTCGTCAGTCTCCGGCAATACTCGGGGGGAATGACCTTGAAAAGTAGCTGAAACTCGGTAGCAGAAAGTATAGTATGACCCGTTTCTTACCTATATGATATTTAATGAAAACAATTATGATTTATTAAATGTTTATATGTTTACAGTATTCTTATTTAATGTAAGCACTTGAGGCACTACCGACCAAAATACAGCACTATCTGCAATATGTATTGCATACTTGAAGGTTTGGTGGTCCCATTAAAGGTATTCCTACAATAAATGATTTTCACGTTGTCATTCTATGACGTGAAAATATTTAATATATGATATTTGCTAACATAATATGCCACTGGAAATATTTTACAAGTAGTTACTTTAATGACAACAGAGTTCACTGTTAATAAAGGAGAGCCCTATGTGGAATGTAGGATATCATGTAACATAATATACGTGATATGTCACAACTGTAAGGCTTGTGATTTTTTTAAGATGCCTTTATACCTATATTAATCACCCAGTTTACAAGACTGATAACTGTAATGCTACGGAAAAATCATAACAAATCAAAAATGTCCATTGGAAAACAACAAGTGGTTGAGCAAATACACAGTCAACATGCCAAAAAAACAAGAAATATATACAAATTGTGTTAATTAATTTAATTCAAATATATATATTTTTACAATAGGTATACACACACACACACACACACACACAGAATACAGCTCTTTTTTTGTTCATGTTTGCCTGCTACAGTTTTTGAATATAACACTTGCTGAACATTATTTTAGGGGTGGGGGTGTTGCTACGTTGACCAATTACACAATAATACCAGCTTTACGAAGTTCATCTTCTATTTTTAACAGCTCTTCCTCATAACCAATATGACCAGCCTGTTTACAGGCATGCAAGAGCTGTAGACGTTCGACTAATATATTAGGATCGTTCCATTTGCTATTTTTAATGAATGGTTTCAAATACTCGGGAAGCAGTCCATCATTTTCACCATCAACATCATTATCATCCTCATCATTATAATCATCTTCATAATGATCATCATCATCCTCGTCATCTTTACCATCATAATTTCCACCTGTGTCCACAGTCTGTTCAATGGTTTGAGTTCCCTTTGATAGTGTTGAAAGCTTCTTTTTAGATGTACTAGAGTGCTTTAACAATATGTTATTATTATCACCATCATCATCCTTTTCATCTTCCCCAACCAACTTCTTGATGGGGTATGTTGTCTCTGATAGAGTTGAGGGCTTTTGAGATGTGTGTGTGTGTCTGATCATGGGTTTTACTGGAGGTCTTAAAGGTTTCTCATTAAACAACTCGCTAACAGCATGAGTGCGTTGTAGTGTATTAAACCCGAGGTTAATATTATCTTGAGCAGCACTATTTTTTTTTGGACTTGGTTTTTTCCTTCGGTTTGAGTTTTCCTTACATTTACACTAGCATGATTATTAAGTTTACAATCATGACTGTTTGAAGAAAGTATGTCCAATTCTCTTGTCTTAAGCATTCCTCGACACTGTTTCGATCGTTGCTTTGAACAGCGCCAAATAACAGTTCCATTTTTATTGCTTCGTTTCACAATATATGAATATCCTTTATAGTATGCATAAGGCTTACCATACCTAGTCACTGATACTTCCATATCAACTGTCAAGCATAAACTAATTTCTAGTAAAGACAACTTGGAAATAACAACAATAGATTAATGTGGGAGCATATATAGATGCAAAAAGAGGGAGCAAAAGTGGGGGTAAAAAGTGTCAGCGAAAGTGGGAGCAAATGTGGGAGCAAAAACTGTGAGCAAAAATTGGGAAGCAAAAAGTGGGAGCATATATGGGATGAAATGTGGGAGCAAAGCAAATATAAAAAGTGGGAGCAAATATAAAAAGTGGGAGCAAATATGCTAACAAATATGTCAACAAATATGCCGGCAAAAGTAAATACACAATTCAAGATAGTTGAAAGTGCAAAGAAAATATGGAAGCAAATATGAGAGCCAATGTACTGTTTTTCTAAAACAACTAAGCATAACAAACTTAGTCGTAACCTAACCTAACCTAACCTGCCCCAACCTCACCTAACCTAACTTCACCAATCCTAACATAACCTAACCTACCCTGCTGCTGCTTATAATTATAAGAGTTGGCATTAATATGGGACACTACAACGCACTCATGCTGTTAGCGAGTTGTTTAATGAGAAACCTTTAAGACCTCCAGTAAAACCCATGATCAGACACACACACACATCTCAAAAGCCCTCAACTCTATCAGAGACAACATACACCATCAAGAAGTTGGTTGGGGAAGATGAAAAGGATGATGATGGTGATAATAATAACATATTGTTAAAGCACTCTAGTACATCTAAAAAGAAGCTTTCAACACTATCAAAGGGAACTCAAACCATTGAACAGACTGTGGACACAGGTGGAAATTATGATGGTAAAGATGACGAGGATGATGATGATCATTATGAAGATGATTATAATGATGAGGATGATAATGATGTTGATGGTGAAAATGATGGACTGCTTCCCGAGTATTTGAAACCATTCATTAAAAATAGCAAATGGAACGATCCTAATATATTAGTCGAACGTCTACAGCTCTTGCATGCCTGTAAACAGGCTGGTCATATTGGTTATGAGGAAGAGCTGTTAAAAATAGAAGATGAACTTCGTAAAGCTGGTATTATTGTGTAATTGGTCAACGTAGCAACACCCCCACCCCTAAAATAATGTTCAGCAAGTGTTATATTCAAAAACTGTAGCAGGCAAACATGAACAAAAAAAAGAGCTGTATTCTGTGTGTGTGTGTGTGTGTGTGTGTGTGTGTATACCTATTGTAAAAATATATATATTTGAATTAAATTAATTAACACAATTTGTATATATTTCTTGTTTTTTTGGCATGTTGACTGTGTATTTGCTCAACCACTTGTTGTTTTCCAATGGACATTTTTGATTTGTTATGATTTTTCCGTAGCATTACAGTTATCAGTCTTGTAAACTGGGTGATTAATATAGGTATAAAGGCATCTTAAAAAAATCACAAGCCTTACAGTTGTGACATATCACGTATATTATGTTACATGATATCCTACATTCCACATAGGGCTCTCCTTTATTAACAGTGAACTCTGTTGTCATTAAAGTAACTACTTGTAAAATATTTCCAGTGGCATATTATGTTAGCAAATATCATATATTAAATATTTTCACGTCATAGAATGACAACGTGAAAATCATTTATTGTAGGAATACCTTTAATGGGACCACCAAACCTTCAAGTATGCAATACATATTGCAGATAGTGCTGTATTTTGGTCGGTAGTGCCTCAAGTGCTTACATTAAATAAGAATACTGTAAACATATAAACATTTAATAAATCATAATTGTTTTCATTAAATATCATATACCTAATAAATATTTTCACACCATAAGATGACCATTTCAAGATCATTTATTGTAGGAAATGTAGGGATCTCCATACCTTGAAGTAAACCATATTTGATATACATCCCACATAGCTACATAACCGACAGTACGTCGTGGTATCAATCTCAGCCACCAGGTGCGCTCATTGTTTGTATTGCATTTCAGTTCCATTTGCATTTCTTGAAAATCACCCCCAAGCCAAAAAATACATAGCAAGTTAGTGGAATCATGTTACACATCAATAATTTTAGAAGAGCTCTCAGGTATTGTATGATGATTTTTTTAGAAGTGTATAACTGTTTGTTGACTAGCATTTACTGTTACACAACATTATTTTCGGTAAACTCTACATAAGTATCCTAATTGTCTCTGGTATAATGTCTTGTTTAACAAACATGGTCACACGGTTTATCTATACGTTTAAGCCTCTGTTGTTTATGATTTTTAAAACTGATAAACAGCTAAACTCACTGGTCAATAGCCAACATAGTGGCCAAAATGTTTCCCTCATAGGTAACTCATGTTTGGTTAGTCAATTCTTATTGCAAAGCCAGTCAAGACCTAAAAATAGTATTAACACCATATCATTAAACAAATCAAACCATCTTAAGGTATTTATTAAATTGAATTGCATTTTAGGAACCTTGCAAGCATCTTGCAACCTTCAAGAGGAATGTATAGACAGGAATTGTGAAAAGGAAACCGAGAAATCATTCAACGTAGTGTTATGAACCTCAACGTAAGAAGTTATGAAAGTCTATGTGAGGGTGTGGTTTTTACAGCTGGATGCCTTTTCTGGCACCCACCTCAGAGACGAGTTTATGGGAGATGAAACTCAGCTATCATGTCGAATGTGGAGCTCCTAGTCTAGGAGAAAGTCATGTTCAGGTATTTGTCTGCAGGGAGTGTGGGAAACGAAACAACAACTAAAAAAGCATACACGTAAAGGGAATATTATAGAATTTTCGACTATATGTTGTGAATTTAAAAAAAAAAATGGTTAAATTTCATGCTTTGTAGACCTCTTGGCTAAATTTGGTAGAATTTGGTGAATTTTCATCAATATTCGGGTAATTTTATATAAATTTGAGCTAGTTCAAACCATTCTTTAATAATTCAATGGCATTTCAATAAATCTGGTAGTGATTTGTTGGATTTTGCTGAAATTTGGTGGAATTTGCTAAATTTGCGGTAAATTTAGTGGATTTTACAAAATTCTGGTCAATTTCAAGATAAATCTCAGATATTTAGATATTTTAAAAATAACCTCTGTCACTGTGATGGCTGTATTAATGTGTGCCTTTGACTATGAAGGGTAGGAATGGTAAGGAGATGGTTATGGACTTAAGTGCATAGTCATTTATATTTACTTTCAGATTGGGTGTTGTGGGAAAATCGAAAACTCCTCTTGTTAGTTTTTCAAGTGAGTGTACTCCTTATCTCTCTTAGAAGCCGCTAATGAGCTCTAAGCATTGGCAGTTTGCAAGCATCTCTCTATTGTTAACATAGAATGCTCATTACTTGTTCTTTCAAGTACATGTTGTCATGTAGGTAAGGAATTGATCCAAACATAACATGTTTCGATTTTCTTTGCACTTGTCTGTGGGCAAACATGGCATTTACCTGGAGTAAAAGTGGAAATCCACATGAGTTTGACGTTTAGAAAACTCACCTCACCTCACCCCAACTGTTTGGAAATGGAAATAATTTGTTTTTGTTTTACTTAGAGGCTTGGAAATCATGGTCATCATTCCCATGTACTGTAATTAGAGAAAATAATAAGGGGTGATGTACTCTATTATTAGCTGAGTACCTAATACAATTTTGCATACCCCTAGGGCCAGTATCGCATTATAAAGGCATGCCATTTGTTACCGTCCTTAAAGCCAGTGATTTAAAACAAAAGAGCTGTTTATTTTCCACCACCCCCAAACAAGGGCTTTCATCTAGTGGAATGTAGGTTGACGACCATGGAGCCCCAGCTGAGTCCGTCATTGTTCCCACTGACTTGTGCTAGGCTCCTGTCTGTCTTCTTTCCTGTCGACCACACTTGGTCAACTCTTGTTCTCTACCGACTCCGACATTATTAGGCTATCCAAGGCTTAGGGAGTCTCTTTATTTTCCGACTTAATTGACCCTTGTTTATTTTTTCTGATACCCTCCTTGTGTGAGGAGGCAGCCTTCTTTAAATTTTTATGTTATTTCCTGCCTATTGCACAAGCCACACTAAAGGTAGGGTGTATGTAGCCCCACCACTTGTGGTGCACCCTGGATATGCCTACCCCCTCAGGGGCTTACGGCTGATGAGTTTGGAAGTTGGCGACCACAAGGGATTCCTGAGCTGGGCCCAGTTTTCCTCCTTTTTATCGATTACCTCTGGAGCGGGACCCTCTCCTCTTTTACTTTCATATCTACCTTTTATGGCTCTCCTTCCTTTCAAGTCCATCAATCCACATTCTTGAGGGTTGAGGGGCATTATTTATTCCTTCTGTCCTTTATTTGTCCTGTTATCCTTTTGTCTTACATTTCATTTTTCTAGTTATAAATGTGTAGTTTGTTTTAGTTATAGTTTACATTTATTTTTATTTTTCACCATCAGCCAAACTATTAGGGGTCGATAGGACAGCTTGGTGTTCAAGTTTATAGAACGCTTATCTTTTGTTTGAAACAACACCATGTTGATTTCCCGACTGGGTCAAGTATTTTATACTTTGTTCACTTATTTCTCATGGCTTTGAAACTGGCTGCCTGTAACGTGATCATTATTAACTTTAACTTCAGTGTACGGTGTAGGATTGGAAAGGAGGCAGCCCATGGCTTCTGAATTACAACTATGTTAGCGTTTGTCTAAAGTATAAATAAAAAGAGAGTTCAAACATCATGTAGGACATAAACTATTTTTAAATTCAGATGTGTGTTTCACAGTAAACACAATCATTCTCCGTTTAAAACAACCCATAAATTTCTTTTTCTAACATGATAGGTTATAGGAGGGCATTGCTATAGCTTACATATAGTAGGGTCAACAGCTAAGGATTCAATTTCAATTACCTATACCTCTCATGGTATGGCTCTTAGTCAATTCGTTAAACTACATAAAACTTTTCTATATGTTCTGTTACATTATCATTTGACCATCTCACAGTGTAGTGATTAACATAGTTGGTTGTCTACACTAAGGCCTTGGCTTGCAACCCCGACTATACCAAGAAATTCATTTTCATCTTAAGGTTGCAATAAGGTTCATTGAGCCTTGTCAACCCTTACCTAACAATTATCAAGTCATGTACGTTAACACGGTGCGAATCACGTCCACTATCAAGCAGACGAGTAATATGAAACTTGATGGCAAGAACGCCGTGTTCTTATCACCAAGACTCATTACACAAACAAAGCCAGTGTCTCTGTGCAGATTCGACCCAGCGATAGTATGCAAGAGTGTGTTTGTTAAAAAGCATCATTAATATAACTCGACTGTCACCACACAGGTCCGGGTTCGATTTTCTAAAGGCTGCAACAGGTACACTCAGTCTTGTCAGGTAAAACATTTTGGGTCAATTCATAAATCATGGGAAAGGGTTAGCCACTGTCAGTCCAAAACAACACCTTACTTCACCCTCTCCGATAATTAGTTTTATAAAATCTCAGGTCGATAACCTTAACGTTTTGGCTCTTTTGGGTATATTCATGGGGAATGGCAACGGTTTGGCCATCCTGATTTGTACAACACCTGATACAACTCTGTAGCCTTAATCATTAGCTATAAACACATTAATCCATAATTACCTAATAATAATAAAAATAATAATAATAATAATAATAATAATATTAATTAGCAAGCTGTCATCATCCAAACACTCATTCATTAAAGCATGGTTTCAAAAAACTCTTATGCTTTTAAGTGTTTAATACCTTTTTTCTCATGTAACATTACTATTCCCTGTTTTATGAGTGAAATAATCTATCGAGGTAAAAGCGTATGTCATCACCTATTTTTCAACTATCAAACCTAATTTTAGGGTTCTTAGTTTGCAAGATATCGATTTTTCAATTTGAGGGTAGTTTTCACCCCTCTACTATTTTTCATGAAAAACAAAAGATCTTAGGTTCAATTATCATTTTTACTCGTTTAAGACCTTATTCCCCACTGTAAAATCACTATTTACTGTTTTAGGAGTGACATCATCTATCCAGGTAAAACCCTATGTCACAACCAATGTTTTAAGCTATTACAAATAATTTTACGGTTCTTAGTTTCCAAGGTATCGATTTTTCAATTTGGGGGTAGTTTTCACCCCTCTGCTATTTTTCATCAAAAACAAAAGATCTTAGGTTCAATTATCATTTTTACCCGTTTAAGACCTTTTTCCCCACTGTAAAATCACTATTTACTGTTTTAGGGGTGACATCATCTATCCAGGTAAAAGCCTATGTCACAACGAAATTTTTAAGCTATTACACATAATTTTACGGTTCTTAGTTTCCAAGGTATCGATTTTTCAATTTGGGGGTAGTTTTCACCCCCTGCTATTTTTCATCAAAAACAAAAGATCTTGGGTTCAATTATCATTTTTACCCGTTTAAGACCTTTTTCCCCACTGTAAAATCACTATTTACTGTTTTAGGGGTGACATCATCTATCCAGGTAAAAGCCTATGTCACAACGAATTTTTTAAGCTATTACACATAATTTTACGGTTCTTAGTTTCCAAGGTATCGATTTTTCAATTTGGGGGTAGTTTTCACCCCCTTGCTATTTTTCATCAAAAACAAAAGATCTTGGGTTCAATTATCATTTTTAGGTGTTTAACACGTTTTTTTCCCATAACATGACTATTTACTGTTTTAGGGGTGAAATGACCAAACCAGGTAAAAGCCTATGTCATCACCTATTTTTAAAGCTATCACGCCTAATTTTAGGGTTCTTAGTTTCCAAGATATTGAGTTTTCAATTTTGGGGGGTAGTTTCACCCCACAAAGGGGGACGTCGCCCCAAGTGCTAGGACCCCTCATACAAGTCCCTAGCATGATTGGTTCACGAGATATTAACAAAAGTGTAGTTAGGCCCTTTTGTAAAAAAAAATGAATCATACTTTCAAAAACGAGGCGTCACCCCAAGTGCGAGGTTACTGCCTATGGCAAAATCCCATCAGGGGTTCAGAAAATATTAGCAAATGTGTAGTTAGGCCCTTTTGACAAAAGCCACCGGTGTGCATACATACAAAAATTGCTCTTTCACCCCAGGTAAGGGTAGTTTTTATTTTGGGGGTTGACATACCTCATTCATACAAAAGGTGAATTCACTACGAGTCCTACGACACCCCATATGTTTAAATCGCATTATTGGTTAGCGAGATACTAAAAAGCGAATGACCTATTAGTTTTTTGTTTTTTTAATAATTTTTTTAAAAAGCCTCATCTATAAAGAATCATTTAAAAATTCCGCTCTCTTACAAAAGTCCTCAAGTGCGCATGCATACAAAAATAACCACTAATTAACCTCCGGGTAAGGGTAGATTTATTTTGGGGTGGATATACTCCCGTCCATAGCAAGGGGTGGTTCACCACAAGTCCTACGACACCCTATATGCTCAAATCCGACCATGCGTTCGCGAATCATCGCCAATGTTCGCCAGAAAGTAGGCTATCATTTTGTTTTGTCCTACACACTTCAAACTTGCTGTCAGCCTAGAGGGCATAGGGACCTTTCATTGACATCAAACAAACTTTTCTCTCATCTTCACCGTTTCCAAAATAGCACCAATTTCAAAAAACAACAATTTTAAAATATATATATACCGACACACATTCATAGCAAAGAGGACGTCACACCATTCCTAAATAACACATCGTTCTAGCCTTACAAGCTCATTAAATTCGCCAAATTGTCAAAAAAGCACGTTTACCTCAAATTGCGTTTCCAAATTCCACCCATTTTAAAAAATTACCTCACCATCAAATAGAGCGGGAAAAATAGCATTTAAACGAACCCTCACTCAACCCTAGTCCTCGCCCACCACCAAACATTTTCCCAACATAGCCATACGTATTCAAGCACACACGCGACTTGCAAGAGAACATACACTACCCCACTACCCGCGAGTGACCTTTTGTTTTGGTGCTCACACTCGCATGGGTGTCAGATGACAGTTAGCATCCTAATAAACATCCTCCATGACGTCAACACCCATTAACTTTTTATCACCATCGCACAAACAAGCCAAAAGGTCAACCTCTTCCCACGCTAACACGTGCACTGCACATGCTCGCTCCTGGACCACGTGCTCGCTCTAAGGACCCATGACGTCATCAGGAATGACGTCATCAGGATTACGCAATTTCTGGTCATGATGATGCAATATTTGGAGTGTAGCGAACTGTACTACTTATTCACCATTACACCACGTACAGCAATCTCGCAGCCAGTGTGGTCGAGCGGTTCAATCGAACATTGAAAACCCATATGTGGAAAGCGTTTACCGCTCAGGGCAGTTATCGCTGGTTGGACATGTTACCTGAGCTAGTGTCACGTTACAATGACACCAAACATAGAACGATTGGGACCAAGCCACGCCTCGTGACTAAAAATATTCAGCGATTGGATAAACTGTTTAACCCCATAAAAACAGCCGATCCTAAACGTCACCGACTGAACATTGGGGATTTTGTTCGTGTGAGCAAATTTAAGTCTGCCTTCAATAAGGGTTACACGCCTCAGTGGGGGACTGAACTATTTCGAATTCGTCGAGTCAACTTGGACACTCCAGTCACCTATTTACTCGAGGAACTCAACCATCAACCCATAAATGGTAGATTTTATCTCCATGAACTTCAGAAAACAGCATTTCCTCGGCATTATCTTGTGGAAAAAGTGTTGAAACAAAAAGGAAATAAACTCTACGTCAAATGGTTAGGGTTTAACTCTACGTTTAATTCTTGGATCAATAAATTACATGTTGTGTGAACCTGTGTACTTTTTATTTATTCACACATGTTGTACACCACCTATAGCTCTATGTGTACAGTCCTCAGCTCCACATATTTCTTTCTCTTTCCACCTGTGTTCTCTCTTACATTACCCCTCCCCCTCTCCCCCCTCCACCTCCCACCACTGCTGTTCGCAGCTCTTGCCTATCTATTGGTTGTGACATCATTCCCACAAGTTGCATCATACTTTTTACTGATTCAGCGATTCCCACGCTTTGACCATTCTGTTATCAGGCACGTGGACAGCTAACGTCCCAGGCGAACACCTGTGGCGAATCAAATTTCACATGAACTTGCATTTTGTCACGTACGAAGCAAAACAAGATGTGACTTGTTAACAGTTATCGCGCACGTGGACATATAACACCCAAGCGAACACCTGTGGAAGATCAAATTTCACATGAACTTGCATTTTGTCACGTACGAAGCAAAACAGGATGTGACTTGTTAACAGTTATCGCGCACGTGGACAGATAACACCCAAGCGAACACCTGTGGAAGATCAAATTTCACATGAACTTGCATTTTGTCACGTACGAAGCAAAACAGGATGTCACTGGTTTAGCATACATGTGGTTTCACAAATGTGTGTGCATGCCTTTCACACTCCCCTGCCACCACGATGGTCAGATTATTTCACCTTCAAGCGTCTTGGTCATTTTTTCCATTGCACTTGTTGTCAAGTCAGATCAATGCCTTCCAATAAGCTCAAATGACCTTCACCTCCTGTAAGTTTGTTTTCTGTACTCGCTTCGACCAACATAGAACCAAGTTCTCATTACCGTTTACACGTTAAAGGTAAAATATCAGAAAACGCATGCTCGTTCTGTCATACACCGACCAGCCGAAATAGCGATTGTTCTATTAAGCATGGTCCTTGTGGTTAGCGACAGGTTCGTTGAAAAACACACACACACACCCAGCCGTATCGTCTCTCTCAACCACCACGCTTCATAAACATTATAAACAAGTAAAGAAAAAGAAAACGTTATTTCAACATGTATGGCGTTAGACCCATGTGAATTATTTTTTGAAAAAAAATATCTACCACATTTGAAAGGGGGCGTTAGCCCGAGTCCTAGGACACCTCGTACACGTCTCTAGCGTTATTGGTTCGTGAGATATCGACAAAAATCACAATAAACACGTGTTTACCCCAAAATCGAGTTTCCAAAATTTAAAAAAAATCCAACGAGTGGTCCATAGCAAAGAGGACGTCTTCCCGAATCCTTGGACCCATCGTACATGCCTCTAACGTTATTGGTTCGTGAGATATCGGCAAAATCACAAAAAAACACGTGTTTACCCCAAAATCGAGTTTCCAATTTTTTTTTTAAATATAACGTGTGGTCCATAGCAAAGAGGACGTCAGCCCGAGTCCTTGGACCCCTCGTTCATGCCTCTAGCATGATTGGTTCGCGAAATATAGCAAAAAGTTTAAAATCACGTTTTTACCCCAAAAAGACTGTGTTTCCAGATTTTCACCTTTTCGACACCTACATTCCCGTAAAGAGCACGACGAGACGAAAAAAACGAATCCAAGCACGCACTCCTAGCATGGCTCCTTCCATTCCAAGGTCGCAGGGGCTCACCACTTGCTTTTGTAAGCAGCTCTCTCATCATCCCACTACTTACAAAACACAATATTTTTCTATAGAGACTTGAAATTTATTTTGGGGGTAGAGGGGGTAGGGACCATTGTTTTACGTCAAACAATTTTTTTTGTAGAGTTCCTAGTTTCCAAAATATGGGATTTTCAAAATTCGAGTGTTTTCAAAAAAACATAAAAAGTAAAAACGTTTTATTACAAAAAATAAAGGTCATAAAGACTGTTCGTTTGAGCCATGGCACAACGTTCTATCATGTTTGGTTTTCAAACTATCGCCTACTTTCGAAAACAAAAATTTCATTTTTTTTTTGAAAAGTATAACGAGTGGTCCATAGCAAAGGGGCGTCACCTCAAGTCCTCCGACACCCCATTCATGAAACTCCGACCATGGGTTCGAGAGAAAAGTCTATTTAAATGTTTCAATTTCGCGCGGCGGCCATGTTGGTTTGTTGGGCACAGGAGTGTCAAGTGGGGCAGAAGCCCTACTACTCCACTACTAATAACCTTCACAAATTGCTGTAATACAATACACCATCAGCAATAATGCATCGTCCCCGTTGTCTTCATCGCGAGCGAAGCCGCGGGAACCTGATAGTGTTAAATAATTATGATCTTGTGAAATCTTACGTAATAATCCGGCATAATACTTACAACAATAAATTATAATGCCCGCCTTCAGTTTATAAAATTTTACTAGCTTAGGCTATTGTTGAATGTGGTTATCAGAGGCATTCGAAATGTTTGAAACGTGTGATGTTTTCATGCCGCAACAATAGGTTAAAACTTAAGGTTGTTGTTGATTCATTTAGTGGCTTCGTGACATCGTGGTCATGTAGCCCCGTGTACTTGAGTGTCGTTTTTGTTTGTTTGATTTTGTCTAATAACCTGTGTTCTTGTAATGGCTGAATCAGTGTGTGTATTTGTAATTCAGATATGGATTGGGAAGGAGACGGCCGTGGCCTTAAATTAGGAACCATCCTGGCCTTCGCCTGGAGTGGAAGTGGGAAACCACGGAAAACTCACTTTCAGGATCGCTGAGGTGGGAACAGAACTTAAGGCAAACATTTTGGAATAATAGTATGTATGTAAGCTATGTAATATTGCACCTGAACATATCATGCCCAATGATTTATACAGATACTAGCAACCCAACCCGGCTTCGCTCGGGAACAGTTATGAATACATTACGTGCTAGCTCGTAAACTGTTGCCTCAGTAATTGAATGGCGATTGTTGGAAGAAATGAAAACGTAAAATCACTTATAGTGGGCGATGTATTGAAGATAGAGAATGTTCTCCGGGACTTTTTTGTAGAACTTTTCATGCTGAACCATTCTTACACTCATAGTATATTGATATTTTTAACGGTTTGCCCAGCGTAAGCTTAAAATGTGCACGGATGCCAGATTTTCTTTTCAACTTTATCACTGAAATCGTTACTGCTTGTCTTCCTTTGATCATAAATAAATTATTTTTTTACAGAAATCTTCCTCGAGATATCCTTTACAGAATGGCGGAAACCACATCAAAATCCATCCAGTGGCTTTCGAGATTACCCGTGGCATCCAAGAATCGGGGACTTTGTTTTATACTAAGAAGAGATATTCAAAAAATCCTATAAATTCTTAAATTGAATATGGTACCGGTATATAAGATCCTATAAAATCTTAATATACCGATAGAACCTAATTTTAAATTCTTAGAACCTAAAAATCCGGGGCTTGTTGATTACACAGCCCACCAACAAACAGAAACTTTCTGTTTGGTGCCTCAAATGTTTGACCAGATTTTGGCTACATGTGGTGTGCTAAATCCAAATATGCAAACAGTTCTTCTCCACCAGCCCTACTTTTTCGTATAGGGTATAGAGTGCCACTAAATTGTAACCCCTTTTAGTAGTCCAGTCAATAGAGGCTCAAAAAGGGGGTTCACCTTACATCAGATGTGGGATAGTTTTTATTTTTTGATGTTGTTTAGGACCATTAGGTAGTTATTAATCCAAGTTTCCGTCATCCTCCCCCCCCCCCCCTTGCTTCGTCGGCCATCTTGAAAAAACTGTCAGAAATCGGCACTTTTTTCAGTTTTTGGCCTCTAGCTCTTGCCCAGTTCATTTGTTTGAACATATGTCTAAATAAGAAAATGTAGATTACTAAATTTGCAACAACTTTGATTTGTAAGTTTTTTGTAGGACCAAGCGTATTCGAGCTACGAGAAGGCGAAAAAGGGCAAAAATTGGCGATTCGGCATATTTTTCACTTTTGCTCCACTTTCCATCGCAAAAACAGGGGGGGGGGGGGAAACTTGATTTCAGCAACAAGTTTATTGAATAAAAGTTGTAGAGAATTTAATTTCCTTTGAAAATCCTGTATAAAAAAACAACAACAATTACGAGCAATGGGTAGGAGTGGGGGGTAAATTTAAGAAAACTATAGGAAATACGTTTTTTGCGAATCAGCTCTGGAACGCCGTGTTGGTGAAAGTTTTTCGTTTTCATTATATTACAACCATTTTTTGAACACAGCAGTGCATCTAAATATTATTTGAACCATTTGTGTATAAATGTAACCACACACATACACTCACACTCTCACACACACGCATATTGTTTTTGTTTTTTTCAGTTGATGTTCGTACCTCCAGTGTTCACATCGGGTTTAGTCAACGTGCTTGGAGAGAGTTTTCCTGTGGAGTGAGTTGTAGTGGTGAAGGATGTCTTCTTCATCCCAAACACCGGACAGTGAGTGCTTCATATGCGGGAAGAGTTTGGACGAAGGAGTTGTTATTACTGTGAAGAAGAAAGGAGTTCAGACTCTATTAAGCGCGAGTGTTCGAAGGGGGCGAAACGACCACTGCCAGATTTTGAAGAAAAGAGATGAAATTAAAGTTCACAATGCCTGCTCAAAGAATTACACCGTTCCAAGACGGATAGACGTTGCTCTACGCTCAGAATCCCCTACACCTGGACCATCTTCAAAGCTAAGATCAGTAAGTGAGGCGTTTATGTTCAAGGACCATTGCTTTCTATGTGCGGAAAAAATTGAAGAGGATTATATGAAAAAACAGAAAAAGCTCCCCTTGATTTCTCGAAATCCAGTTCGCTTGGTGGAGAAGATGGAGGTAAGGGACAACTTGTTGCTAGCAGCTCGGGCACGCAGGGATGAGGGGGCTCATCAAATAATTAATCGTGTTCCCCAGACTTAGATCTTATTGCTACTGACTGTCAGTACCACGATGCTTGTATGAAAAAGCTATACCGACCACCGAGAGCTGGGGGAGGAGCAAGATGATACAGAACACACCCCAGAGTTGATGAAGCAATGGAATGTGTTTATGCTTTTCTGGAAAGGAACAAAGAAGAATGCCAATTCTCATTTGATCAATTGATGGGAGCCCTTAAGGAAGGATGTGAACTTGATCGGATAACAGTAAAATCCCGTTTGCTGAAAAAGTACGAGGATGACATCATGTTCGTTGAAACAGGCAATAAATCGACGGTCTGTTTCAAGAATACTGGTTATAGAATATTGAATGGCACTTGGTATGCCAATATAAAATCGAATCCTTAGGAAGAAAGAATGAGAGTGGTAAAAGCAGCTGCAGATATAATTGCAGAGGATATTAGCTCCCGTGTGTACAATACCATTGACTATCCACCCCCTGATAAATTTTTGAACAGTATCGAGTCAGACATTCCACCAGCGTTATTGAAAATGGTCCAAACAATTGGGCTAAAAACAAACAAGGAAGTTAAGATAAATGGAATAGGATCAGTATTGCCATTTCCCATGCAATCAGCTCTGGTGTAGTTGGAAGTGAGCAGGTGAACTGCTACAAGGCTCAGCAAGTCGGTATGGATGGACTCTCAAGAACTGTGTGAACAACCTTCGGTGAAGTGTCCTTCAAAAAGAAGGACAAAGTGATATCTTGAGCAGCTGACAAGAACATCTTGAAATTTGGGGAGAAGAAGATTGCTGTGGACCCACTCACACTCTCTCACAGGATGTGCATAGCAAAAACAACCCAGGACGACCTTGAGGAATACCTCTCCTATGAGCTTGCACCGTACCCTATGTCGTTGTTCAACGAGGATGTCATGCGCAAGGGCACAAAGTCTGCTTGATATGCAGCGTTCACACCCATAGATTTCGAGCTTCTCTCAAATCACCTCACTGTCGTCGATGTTGGACATCTGCTCCACAAAGTGGTGTGGAATCGAAATTCGACTTTTGGAAAAATGTGTGCCGATTATATCAAGTACATCCACCAGCATTATGGGACAGTGGTGATGGTCATCTTCGACGGGTACCCAGACAATCTTCTGATGAGTACCAAGAATGCTGAAAGAGCAAGAAGGCGCAAGCTGAACGCCTCAGCAGATGTGATATTTGATGAAGCCACAGTCAACACAACTCCTCATGACAAATTTCTGTCCAATGAGAGCAATAAAAACGATTTGTTGCCCTCCTCAGAACAACACTTGAAACGTCCAACGTCATGAACAAGCAAGCTGAAGAGGATGCTGACGTGCTCATTGTGACCACTGCAAAATCGATGGCTTCTTCGTACGACGCTGTAATTATTGTGGGGGAAGACATCAATTTATTAGCCATTCTCATTGGGACAGCAAATACGATGAACAACGCATACCTTAAAAAAACAGGAAGAGGCAATTCACCTGACGTCATGTACTCCCTCTCATCATTTATGTACGACTTCACCGAGAACCTGCTGCTCATCCACGCCATCAGCGGGTGTGACGCAACGTCAATCATTTATGGATTCGGAAAAAAAAAATGTTCCCTGTTTCGGAGGAATCCATTATTGTTGGAGATAAGTGATGTCCTCATGGACCCAGAAGCCACATTAGAGGACATCTCCAAAGCAGGAGAGCAAATATTGGTCGTCCTCCATGTTGGGGAAATCGACCAATCACTTTCTGACCTCCGACACACAAAATTTGCTGCCACCACGACAAACTTGAACCTGGAAAAGCTGCCCCCAATTTCCAATGTAGCGCGATATCACTCCTTGAGGATATACCACCAAGTGACGTCCTGGATGAGCAGGAAGAAAGACCCGTTCATCTTTGGCTGGACAAGAGGAAGCAGGGGCTTGATTCCGACAACAACCACCAGGGATGCTGCTCCTCGTACCCTGCTGAAGACGGTATCATGCAGGTGTGTCACCGGTTGTTCCGCAGCCTGTGGATGAAGAAACGCCGGTATGCATTGCTCCACTTTCTGCAAATTCTTCTGCGGCGGAAAGTCCTGCGACAACCGTCCTTTGATAATCGCTGACGAGGAAGAGGAAAACATCGACGACCCGCCCATACCATTCGACGAAGACCCTGCCGAAGAGTAAACCCTCCCGACCCCCGTTGTGAAACGTCTCCAGTTGCTATAGCAACCCCCACCCACCATCTATTTTAAAGTTTTTATTTCAGTGTGTTCATTATTCCCTAATAATTAATATGTAAATAATTAATATATAAAACGCATTGTCTTGTAATCTATATTTTGTAAATACACACTAACTTTCTTAAATGAATGTGTAACGAATTTGTTCTCTCCCATCTACTCTTGTCATATTTATACAAAAAAATGGTTCAAATATTATTTAGATGCACTGCTGTGTTCAGAAAATAGTTGTAATATAATGAAAACGAAATACTTTTACCAACACGGCGCTCCAGGGCTGAATCACAAAAAACGCATTTCCTCTAGGATTCTTAAATTTACCTCCACTCCTTCCCATTGCTCCTAATTGATTTTTTGATACATGAGTTTCAAAGGAAATTAAATTATCTACAACTTTCATTCAATAAACGTTTTGCTGAGATTTATTCTTCTCCCTGTTTTTGCGATGGAAAGTGGAGCGAAAGTGAAAAATTTGCCGAATCGCCAATTTTCGCCCTTTTTCGCCTTCTCGTAGCTCAATACGCTTGGTCCTATAAAAAACCTTCCTAATCAAAGTTGTTGCAAATTTAGTAATCTACATTTTATTATGTGGACATATGTTCAAACAAATGAACTGGGAATGAGCTAGAGGCCAAAAACTAAAAAAAAGTGCCGATTTCTGACAGTTTTTTCAAGATGGCAGACGAAGCAAGGGGGGGGGGGGGGTTAGGATGACGGAAACTTGGATTAATAACTACCTAAGGGTCCTAAACAACATCAAAAATAAAAAATGATCCCGCATCTTATTTTATATCGGTTTGTATTTGTAGGCGGAAATAACACATCGTTCACCAGCTACCCGCTCCGTGAAAGCTGTACAGCGTTGCTGTGATGGAGCCCATCACTTCCGAGCGAGGCACGCCATGATGCGTGATGGGCTCCATTTCGGAAACGCTGTACAGCTTTTCCGGAAGCGGGTAGCTGGTGAACGATGTGTTATTTCCGCCTACAAATACAAACCGATATAAAATTAGAGAGTTAATTTACGTATTTCACAGTCATACAGCATAACGTTTTGATGTATAAGGATTACATCGCAACCAAGAACTACATTTTCCAACCACCCCGAGCCGAGAAAAAGTTACCTTACAAAAATGATAACAATTTTTTTTTCTTGGACACGCAAAATTTTGAAATTAATAAACCAGTTATACAACATTCCAATGTATATTGTGTTAAAATTTGGATTCGATCTGATGACGGGTTTTTGAGAGAATAATTCTTAAATGTGACGCATGGTTGAAACACGCTTAAAAACGTGCACTTTTTGTGCTCCAACTGCGACAAAAAATATTAAAATGTAAATTAAAAATTCCAAACCTACATGAGTTAACGTGCAATAGAACGACGAAAATGATGATGTTATTGGATTTTATATAGGTCTATTGGTTACTTCACAAACAACCTTCAAACTCGAGTACACATAATACTTTGGTCGACAGTAGTCTCGTGAAGCAAAACTGAGAAGAGTTATATTCGATTCCTACCTTATCTATTCTAGAAATAGTTTTCCATGGTTTACCACTCGTATCTTCTGTGCTGGTTTACCATTTCTACCCTACATAAATACGAAATGAATCGTAATCTACGGCCAAGACTTTCCTTCAAAATCTTAGACTTAATTAGAAATACACACACTATTACAGACATACAAATATTACAGGTTATCTTGTAAGGCCCAGTAATCTGATTTTGATACATATGTTATCGAAAGCAAGTATTTCAATGGTAAAATGATACAGTGAATCCATTTCTATTAATTGCGTGTTCCACTGTTTAATCGACTAATTTGTTTGTTTTGTCGGCAGTTTTAAGCTTTCTGGTTGTGGTCCGAATATACACAGTCCACGTATACTTTTTCACGTACATCCTGGTCATCATCGTAGCCTTCTTTGTGAGTATTACAGCTTTACTGTATCAACTACTGTATCTTGCTAGTCTAGATTTTTGTTGTTGTTGTTGTTGAATTATATATTTTTCTGGCTAAGGGAAAACATTGTTGCATTACCATTACAGTGCATATCCACTAAGAGGAACATATACCTCTGACAAAATTTTCAAGCAATAAAGTGACATTACATTCAAGTTCTCGGATCTGTCTTATGCATAAACACCATTTGTCGAGGTTTCTAGGGTTCTAAATTTTGGTTACTCATCTTCAAAGGTTCGGTGCAACAGGAAGCGGACTAGAATGACTTCCTTAATACTTCCTCTCTACCTATGATTTCAACATATTTTCTGAATATCCTCTGTTGTAGAGTCTTTCAATAGACAATTTTCTTACTCTCGTAAGTTTTGTACCGCAGATTAGGCATTTGTCTTTATCGTCATGACAGACAATAAAATGTTCGATTTGAATGGAATTTTGGGACTCTTTGCTTTCTTCGGAGGAGGTTGCTCCATTATTATGAAGTTGCCTTGCGCTTATCTATTTCACTGATAAACAAGCCGTTCTATTAACGCACGCTTCGTCTCCCTGCAGCGTGCTACACAATCCGAACCGAGTTTAGCCGAGCATAGCCGAGTCACCCCGAACCAAAACGCTGGTCCGATGCATGGTGCACAGAACCACTGCTCCTCGGTTTTGCACGTTAAAGATTCCCTTCGGGGAGAAATTCCGCCATCCCGGCGTCTCTAAATGTACTGTAGTTAAAAGGGACGTAAAAAAAGTTTAATTATTTATTTATCGTATGGCTTTTATGCCGGGAGTGTCCGGGGACATGATCGGCTCGCCAGAGGCTGTAGCTGCTTCAAGCGAACACCCATAGGGTGAGCTACAAGTTCCGTTCAATTTCAAGTAGTTCCAACTTTCACCACAAGATGTCACTGATGCCTAATGGTGAGCGTTGGAACTTTGATAGAGCGTTCCAACGAAATCTAACCTAGAAATTTAGCTTCACACAAGTGTAGTCTGTGGAAGGATCTTTTACATGCCATAAATCTATGACATGGGACCGCCAGTAACATTATATTATTAGACTATGTTTCCCAGGGACATTGGTACTGAGTTTTCAAACTTCCATATTTCTAAAACGAATATTTTGAAATTTTGACAGCTAACTTTAAACTTAGAAGTTAACATTTATATCAAACTTCATTGGAATTGTGTGTTTTTCATAAAATTATTTTTGAGATCTACGTAATAATCAAAATCTTCCACATGCATTAGCTTTTCAATTAAACAATATAATAGTTTGATACTACATGTCCCCAAACAGGCTTAAAAACTTAACAGAAGGATATCTCAAATAATTTCAGAGATTTAAGTATAATTGGGCGCCAGGGAATGTTGGTTGGTTGGTTGGTTCCTTAGTTTAGGGGCTGCGACAACGCGGTCATGTAGCCCCGTGTATTTTGGGTGTGTGTAGAATCTGTCTGATAACCGGTGTTAATTGTGATGACTGTATTAGTGTGTGTTATCTGTTTTCAATTCAAGTGAGGACTGCAGACTTTTAATTTCAAGTAGTTCCAACTTTTGCCGCCAAACGCCACCGTCAACGACTAATAGTTCAGAACTTAACTATCAGACGCCACCGCAGTCGGCTCTTGGCAACGAACGTAGGAACCCAAGAGTGTTGTTTACATTCTTAACCTATACAATTTAGCTTCACACATGTGTAATCAGTGGAAGGTTCTTTAACATGCCATAAATCTATGACATGGGACCGCCGGCTTTACTTCCCCTCCGAAGGAAGGCATACTGAGGGATTTTTAACGCTCTTAAAAATACGACGACTTCGGACGGATTTGAACCCGCGATCTTGCACATAGAAGCTCAGCATGCTACCAACTACGCCACCGAAGCTGCCCCAGGGAATCTTTCCCGCAGCGCCTACCTGCTGCTGCGCGAGGTAGCATCGGCAGTTACGTTGGCAGCATGGCTGCCGCTTGTATCAAACCAAACAAATAGTAAACTTTGTACTCATCACATCCATTCATTACAGATGCTGGATGTGTTGTCCTTGTGTTCGAAGTCAGACTTCAACTCGTCTACACATATTGTCGAAGATTTTCTCTAAAGTTTCTTGCATCATGGACAGCACATAATTAATGATATTCACTTTCCCGAACGGTATCCCGGTATGAATTAGAAAACTACGCCTGAAATTTTAGTTTTACGTTTTCTGTAAACCGATCACCTTCGCAAAAGCGCATTCCACCAAAAGAGCTCTCTCTTCAGTAGTAAACATTACCGCCTGTATACTGTGCTGTTGCACGCTTCCAATAATCAATCTAAACGTTCGCTTACTGCAATACACACTGACGATTTCGACAGTCCACAGCCCACACACGTGGCCTTCACTGTAGCGCTACACACCGTGCTGCCAACTAAACTGCTGACGCTACCTCTCGCAGCAGCTGCGGAGATCATTCCCTGGCAGTGTATCAAAACCAGTTGTAGCGTTTCCCTGATTTTTTCCCCTTGCTTTAGAATAACGAAATCTGATTTGTTGTTGTTGCTTATTTTAGGGCTGCAACATTGTGGTCATATAGCCCTGTGTATTTGGTTGTGTGTGGAATTAGTGTGATAACCAGTGTTATTGTGATTGCTGTATTAGTGTGTGTATTTGTAAGTTTGGGATAGGATTGGAAGAACGCGGCCGTGGCCTTAAGTTAGGAACTATCCCAGCATTTGTATGAAGTGGAAGTGGGGAAACCATGGAAAACCACTTCCAGGATGTCTGTAGTGGGATTTTAACCATCCTCTACTCAGTTTTGCCTCACGAGACTGAGTGTACCCCGTTCCAGCTCTAATACTGGAGTTAAAATATCTTTGCAGAGCCGAGAATCGAACCCGGACTCCGGGGCGGCAGTCAAGAACGCTAGCCGCTACACCACAATGTGACCAACCTGAATTTTTACTCTGTAACTTTGTTGATGGTCTCTTTGTGAACAATAATATAGAATAGCTTGTCGGCACCAAGTTATCCCTCTCTCATTATCAAGGGTTGGGCCTCAGCTATTATGTAGCTCTCTGGTAGCCGTCTTCTTCTTAAGACGTCGTCTCCGAACGGAGGCTGACGATCAACATAGCTAGCTGTGATCTTGACATTGCTGCATGAAAGGCCACTACTAATGTGCAAGAATGCCATCTTCGGATATCTTTCAGCCACGAGTTTCTTCGTCTTCCAATAGATTTTTTCATGATTTTTCCAACCTAAAATCAAAATTGGAGCAAAACCCTCAATAAGAACAAACTGCCTAGGGTTTGCAGATGATTTAACTCCCTTAGCCCTTGACATGGAAGAGTTAGTGGTCAGATCACCAGTCTCCAGAAAATTGCATTAAAAGTAGGATTGCAAATGTATTTTGAGAAAACTGAGATCATGCGAATGAAACCTCTTGACATAAAGGAAGTCATCGTAAACGATCAAAAATATTAATATAGTTCTACAATTGAAATACCATGGAGAAATCATTATGCATAACTTAAGCGAAAAAACAAGGAAATAGAACCAACAAAATGAAAATAGCACAATTTCTAACCTGGTCAACTTATAACAAAAAATGCTTGTCAATAGGCACTAAGATCCAACACTACAAAACTGTAACTTTTCCCGAAATCACTTATGCTTGCGAAACCTTGTTCCAAATTAAAAATGAAAGAAGAACTAATCAGCTCCTCAAAACTGAAATAAGAATTATCAGAACCTGCATAAATAAAAAGTACCAGGTTGAAGGAGTCTGGAGAATCCTCTCCAATGAAAGAGTCTATCGAGAGATTGACCCAGTTACCATCACGATGAAGAAGAAAAGAATCTCTTATTTCTTTCACATCCTACGATTACCAGAAAACAGGATTTTACGACAACTAGTGATGAGAAATCTGGGAAAGAAGACTGGAGGGCATTAGATCAAAGAAATTCAAGAGGATCTCAAAACAGTTGGACTCGAAATTACAGATGCAGAGAACAAGAATAAAATTACCACCCTTCTTAATAATCACAAATTTTCAGCAGAATTGATGCACAGACGACCTGTAGAGATTTCAGACGAATTAAGAACACTGCGATCAGAGCGAATGAAGAAGTACTGGGCAGATAAGAAGAATCAAACAATGCAACCTTCAAAGAAAAAGTGTACATGGAAGGCTCAAGTGGTCCAATGTGGCCAATAAAGTTAATAATAATAATTAGTTGTAGTAACTGGTATTTTGCGCCTCTCTTAACATGTCCCAAGTATCTTGTTTTTCGTTGTTTTATTATAAGTAGTAGTTCGCTTTGCTTTTCCATCCGACGAAACTTTCAGTATCCATGATATACGTAGGATACGTCTGTACAGATACATTTCCAATGCCTCAATTCGTTTCTCAATAATTTGGGTTCAAAGTCCAACTTTCACACCCGTAAAGGAGGATAGAGAAAATGTAGCAACGGATCATTCTGATTCTCAGTGGCAAGCTGAGGTCTGATCGTATGAAGAATTTTCTCATGTCGATGAATTGTTTCCGGACCTGTTCATTTCTAGATTTTGGTTAGGTGGTTCCTCAGTTTAGGGGCTGCGACAACGCGGTCATGTAGCCCTGTGTACTTCGGGTGTGTGTAGAATCTGTCTGATAACCGGTGTTAATTGTGATGACTGTATTAACTTAGTGTGTGTTTCTGTTTCGTAATTGAAGTAAGGACTGCAGACTTTGGATTTTTCAAATAGATCCTACTTTTGCCGCCAAACGCCACCGTCAACATCTACTAGTTCAGAACTTGGCTACTAGACGCCACCGCAGTCTGCTCCTGGCGACGAACGTAGGAACCTGAGCGTTGTTTACATTTTTAACATAATTTAGCTTCACACAGGTGTAATTAGTGGAAGGTTTTTTAACATGCCATAAATCTATGACATGGGACCACCGGCTTTACTTCCCCTCCGAAGGAGGGCATACTAAGGGATTTTCAACGCTCTTAAAAAATCCGTCGACTTCGGCCGGGTTTGAACCCGCGATCTTGGGCATAGAAGCTCAGCATACTACCTACTACGCCACCGAAGCCGCTTTTCTAGATTTTAACTCACTCTGAGTCACATTGATTGTCCAAAATAGTGCCTAAGTATTTGAAGAAGGATACATGCTCAACTGCTCTTCCTTTTATTGTGAGGTTTATTTGGATGTGCCGTTTAGGGAATGCCATAATCTTGGTCTTGAAAGTGTTAATATATAGACCGGATTCCTCGCTACATTGAACTAGTTGGTTTATCATGCGTTGAAGGGCAGGTAGCTCATCTGCTATGACGACAGTGTCATCCGCATATCTAATGTTGTTAATAACTTTTCCTTTTATCGTGATCACTCTACAATCTTACGCCAGTTCTTCCTTGAAGATTGCCTCAGAAATATTGAACAGAAGAGGGGATAATACACAACCTTGACGTACAGCTTTTCTGAATGAAGTTGTTCCTTACGTTCCTTGATCAGGTACGGCTTTCATTTCATGAAATTCTCACTCTTACTATCCTTTACTATCTTCTGTTTTTCCAGTGCTTAAATGCACCAGGCCATATCCTGGCCAGTTAGATTTATGGTAATCACCCAAATCCCCTCAATCAAATGCTGTTCGTCGAAATTTTTGGATATGGCCCTTAAGGCCCCTATGGGGCCATAAGCATTCACAACGCCGACTTCGCTTGCGAGGGTCAGGTCAGGTCACCACTTCTTAAAAATGACAGTCCAGCCCACAGGGTAGGAGGAATGAGTTAAGTTTCTGGTACCTCCTTCCTAAAGGTTCACAGAATGCTTTCCCAACAAAAACAGATTTCGGGTTTTTGACCGATTTTCTGCAAAAACTCAGTACCAATGTCCCTTGAAAAGGACTAGCAAACAATTAGTCACCCCTAAACCTTTATCAGCTTGAAATGATCTCCATGAATATGTAACCTTTTTAGCCTATTTTCATTTATAAACAAGTAGTTCTGTGAAGAACTAAAGCCTATTTTCATATATCCTACTTATATTAATTGCCAACACTGACCTGCACGTGGTGTCCCCTGCTAAGCTGAGCAACCCAGTGGAAGGTTGGGTAATCATTCCCAGCGGGAAACTGGGTCAGTGAACAGACTAGTGTTGGGGGGGGACTGAGAATTCTTTTCTCAGTTCTTTCACCTTTCTGAATAACATTCAGGATTGTAATTCGAGGATTTATCCTCCCCTCAAGGTGTAACCTTAGATAGTCGACCATGAAAAGTCATTTGAAGAAAAATTCCGCCGTCTGTAATGATAGATTACAGAAAAAACAGCATTCGGATACGGTGGGCTGTCATGCGGAAGATAATGACGAATCGGAGCGTCTGAAAACTCATCAAGTAGCAAACAAACAAATACTACGGAAAATCAAACCTAAACAAGTCTCATTCTTTTCTACACATAATGTTAACTCTCTGGTTCAAACTGGAAAATTGAAGATCATCACGGATATCATGAGAAGTCATAAAATTCTAATTATGGCCCTTCAGGAAATTAGAAATAGTGATCAAGACCATCTGGAATCACAAGGAAACAGACTATATAAAGGAATTCCAGGAAAACGAGTTATGAAAAATTGTCCACAATTTGGTAACGGATTCTTAATAGATCTCAGAATCATTGACTCGATAACAGAATTTAAATCTCAATCCTCCAGACTTACGACCCTAACTTTGAAATCGGCAAATAAAACATATACAATTATTAATGCACATGCTCCTACTAATCAAAAGAACAACACCATTAAGGACAGAGAAGAAGTACAAAAATTCTGGGATCTTTTGGATCAAACTTTAATAAACATCCCTTCATCAAACATCAAAATTCTCCTTGGTGATTTCAATGCGCAACTCGGACAAGAAAGAAGATATAGAGATATCATTGGAAAATGGACAGCACATAAACGAACCAATAAAAAATCCTCTCGGCACGCCGGAAGGCGGAGGTAGATTTCACCGGGCAAACTAGGGGATTGGCTATAATAGGCAAAATATGCAGGTTTTCGTAGGAGGATCAGACCTCATTGATTGCAAGAAAGTATTTTACATTTGGAGGTTAAAAATCAATTTTTTTCGTTTTTGTATGCATATTTTTATCATTTTATTGTCTTATGGGGATGGTAACCTTCTTGTCATTCGGGGTTCATTTTTATACTTGTGATCACACTGTCCTTATGCAAGGGTTGGACCTGATGTGTAACTATCTGACAGTCTGTTACTTCTTCTCGCAAAATTTTATCTCCCGCAGAGATTTTTGTTGGTTCCTCAGTTTAGGGGCTGCGACAACGTGGTCATGTAACCCCGGGTGTGTAGAATCTGATAAACGGTGTTAATTGTGATGACTGTTTTAGTCTGTAATTCAGGTAAGGTCTGCAGACGGTCAATTTTAAGTAGTAGTTCCTAATTTTGTACCATATCCTAACGTGAACGACACCTAGCTGTGAACTTGGCTACTAGATGCCACCGCAACCAGCAACTTGCAACGAACGTTCGAACTTCTCCTCCAAAGGAAAGCATGCTGAGGGTTTTTTAGCGCTCTTAGAAAATCTGACGACTTTGGCCGGCTTTGAACCAGCGACCTTGGGCATATAAGTTCAGCATGCTACCAGTTAGCCGCTTCCCACAGTCAGATGGAAAAATGAATGTGATCTCGTGCAATGGCGTTGTCTTGGCAACCTCTGATAGCTCATCCCTCATCAATTTAGAAGCGTTGTCACGGTAACCTCTGATGGCACTTGGCACGTTCTTTAATTCCGAAATCATTTTTCTCATCCCTTGGCGTAATGGTAGGTCAGATCAAAAATTCTTTCAGACAAAGTTTTAGGTAATTATTAGGGGAATATTTTTCATTATGTACGGGTTTGATATTGTGCCTATTAAGAGAGATATGATTAATGTTTCCCGAAAAAAACTCTTTTTTTCCACCCCTTTGGTCAATGGTTGGTGCTATCAAAGAACCTATTTGACATAAATTTTTGGCACTTATCCGACAAATATTATGAACTTTGAATTGATTCGATATTTCACGTATTAAGAGAGTTATAGCGACATTTCACTTTTTCGAAAAAAAAAAAGCCCCCCCCCCCCACAATTCCCCCCCCCCCCCCTTAACCGATTTTGCCCATTAACGAACTCGACCGATTTTTTAAGGGGTTACATATTATGTAAAACATTAAAGTGATTGGTGCAAAATTACGGCAGTTATCGTGTCCACAAGAAACTGATATATATGCATATATATACACACACATATATATAAACTTTTGAACTGACGGTGGTTTGGGGTCTGGGGGATGTGAAACGCGAAGATATGTCGAAATTTTCCGGAAGTCGAAACATGGCACCCATTGCAATAGTTAGCTTTCTGATGAAATCTACCTAAAATAGGCTACATAATTTAAAATACTACCACCAACGACACCTAGCTGTGAACTTGGCCACTAGATGCCACCGGAACCATCAACTCGCAACGAACGTTGGAACTTCCCCTCCGAAGGAAAGCATACTCAGGGTATTTTGGCGCTCTTAGTAAATCCGACGACTTCAGCCGGGTTTGAACCCGCGACCTTGGGCATAGAAGTTCAGCATGCTACCAGTTCCGATACCGAAGTCGCTTCCCACAGACATATGAAAACAGAATGTGATCTCGTGCAGTGGCGTTGTCATAGCAACTGCTGATGGCTCAACCCGTATCAATTAAAAGTAAAGTTGTCATGGCAACCACTCTTGGCACTTGGAATTTTCTTATAATTTAAATAATTTTGCTCACTCCGTGGCGTAATGGTGGGTCATATCGAAAATTCTTTCAGACAAAAGTTTTAGGTAATTATTGGAGGAATATTGTCCATTTTGTACGGTTTTGATATTGTGCCTATTAAGAGAGATATGATTAATGTTTCCCGAAAAACCCACTTTTTTCCACCCCTTTGGTCAATGGTTGGTGCTATCAAAAAACTTATTTGACATAAAATGTTGGCGCTTATCCGACACATATTATGAACTTTGAATGGATTCGATATTTCACGTATTAAGAGAGTTATAGCGAAATTTCACTTTTTCGAAAAAAGCCCCCCATTTTCACCCCCTTCGACTGATTTTGCCCATTAACGAACTCGACCGAGATTTTATAGGGATAGATGTTATGTAAAAAATTCAAAGTGATTGGTGGAACATTACGGCAGTTATCGTGTCCACAAGAAACTGATATATATATATATATATATATATATATATGTATATAGATAGATACATATATACATAAATTATATATAAACTTTTGAACTGTCAGTGGTTTTGGGGTCTGGGGGATGTGAAACGCGAAGATATGTCGAAATTTTCAGGAAGTCGAAACATGGTACCGTACCCATTGCAATAGTTAGCTTTCTAATGAAATCTACCTAAAAATGGTCAAAGATTAGTCGAAATTTGTAGAAACCACAAATTAATCTCTAAATCAACATGTTTTAAAAGACAGCCCCATAAATTGAAAACTTGGAAACATCCTGACTTCAGAAGGGGTGAATGGCAGTTGGATCATGTCTGCATGGATAAATTTCACCATCGCGAAATTCACAATGTCAAGGTTCTAAGGGGAGTTGACTCAGGATCAGACCACTATGTGGTAAAGATAAAAATAAAATTAACTCCAATGGCCAAGAAAAAACCTAATAATAACAATAGGAGGAAATTTGATCCATCCACCTTAATAAAAAATATAGAGTACTGTGAAAGAACAGGAGAAGAATCTCTCAACACTAAAATATTGGACGAATTAATCACTAAATTAAAATCAATAGCAGAGGAGTTAGCACCAATAAATCCAAGGAAAAAACATGAATGGTGGAATGTAGATTGTGATCAAGCAATAGAGAAAAGACACCAAGCATGGATAAAACATCAAGCTCTAAAGTCAGAAGAATCAAATTTAGAACTTACTATACAAAGAAAATTAACCCATAAAATCTTCAGACAAACGAAACGTAATCATCTTAAGAATACACTGGAAAAGATAGAAGACGATTTCAAGAAAAAGCAATCTCGAGATTATTACAAAACATTTGGTAAATATCTTAAAAAATTTGAAGCTCCAACATTAATGTTGAAAAATCAAACGGGAAAGTTAGCACATTCTAACTAAGAAAATACAGAGATCCTTGCAGAAGCATTCGAGAAACTGTTAAATTCTGATGATCCACTGGAAACCCTGCAAGTAAACACTGATACACCTATTTTAACTTCACCTGATTTAATAAATCCTCCAAACATTAATGAAGTAGAACTCGCAATTAAAGAACAAAAAAATTACAAAACTTGTGGCGAAGACTTAGTCTTTGCTGAAATCTGGAAAAATGCTGGTAAACCTGCGATTATAAATCTTCATCAACATCTAGTTAAAATGTGGATTACTGAAGAAATTCCTGCACACTGGACCATAGGAATAATCCATCCATTATTTAAGAAAGGAGACAAAACGAACCCAGATAACTACAGAGGAATTACCCTTCTGGACTGCACATATAAAATTTTCTCTCGCATAATTTACAACAGGATCAAAAACATTCTGGAACCACAACTTGGAGAATATCAAGGAGGATTTCGCCCTTACAGAAGTTGTCCAGACCAAATCCTTAGCCTGAAATTAATAATGGAATATTACAAAAACAGAAATAAGCAACTCTTTATCTCTTTTATAGATTTCAAAAAAGCCTATGATAGTATTCATAGACTGACACTGCTAAAAATCCTCAGATCATATGGTCTCCATCCTAAATTGAAAAAAATCATTCAATTAACATTAACAAACACAAATTCGAAAGTTAAATTTAGGGGAGAAATATCAACAGCTTTCTCAGTAAAAACTGGTCTCAGACAAGGTGATGGATTATCCCCTCTGCTTTTCAATGTGGCTCTTGATTATATCATGAAGGTTTGGCAAAAGGAAAACCCTCCTAACATCAAAATTGGAACAAAAACATCAATAAAAATAAACTGCTTAGGATTTGCAGATGATTTGGCTCTTTTAGCACTAGACAAGGAAGAGGTTTGTACTCAGATCACTAGTCTCCAAGAAATTGCTCAAGGGATAGGATTACAGATATCCTTTGAAAAAACTGAGATCATGCTTATGAAACCCTTAGATATAAATGAAGTCTATATAAATGATCATAAAATTAACCTAGTTCCTCAATTTAAGTATCTTGGAGAAATTATAACACATAACTTAAACGAAAAAGTAACTTGGATAAATAGAACAAATAAAATGAAAAAGGCACATCTCTAACCTGGTCAACATATAATAAAAAAATGCCTATCAATAGCTACTAAGATCCAATATTATAAAACTGTAACTCTCCCAGAAGCCACTTATGCTTGTGAAACACTGTTCCAAATTAAAAATGAACAAAGAACTGATCAGCTCCTCAAAACGGAAAGAAGAATCATTAGAACGTGCATAAATAAAAAGTATCAGGTTGAGGGAGTCTGGAGGATTCTCCCAAATGAAACTGTCTATCGTGAGATTGATCCAATCACCAGCACAATGAAGAAGAAAAGAATTTCATATTTTTTTCACATCTTACGGCTTCCATAAAACAGAATTGTACGCCAACTGGTGATGAGAAATCTAGGAAAGAAAACTGGAGGAAAATGGATCCAAGAAATCCAACAAGATCTCAAAGCAGTTGGACTTAAGATAACAGATGCCGAGGAGAAAAATAAAATTAACACCATTCTTAAAACTCACAAATTTTCTGCAGAAATGACACATAGAAAGCCCTTGGAGATTTCAGATGAGTTGAGAAAATCCCGATCTGAAAGAATGAAAAAGTACTGGAAAGAGCGCAAGAACCAAGCAGTGCTACCTTCAAAGAAGAAGTGATTGTGGAACGACTCAAGTGGTCCAATGTGACCAATCAAGATAATAATAATAATAATAATAATTGCCACTATCAACATACAAAATTTCAGTTTGATTGCTGTAATAGATTCGTAGATATTGAGATCCGACTAAATATTTCGGATGGTCGCCATGTTGGATTTTTATATAATATGTAGGTCTTGGTTATATACTGTTTCATGAATAGTATTGTGTACGTGTAGTATTCAAACTTCAATCGCATGATTAGACCACAAGAAGTAAAACCCAGATTTTAAAATTTTGCACAGCTGCCATCTTGTGGTTATGGAAACAATTGAAATAAATTAGATGCCAGTGGATTAACATTTGTATAAGGATTTACTGTACCAAGATTCACTGCACTCGGATGGTTAAATTGCGAGAAACGTCCATGTAAATATTTTTACTTCGCGTCGCCGCCACGTTAGATTTGTGATCACCAGGTTATTGAAAGTCCTATAGGTGAACTTACGTTCATAGCCCCTATGAACGTTAAAAAATTAGTTTGATTGCTGTAATAGATTCGTAGATATTGAGAACCGTCTAAATATTTCAGATGGTTGCTATTTTGGATTGTTATATGTACAGGCCATAGAGTTATGTACCATTAAAGGAAAATTATTGCGTAGGTTCATTATTCAAACTTTCACTTCGATCGCATGATTACAACACAAGAAATGAAAACTTAATTTTAAAATTCGCACAGCTGCCATCTTGAGGTTATGTAAACAATTGAACTAAATTAGATATCAGTGCATTGCAATGTGTATAAACATTTGCTGTAACAAGTCTCATTGCGTTTGGATCATTAAATAGCGAGAAAAGTCTATTTAAAAGTCGCAACTTCGCTTAGCCGCCATGTTGGTTTTGTAGTTACCAGATTTTCGAAAGTCACACATATGAACTTCTAATAGTTCCCTTTATCACCGTACAAAAGTTCAGGGTGATATCAGTAATAGTTTTGGAGATATAGATTGCCGGTGAAATATTTCGCACAGCCGCCACCTTGAGGTTATGTAAACAATTGAACAAAGTTAGATGTCGTTGCATTACTATATATATAAACATATACTGTACCAAGTTTCATTGCGTTTGGTTGGTTAAATCGCAAGAAACATCAATTTAAAAGTCGCAACTTTGCTTAGCCGCCATGTTGGTTTTGTAGTTACCAGGTTTTCGAAAGTCACATAGGTAAACTTCTAGTAGTTTCCTTTATCACCGTACAAAATTTCAGGGTGATATCAGTGGTAGTTTCAGAGATATTGAATGCTGGTGAAATATTTCGCACAGCCGCCATGTTGGATTGGTGAGACTTAAAAAAATTTGAAGGTCGGGGTCGGACAAGATGGTGGTATGACCTTACCGAGTTTCATTAAAATCGCTCCTGCCTTTTAGAAGATATTAGGGGGGGGGGGGGCACTGACACACACATTTCATTTTATGAAAAGAATAGGCTTATGAGATCACATTTTGTCCGTGTGTGTGTATGTGTGTGCGTGTGTGTGTGTGTGTCCCTCTATAATAACTTCTAAATGGCTGGAGCGATTTCAATGAAACTCAGTGAGGTTATAGCACCATTTCGGCCGATACCAACCGTGCACTTCAAATTTTATTACGTCTCACCAATCCAACATGGCGGCTGTGTGAAATATTTCACCAGCAATCTATATCTCCGAAACTATTACCGATATCACCCTGAAATTGTGTACGGTGATAAAAGGCACTATTAGAAGTTCACCTATGACTTTCAAAAAACTGTTAACTACTAAACGAACATGGCGGCCAAGCGAAGTTGAAACATTTAAATAGGGGCAGATGACCTCGTAGTTCCGCCCCTAAGAACAACAATAATTAACTAAACTCTTAAATAGACTTTTCTCGCGATTTAACCATCCAAACGCAATGAAACTTGGTTCAGTAAATGTTCATTCACATTGTAATGCACTGGCATCTAACTTAGTTCAATTGTTTACATATTCTCATGATGGCGGCGTGCGAAATATTTCACCGGCTTTCTATATCTCCGAAACTATTACAGATATCAACCTGAAATTGTACGGTGATAAGGGCACTACTACACGTTCATCTACGTAACTTCCAAAAGCCTGTAAATTATAAAACGAACATGACGGCCAAGCAAAGTTCAAACATTCTAATATACTTTTCTCGCGATCTAACCATCAGAGCGCAGTGAAATATGGTACAGTAAGTTGTTGTACACATTGTAATGCAAAGGCATCTTATTTGCGGTAGTTCAATTGTCTACATATCTTCTAGATGTCAGCTTTGCGAAATTTTAAAATTAAATTTTTATTTCTTGTGTCGTAATCATGCGATCGAAGTGAAAGTTTGAATAATGAACCTACGCTATAATTTTCATTTAATGGTACATAACTCGATGGCCTATACATATAACAATCCAACATGGTGACCATCCGAAATATTTAGACCAGACATGGGAAAACTTTTTAGGGGGGGGGGGCAGATGCAATACAAAATTATCTAGGCGGGCCGATAAAAAGAACAACACATGATTATAAATAGATTTAAACTTTTTATTTCTGAATTTTATATCAAACGAAACTTATAGGCTACAAATTGTAGAGAACTTAGGAAAAAAGAACACACTTTCATTATTTGTTAGAATACGAAGGAGTATGTGACAAGTGAAACTGTGACTGTGCTTGTAAAAGTTTTTCATAACCTGGTTGAAACTGGGATGGGCTGATTCTTAGTAGCGTAGCTAAATCGTGGTCTGGCAATCTATTTCTGACGCTATTTTTGCGAAGCTTCATTGTAGAAAACATCTGTTCACAGATATAGTAAGATGCGAACATGGCAGTTATTTTTGTGCATGAGATTTCAAGTTTGGGAAGCTTGATTTTGGTAGGGCCTTGTAGAACTCAATTTTCGAAACGTTGAGGAATAGTTGCTTTAATTTGTTGTTACATTGTAACTCGATGAGTTGTAGCTACAACTCTATTACACAAAACGTATTAACACTATGAGATTGAAACAATTTTTTACTTATAGATGCACAGAACAGAAAATATGACCTATGTGTAATTGTAGGTAGTATGATTCGAAACCATGTCGCGGTAGGATTAGACTAGCGCAAGGGCGGCACTTGGCCCGCGGGCCGTACTTGGCCCATGACTGATTTAGACGAGGGGTGTGGTGGCTTAGCGGTCTAGCTGTATGCCTCTCACCAAGGCGGTCCGGGTTCGATTCCCGGTCAATGCATGTGAGATTTTCTAAGTGAAATGCCATGTCCTGTGGTTCGGATTCCACGTAAAAAAGGAGGTCCCGTGACTCATGATCTCAAGATTAACGGTCACGTTAAACTACAAGCTTTTTTGATTTAGACGGTTCTGAATATCTACGAATCTATCACGGCAATCAAACTGAAATTTTGTATGTTGATAGAGGCAATTAACATAAGTAGGATACATAAAAATTGACTTATAGTTCTTCACGGAACTGCTGTTTTTTCGGAAAACGCTGTCCTACTTCATGCAGTCAGAGCCGGCGAGAGACAGGTGTAGGGGGTGCTACAGCACCGGGGACCAGGGCCATGAAGAGGCCCGGCCCGGGCCCAATGATGTAATGTACATTTTTGTGGTTGGTACAGAATTCTAGACCTACCTCATCCAGTTCCATCCGGCAAACTGGAAATGTGTGTGGCTATTAAATTAACTTGATTTTTTATTTATACCATACAAATTACAAAACAAACTTAAGTTGCAAGCTTACTGTTTGAAAAATTGATGTTGGCAATGATGCACAACAATCTATGAAGCGCATGCGTGAGGATTTCCGCCCCGAGGAAGGGTTTTCCCCGCTGTCCCCGCACTGGCCGCACAGTGCTGCGTAAATAATGCTTTGCAATCCACTGTCAGTCGATTGTCTAATCCAATAGTTATACGTTGTGTTAGTGATTCGCCAAGGCTTATGTGATTTGTATACGTCAGTTTTAATGGTGTCTGTGTGTAATATTATTCGATTACAGATTACAATTTAGAATACGTATAGTGTGTTTTTATTGAAACTTATTATGAGTTGCAATTACAAACACAAATCAGGTGCTCAAAAAAGGAAGGTAAGAGAAAACAGGGTGTTGAAGGAAAGAGCATCGAAGAAAGTCCAGCTATCACTTGGACAGTTTTTAAAATGTCCTCCTTCATCATCGTCAGTTATAGAAAAAGGTAACATTACTAATAGGCCCACCGATAGTAATAGTTATAAAGTATATGTTTTACCTACAAATGAACAACAACAAAATGAAATCGAATCAAACAAGGAAGAACCAGTTCCCATCACTGATACAGGGACTCCTAGTCCTATTCAGTCTATGTCGCCTACGAATATTGTATCTATCAAAGGCCACAAACCGCCTTTACCTTTAGGCCTACCAGACAAATATGATGATATAGGTGACCTTGCTTTCGATAGCAGCCGAGACTTAAAATACCCTCATGTTCCTTTGCCTGAACAATTTCCTGTGGATTCGGTAGGCTGTTCCGTTCCTGAGTCGGTCTTCCAAAAGAAACTTACAAATGGTGAACTGATTACGCGTGATTGGCTTGTTTGGAGCAAGGTTCAGAAAGCGTTTTACGTTGTTCCTGCCAAAACGAACTTCGTTCGCTCTTTCTGAAGGATATTCTGCGGAAAAACGCTGGAAAAACTCTTCAATAAAGTGCCAGAACATGAGAGTAGTTCCAGTCATAAAAGCTACAATGTTGAGTGGAAGTCAGAGGTGATGAAATAAAAAAAATATAAATGGCTAACGGACTTAATCTTTCCCTCCTTTGAACAAGAAAAGGAAAAGTGGCGTGATCTTTTAAAGCGACTTCTTAATGTCACTTTATTCCTAGCTGAAAGAGGACTTGCTTTTCGGGGTAGTATTGATGAAATCGGGAACCCCTCAAATTGCAATTATTTGGGAATTTTAGAACTGCTGGCCAATTAATATCGAGTTTTGAATGGACATTTAAATAGAGTCCGCTCGTTTCAAGAAAAGGGAGGAAGATAGCAAGTGAATTAACTGTCTCATGATATTTAAAATGAGTTTATTACTCTTCGCGCTGCCCAAGTTACGAAGAAAATTTTAGAAGAAAGCGAAATGGCAAAATGCAATGCCATTATAATTGATGCAACACCAGATTCTGCACATGTTGAACAGACTGCGTTTCTTTTGAGATACGTTTATTTGACTGAAAATAAAACTCAGCCTTACCAAGTCGAAGAAAGTCTTCTTTGCTTTACCGTCTGTACCAAAAAGAGTGGAGAAGCCATTGCAGAGCTTATAAAGGAATTTGACATCCCAATAAAATACTGTATGGGTCAAGGCTACGACAATGGGTGTAACATGAAAGGAGCGTACAAAGGAGCTCAGGCTAAAATTCTGTCTGCTAACAGTGAAGTAGTTTACTCTGCTTGCACTTGTCATTCCTTGAATCTGTGTGGAGAACAAGCAGCGGAGAGCTGTGTGGCTGCAGTGACATTTTTTTGGAGCTGTTCAAAAGTTGTTTAACATATTTAGCTCCAGCCCCCATAGATGGGAAATTTTGAAAGGAAAGATACCAAGCTCCCTTCACTCGATGTCGAAGACTCGCTGGTCTGCTAGAGTAGACAGCGTTAAACCAGTCGCAACTCACCTTCCAGGGATAGAAGACCTGGAGACATTGCCTGAACTAAGCCTAACTTCTGAATGTCGTCGAGACCTTGAGGGATTGAAAAAAATATTTCAAAACCTTCAACTGCTTTCGTGTCTTTTCTTCCTCTTCAAGTAGTTGGGGCCATCCTATATTTTTAGCCACTACTTCAGGTTCACTATATATACGGTCCCACCCTTCTAAACGAATATATGGTATATAATGAATAATAATTACATATAATATATATGATGTATTCTTACCTTGAACCAAATAGACGCAAGAAGAAGGCAGCTGAAGTAGTGGCTAAAATATAGGATGGCCCCAACAACTTGAAGAGGAAGAAAAGAGACGAAGGAAGGAAAAGAAAGAGGCAAGCCGATGAAGAGGATGACAGTCATGAAGACAGTATTGATGCAAAAACTAATTTCAGAAATGATGTGTTCAATGTAATTCTGGACAGTATCATAGGGGACATGACAGTGCGGTTTCAATCAGTACAATCTCTTTGTAGCGGGTTTTCTGTTTTGTGGTAACGCAATGAAATGGCAGATGAATTAATTTCGGAAAAAACAGCTAAGCTTGTAAGGCGCTATTCTAATGACATAGGAAACGACCTTTCTGATGAATTACCAAACCTGAAATTAATTTACCAAGCTAACTTTGTTAGCAAAACTCATACGCCCTTGGACCGTCTCAATAAAGTTAAAACTTTAAATTTGGAAACCCTATTTACTAATCTTAATATAGCATTGAGAAATGTGTTACCATCCCCGCAACAGTTTCTTTCTTGGTTCTCAATCGCGTAAAATACACTTTCAAGCTTGGGTGTTTTGGCTGTTGAAACGGAACTTGTGAAGTCTACCAATTTGGACAATATCATAGATGATTTTCCCCAGAAAAAGGCCAGAAAGGGAGTCTTAGCCAAAGTTAATATAATTGTTTGTATTTTAGGATTGTTTTGTACATGTACTTATACTGTGAGCCATTAAAGATGTACGTTTAGCCTATGTTGAATTTAGTGTTTTAATATTTTATTTCTAACCTTTCAGTTCAGTTTATAAATAAGGTAATGGAAAGTTTAACAATCTATTTTAAAAACAAATTGATTAGATTTTTAAGTTAATAAAAATAGCTATATGAACTGCATTGTTTTTAAAGTGAATGGGTTACTAAAGCGAATTGGAGTGCTTACATGACTTGACATTTAAACTTTAAAAAGATATGGTTTAAAATCGGTACCGGTAATGCATTTTATGGAGAGTTACAAATTATATGTGTATGTATAATACACTAAATACATGGCTGTGATTAGTGAATTTGGGTTGCTCTAAAATGCATAAATGGCAGGGGCCCGAAATACCCCCAGCACCGGGGCCCGCGGCCGCTCTCTCCGGCCCTGCGTACAGTTCACTCGTTAGATGGATTCCATGACGTGTTCATGGTAGAATACACCATGGCTCAAATATAGGTAGGCTATCAAGCCACAAGGTGAGAAATGAGTTATTGGATCGAGCTACCACCTAGCCAATGGAGGTATCAGTTGAGATATTCGCTATCATTTACGCCGATAAGTACTTGTATTTTGGGAAACTCAGTGGTCAGCTGACCCAAGGCCCAGCTAACTGAGAGCGATAAAGGAAATTACTTGCATGTGACGGAGCTCTTTCCGACCAAGGAGGGAGCCCGTCATAGTGTGCAGACTAAGGTCTAAGACCCTCCCACTCGTACCTAATGAGGATATACAGTGCTTTATTCCTGTGGAACCGTGTTCGTCGTGACCCACATTTTAACCCTATGAGTACGACGCCCGTCTATAAACGGTGCTTAAGAACTTATTGAAAGCGCGCGCATAGTACATACGAGGGCTGTTTTTTTTTCAAGTTCCGATGGACTGTATAAAAATAACAGATTGACATACCAAACTGATTTTACTACCGGTGCTAAATGTTTGCTTGTTTTATTCGTATGTCTCAACATAATCGCCAAAACGATTGAAACATTTGTCGTATCGTTACACCAGCTTTCCAATGCCCTCGGCGAAATATTCTCCCGCCACTGAGGTGGGTACGTCTGGAGAGTCTCCTGAAGTTTTTCCTTTGGTGGCTGCTGTTCACGTCATCCGCTTTATAAGTGAGAGTGGGGTTTTGTCGCCGCAGTTGGCATTTGAGGGTGCGCCAAAGCGAGGGAGCTGTCTCAGCACATTTACTTGCACGTTAAAGATCCTTTCGGGGCAAACTTCCGACAGCTGGCGTCTATAAAAGTCACGGTAGTTATATTAGAAATCGTGGACGACATGAGACATAATCTCACTAACTAAAACTTTCTTTGGCTTGTCCCAATTAATTGGGGTCACCAGAGCCAACCAGGCTCATTTTGGCTTGGCCGGGGATTTAGGCCGGATGCCTTTCCTGGCGCCACGTGAATTTTCAGGTAAAAATTCCAGCCCGCTGTCACCAGGATTCGAGCCACTACGTCATCACGCACCCCAACATAATCTCACTAACATTGTACAAAATTCTGCATAGGCTAAGATGCTTATTTCGAGTTCTCCGTCGATTTTTTCTAAAAAAGAATGTGATTAAGGTTATGCCTCACGTCGTACACGATTTCCCCTTGTAGTTAAATATGTTACGAAAATTGTTGTAGATATTCAGTGTAATTTTAGTTTACGTCGGTTGTCAAATTGTATATTTCCTACTTTTGTGAATTATTGACGAATAATATTATGTGATTAAATTTCTTTTGTAATTATATATAATGTTGCATATGATCCATGTTTCTAACCAATATGCAACAAAAGGCTCAATCTGACATTTGAGATGCTGCAAACCGCTAAATTTATTCTTTTAAATGTTAATTGTTGTACTCCAAAATACTTTACACCATAAACACTGATTACAGTGAATTAAAACTCAGCAATTTTTCTAGGTTTGTGCCGTGTCTTGTGCGGGGTTTCGCCTAGGACAGTTCGCTACTCCAGTGGGGGTCCAGGCGGGGACACCAAGAGCCCGCTGATGAGCCAGCTTGGTGTCCTAGAGGCGGCTTCGGTGGCGTAGTCGGTAGCATGCTGAGCTTCTATGCCCAAGATAGCGGGTTCAAACCCGGCCAAAGCCGTCGGATTTTTTAAGAGCGTTAAAATCCCTCAGTATGCCTTCCTTCGGAGGGGAAGTAAAGCCGGCGGTCCCATGTCATAGATTTATGGCATGTTAAAGATCCTTCCACTAATTGCACCTGTGTGAAGCTAAATTGGATAGGTTAAGAATGGAAACAACGCTCTTAGGTTTCTATGTTCGTTGCCAAGAGCCGACAGCGGTGGCGTCTAGTAGCTCAGTTCTGAACTTGGCCTAGTAGTCGTTGACGGTGGCGCTTGGCGGCAAAAGTAGGAACTATCTGAAAAATTCTTAGTTGCAGTACTTAAATTAACAAACAGATAACACACACTAATACAGTCATCACAATTAACACCGGTTATCAGACAGATTCTACACACACCCAAAGTACACGGGGCTACATGACCGCGTTGTCGCAGCCCCTAAACTTAAGAACCAACCAACCTTGGTGTCCTAGGCGAAGCCCCACACAAGATACGGCACAAACCTAGAAATATTGCTGAGTTTTACTGATTACGTTGTTTCCAAGTCACTGTGCACTGGACTCTCGGTGACAGGCAACCATGTAAATGCTATAAACTGAGATCTTTTGTGTTTGCCCGAGACCATAGGAGGAGAGACCTTTCCTGCTGATTCCTTGGTTATCGTTGGGAGCCGTGAGGAACCTCATACTTGAATCCGTAGCTATGGGAACTGGCGCCTGCATATGTGTGTTGTCTGTAGGCATGAATGCAGTGTGTATGGAGTTCTTGTTGCAGAAGACTGCCAAGCTAGGTAAATAGCATTCATATAATATGTGTTGTATATCGGCATTCGGGAATGATTTCAGTGTGTTTAGAGTTCTTGGCGCCGAAGAGTCTCAAATAGGTAAATATGGGTACCGACTTGTATGGGAGACACTTTCTGTCCCTTCAAATAATAAAATAAGGTGCATCACCACTGTAATATTAATAAAGGGGTCCGCAACTCTAATTATATTCCAGGAGATGTTTCTCATATCTGCACACCACCAATGTGTTTGAAAATACCAACTACGTCAAAGGAAGTAAAAAATTGTTTTTTCAAGTGTCTATTTTGAATGTATTTACAACCGAAGGAGGGTTGTGTGAGAAAGCGCCACTGCCGCCAAATGGTCGATTATTACCAGCTGTTTACCATTCCACGTTAAAATTCTCAACAACTAACAGTACTAATGTTTGTTGTAGTTGGCATAGCTCGTGGTTAATAGTGAACAAACACCTTCCCCACCTCCCTTATGGGTTGGGAACAAAATACACCCACAGTTGTGTTCTGATACCTGCCTGGCAACTCAGTTCCCTGCCCGGCCAAATGTTGGAGCTGAACAAATCACTGTGCATGTCGAGGGGTATGTGTCTGTCAGGGTTATTTTTGTGTTGTTTTAATTTTATTGTTTTTGTATTTTTTTCCACTTATTTCTTTCCGTAGGTGCCTGACCACGAGCAATGCCAACTAATGTTAGGTAGGTAGTGTCTAGACTGACAGTCGCCTACAGTTGATGATCCCCAATCAGTGTGTGTGGTACTCGGGGTGGATGTTTTGAGATGCCCTAAGCGCCCCAAAGCTTAACACGGAGGTCCCCATAAAGTAATCATTCCAAGATGAGGTCATTTTGAACACAATACCGATTGACACGTCTCCTTACTAATTACTCACCACTGGCAGCTACCACGGTGAATGGGGTGGGGGTGGTGAGGGGGAGATTTCAAACTTAGTATTCTTGGAAGAGATAGAGGGAAAATTCGATTATCTTAACGGGATTTCCAATTCCGTAACGATCAGTTGATGGTAAGTAAACCAAAGCAGGTGCACGCATTTTGGCTATATACGTGTTAAGATCGAAAAACAGGAATTGGTAAATAAAGTCCGTGGTGTTGTTTTGCATTGTGGTGTCATATTGAATAACAACGACGAGCTGATGAGGGATCTTGCAAAATATGACGTCATCAAGGGAAGGAAACACATTTTTCGCAACCTTGGAGAGCAGATGGTTGACGTTTGCACTTTTGTTCTCCATTTTGAGGGATGAGTAGGTGTTCCATGACTTGATGTAAGGAACTATACCGGCATTTTCCAGGTGGGAGTGTGGAAAACCCCGGGGAAAAACTCCTTCAGGATAGCCGCTGTCAGCGCCGAGAATCAAACCTGCGATATCCGGACTTGCTGTAGTTGCCCTCGCAGCTGTGGTGCACGATTTAACGAGCACGGATACGGCGCGGGACATCAGTGTAACGATGTCAGTCAGGCAATAGCAAGTAGAATCTGCCTGTAGCCCAGTCGACAGGTAGTTTCAGATATAAAAAGGTCGGAATTTAATGAAACTTTGGGATGTGGTTGAGGGATGGTTAATTAACATTTTCTCAAGTTTTGGACCTCGAGGTCCCTGTGCGAAAAGAGGACGGGGGGGGGGGGGGGGGGGGGGAGGAGGAAACTACAAAAGTTTCGACCTTCCTCCGGTTTTTCCTCAATAACTTTTTTCCCTTATGTCCTACGGCAAAAGCATTCTTATGCTTTCTTGTAGATCGTTAAAGTTCCTACAATTTTGAGTATTCAAATATGTTTGTATGATAATTAGTTACCGAGATATGGTGCTTCGAAAAAATGCAATTTTTCAAAATTCGCTGAAAAATGACCAAAAATGCAGAATTCCACCTTATTTCTTCTGTTATACCCAAATTATGATGAAATGTTGTTGTATGTATGGTTCGTAGTTACAATCAGAAACCCCCACCCCCACCCCACCCCCACTCCCCCCTTCCCCCACCCAACCCCAATTCACAAAAGCTGATGAAAGCCAACCATATTCACATCATGTTGTTATTGGTATTTGTTATTTTTCGGATCGTCCTCCCCCCCTTCCCCCCTCCCTCCCCGCACCCCCCCCCCCCCCCCGCACCCCCACTACATAATTATCCTAGGACAGGTAAAAAAGACGTAGTCTTTTTGTGGAAAGAACTAATGTAATTAATAATATGAAGGTATTCACAAGGCATACATTATATGGAATGGAGTAGGTATTATTGAAAGGTACTCATATATACATGTACATATCATAGTTGGTACTCATTTGTACTCATTACGGTTCCTGTCGGGATTTCTTAGCCATTGGTTCTGCTTCTAAGTGCTCGTCGACCTCCTGAGTAATCAGCCTATTAATGACGTCCTCGCCGCCGTCGTCGTATTCGTCGACTATCTCTGGTGAGTCCTCCTCGTTCAAATCAGTTGCGGGGGCATTTTCGCATAAGTGGCCTGTGCAGTGCTTGCACATTGCTGATCACCTAAGACCTGCTGTTTTTCAGCTGCAAGCTCCGGTGCCTTTGCTGCTTTTGCAGGAAACAATCTGGAGGATGTTATCCGGCGCAGCATTTCTGGTTGTGGGGATTGGTAGTACCCCTCACGTGGTTAGGCATGGCCGGCTCTACGGAAGGCCGCGGCGAGCGAAAATTGGCAACCTCGCCGTGAATGGCCAGTCTGCTCTGCCTAGCCCACTGAGTTACATGGAAAATGTGTCACGCGCTCGTGTTTTCTTCAAAATACTCTATGTAAATGAAATTATACCATTGATTATTACTGCATAGTGGCTAGCTACAATGCCAAAGACTTGTGTTGTGCCGAATTGTAAGTCTAATTATCGTTCATCGATACAAACTGAAGGATTTCTGACATTGTTTGTGTTTCCTAAAAATCCATAATTGAAAGCCATATGGGAACGTGCTATTCCTCGAGCCAATTGGGTACCTACGAAATATTCCTTCGTATGTATTAAACACTTTCTTCCTGAAGACGTAAGTTATGTTGAAAAATACAAGGATGGTGATGGGAATAATAAGGAATTCACACGGAAGAAGCCTGTATTGTTACCTCGTGCGGTTCCAAAGGTATTCCCAAACTTACCATCGTATTTGAGTAAGTGCTCCTCCAAGATAAGAAAATCTCCAGAGGAAAGAAGAGAAGAAAAAGAACGGAAAAAGTCTGCAGAGGAATGTGAGAAGACCCTTGCTGAGGAAGCCAAAAAAATTACGACTTTGGAGTCCTTTGTTTGTGATATACAAAATAAATTGGTGGAGCATAAAACAGACTGGTCTGTAAGTACTAGTGAAAACTATTGTATTTTGTATAAATTAGATGTGTCAAGCATACCTAAAATAAGGTAAAGTATAAGGGTAAACAATGATTTTACGGTCGAAATTCACATCAATGGAGGCGTAATTCCTAACGTTGTTGTTCTTCATTCTGGCTCTGTAATATTTCGAAATTCATTATTAAGTAAGTGGAGTCAGTTGTTCCAAGCAATAGAATTTTGCCACGACTTTTTCTTACCTGTAAGTTCTGTAAGTTCACTAGTCGTCCAGATTAATAGTTTAATAGATAACCTAAAAACTGACCTTGAAAACCAGGGAGACGAAACTTCAGAGATTCTGTTAAAAAGTTAATGTTTCTGCAAGATCAGTTTACACTTACTTTTTTAAAGAAACCTAGATAAAACGTCACTACAACTCTAAATGCATTCCTCATTTATATGCAGTCTACAAAGTGTTATAACGCAATTAGATTTAACCATATTTTATCCCTACCTCATCCCCGAGTTTAACAAAAATTAACAACTTCCGTCGCCATATCCCCGAAAGCTGATGAAGAGAACAGTAACTTTCTAAGTCCCATTGTGAAAGATTTATCAAATTTAGAAAGGGTTGTAAATTTACAGATTGATGAAATACATGTCAAACAAACTTTAGATTTTAAAAATGGGCAATTCTTTGGTGTTGCTACAAATGAATCTTTCGATTTAGCTAAGACAGTTCTGGCCTTTCTCGTTAGTTCTGCTTTTGGAAATTTGAAAGAGGTTGTTAAATAAGTTCCAGTGAAACAATTAACGGGTTTGCAACTAGCTGATATTGCGAAAGGTGTTATCAGGCAAATACAGGATTGTGGCCTAAATATTCTGTCTATCATAATGGTGTGAATCGTGCTATGTTCAAAGAACTAACCGAACATTCTGATAGTAATTACTGGTTCCATATTGATGGAAACCCCCTAAAAACCTTTGTTTTATATGACAGTGTCCATGTATTAAAAATATACGAAATAATTGGCTGAATTTAAGTGGCATTGATAAGTCATTTATTATTCCTGTATGGGAAGATTTAGACTCATTTTCAAATGTTTTAAGTTCAGATGACTGTAACCCTGATTTTAAAGAGGTAACTCAAGCATCATTTAGTGACATACGAGCGATCTACAAAAAGGAATCCGATTTACTGATTAAGTATTGTTATAAAGGTACTGCTTTTTTTTTGTCAGAGTAATCCTAATGTGGTGGTCCATTGTTAATATTAAGCGGCCTCTCACCCATGTTGTTAAACGTAATAGTCTTCAAATGCCTTTCCATAATCCCGAAGACAAAAGGTTGGCTTTCCCAAAGGCATTCCTCCAATGGTTGTCCACGTGGAAAAAGAACGATGAAAATAATTCCTCAAAAAAGAGTTGTTTAACCAATGAAACTTACAACGCTTTGTATGTAACAACCTATGTATTACGTGAGATTATTATTTATGCTCTACAGAATGTGAACCCCTCTTATGTGTTAACTGGCAAATTTCAGAGTGACCAATTAGAATCCAGGTTTGGGTAGTACCGCGAACTAACAGGCGGCAACTATAATACACACATCAAAAAAAGTTTTGCATCACCTCGGTTCCCAGATCTCCGGCATATAGACGTTGACTGTGTATATTGTATCCAAGATACAGTCCCTTTGACTGTTCATAGATGTCACTAAAACTGCTCAAAGATGTAAACAACCATGCATGAGCAGGGCCTATTAGACGGAGGGGGTACGACAGCCGATCAGTTCCAGTCATTCCACCAGGACGAAGGTACGCTGCTCATGTTGTCTGTAGTTCTACCATGCCTAGAAGGTCAATACCGCAGTTCGATCGCGTCCGCATGGTTACTTTGTGTCAAGAAGGGCTCTCAACAAGGGAAGTTTACAGGCGTCTCAGAGTGAACCAAAGCGATGTTGTTCGGACATGGAGGAGGTACAGAGATACAGGAACTGTCGATGACAGGCCTCGCTCAGGCCGCCCAAGGGCTACTACTGTAGTGGATGACCGCTACTTACGGATTGCCGCTCGGAGGAACCCTGACAGCAATGCCACCATGTTGAATAATGCGTTTCGTTCAGCCACAGGACGTCGTGTTTCAACTCAAACTGTGCGCAATAGGCTGCATGATGCGCAACTTCACTCCCGACGTCCATGGCGAGGTCCAGCTTTGCAACCCCGACACCATGCAGCGCGGTACAGATGGGCCCAACAACATGCTGAATGGACCCCACGGAATTGGCATCACGTTCTCTTCACCGATGAGTGTCGCATATGCCTTCAACCAGACAATCGTCGGAGACGTGTTTGGAGGCACCCTGGTCAGGCTGAACGTCTTAGACACACTGTCCAGCGAGTGCAGCAAGGTGGTGGTTCCCTGATGTTTTGGGGTGGCATTATGTGGGGCCGACGTACGCCACTGGTGGTCATGGAAGGCTCCGAAACGGCTTTACGATACCTGAATGACATCTTCCGACCCATAGTGCAACCATATCGGCAGAATATTGGAGAGGCATTTGTCTTCATGGACGACAATTCTCGACCTCATCGTGCACATCTTGTAAATGCGTTCCTTCAAGATAACGACATCGCTCGACTACAGTGGCCAGCATGTTCGCCAGACATGAGCCCTATCGAACATGCCTGGGATATGTTGAAAAGGGCTGTTTATGGACGTCTTGACCCACCAACCACTCTGAGAGATTTACGCCGAATTGTCGTTGAGGAGTGGGACAATTTGGACCAACAGTGTCTTGATGAACTTGTGGATAGTATGCCACGGCGAATACAGGCATGCATCAATGCAAGAGGACGTGCTACTGGGTATTAGAGGTAGTGGTGTGTACTGCAATCTGGACCACAAATGCTGAAAGTCTAGCTGTATGATGGTACAACATGCAATGTGTGGGTAGCGGCTTCGGTGGCGTAGTCGGTAGCATGCTGAGCTTCTATGCCCAAGATAGCGGGTTCAAACCCGGCCGAAGCCGTCGGATTTTTTAAGAGCGTTAAAAATCCCTCAGTATGCCTTCCTTCGGAGGGGAAGTAAAGCCGGCGGTCCCATGTCATAGATTTATGGCATGTTAAAGAACCTTCCACTAATTGCACCTGTGTGAAGCTAAATTGGATAGGTTAATGTAAACAACGCTCTTAGGTTTCTATGTTCGTTGCCAAGAGCCGACTGCGGTGGCGTCTAGTAGCTGAGTTTCGAACTTGGCCTAGTAGTCGTTGACGGTGGCGCTTGGCGGCAAAAGTAGGAACTATTTGAAAAATTCTAAGTTGCAGTACTTAAATTAAAAAAGACAGATAACACACACTATTACAGTCATCACAATTAACACCGGTTATCAGACAGACTCTACACACACCCAAAGTACACGGGGCTACATGACCGCGTTGTCGCAGCCCCTTAACTTAAGAACCAACCAACCAACCAATGTGTGGGTCTCATGAGCAATAAAACGAGCTGAAATGTTGTTTGTGTTGATCTCTATTCCCTTTGTATTTAACGGTTCCGGAACTCTTGGAACCGAGGTGATGCAAAACTTTTTTTGATGTGTGTATATCAGTTACTCAGGTAATGGAGGCCGAATTGAAAATAAGGTAGAAAAGCGTACTTGGCCTTCATTCAGCCAGGTATGGAGCAGTTACTTTTTCGAAAGAAATGATAATGTCCTCTTCCGATACAAATTCAGGAGAAAGTACAACAAGCAGCCTTTCGTCAGCTACTGTTGACGATACCTTTTACAGTATTTTAGAAGACAAGTACACTGAAAACATACAATTCGATGAGTCGGGTTTTATATATGCCTGTGGTTACATATCGTTCAAGCAATGTTCAAGAATAAAATGTGAAGAATGTTTGGCTTTGCTTAGAAATAAAGAAACGATAAATGACAGCTACTTCAATCAAATAAATAGGGGCGGACTTTCAGTTCCTGCAGATTTGATTTTATCAGTGTGTAAACATGTTGTTGGAATTACGCAGGCACTAATTTCTGATAAGTTTGAGGAACAATTTTTAAAATGTAAATGTAACAATCAACGCCAAGTAATTCAAAATCTTAGTCTACTCGGTATTTTATCAGATATTGAATTGTCAGAAACTGCCGAGAAAACTTGTACCTGTGGATGTAATGTTATGACAATAGTCACAAGTATTGTCTTAACAATGAGTAACATTTTGTTAAATAATTACAGGAAGTTGAGGAATGAACGGGTAACTTGCCATAGTAACCACAGAAAACTTGCTATTCTTTGTTAGAGGCCAACCTGTTGTATATTTTGTAAATGTCAAATAAATATTGAAAGTAAATTGGTTTTGTTACTCCAAGTAAGCCCTACTCACTCTTGACAATCCTTTTACTTTAATGTTGAAAAGAACAAATATTATTTCGTTATATCAATTTGTTTTCGTGGCGAAGCACACGCATCAACAGCTGGCCGGCTGCTATGGCCATCCCAGTTCAGAGAAGTGCAGCGTTGCAAGGTCGAACGCCGCGGCCTTCCGTAGAGCCGGCCATGGGTTAGGCTCCAGCCCCTAACTGATGGGAGAAGTTCATTGCCTAACCACGCCAGTACTTGCTGATAAGTGCGGAGGGAGCGGTACTTGGCAGCGCCCATTGTTGGTGGTCGGTGGGCTAATTGCAATTTAGCCTTCGTCACTGATCGTGTGAATTATTTGTACCGCAGGTCGTCATAAACTGCTACCAGGAACTTTTCTCCAGCGTCGCTGATCTGCTGAGGACTAGCGTTTGGTGTTAGAAACGGAGCCACTGCTGCAGAGAGGGAGGTATTCTTCATGTAGGTGCCGCAAATTTTGTTCTTCCCCAATCCCTGTGGTGCTGACGTGGTATCACAACCACTCACTGCGTGGAGTAAAAGTATGTCCTTGGGGGGAAAGGAGCAGGAACTTGGCGAGTAGGGGACACTGGGACCACTGCCTCTTCCACTGTTCTGAAGATATATGTTCTTTGTGGACATACCTAATGCTGTCAACAGAATATGTATGTCCACATCTTCAGCAGAAACGATGACGCTGTCGAATTCGCTGGCCTTGGATATGGCGGTGTTGACGATCATCACGTCGGCGTCCTCATATGCCTGCTTCACTTCGATGCTAGCATCCGCCATTCGTGTCATCAACATCGAAATGAATGCGCTCTTATTGTGATCGTTTGCCAAGAACTTTTCTTGTGCTAAGGTCACCTTGGTAGATGAGGAGAACACGACTTTGGTTGCTGATTGTAATGCAGAACGGCAAGCTCGTTATGCGGCTTTGGTGCATGGATAGCCGACGCTAGTGGGGTATCCATCAAACACAACAATCACATTGCTACCCAAGTGTCTCTGCACGTAGTTGATGTACGTAGAGCACAGCATCTCGAATGTGGTTGTGGGAGTTTTGTTCCACACCACTTTATGTAACAGGTATCCTCCATCAATCACGTTACATTTCCTGTTGCCAAGGTTGACTCCCTCTATGTGAGTGAAGAGTGAGTATATTGCAGACTTCGTTCCCTTGCGCATTCCCTCCTCAGTGAAGAGTGACATAGGGAAGGGTGTGAGTTCAAACTTCAAGAGTTATTTAAGATCTTCTTCAGATTTTTTGACAATGCAGACATGCTGGAAGAGAGTGAGGGGATTTACAGTTATTTTTTTACCAGCAATTTTCAACGAGCAGGAAACGGAAGCGAGAGTCACGACCATATCCTTCCGTTTCAGTTTCAATTCTTCAAAATCCCCCCATTTTCTTCATGCATGATATGCCTATCTCTCGTGCTAAGTGACAGTTCGCTTCGCCATGACCAATGATTCCTGTGCTCAAAGAAACTATCTCCTGGATGTGAAGGAATGGGGGGTGTTCAGTGAACCATGCGCGTAGTTTCCCAATGTCCATGTTGTCTCTCACTACTCGGGTTGTTCTCATGTCCACATGCTGTCTCTGAGCGAACATCAGCGAACAATTCTATTTCACCTGCCCCGGGATAATTATGTAGTGGGAGGCGGGAAGTCGATCCGAAAAGTAACTAATATCAATAACAACATGATGTGAATATGGTTGGCTTTCATCACAGAAGAAAATTAGCTTTTGTGAATTGGAGTTGGGTGGGAGAAGGGGAGAGTGGGGGTGGGGTGGGGGTTTCCAAAGTTGGTGATTGTAGCCAGGAACCATAATTACAACAACATTTCATCATAATTCGGGTATAACCGAAGAAATAAGGCGGAATTCTGCATTTTTGGGATTTTTTAAGCAAATTTTGAGAAATGACATCTTTTTCGAAACACCATATCTCGGCAACGAATTGACATACAAACATGTTTGAATGGTCAAAATTGTAGGAAAATTAACGCTCTAGAAAATAGCATAAGAATGTTTTTGCCGTTGGACGTAAGGGAAAACGTTATTGAGGAAAAACAGGAGGAAGGTCGAAACCTTTTTCAGTTCCCCCACCCCCTCCTCTTTTCGCACGGGGTCCTCAAGGTCCAAAACCTGAGAAAATGTTAATTAACCATCCCTGAACAACATCCCAAAGTTTCATTAAATTCCGACCTTTTTCCACCTAACCCAACTTCTTTCAACCTGCCGACTGGGCTACTGGCCCCACTTTAAAAAAGGGTAAGAGGTCTCAGAGGCCTCTCGCTTGGACGTCTGAGGGGAAGGAAACATCATCAGCTTCGAATATCACTGCAAGGGAACACAGAAAAATCGCTTCATTTCGATAACTGATGTCTTCGGACGAGAATCAAGAGATTCAGGCGTGCTCCACTCCTCCCCCTTCCCACCTTAAGATGGGAATGAATGGCAAACAGTCCAACGTAAATGTAACTATTACAATGGAACTTTAATAGCTATTTTTGACTTCATGTCAACCATTGTCTGTCTTCAGCAATTCAGATTCCATCCTGGATACAACTCGACAGTTTTAAACTTCAAACTCTTCCCTAAGGACCGATTGGATGGAGCGGTAGCACCCGTTTGCGTCTGCACTCCTGTCTATTCAAGTCTCTTCAGTGAAGAGGTGCCGCTGCGTACTCAGTAAGCCTTTGCTGTTCGTACTTCGTTCCAAATAATGAGCAACCGTATGTAACGTATACATATCAACGGATAACTATCTCGATTACAACCAGGTAGAGACTAATCCCTTCTCAATTGTCACAATAGGGATGTAGCCTGAGAAAGTTCGCGCCAGATAGCGCTCGTGTAGTACTGGGTAAGCGCAAGGCGATCGTCCTATGTTTCCCCCAGTAAGCTACGAGGAATGTATAGATTGTGACCGAGTTTTCTAAGCTAAAGTAAATTATATCTTCTCTAATTGTACTCCAAGACTATATTAATTAATTCTATAGGTATATCCTCTAATATATTATGAACGATTTTCAGCGTTTAAGTGTTAAACAGCTGTGAAATGAGCTACGGACTAGAGGCGCTAAAACTAGTGGGAGGAGGGAAGAATTAGTAGGCTACAGCGGTAATAACAAAATTCTAACACGCTTTATTATTCAAATTATGAATAGGAGTCAGCATGCTTGAGTATTGTAGGCATATATTGATAAATAGCCTATATCTCCATAAAGACTTAAATCATAAATAGAGATTTCCCGGTCAATGCATGTGAGATTTTCAAAGTGAAATGCCTTGTCCTGTTCGGATTCCACGTAAAGAGGAAGTCCTCTGTGCCTTATGATCTCTAGATTAACGGTCACGTAAAACTATAATCTTCTTTTATAAATAGAGATTTAAATATTCACTGGCTCCCCTTGCTTATAGACTTCGATTCGTGTATTTTTTTGGTTGATAGCGTACATGAAACGGTCTTGTTTTAAGGTAAACATAATCAAAGAAAGTTGATACCGGTATTGTTTACTGTGCCCTTTTAGCAAGAAATATGCCAATCACAGTATACCAGCGTAGCTCAATTCGGGATTTTCGGGGCAGCGGTAAGTTCCCCCACTCTGTGACTCACATATTTTGGATTAATTAGAGGATACACTTGCAAAAATAACAACAAAATCAACTCCTATTTTAACATATTTAATTAATCAAAATTATGGCGCTACAAACAATTAAACAATTAAATTACTGACCCATAATCATCTACTTGTTCCAAATGAACAAGGAATAACAATAGAATAAAACAAATATTGTATTAAAACATATGGTTTCCATATAAACCAACAATTCCTAATTAGTTTTTACTTCCATAAAGCATCAACTGTAAGTTTCATATAACTCCGAGCTCTTTTGGCTCCATGCTTTCTATAATACTGGTGTCATTCTTTGTACACCTCAAATACTACTTTTTATATATTTACTTAATCATCAAACAAATGTATAATTACATTTAAAATTACATGTTAATTATCTAACTCAATATTTGGGCGTTTTTCACAGGTTTTCAGCTGTTATCATCTCTCTCTATTTTCACAAATACATCAAGGTAATCAGGAAATTACTTGTGTACTCCAGAGTATGAAGATACTTGACACAGTCAAAAAACTATAGTCACTCCCGGAACCTAGTTGCCTTCAATTTACTCATGGAATCCTACTTCCATACAACATTACAATAGGGATTGTTATTTATCTCATATGTCTTATAAGACCATTATCACATAAAAAACTACGATCTGAACAGGCAAGCGGAAATATCAATCTACAAGGACCTCGGTTCAACGCCCGGGTCGTTAACAACTTTAAACACTCCTGGTGTATTCATTACTCCTTACAAGACGGCCTCCAGACACCCCTCCTACTCCGAGGGTCTGACCGTGAAACTTGAGAGTTATTTATGACTATGCGGGAACCCTCCCGTCTAGTCTGTAGATAGAGCTCTCTTTAATGCTTTTACAGATAGCTTTTCGTTCATTCTCAGTTCTTTGTGGAGACCTGGCATTCTACTCCTTGTTTAAATTCAACAGTATTATTGGGCTCATAAACCACATTCGTAATCTTGGTATTTATTAATTATGAAAGGTCCTCATTGATTGGGGAAGAGTAATTATACATTCTACGACGAATAATAAAGGGGCTTTCACAATTAGAGGATTCTGAGTTCGAATCTCTTCACATGCCTCGGGAACCTTTCCCATATAGAGGACTATACAAAAATGCGATTTAGGGTCAGCCTATAGCTTAAGACCTACGCTCAAATATCATACATTTGCTCCCTTTCAATAACATACACAATGCCTCGTGATACTACGTCACAAATAGAGGACTTATACCAATTCTCAATTCGCTACAATCAACTACCTCTCATAAGTAATTTACCAAGTACATTAACTTTTACGCGTTCCTAGCGTGACATTTTACTTTAATTGCGCTCCTTTGCGCTATACTTTATTTTAAGCCTAGCGTCATCCAAAGAACTGATAATATCATATTAACAATTGATACACATTTCAATTTTTAGATTATTCTTTTCATTTGACAATAACTTTCTCTCTTTTAAGAACATACATTTAAACATCATGTCTATACTTTTTATTAAGGCTCTAACGCTCTTATGTTCACATCAATTAATTTGATCTTTATTTAATATTTCCTTATTTGGTTATTATTATTATTATTTCATATCTTCATTCGTTACACAAAGCTCAAAAGCTATTTCTTTCATATCTCAAATTTTACTTTTATTTAAATATCTTTCCTGATAATTATTAATTTTTCGCTTGCTCTTATGACAGTCGTTAAATACACTAACATTTTATATATTTCCTCTACTGGTTTTATTCTTTACATAATTATTTATAGTTTCTCAAATTTCTATTTTTGTTCAGACCGCGTTTTTGTTTATTCAGTATTTATTTATTTAAACACATCCCTTCTACTCAAAAACTCCGGTGGATTTGTACACAATCATTTCCTGACCCCAAAATATAATGAAATTCATTACTCACATGTTTTTAAGGTCGTCTCATGACCTTTATCCTTGTGCGGTGTTTCATTTTGGCCCACTTTGAAATTTACTCCATGTTATAGAAATTCATCTTATGTACAAACACTTCTTGACACATATTTAAAACACTTAACATTGACGACATTTTTAATACACTGGTGTGTCCCTTTAGAACACACAATAAACACTAAAAAATATTATTTTTACACACAATCTTGATCGATTTACACTTCACAACTTTTGATCACTAGGCCGTATTTTCTTAGCCTATCACACGTGACCTCTTAATCTCCCGTTTCCAAGGGTGAAATTTATTCAATGTCGGCTTCCTATCCTGCAGAATACGAAAGTCTCGAAACATCTACTTTTCCCTGGAATCCTAATTCTTCAAATCCTATTCTGGATGACCGGCTATTTCTCTAGCTTGAACGGCTTCTTTTTAGATCTAGTTTATTGATCCTAGTGAAAGTCTGTTCGGATCGAGTTCCCCTCGATAACCTATCGATGATCGATGGATTTCTTTTATAACAGCTAGTACTTCTCGAGTCTAGTGCTTTAGAATAGTTCGTCTACTTTCTGGAGATAATGTCTATAGTCTCCGTTCTTCTTTATTTATTCGGTTCTCGCCCTCCTACTTTCTGAGATACGTTGCGAACCTTACTCTGTTTTTCCCTAGTTGGGTTCTTTAATTTAGATAACTGTTTATCTTCCTGTTACGGTACTTCCGTACGTTATGATATTTTCGTTCGTCTATTTAGAGACCTATCGCCTTAAGTCCAACGTTCGCAGCCTGCTCTGACTATATTTTACGAACTTTTTCACTGTAAACTTGTGTACTGTCGGACCTAAATCCTGTAACTAGGATTTTCCTAAATTTTCAACATGGCGATACTTTAAATTTTCTTCTTTACAACTCCTTATGGAGGCACGTAAGTTCTTAATACTGCGACGCTTATGGCTATCGGATATTAATTCTGCGGTGTAATACAGCGTTTCTCCCCTCAAGGAGTACTGGTAAACTGTCTTCGATGTAAAGCAGAATGACGCCCTACACGGCTGTCTGAATACTGATGATGCTCCAGCGTCACGTCCCCCTGGACGGACTAATACTGCGTGATGCGTAGCAACGCCCCCTCGGGCTGTTCGGAACTGCATGTACTGATGCGTAGTAACACCCCCTCACGGGTTGTCAGAATAACTGCATGTACTGGCTTGGTGATGCCAGGAGCTTTATACTATTTCGCTACAAAAAAATAAGACTCTAGCCCTTTCCGTGGCCAACTTTTAAAATAATGGTTGCACAATTATAAAAATTATACCTGCCGAAAGCTCATCTTCTCAATGTCAAATAATCTAATTGCGCATAAGAATCGATCGTGCAATTCGGAGATATTAATTAATTTCTCGTCCTCAACTGTGTGGGTGTTGCTGTTCATTTGCATTCTCCCCTCTCCACAGGCCTTGGTAAATCCCCGATGACGTCTACTTGCGTTTGCAGTTTTCTCCTGTGCAATTATTAAAGGGTTTTTCTTTACACAAAAATCTCTAATTCGAAATGATTCACCGTACTGTACTTGTTTACTTATTTTTATACTCGTAAACGGGTTAAATTTAATTATTCTTCTTCTGGCGCATAAGCGGTGTTGTCGTTTTCCAGCAAGCTCAGCTCGATTTTCGAGTCAGGCTTCCTTGTCTAACAGTGGGAATTTTCCACTCGGTTATTAATACTCATGACTAGCTCCTTCTGAAATGTCAAGAGGGGTGATCTCATCTCTCGAACACCTGGCTCTCGCCGCTTGCACAATGTTAAGCTAGCATCCTGGCTCGATCTTTCTCTAAGTTACATTAGAAACTGTACGTTTCTTTCATTTCTCCCCCAAATACATGGATTCGACCTCCTTGGACCCTATGGCACATCGCAACGTTTGGTTCTTTTGTAATTTGTCAATTTCTTAATACAAATCGTTTCCGTACCCCTTGGAAACGACTTAGGGGTACAGTATTTAAAAAGTTTGAGAATCCCTGTTTTAAGGCCATGAACTGTTTCCATTCATCTGGCTAACTTAGGCCTATGACTCAAGAATGTAGAAGTCAGTCACTACCGGTACCACATTCTCCGTCGGGCAGATGTAAGTTGACGATTAATTCTGATTTCAAGAAGCCAACCATAATACGTTTTTGACTGTTAATGTTGTGACATTTATTCTTTAAATATTTGTCAGAGTATTGATGCCTTTGAAAATGGGAGTCACAAATGTTACATTCACTTCTCCCTGTATATTGACGATTTCTTCCCGTACCGTACTTCAATGGAGATAATTTATGCAGATTGCGATATTGTAGGCTTATCGTGGTAGACTGGCAGTTTTCTTGTGTATGGCCTGTTCCTTATTTTTGTTGTGTTCGTGGTCCACGGAAAAAGCGATGGAACAGTGCCCGGTTTTAATCTTGCTCTCTCACCTTCAAATACAAACGCATAAATTCAGTGGTTGTTATCGATATGTCTATTCAGTTTATAGGTAGGAATTATTTCCCTTTGTAAATCACACTTGCCCAACACAGTTTTCGTGAAGTCATCGAGTTGAAAACAATGGGAACACACTTTAATATTTTCGGTCAGATTTTCTTCACCGAAATGTTTCCTTCTAATAGCATGTAACCATTTCTTCCTCATTTCTTTATTTTGTGAAAATTGGTGACACGAAATCGGATTTCCTTGATTTTTGCAAAGAGGAACACTGCAATAGCTCGGCATAGTCGCGAAAATAGCAATTTAAACAACTTAAATTCGTGGATATTAGCGGCATGATAACACAGGAGACAAATGAAGAGTGCCTTGCGCTTACCCAGTACAACAGCAGTGCGCTCTATCGGTGCTAGTTCTATACATCCCTTGCTCTTATATTGACTGGTCTCTCAGCTTCACCCCTCCTTTTCTCGTACTCGAAGATGTTAATGCTCTATAACATCATCTGGGGCTCCGTGACTACTAGAGGTATAAGGAGAGATTGTGAGTGGGTATCAACCAGCTGGACATGTGCGTTGACCACAGGGGAACACACACACTTCTCTAGCGCACATATCACTTTCTCTACTGTCAATATCTCCTCGTGCAGTCGTACTCTGCTTCCCCTGTTATGATGTGATGTGCACAACGATCCTTGTAATAGCGACCATTTCCCAATATATATATTTTTTTGCTTTTCTTGCCATCGAATCACCCAGTCGACGGCTATACAGTCGGGACAATTGGTCAGAATCCAGGACGCTTGCGAATTTTTGCTGACAATACTTTTGAGACTGTCGATGACCATACTAATTATATTACAAATGGAGTTTTGGCTGCTGCAGAAGAAACAACACTTTCCTCAACCGCCAACTTGCCGGAATATTGTCCTTGGTGGACAGACAAGGTTGCAACAGTCTTTAAAGAGAGTAGACTTGCTTTCAAACGCTGGAGGCAAATTACTATGACCAATCTCATCACCTGCAAGAGAATGCGTACTATTGACCGATATCTGATTCATGAGAGTTAATAAATGTTTTAGTATTAACTCTTTCTAAGACAATAGATATGAAACTATGACAGCCCGAAGACCTCCTAATAAAGCGTTGTTGGAAACCTATTCGTCTATGATGGCACATACTCTGTTATCCCAAGTGAGCACTATGCTAAGTCAAATTTCCAGCTTACAACATATCTCACGATATTCGGAGTCACCATACACCATACATTTCAGCACGAAACATCTCGCCATTGCTAAAAGTATTTAATTGCAATTTTCAGATATATCAAGGGAGATATCACATCCAAGCGAATCAACTGGGATGAAGTCTTGAAGGAGCAGTGGTGCATGATTAGATTAAAATGGAGAGCGCTCGTAAACCACACCCGGAAAACTGGAGTAGACACTTGATGATGACGATGATCAAGTTTCAGAAGTCATGATCCGGCATTTGTGATTTTAAAGTGTGTGGTAGAGACTCATCCCTTCTCAATTGTCACAACTGCTTCATTGCTCTTATACTGTTTGGTGATACATCTCCTTGACCGGATAATATCCATAATCAAACGCTCAACCATCTCAGTGATACCAGCATCCGACAGCTGCTATTTATTTTGTTAATGGATTGGGAATTTCCTTCCAATGACGAGAGGAGATTGTGATGCGAATTTTCAAGGCTGAAAAGAATCAGAAATTTGTGGATATCTGTAGCCCTATTTGTCTCATAAATGGCCTATGCATACTGTTAGGGAAGATGGTTGACCGTCGACTTGTGTAGTTCTTGTAAGCGAGAGGCCTCTTGACTGAGTACCAGTGTAATTTCACTCTCATCAGTCCACCACCAACCATATGGTGCGACTAGACAGCGCCATCCAAGAGGCATTTCTCCGAGAAGATCACGGTTCTTTCGATCTCGGAAAAACCTATTATACTACTTGGAAGTTCCAAGTTGGAACTACGGAATTATTTCCACCCTTCATGAATGGGAACACCATGGTTATATACTGACTTTTATTACGAACTTCATGACCCTTCAACTCTTTCATGTGAGAGTCGGGAGTATATTGTCGCAATATTGTACTCAAGAAAACGGAGATCTAAACGGGTTGGTATTGTGCCTTTCTCTCGCACGGCTCCACAGTTGAGCGACAATTTTGTAATTATTACTCCAAGAACAATATACTTGCCCTCCTCCACCTTTAGGGCTGACATACATTTAATTAACACAGCACATAAACTGAGTTTCGAGTAATGGGATTAAACTCCGTTGAGAAGAACACAGCATCTGACTACATGTGATCAATTTCTACGAAATTAAACATTTGAAACGGCTAGAAAAAGCATATCTCAGGAAACTGAACATGCCTACGTTTCTTAGTTTCACAACTTGAATGGCTGACTGACCAAGCTTTCGTCCTATCCCAGATTGATTATGGTTCAGCAAAGCCGGCAACTTGAAAATACCGGACAGTAGCCACCATAGTGGTGTTAGGCTGGCAACCGGTACTTTCCGGACTATCCCGATCCAACCTACTCGGCGAATCGGGCGTTCCACTTTTTAGTAATAGAGCCCTACATACTGTATGTTGTTATCATATGCTACCAGTGTGCGTCAAATACCGCATCATCCGAGCTGTAACCTGTAACCTTCAGAAGTACGCCAACTAGCACACAGCAACACGGCTAGTTGAAATCAGACTTGATAGCTCGTGTCATGAAATAGTTGAGGCATTAGGTCCTTGTATGGATCGGGCACCTAGCCAGGTGCTTCCGTGGAAGTGCCGTGTCTGGAAATTCTGAGACCCTAAGGTGAATGCGGTTGATTACATTTATAGAGGTAATTTCAGAGTAAGGTTCACAAATGTCCCGATGCTGAAATTCTATACGGTTGAATCGAAGGTGGACAAGAAAGTAGGTTATTCATCAGTCATTGACGGTGCAAATGCAATGCTAACATGAAAGGGAGGTTTGCGCTCCTTTTCACATACGTTGCCTCTCTCCAGATATTCACCGCACTTTGTGGTTCATTGAAAGTTATTTTTATCAAAGGAGAGTCACTTTTCTTGGTAGCTAGTGGAGTAGCCGTGCACCACGATGGCGATGGGGAACTACAGCAAGCCCGGGATTGTTGGTTCGAATCTCGGCGTCCATCCTGAGTGAGGTTTTCGTCAGGATTTTCCAAACACCTTCCAGTAAAATCCCGGAATGGCACCTTATTTCAAATCCCAAGGTACCTAGCTTAATTCCCAACTCTAATAATTACAGTTACAGACTACTAAGTCAGCTCAGAAACACAGGTTATCAAACAAATTCAGTACACATACAAGTGCATGGGGCTGATGACCAGGTTGTAACAAGCTCCCATTTTGTAAAGATGAAACTTTTCGAATATTCTTATTCATAATTGTTGGAAGGAAGGAAGATTGTAGTTTTACGTGACCGTGAATCTTGTGATTATGAGCCACGGGACCTCCTCTTTACGTGGAATCCGAACCGCAGGACATGGCATTTCCCTTCGAAACATAATCGTTGGAGAAATAAATGTCGTGTACATACATTTTGGAAGTTTAGCGTGAAATCTATCCCGTTTATAAGGATAAGGGGAATGTTCTCACTTTGTCTGTGTCACGATAGCTTTACACGTGAGTCAAATACACGATTCAACCACTCAGTTTCATAATCATGCGTACAGATCTGCCTCTGTAATCTATAATCCTATTAAGTGCGTGAAAAACCAGACAAGTATGTTGTAGTAAATATTACAGGGTGAAGATAATAAGGTTCTTGAAACCATTCAAACTGTAATCTATACCTTATTTCACAATGCGAAATCCCAGATTCCTTCACATGAGACATCCGCTTTCTCACGTCAAGCTTTTTGTCCCCGAAAGTGGACTTACTCAGTTTTTCACGCACTCTGCAGAATAAATGTGTTATTTATTAATGTTTTTGCCAATTTGATGTGATCTTCTAATATTTGTATTCATGAAGGCCTGGTTTGTCTACAGCGATGATCGCTTAGCGCATATTGCTAGCAATCTTCACTTCATTGCTTCTGTTAACAAATAGAGTAGGTTTCTTTACAGCAGAGCTTCAAAAATGATCTATTTTACACGTTGACAAAGCGCCCCTAAGGGCCATTCTACACGAGCGGGTAAAACACCGCGTTTCACCCGTCTCCTACCGCGCCATCGGACAGAACCTACAATAATGAACTGGTCTGTCTACATGAGCGTTTTGCCCTTCGAGCATAAATACAATAGAGTGCGCATTGCCACACTGCGCCTGTACTGTGACGTGAAACCAACATCTCGATCAGCTGACTAAAGGGAAAACAGAGAAACTCGTAATGGAAGGTGATAGGAGTTGGTGGGGAAATGATTTTTAATGAGGGTTTAAACACACATTTTCGTAATTTATACGACATTGGCAAAAGCATCGCATGTTTCTTTACGGACCGGAAGGTAGCAAAGGTTAAGAATGTAACATATTTGGTGTTAAAAGTGGCTGTTGTGTTCCGTAACACTCATAAATCCAGAATCCCCTCTTGTGAATAATTAATAACAAATCCAATTCTGAATTAGACCTACTGATTTTTGAACAGAATTGTGTTAGTGTAAAAAGTGGCTGTCGTGTTCCGTAATATTCATACATCCAGGATCCCCTCTTATAAATACTTAATAACAAATCCAACTCTGAATTAGACCTACTGATTTTTGAACAGAATTGTGTTTGTGTAAAAATTGGCTGCCATGTTCTATAATATTCATACATCCAGGATCCCCTCTTGTAAATAATTAATAACAAATCCAATTCTGAATTAGGCCTACTTTTTTGAACAGAATTGTGTTTGTGTAAAAGTGGCTGTCGTGTTCCGTAATACTCGTACATCCAGGATCCCCTCTTGTAAATACGTAATAACAAATCCAACTCTGAATTAGGCCTACTGATTTTTGAACAGAATTGTGTTTGTGTAAAAAGTGGCTGCCGTGTTCCGTAATAATACATCCAGGATCCCCTCTTGTAAATAATTAATAACAAATCCAATTCTGAATTAGGCCTACTGACTTTTGAAGAGAATAGTGTTTGTGTAGCTGGTCATTTTTAATTGTACGCCCGAGAGCTCTAAACAAGTTCCATCTATTATTACATAATTTCCTAATTTATTTGACATCCTTAAAAAATTTATTTTGGCTAATTTCAGTACCGGTGCATTACTTTACATAATTTTATCTTACGATTAGCTCTTATTCAGCGTTACTTTCCACTTCAGTATTTTATGAAGGTGAACAAAACATAAGCAAATGGAAATAAGGAAGTCTATTGATTTAGTAAGCGTTGCTTTTTAACAACCATGCATTACATTTGCTACAACGGAAAACATTACAAGCAATGAACTGTTTCCTTTTAAATTCCATTTTCCACGAATCATAGAAACCTTCGCAGTAATAATCCAGAACTTTGAAATCCTACGAATTCAATAATTTAGGACTGCAATGTATCCTAGAAGGATCTGAAAATTTCCTCAACCAAACGCACTGTCCATACGTTTAATAAGATGACAAATATTACCTCAGCGTATTTATTATCGAAGACTACATCGTCACATCAGTAGCATAACCCGCAATTTGACACTGAACATGATTGAAAAGGAAGGCTATTTGATGTTGTGATGGTCCTAATTTTGTTTCATAGGCCTGTTCAGTGGAGTAAGAGATAGAGAAAATGTTAATAATTTGTAATAAATTTACAGATTAAATTATTTTTCTTTCATGTCTCGGAGTTAAGAGGAAACGTAAAGAAATACAAGTAGTGAAGTCAAGAATTTTAGGGTTATTTTACAATGAATTAATTTAGGAAAGAAATGCCCGATCTTTTCCTAAACGTCTCCTTACATCCATACGCTGCACAGTAATACACCATTCTGGCTAGTACGGTAATGAATAGAACAGAATAGTCCATTTCTATCGTCTCGTGTAGTATTTCAGTGCTCCAAACTATTCGCAGTTCCCGGCAGTTCCCTTTAGTCAGCTGATTGAGATGTTGGTTTCACAAATGTGACGTCATCAGCCATCTATTGTATTTATGATCTAAGGTTTTGCCGGTCGCGGGAGGAGGCGTTCGAGACGCGTCGGGAGGGAAGCACCTGCCCGCTAGCGGGAGACCTGCGAACTAAACTACACGGCGTTTTGCAAGCAGTTTACACGCGTCAGTAACCTCCTGTTGGTTACTGTGCATTCACGTTTGTTGCGCTAGTTCATTATTGAGATCGAGAATCGACCGCCACAAACGATTCGCTAACGTGGGATGAATCCATCAGCGCCTCTTTTTCCCATTATGTTCATTATTAAACATAATTATCATTTAACAATAAGATTCCTGAAACGCAACCGACTTGCACTGTATCCATGTCCATCGCAGCACTCAATAGATGCGGGTAGACTATTATCTCAGTAGAAAGAATAGAATCGAATACAGTAGAATACAATAGTAGGCGCTTCTGTTCACACGCCGCGTTTTGACGGTCACGTGTAGATTGAAATATTTTGGCGGGCGAAACGCGGCGTTTTACCCACTCTTGTAGGCCTAGAATGGCCATAATGGTGCAATACGCAGAGCAATGCAGAACATGTCCGTGCAGGAGCCGCAGAAGTGAGCACGAGCATTGTCGAACAGACCCTCCATGTGCCCACTATGCTGTGGCTAGCGTTTCTCCCCCTATTCAAGAAGCATGCTGTCCACACTGTCCTTAGATCTCCTCTACCCTCCCAATCTCTATCACTGATGGTGACAGGTAGAGTGGGAGCAAGCGGGTTGCTCGTACTGGGACTGCAAGCACGAGCAACTGCTGTGAATTGCTCACTAGCACAGTCCTGCTGGAGAATATTGCTGTCTGCTCGACGAGGTGTGATGACGCTGTTAAATGGGCAGGTACGGAATGGAACATCCAACTTAAAGAGCATTTGGACTAAGTTTTCAAATATCTGTAATCATTAACAGATAATATTCTAATTTTGCACACAGAAACTTTAAGTACCGTATATGCATATTTTTTCTATTACTTAAACTTCTATATCTCAATTCGTTTCTGAAATATTATTTTATATGCAAATTTTCAAAATGCTCTTTGGGTGGACAATTTAAGTTAGCTCATTCATCATGTTTTGTACTTACTGTACGTGCTATTAGTATAAACGCAAATTCAAATGTTGGTGTTAAGTTCATAAGGATAATTTTTAAGAAAGACTACAATGTGTAACTGTTTATATTCCATCGATTTCCTAATTAAATAATGTTTAATGACAACAGTAGTCTAATAATGTTAATCTAAAACTAATAATTTTAAGTAATATAGATGCTTTTACGCAGAACTAGCAGCTATTATCAGTCGTTGACGGGTAAATAGAGTAAAGGAAGCGATGACAACTGCTAGGTCATATCCCTGTCACCGAAGTAAAGAAACAAAAGTCCTATGACCGAAAAGTGAACGACAGCCTTGCTCTCGAAATCGCGATTAGTAGAATAAATTATAATACACTAATCCGATGTTCCACAAAAAGTTAAGTAGGCTGCTTACTAGCATTGGAATCTATAGCAAGAAGTCGAGAAAAAACCAGTTTGGTTGGGATGACTGCAATAAACATACAGGGTCTTCCACTCAAAGAGCGGCCGGCAAAGATGCGCATAGAGGGTCGGACGAGCACATTCATCAATCCAACAGCACTTCTTTCCTTATCTTATGATATTTGCTGTCACAGCAGCGCGCTGCGATATGCCCGTCTGACATTTAGCTCCACATTCTACATGGAGCGCTGGGCCGGCCCCACTTTGAGTGAAATACCCCGTAGCTGTGAAGAGAAGCCATTATTCTTACTTCTGGCCGGAGTCAGTTCAAGTACCGTAGCGTGCGTATATACTAACTCTACCAATTGATATTGTAACTTTCAGTCGGTCAACACTAAATAATTCCAATTACTGCAATATATAGCCCATACCTTAATCACATGTAATTTAATTCAGGTTATTTTTTTCACATATCCCTGTAATTGGATTTTTCTTTTGTTGACTGAAAGTTCCTATAATGACATATGCAGCGGAAACTTGGACAATGATTAAGAAGTGATGAGAGGTACGTACTGGCAGCTGAGATGAGATTCCTGAGAAGTATGGTCCAGAAAACAGGAGAGACAGAGTGAGAAATGAAGATATAGGTACTGAAAGAACTGGGGATACAAAAACTAAATGACAAACTGGATCAAAACAGATTGAGATGGGTTGGACATGTCAAACGGATGAATGAAGTAAGGCTACCAAGAGCTGAGCACTGGAATGACGGATGACAGGGAAGAGAGGACGAGGAAGACCAGGAATGCGTTGGATGAACTCGGTGAAGAATAGCATTAGAAAACGGAACTTGGATTGGAACACCGGGTCGGAAGAGGAATGGTGGAACGACAGAACAAAGTGGACAGGAACCATATTTGCCCCCACCCGGTGTCAACTGGAAAAGGGGAAATGAAGATGATGATGAATAAGGCAACACTGAAAATGGCCTCAAAGCTATCTTAACTTTACAAAGGTGAAAGAAAAATAATGTACTGTATATCACCCTATGGTCCGTACGAAATGAATGACAGATGATCCCTTGCGACTTCTTAAATGCATAATTGAGACACACGCATGTCAGCATAATTTAATTCTCGCCTCATCGCGGAAGCAATGAGTGATTTTCAGAGCATTCCACGAAGTCATGGCTGAGCCGGCAGCTCCATGTCTGGAGATGGATATGAATTGCGCAATTGCATTATTGGCAAAATTTCAGGCTTCCTCTCAACCCCTTCACCGTTTTGCAATAAACAGACAAACATACAAAACAGTACACTTTACAACAATCCTATAATGGCAATAGTTAAGACACGAGTATATTTATAAAACGAGCGAAGCGAGTTTTATAATTTCCATACGAGTGTCTTAATTTCCATTTTTTATGTTCGACGATAATTATAACTTTATTTAATGTTCGAAATAAATATTCATAAATATCTGTCGAGATTACACCAGTTGCGTTTACTGAACACAGCGCATGCGCTGAGTTTCGAGTTGTTTACTGAACAGAGCGCATGCGCTGGGTTCCCAGTTGCATTTATTGAACAGAGCGCATGCGCTGGGTTATTGATTTTTCGTGGATCAAAGACCTTGACAATGCCATGATGTTTCCAAAGCTTTGAGAAAAGAACATGGATAGAAGGTTATCATCACCTAGCTTTAATTCAAATACAAATGGTTTATTGTACAGTTAATGTGAAGTTAATTTGCGGGAATGTGCCGTGTGGTTGTGGAATATTGGAAGTAGAAGGTGGATTGAAGTTAATAACATGTGCGTTTTTTTTTTCTTCTACTGAGTTTAATGTTGTGTTGGAGACTTAAATTTTATTTTGTATTGATTCTTTGGAAGTCAGAGTTCGATAAGAAGGGACTAAGCATCAGCCGACTGAAGACAGTTGGCTTGGTAATGAGTAGGAAATCCGAAGAAATCCATCTCAGACTCGGTGATGTCAGAATAAATATTATTGATAATTTTAAGTATTTGGGCAGCTATGTCTCTGCAGATAACACAATGACACATGACATCAGGAATCGAGTACATACGGCATCACATTTCTATCACGCTGTAGGCAATTTACTGTGGGATGAATCCTTTCCTTTAACATCCAAAATCACACTTTATAAAACCTCTATCATGCCAATATTGACTTAAGGACTTGAAGCAACCACTTTAACAGCACCTGACAGTAGCATAGTTCAAGCAGTTGAAATGAAGTTCCTCCGATCTTGTCTCCAAAAGACCAGGAGAGATAAAATACGAAATGAGGAAATTAGGCAACCGCTCAATTCGGATAGAAGTCTGCTTGGACACACTTGAACTATCTAGATTGAAATGGTATGGGCATGTAAAGAGAATGGCCCCTGACAGAACACCAAGATTATATTCTGACCAGGTCATCCTAGGTAAGAGACGAGGGGGAAGGCCTAGAAATATTTGCGAGAAAAGAGCGAGGATCAATGACATTACATTTACAAGTGTATGGGAATTGATGTATCATTTCAGTGTAAGACACCTGTGCAACACGTTACTATTGTCGGGGTTTCATACACTAGTGAGCGTATATATGACAAAATATTCAATACGGTACCTTTGCAACTGTTGGAGGAATTTCCTATAATTTCTGCCCATTTTAATAGCTCCACTTTGTGACGCCATTGGTAATAGTAATATCCCACTGTTGGGCTCCATTTGTAATAGTTCAACAACTCGTCGTCGTCGGCTGTAACTCGATTTCGAGTACACATACTTCTTCCTGCATAGAGATTTTCAAACCAGCTTGTGGATGTGATTCCGATGACTAAACAGGCCAATCCTGGAAAAAAAAAAAAAAAAAAAAACATGCGCCTACATAAATTTCACTGAATGGTTGGGGAGGGCGGGATTGTAACTGACGAAGCTTTCCTGCTTGTCGCTTGGCATTCCATATCTGCGACGTTCTTCTTCAAATGAGTTGACAGCGGTCGATGTAGCGTTCCGCCACAGTAAACGGTCCGCAGCAGATTTTTCCTATATGAGTGGATATGTATACCAGTCGTCGTCATGATGTGTTTCAGCTGGTCTTTAAAACGCTTCAGAGGGGCCACATGAGGTCTAGTGACGGAGCAAAGTTCACCATAAAGGAATTGACGTGGAAGCCTGGTATCACTCATACGGTGAACATAGCCCATCCATCTCAGTTGATGAGCGGTGATAGTTGCCTCAATGCTATCGAGATGCGCTTTCTCCAGAACTGCAGTGTTGGTCACGTAGTCCTCCCACTTGATATTCAAGTTGTATGTGGAAGCGCTCAAGCTTCTTGATATCACGGCGATAGAGTGTCCACCTTCACAGCCATACAGTAGAGTTGAGATGACGACAGCTTTGTACACCATGAGTTTGGTATGCATCTTTAGATCTTTATTCATGAAGACTCGGTGCATTAACTGGCCAAATGCTGCATGGGCAGCCCTAATTCTTTTGTCAACATCCTGTTCGCAGGTGTGCCTTTTAGACAACATGCTTCCAAGATATGAAAAATGATAGCGATTAGTTCAACTACTACACATAAGATAACCACAGTGTTGTGCGTCATGTTGTAATTAATTTTGGGTGCCACCTATATTAATTATAGGAATTACACAAGTTACACATAAATATTACCTGGGGATAGCTTATCGGAGAACAATGAGATCTAAAACAGTAAAACTCGTTTGTGGGGTGATAACTCACTATCAAATTACCTCATATTCCTTGAAACTTACAGGATTTAAACATGAATTTACGGGAAAGAAAATTGACTTATCTACATAATTGATTTTATTTATTTACACAGTTTACACCCACATTGGAACACTTAAATCAAACCAAATACATAGAAGTCCTCTACGGATTCACAGGGAATTTAGCTGTCATCATCATCTCCTCCTCTTCATTCTGGTTGACCTGGCTGACCTTTCCTCGTCAGTTAAGGCACACTGCTTTCGTTGAATAATTTTAAGTGTAAGCTTTACATATTTTTCTTCAGAATCCGTTTTTCTCTTCTATTTTCAATTTGTTTCATTGTAATATTCTACTTATCTAAATAACTTTAAACTTCTTTGAACCAATTATTTTTTGTTTTATTTTTCGAAAAGTAGATAAATATTTGTTTTAGTAGTCTATTGTCATGCAATCTCGACAAACGACTGAGAAAGACAATTCTCTTTTTTAATCTATTATAGAATCACTTTCCCAGTAGACAACTGCATTAGGCAACAATCTCCATTGTCCATCCACCTGGTGTGTTTTTTATTAATGACAAGCTGTACCCGGCATGCGTTGCAATGCCAATCAAAGACATTGTTGGCGTTGCAATTCTGTTTCTTGAAGTGCTTTTGGATACGCAACATGTTTTTCAATTTCCGTTAACTGCCTCTAAGCTATCGTAAAATGGATTTTCTAATTTAGAACCATACGTGGGAGCGTGAACAACAACTTTCAAAAGTTTCATCGCAATCGGATGAATGGCATATGAACGTATACGGGATTTTGTTTGAACGATTCGTGCGCTGTCACTCAATTGTTGAATCTACTCGTACGCTACCTATTGAGAAATGGATTTACTAAGTCGAAACCCTACCCTGGCGTGTACACAATAACTCATCAGGGTTTCATCACAATCGAAGAAGGTTATTTGAACGCATAGGGGATTTTGTTAAAACGCTTCGAGCGTCGTCACCAATTTGTTGTATATACTCGTGCGCTACCTATTGTGAAATGGATTTACTAAGTCGAAACCCTTCCCTGGCGTGTACACAATAACTCATCAATGATTCATCGCAATCGGATGAATGGCATATGCACGTATACGGGGTTTTGTTTAAACGATTCGTGCGCTGTCACTCATTTGTTGAATCTACTCGTGCGCTACCTATTGAGAAATGTATTACTAAGTCGAAGCCCTTCCCTGGCGTGTACACAATAACTCATCAAGGTTTCATCGCAATCGAAGAATGTTATATGAACGCAATAGGGGATTTTGTTGAAACGCTTCGCGCGTCGTCACCCAATTGTTGCATCTACTCTTGCGCTACTTATTGTGAAATGGATTTACTAAGTCCCCTTCCCTGGCGGGTACACAATAACTGATCAATGTTTAATCGAAATCGGATGAATAGTATATGAAGGCATACCTGATTTTGTTTAAACGATTCGCGCTCCGTCACTCATTTGTTGAATCTACTCGTGCGCTACCTACTGTAAAATGTATTTACTAAGTTAGAAACCGTCACGTAAGTGTCCACAACATCTCACCCAAGTTTCATCGCTATCGGACTAATGGGATATGAAGACATAGGGGACTGTATTGAAACGCTCCGCGTGTCGTCGTTCATTTGTCGAATCTACTCGTGTGCTACCTAATGTGAAATGTATTTACTAAGCCAGAAACCTACCTTGGAGTGTCCACCATATTTCACCCAAGTTTCACCGCTAACGGCAGAATGGTATATGACCTTATACGGGACTTTGTTGAAACGCTTCGCGCGTCGTCCCTCATTTGTTGAAGCAACTTGTGCGCTGCATATTGTATAGTGGATTTACTAAGCCAGAAATTTTCCATGACGTGTACACAACATCTCACCCAAGTTTCATAGCTACGGACGAATGGTACATTAATGCATACGGGACTTGGTTGAAACGCTTCGCGTGTCGTCGCTCATTTGTTGATTCTACTCTTGCGCTACATATTGTAATATGGATGTACTCAGCCAGAAACCTTCCCTGGAGTGTACACAACATCTCACCCAAGTTTCATCGCAATCGGATGAATGGTATGTGAACGTATACGGGACGTTGTCGAAGCGCTTCGCGCGTAGTCACTCATTTGTTGAAGATAAACGTGCGCTTCGTATTGTAAAATGGATTTACTTAGCCAGAAACCTTTCCTGGAGTGTACACAATAATTCACCAAACATTTATCACTATCAGACGAATGGTATATGACTTTATACGGGACTTTGTTGAAACGCTTCGCGTGTCATCGCTCATTTGTTGAATCTACTGGTGCGCTACCTATTGTAAAATGTATGTACTAAGCCAGAAACCTTCCCTGGAGTGTACACAACATCTCACCCAAGTTTCATCGCTATCGGATGAATGGTATATGAAATTATATGGGACTTTATTGAAACGCTTCGCGCGTCGTCGCTCATTTGTTGATTCTACTCATGCTCTACCTATTTATAAAGGGATTTACTAAGCTAGAAACCTTCCCTGGAGTGCACACAAAATCTCAGCCTAGTTTCCTCGCTATCGGATGAATGGTATATGAACGCAAACGTGACTTTGTTGAAATGCTTCGCGCATCGTCGCTCATTTGTTGAATCTACGCGTGCGCTACCTATTGTAAAATGGATTTACTAAGTCAGAAACCTTCCTTGGAGTGTACTCAACATCTCACCCAAGTTTCATCGCAATCGGACGAATGGTATATGAACGCATAGGAGACATACATACCCACCCACAGACAAACTATCACGTTACATTGATTTTTATATATATAGATAGATTGTTCCGATTATCCTTATGTCAACCTTCTGCAGTTGATCTGTCGTTGATCATCATCATCATCTTACCGGGTGAGTTAGCCGTGGTCGTTACGGCATGACTGCTGGCAGTCGCCCACATCCGGGAGGCGAGGAGGTTCGAATCCCCCCGCCGGCAACCTTGAAGATGGTCTTCTGTGGTTTCCCATCTTCCTTTCAGGCAAATGCCGGGGTTGGTCCCTAACTATAGGCCACAGCCGCTACCTTCCATCTCCTCGTCCTTACATTCCCACTTTCCTCCCCAACGGTACTTGTAGCTCACCCATTGGGTTTCCGTCTCGAAGCAGCTACAAAAGTGGTGAGCCGAACATGTCCTCGGACACACCCGGCACTAAAAGCCATACGCTAAAAAATAAAAAAAATATATATAAAAAAAAAAAGATCATCGTCTTCCTTCCAAGTATTGGGCCAGATGTCCCGTTACGATCTTGCACTTTCCCTCCATCTCTTCATCGGACGTCCTATAGATCTATTTCCCCGTGGCTTATTTGCATTCATAATTCTAGCTTGGTGTTCCTTTTGCCTGCGGTTTTGATCATTGATTAATACACCAAGGAATTTAAACTCTGTCGTTGATTTGGTGTTTAATTTAATAGTGTTTCACAAGCGTAAGTCGCTTCAGGTTTAACAATTGATTTTAAAATAGGCTACTCACTCCGTAGGCTTCTGAGGGACGTGAAGTTCCCGTGCCGAAATCACAATCCTCTTCCATCCTTTTCAATATTGAGCCCCCTCTTCCCTGTTATCAGTTTGGAGGGTCCGGCATTCCTTGTTGATCTCCTTCTTCCAGGCGCATCGGGGTCTTCCTGAAGGTCTTTTCCCATTACGAGATCCGTTGTATAGATCTACTGGTGCTCTGATATCCTGCATCCTCAGTACATGCCCATCCCAGCGCAGTCTGTTGGATTCTATCGCACCCATTAAAGTGTGTTGTTGAGAGAGGGTGTAAATCTCATAATTAGATCTCTTCTGCCAGCTTTGGGAGATAGGATCGAACCATGGTCCAAATATTTTCCTATAAACTTTATTCTAAAATACTTGTAACTGCTGCCGTTCTTTCTTGGTTATACTCCATGTCTCAGAACCATACAGATGTACTGGTCGAATGATTGTATTGTAGATAATCAATTTTGCAGTCCTTGTTTAAAACTTGGAGCCTAATATGGGGCTCATAGAATCAAGTACCTTATTTGCATTCTTAATTCGTATGGCTTTACAAGTATACAAAAGTATCATTCAAATGGAAATGTCCAAACTTGACAACCAGTCCAGAGCACTCGGAGCCACTTGGTGTAGAGTTCTCAAATCGCCGTCAAATGCTCGAAGGGGGGACTCCTTAACAATATGGTCCATCGTCTGGTCTTCCACTCCGCAGTCGCTATCAGCAGATGAACAGAAACTCCACTTCTTCAAGGTGTGACCACACCTCCCTTGACCCGTCCTAATGCGGTTCAGCTTCGACCAGGTTTGTCGTGGTAGATGGAATTCTGTAAACTCATACCAAGGATGATGCAGATCTTTTCAGAAGAGGAAGAATTTATGGATATATTCTGGTTGCGGCAATAAATGATGAACAATATGGTGTTGCAATTTATGTCAGGTCCAATCTCACTGATTACATTGTAACTTATCAAGACAGAACAACAGATGTCTTTGTTTTGGCTGTAGAGATTGCCGGCACAACTGTTGTAAATATTTACAAACCCCCTCAAGTCAGTTGGCCAAATCCACCTGTAAGATCCTTCAGTCACCCATTTGTGTATGTTGGTGATTTCAACAGTCATAATCATACATGGGGATATCAAAAGGAAGACAACAATGGAGCTATATTAAATGAATGAATGGTTGCCTCCGGTTTTGACCAATGATTAATACACCAAGGAATTTAAACTCCTCTACGCTTATTACCCAATCCTCAAAGGCAATCTGTCAGCCTCCTCATGATTCGGTCTCTGTACAACCATGTACTGTGTCTTTTTTTTAATCATTAACCCGTAAGTCAATTTTTGCTGCCATTTATTTTTCCATTTTAAAATAATAATAAAATATATACTTGAAAATCATAAAAAGAAAGCATTCACAACCCAGTGAGATTTGGCGCAAAGAAAGTTCCATTGCAGAGCATTGCTGTATATGGATCCTTGATCAGATACCTGAAATTTCACCCTGTAATAAGGGAACTGAACCGTCTGTAGTTAGCGCTCGTTCCATGACTCACCTCAGCTGGTGGCGTGTTGACTTCCAGTCCTATCACTCTGGATCAGTATCGTCTCACCGCGTTCACTACTTTACCGTTCTGAATTCTGAATACAGTTTCTTGTGTCTCTTCTCGCATTTAAAATATTTACAATTTACAGACCTCGAACCTGCAACGTACATAGTGGTCATCAGTACTTGTTACATACATTCAAAATAAGTATAAGTTGAATCGTTCAGATACCGGATTAAAATATAACAAATACTTGGACAAAGTCCATAAACGCATCTAGCTATCGCATGACTGATAGAAATTTTGAGTGTGTCGGAATAGATAGAAAGTCTATCACTTGACAAAGTTCCCGTAGTAGAATAATACTGCTTCAACTCGTACGACATTCATCGATCTCAAGGAGTAGTAGTCGTCTTTGAATCAAGCGCTCCAGCACTTTAAGGGGATACGGAACGGCTAAAATGGTCAGATTCACATTTTTAAAAAAATATTTTATGAATTTCTGAAGTCTGATGTGTAATGTACTGTACATTATAGTTTAATCATTAGGAATTGCCATAATTTTAAATTAAAATTAAGCTAACGATGAAAGAATCGTCAGTAATGGCTGAGAAAACGAGTTGAATTACATTGCCATAACTCTGCGACTATGAAGGCTATGATGTAGGAACCTTTAACAAATCAAGAGAACTTTCTTTACTTTTTAATGCTGTGGTGGCTTGACTGTACTAGGTTTCATCGTCATTTGTTTATTCCTTGTGTTTTCCATGGGCCGAATAGGCCAACTTAGGGCTTGGATATCCTAAAATCGTTCTTTAGTGAGCACATACAATCTGAGAGCAAGCAACATGCAACATTTCAGCTTTCTAAGAATTATGGTTACAGAGATGCAATGATGAGTGTCAGTACCTCGTTTTTGGATTATATATAATATTTCTCAAAACTTATTCTTATGAACTAACAATGAACACTTGAATTTATTTTTATACTAATAACACAAATAAAATTCTTGAAAATTGAGCTACCTTAGTTTGTTTGACGCAAGGCAGAATTTGGAAATCTATACAGTGTATTTTATTAATACATATTGAGATATTAGACAGGTAAGTAGTGTACTTAATAGGCCTATATTACTAGCACCAGCTTATTTTTACAATGGCGCACCATATTTAGTATCTTGCATGAGGTGATCGAAATGCTCATGATCTGCCATAATGCTGGCTTCTGCTCATTGAGGTATGGATACGCTCAAGCATACCTGAGGTTCTACACAAACCTGCACAATAATTAGTAACTTACATAGTTACTTTATCCTCCATAGCATTTCAGTACATCATCGAATTTAAATGCCCCCCACATAAAAGAAAATCCAACAGGTTGAAGTGCAGCGAGTATGGAGGCCAAGGAATTGGCCCACCTCTGTTTACTTAACGAAGAGAGCGGCTTCGGTGGCGTAGTTGGTAGCATGCTGAGCTTCTATGCCCAAGGTCGCAGGTTCAAACCAGGCTAAAGTCGTCGGATTTTTTAAGAGTGTTAAAAATCCCTCAGTATGCCTTTCCTCAGAGAGGAAGTAAAGCAGGCAGTCCCATGTCATAGATTTAAAAAAAAACTAACCCCGTGGCACAACAGCCCATGAAGGGCCTAGGCCCACCAAGCGAACGCTGCCCAGCCATTGGCCTGCAGATACTGGGTTCACACGTGGTCAGCGCATCGGGTCCCCTCGGCCGTAATCATGGTTTTCGTGACCGGGGCGCCGGCTCACTGTCAGACAGCTACTCAATTGTCCTCACGAGGCTGAGTGCACCCCGTTCCAGCCCTCACGTCAGTTTCTAAAATCCCTGATGGAGCCGGGAATCGAACCCGGGGCCTCCGGGTGAGAGGCAGGTGCGCTACCTCTACACCACGGGGCCGGCACATGTCTTAGATTTAAGGCATGAAAAAGAATCTTCCACTAACTACACTTGTGTGAAGCCAAAATTTGTAGGTTAGAATTTATAACGCTCTATTAGTTCCAACGTTCACCGCCAGGTGCTGACTGCGATGCCATCTAGTAGCCAAGTCCACAAGCTAGTTGTCGTGGACGGTAGCATTTGGTAACAAAAGTAGGAACTCCCTTGAAAATTATTGTCTCAAGTCCTTAATTGAATTAAAATAGATAACACACACTAATACAGCCATCACAATTAACACCGGTTATCAGACACATTCTACACACACCCAAAGTACACGGGGATACATGGCCGCGTTGCCGCATCCCCTAAACTAAGGAACCAACCATCCAACCACTGCCATCGTAATGTACAGGCCATCATGCAGCGACTCTTAACGATTGATTAGCTAATCGGTAGGGGGTAGAGATGGCGACTATTTTGCTTAGTGCTGTGTTGTTTATATCTTTTATGAATGAGTATCCGCGTGAAAAGTGATACTTGAGAACGCTTCTACTTAAGTCATCTAGAATGAGGATTATTTATTTTCTGAAACAAATGTTCATTTTGTAGGTAGGTTATTGTATCTACGCAAATTTTGCGTTGCATGTTTGTCATCACACAGAAGGTTATGTTTTAGTTAGGACCTCTAAATCACTTATTATTTCGACTCATACAAGGTTTTTTGGATGGTACCGGTAATAAAATGTTGTTAGTTCAGGAAACCTCCTTCCCAGGTTGCAGGTATGTCAAAAGTTTGTTTATAGCAACTACCGATATTATGAAAGAAATGATAATGTGGCTTGCTTCTCCATCTCCACCACGACAATTTAAGAAAGCAATGCATACACAACATTCCTAGAAATTATTTGTTCATTACGGGGAATACAAGAGTGTGTGTTAACATTTCCCTGAAAGTAAGATACCATTCTTGATGGTAGGTTGTTAGTTAATATGGTTTCAATTATTGTAAGAAGTTCCCAAACTTCAGCCTATGCTAGGACTGGAAACATTTCTAATATGATAGTGCTGCGGTTAAGTTACTTACTGTATGTAAATCAGAGAAGCGATATCCAGTACTCAGTATCTATTGAAGTCAGTCCAAGTTACATTATTTGTGAGAATGGTCTCTCGATCAAGCTCACTTGAATATGGTAATGTTTTCGTGGCAACATTTGAGTAGGCTACTTTATTTACATTAATGGAATTGTTAGCACCTGGTGTATGTACTGTAGGTTATTGATACCTGATTTCAAAATTACAACCAATTGTAAATTCCTGATGCAATAAACAAGTCAGATTGAGTCATAGACAATAAGTGCTGTTAGGATAGGCCCTGTTTAAGTCACCTTGAGGGTGGCCTGTGCATTGATTACAGTTAGAGATAGGCTGCATTGTGCTTTGTCATCCACGAGCAGTTTAGGACGTGATCTGTTGAATAGCCAAGAGTGATGTGAGGTTTTCTCAGGCATCTACCATAAACCTTTTCAAAGCGGTGAACAACGAGAAAATGGCCAAGAATAGATCTTATTCTCGACGTCAAAATACTGCAATTTAGCCCTGTTTGTGTGTTTCAACGTCTTAGTAAATGTACCGGCAATGTACCACTTTGTTCACTCGCAAAATGCCAGCTACATAGACCGGATTCGAACAAGCGGAGCGATAATTAGGCGTATGTAGTGGTAACGGATGGAAGTGCCAATCAGCCCTAAATAGCATTGCTATTTTTCTACGTCTTGAAGCGGGAGCGTAATTTATATTAGGTTTGAAGAGACTGCGTGTAAAGGGAGCTATCTGACTTGCTGCTGCGACTATAACGACCCTAGGCGTGACGTCACAGTAGGAGCCTTACGGCCTGTACATTACGATGGCAGTGATCCAACCTAGAGAAGAGGATACCACTCATTCAGGGCGTGCACGGACAATGCGAATAAAATCTAATTCCATATATGATGCCTTAATAAATATTCATTTCCGGACCCATGTTGATGTAACATTTTTGACCCTTTACATGCGTGGATTCCAACCCTGAAATATTGCCGTGTATTAATGACACCCCTTGGATAATTTGTATAAAAATAATAGTACCTTAGAAACTTATGGAGATAGAGGAGTGCGCGGCAGTAATACTAATACAGGTAAGCTATACATTTATATAAGAATTCCATGTGTAAAATTAGAAAAAAATCCATTAATAATCATAGGAATTTGAAAACTCAGTCCCTGTATACCATAACTTCAATAACACAGGTTTTACGTAGGCCTATACAGTTCACAGTGAAGGAAGGCAAGTGGGTGCAGACTGCAAAGTGTGTTGCACAGCGCAGTAGAAATTGTAAAGCCCTGCTTAATGACCTCCACTTTCACTGGACTTATTAAACATGCTGGACTTTTTATGTGGGTGCATTTAAAGTCGATGATGTACTCAAATGTTGTGGTGGATCAAGCAATTCTTTATGCACGAATTGTGGAGACGCTTACAGTCATCATCGATGTGGATTTAATTTCAATTCAAGTATGAGTTTAAATAAATGTGTTCCTCATTTGCTTTATGACATGTATGGTAAGTATACATAGATGAGCTTAAAAATAACAGTACATTGAAACATTATTCCATACGTCTGTGGAGTCTTTCATTTCGTGTACAATGCAAATACGTTATTACTTCAATCGATGGTCACCTCAATCCCCTAAACCAAGGGTTCTTAATCTCTTTTGGCCGAGACCCAAAGTTTACTGGGTGATAAACTTGCCCGACTCATGGACCCAAGTTTGAAGGTAAACATGCAAATAATAATAATAATAATAATAATAATAATAATACCAAGTAAAGAAATGTCGAAATTCTTCATTAATATAACTGTAGATTTGTAATATTTCCTAATGAGTAATTATAAAATATAGACCAATCATAATCCTATCGTAAATAGTGGGAAGACATGGACAATAAGATATTGTTAAACAAATTTGTAACAATGTAGTCAATGTAGTCTTTTATAAACTTATAAAATAGATTTTGAAAATAAGTATTCACATTATTTCAGTTCGGTCCTTGACCTTGTACTAGTACTCGATGCTCTTCAAAACGTGATTGTATCTTTGAAATACAGCATCTTTAAGTCATGCCCTACTTGTAATTGGCCATCCCTTCTCTTTTTACTTAAAAAATAAACAGAATAACTAGTGGATCTCTTTAATTTTCAGGCAGTATCTTGCTTTCTTTATTGTTGTAAAACGTAGTTCTAATATAATTTCAAAAGTAAGTATCATATTTTTAATTACTTATTTTCAGAAAGCTACGGTGACTCATCCAGAAAGACGCAGCCACCCTTGTATGGGTCGCAACCAATAAATAGATTAAGAACCGCTTCTCTAAACGTACAGTAATAACATATTTGTTTCAACTTATAAAAATCGTGCGTTCCAGTTTGTAGTCAGTTGATTGATTTTACAAGAATAGATCCATTCCAAAGAGTATAGAAAAATAAACAAGCATTCATTTTATGCTCTTTGAAGAACGATGGACCCACTTTTCTGGCGTAGAACGGCGAGCGATAATCGCCGTAGGCAAACCTTATATTAAGACATTGTCTAATTATTATCTTTTCTTTGTAGGTCTATCGTATTACTTATGGAGAAGTATTCTTAAGTTGTACTGGGAGTTGTACGAGAGCAAAGGATCATCCGATAATAGTCCCGATCAGAGTTTAATTGAGCTCCGAATAGCGGCCAGACGGCGCAAAGCGAAATCTCTATCTGACGAATACGAAGAGAAAAGTAGTTGGCTGTCAGTATTCCCTGAACCGAGTATTAGTCTTTCGGACGATGACGAATTGACATTAAAATCCTTGCAAACTAGCTTTAAAGCCGTAAATACCCGCTCCCTGGATAATATGATGGCACAACTTGATTTTGATATTGACATGATAGAATCACTTGCAGCCCGCAGGAAGGAGGAAAAGACCGAAACAGACCTTGCTGCACGGGCAGCTCGCTTTCTTAGACTTTCTACCTGGGAAATTCAAAAAGCTGCAGACACTAAAAATGCACGAGATGGGAATACAGACGAAGTAGCGGGCGAAACCCCAGAATTAGTACCCGTACCAATACGGGAGACAACAGGAACTTTGGAAGAAACGAACTTACATGAAAGTAAAGGAAGACTGAGAAGACGATCAGATCATGATTCTATCATTCTCCCAAACACGGTCACCGAACGTTTTAAGAAAAAACGAGATATGGTACAAATGAATAGGCTGAAAGTTGAAACTGTAGATGTGGGTATACAAGTAAATACACTGAGTAGAAAATGGCTCAACAATCAGAGTTCGTTGATGTTATTGGGAAAAGTAACGGTGCTTGAACCGAAGAACTCACATGACCAACACAAGGGTGTACCACTTGAATGTTGCTCACCAGATAAAAAGTGTGGTGGGGAAACACACATAAAACAATCCAACTCAGGTGATGAACTAAGATTGACAAAGAAAGCTAAAAAGTCGGTTCTTTTGTTTGGAGAAGCCTCTCATTCACCACTACCGAAGAAACGATCAAAATCATATGGGATACGTGAGGATTCAGATGACAGCAAGATGGCGATGAAACCTCCCCTTCCTCCTCCGAAGAAAAAGTCCTCTGGATCAGTTCACTCGACATTAGATGTCTCAAGTGAGGAGGAGAGATCCCTAGCGAGTTTAAAGAAAAGTTCCAGTGTCGTATCGATGTCAGCAAGTGAACCAAGATCGGGATCAAAAATGAAAGGTTAAGAGGTTATGGTATCTGATTGTGAGTGATGTAATTAAAGCGTTTGAAATATTTTAAAGTCCTTGTTTCTATATTATGTACCATGTCCATACGTATGTAAAGTTCTAATTAAAATATCCTGCGGATTGTACTTTTGAAGCCTATAGTCTACGTCACGCGGGCTACACCCACTGGCACCAGCGCTAAGTCCAATGCAATTTGCCAACGTATGGATAGACTATTTGATATGTTGAAACGCTGGGACCCAAAGTTGGCTCCAAATGCTTTCCATCGGGCGTCATTTAAAATATATGTGTCTATAAATTATTTCCTGCCATACATAAAAGGGATTGGCCTCAATATAAAGGTGATATTCACACATTGGTTGCATGCTCAGTGTACATTTAGCATTTGACTAGTAAACACATACAATAGAAGAGCAACAATCGTAGAAGAGTAAGTAATACATCTATTGTGAAATTCAGCATATATCATAGACATCGGAACGACATTACTCGTTACTGATGCATGACAAAGTATTTAGCTTTTCAATTGCAGTGCAGTCCCTTCCTCAATGATACATGTAAAATATAATATTGAATGCACTGAACGCAGCAAGAGCAATCTCCAGATAAAACATCCTCACGTTGGATCTACTCGAACCCGACTAAGGTAGTCCCACTATGTGTAGATGCCACATATGAAAATGAAAATCCACAGCCTGCTTCCAGTCTCCAACCGGGTCAGGAATGGAATGAATGAAGCCCCTATCTAGCGGCGAGGATATGAACTGTGCCGGCTGCCGAGGCCTGACGCACTCCTCTGGGGCAATGATTAAATGAATGACGGATGAAATGAAATGATAGTGGAGAGTGTTGCTGGAATGAAATGTTGACAGGGAAAACCGGAGTACCCGGAGAAAAACCTGTCTGCCTCCGTTTTGTCCAGCACAGATCTCACATGGAGTGACCGGGATTTGAACCACGGACCCAGCGGTGAGAGGCCGGCGTGCTGCCGCCTAAGCCACGGAGGCTTGTAGATGCCACATATACCTCTCACAAAATACAATTCAACACTGGACTCAGCGCTGAGTCCACTGTGCAGGGCCTGCTTCAACGCTATTAAGATATTAAGATGAGCGTCCTGACCCTACTGACATTTCACTCCGTCCTGTATGGCGAATGAACTCTGTATCACTGTTCTGCTTCATACACATGAACCATTGTAACCTTGTGAACTCCAGCTTTGTCAACCCTGTGCTTGCGTTAGTATTTTGCCTATAAGGTTACTAAAAAGCCTACATTCGGAATCTAATAGGCTACAGTAGTGGAATAACTTCTTATTTACTTGATCGTTTTACTCTAATTAAAATAATTGTGATATACACTCGAACCTCAATATATCGAACTTCAATTACTCGAATTTTCACCACCTCGACCAATGGAGGTACTCGCTCACAGTTACGCCTACAAGTTCTGGCATTTTGGGAAAGTCAGTGTCTAGCTGACCCACTGCCCAAAAAACTGAGAGCGATTAAGGGAACTACTCGCGTGTGGCGGAGCTCTTTCCGGTCACGGAGAGAGTCCGTCATTTTGTGTAGGCTAAGGATAGGTCATACAAGATCCACCCACTCGTACATAATGAGAAGGGAAGAACCCCCACTTTGTACCCGTGGAGCCATTTTCACCGTGGCCCACATTTTAACCGAGTGTGTGGATCTTGCTGACTTACGAAGAAACCTTGGTTTGCAGATGACACTCAAACTTATATTAGCCGATGACGCGGTGGCTGCTGATCGCGTTATCCGCTTTATAAGTGAGAGTGGGTTAGGGCCAGCAATCTAAATTTTCCAGTATAAATTGACTCAACGACTTGTTCGTTTTTGAATGATAATTTTTTGTTTTTCTGTAATTTTTGTTTATTTTATAATTTTTATTTTGTTTTGTTTTTGTTTTATTAATTTTTGGTCTTTTTAAATTTAGGTGTCCACCTCAAAATTTTAAATTCAATCCCAAATTTGTATTCTTTAATCTGTGTTAAGAGGGGCAGATGACCTCGTAGTTCCGCCCCTTAAAACAACAATAACTAACTAACTCGAATTGTCGATAACTCGTAGTAATTATTATTTCCCGAATAAACTTCCTATAATTTCTAATTTATATTTCTTTTCACTTTCACTTACGTCGAATTTCTTATAACTTGAATATTTCGATACCATATCACAAAGCCCCACTTATATCCTTAGCACTTAAAATTGTTCTTTATCTCGATCATTTACGTATTTTTGTAGCGCAACTTGTCTCATTCGAAGGTTCTAATTCAATTTTTCCTTCAATTACTGTAGTTGAGTCAACCGGGTGCAACTTCTATACTCACTTAGATATTGTTACGGCTGTGAGTTTGTTTCATCGCTCGCCGCATAAGTCACAGCTGCTCCGGGCTGTGTGTGCTCTGCCTCAGTGTATGACGTGCGCGTTACGCAACGGGCTGCGAAGTGAAAGGGATGGTCCAGAATATTCGTGACCCAGCCAGTGAAGGAAATGTCGAGAAGCCGTGTGTCCTGGACGATTCTAGAATTCATTGAGTCACCAGCCTGCTATATAAGCGGCCTCAACAGTGAGGGGACCGAGTTTTCTGTGGGTGTGTGTTTCTGAGCTAGTGCGTGTTTTTCCTGAGCGACAGAAGTGTGGTGACGAAGTGCCGTGCGAGTTACGAAATCCAGTGACATTGTTTCTCCAGCTTGTGGACAGCGAAACAGCGTGAAGCAGGTTATCGTAAGTAACAGTAGTTTGTGTACATGAGGAAGAGGTGCAGGTAGCTTCTGTCAAGGCCACCGGACTCATTAAGACGGTTTAACTTCTGTGGTTTGTTGACAAGTGAAAGGGGCAAGAGCGCTCAAGGAAGAGACTTGAGGAAACTGGAGTAAGGTTCTAATTGTTTGTATTTGCTGATGAGTAGTGTATCTTTCTGGCCGCAATAAAATTAATTATTTCTTTAAAGGAACAATCTGTGTTGTGCTTCAACCCACCGTAATCCAGTTAACAAAAGTGCCACTAGGGGGTGGCACGTAACAACTGGTGTCAGAAGCCGGATTACGAGCACAAGCACAACACCTGACGGTCCTGGTTTCAAAACCCGAGCAGGTCATTTTTTTTTAAATTTTCTGTGAGTACATGCCCTATACAAGACAAACAACCAAAATGGAAGCGCAATTGGCAGCATTGCTAGAAAAGTTAAGTGGCATGGAAGCCAAGATGGAAGACGGCCAGAAGAAGATCGAGGACGGCCAGAAGAAGATGGAGGACGGCCAGAAGAAGTTAGCCGAGGACCTAACTGCCAAACTAGAAGACGGCCAGAAGAAGCTAGCGGAGGACCTGAAGAGGATAGAGGACGGCCAGAATAAGATGGAAGACGGTCAGAATAAGTTGACACAGGACCTCAAGAAATTAGAACTGGGTCTGCATGAGGAAGTCACAACAGTGGAAAAGAAGTTCGACGCCTTACAAGTGGAAGTTGCCGAGCTGCACCAACGCCCGCTGATGGGGGTGGAGGAGAAATTCAACGCCTTACAAAAGGAAGTAGCCGAGCTGCGCCAACGCCCACTGACGGGGGTGGAAGAGAAATTCAACGCTTTACAAAAGGAAATTGCTGAGCTGAGCCAACGCCCGTCGACGGGGATGGAAGCGAGATTCAACGCTCTTCAAGAGGAAGTTGCCGAGCTGCGCCAACGCCCGCCCACCGTTACACCGGGAATATCAGGAACGGGACAGAGCAGAGTGACGCCCCCAATCTTCGACGGAAAGGTCCCGTGGAGCACCTACTTACGTCAGTTCGAGGCAGCCTGTTCCATAAACAACTGGAACAGCACGGAAAAGGCTACAGCTCTCACTGTAGCGCTGAGAGGGGATGCCCTTAACGTCCTTCAGGCCATCCCGACTGGATCCCAGGACTACGCTTCACTAATCGCCCATATGGAGTCCCGATATGGAGATAGCCATCTTCAGCAGGCCAACCAGATGCAACTCCGGACCCGGGTACAAAAGAACGCGGAAACCCTGCAGGAGTTCGAGATGGACATCGCACGCCTCGTTAGGCTCGCATATCCAACAGCGCCGGCCGACTCTTTGGAGCAGATTGCGACGCAAACCTTCATTGACGGATTACAGGACTCGGATACTCAACTGGCACTGCGACTTGCGTGCAATAAGACACTTGCAGATGCGCTGAGCCACGCACTTGAGTTCGAGACGGAAAAGCAGGTATCTAGAATGTGCGCGCGGGAGCGTCAGGTGGACGTCGACGAACCAGCCAAAGCCAACAAGACCAAGCCCCTGGCCGATGAACTGATGGAGGCGCTAGGCCGGTTGTTCAAGAGTCGCAGTACCACCAACAAAAACGTAGCCGAAGGACATCCGGAGAGGCGGCCCGGAAGAGGACTACCGACCTGCTGGACCTGCCGTAAGAGAGGCCACCTGAGCAAGGACTGCGGTGATCGCCGCCGCCAAGAGTTTCCGTCGGGACAGTCAGTCGTAGGGAAACGGCGTGGCCCAGGAAAGCAAGTATCAGCCAGCCTTGAGGGGCAAAGTTTGGCTTGTGACAGTCGTCAAGCCCCGGCAGTCCAAGTACGTGTGACGCAGTTACGGAGGGATAGTAGCAGCCTGATGGTCGACGGAGTCGTCAACGGAGAGAGCTGGCCCATGCTAATCGACACGGGAGCATCGAGGACCATCGTCAGTCCCACCGTGATCCCGAAGAGGAGAGTGCAACCCACACAAAGGAACCTCCAGCTAATAACCGCGACCGGAGAGACCGCACCGGTACATGGCGAAGCATCACTGGAGTTCGTCATTGGTCGACGGGCGATAAAGCATCCAGTGCTTGTGGCTGACGTATCAAATGAAGTGATCATCGGACTGGACTTCCTGGACCAGAACAACATCATCTTGGATCTGAGTACCAACACTCTGCATTTCGGAAGTGAGGAACTTGCTTTGCAACCAGCACACGAGGCCGTCGCCGCACGACGAGTAAGGTTGAGAGAGGACGTCATCGTTCCCGCCAGGACGGAAGTCAGCGCTGCCGTAATTGTCGACGGAACAGCTGAGGGAGTGGCGGCTGTCATCGAGCCAAAATATGAGGACATCCAGACAAAAGGATTGCTAGTTGCCAAGACCCTCATCAACACGACGCCTCGTCCGTACGTCCGCCTGTCCAACCTGAACGACTACGATATTACGGTTCACCGGGACACCAACCTAGGAGTCTGCGAGCCCGTTACCTGGATTGCCCGCATCACAGACACGACGGACGGACACCTGCAGACGGACAACCGAAGAAGACGCGCCCTGCCAGAAGAACTACAGAAGCTGTACCAAGGATCCCAGGACCATTTAGACGAGGAGCAATCACGCCAACTTCAGGACCTGCTACGCGAATTCCAGGATGTCTTCTCCGTGGGGAGCAAAGACTTCGGTAGGACAGGCTTGGTCCAGCACAGAATCGACGTTGGGGACAGCGCACCGATTAGGGGCCCATTCCGACGTGTCCCGCTCGCCAAGCAAGCCGAAGTCGACCGGATGGTAGAAGAGATGAAGGAGCAAGGGGTGATCGAGCCATCACATAGTCCTTGGAGTTCTCCGGTCGTGCTTGTGAAGAAGAAGGACGGTTCCACCAGGTTCTGCGTGGACTACAGGCCGGTGAATGACGTCACAAAGAAGGACAGCTACCCTCTACCCCGGATCGACGACACGCTGGACACCATATCAGGATCAAGATGGTTCTCCACCTTGGATTTGAAGAGAGGCTACTGGCAGGTGGAGGTCCACCCTAAGGACCGCGAGAAAACTGCGTTCTCTGTGGGCAGCGGGCTCTGGCAGTTCACCGTCATGCCATTCGGTCAGTGCAACGCCCCTGCGACCTTCGAAAGGCTAATGGAGACCATTCTGAGGGGACTACACTGGAAGACCTGCCTGGTCTACCTAGACGACGTCATCGTTCTGTCTACCTGTCGATCTTGCCTTCGACCGACCTGGGAATGATCCGGTTCCGGTAAGCCAGTATTGTCAAGAACTGGTCGACCAACTGGAGGGCGTGCACGCGTTCGCGAGGAGGAAACTGCGGATCGAGACCGACCGAATGAAGACCCGATACGACCAACAGACGGATGCCGGCGGATTCCACGATGACGACCTGGTCTGGCTCTTCAACCCATTACGGAAGAAAGGCCTGTCACCCAAACTGCAGAAGTCCTGGGAGGGCCCGTACCGAGTCGTGAAACGGATCAACGATGTCGTCTACAGGATCCAGTGGAGCCCGAGGGCGAAGATGAAGATCGTGCATCGAGATCGCCAGGCAGACTACGGAGGGACACAGACGGACCAATGATTGATCGGGACGATCAGCCTTTTAGGAAGGGGGTGGTGTTACGGCTGTGAGTTTGTTTCATTGCTCGCCGCATGAGTCACAGCTGCTCCGGGCTGTGTGTGCTCTTCCTCAGTGTATTACGTGCGCGTTACGCAACGGGCTGCGAAGTGAAGGGGATGGTCCAGAATATTCGTGACCAAGCCAGTGAAGGAAATGTCGAGAAGCCGTGTGTCCTGGACGATCTAGAATTCATTGAGTCACCAGCCTGCTATATAAGCGGCCTCAACAGTGAGGGGACCGAATTTACTGTGGGTGTGTGTTTCTGAGCTAGTGCGTGTTTTTCCTGAGCGACAGAAGTGTGGTGACGAAGTGCCGTGCTAGTTACAAAATCCAGTGACATTGTTTCCCCAGCTTGTGGACAGCGAAACAGCGTGAAGCAGGTTATCGTAAGTAACTGTAGTTTGTGTACATGAGGAAGAGGTGCAGGTAGCTTCTGTCAAGGCCACCGGACTCATTAAGACGGTTTAACTTCTGTGGTTTGTTACAAGTGAAAGGGGCAAGAGCGCTCAAGGAAGAGACTTGAGGAAACTGGAGTAAGGTTCTAATTGTTTGTATTTGCTGATGAGTAGTGTATCTTTCTGGCCGCAATAAAATTAAATATTTCTTTAAAGGAACAATCTGTGTTGTGCTTCAACCCACCGTAATCCAGTTAACAAAAGTGCCACTAGGGGGTGGCACGTAACAATATGCAACTTACTTAAAGATCCAGTTTAGTACATAAGTTTAGGCAACTACCGTATATGTTGTAAGCCTATATACAGTACAGTATTTCGAGACTAGTGTATCACAAATTTTAACTTTCTTCCTACGTATCTCCATAAATCGAACTTATTTTGAAATCCTGTAAAGATTTAAAAAATGGGGGTTCGACTGTTTTAGATTGTTTCCTCGATATCATATCAGAAATTAAATAACATTATATTCAAGATTTTGAATTAGGTATGTTATATTTTCTTGCATGTGCATGCCATTGGAGAGGGGCGTATATAAAGGGGGTGCTGACGGGGCTCCAGTCCTCCCCTCCCCCCCCCTGAAAGAAGCCAATACAAATTAAGAAGGTGTTGCTTTAGTAAGAGTATAAAATAATTGAATAATTGTAAATTTGGTTGTACACTAATCTTAATTTATTGACTAAGTTATAAACAATATTAAGATTGAAATTTTACTAACTCGTGGTGTAGTGGCTAGCATTCTTGGCTGCCGCCCCGGAGGTCCGAATTCAATTCCCGGCTCTGCCAAGAAATTTTAATTCTAGTCTGAGGGCTGGAACGAGGTACACTCAGCCTTGTGAGGCAAAACTGTGAATTCCACAGTACGGTACTTTTGAGAAATAAATTATCAACTTAAAAAAATAAAATAAAAAACTATTTACCTTTCTGCTTAGTAAATTGACTAATATTTAGATATTTGACATTCATACTCCATAGATCATAATAGAAAATCCATTAAGTAGGGGAGAGTGTTGTACCTTGGAACAGTTTTTACATTTAATTTCTTATTTTTATTTTTTGTTTGAATTTCATGAATCCTACATATTACACCTCATTAATATAGGTCTTTCCACTTATTTTATTGCAGTTTGATTTGTGTTCAGTGTCAGATTTTAGTTCATTTTAAACATTTTGTTGAACTCGGCAACATGTTCCAAGGTACAACACTCATGTACCTTGGAACAAGTTTCAACAATTATGACAGAATTGCTGAATATGACAAAAATATCATAATCATTGCAAAGAATGACATGGTTATTCATCTGTACATGTATACATAATATTAAACATGTTGTGTCACTGGACACACAATTATTCTCTCATTACAGTCTCTAAAAATGACTTAACAATTTGATGCGAATCACTAATTAGCATGACAATAAAAAGAATCAGATTAAACTAGCCCTGTTATCAGTTTTCCTTCATAATATGGTAACAGCGCAATCAAACACAGATTTGATCAGTGAACGTTTTTTCTGGAAGTTATGAAGTCTATTTCAAAGTGCATCTGTTTCCCTTGTCGCTGGGTGACACCAGAGACATTTGGATGAGGCAATTTCATTATGACGTCTTCCTACGGAACATCGAATAGTGTATTCTTGTCAAAGATGAAATTTTTAGTGTCGACCTGTCTCTTCAAAAACTGAATTTTATACTCAGAACAACATTTTTCATATTCATGTATGTGGACTACTGTACTTCAGATTATTGGGTCCAGATCTATTAATACTGAGTTGGGTTCAGGTCAATACAGAATAAGAACAAGATAATGTTTCAAAATAGCATTTAGGAGAACATAGTGTACCTTGGAACACCTATTGTACCTTGGAACATGTTCCAAGGTACAATAGGTATGTGTGTACCAAGGTACATGATGTAGACATTTCAGAGAAAAACATGCATTTATTTTGTTAGGTTAGGTAGAACAAAAATGTAACCTGTGCATAAGTTAGCCCATTTACATACTAACCTAGTATAAAAATTGAAGGTATCTCTTTTACCTGTGAGAACTACTTATATGCCGATATGAATTTTTTAAAAAAATACTTACAAGTACCAAAATGCTTTATACTTAAATAACTTGGAACTGAAGCCACAATGGATGCCACCAGACAAACAGTGCTGCCTAGGGTGGCAAAGTAATGAACTCAACCCAGCTATTCCAAAGAATGTTTACTAAGTTCAAAGATAATACGACTGTTCCAAGGTACAAACGTTCCAAGGTACTGAACCCATATTCAGCCCAGCTTCAGCCTTTGACTGAGACGAGGATCGAACCGACTTGTGAACTTCTCATTTTAAGAAGCGGAATTTGGAAATAGAATATTATTTTATTCACAGATATGTTGTAGGAAGTAAATAAAAGTATTTTGAAACTTTTTGGAGAATTTTGGATTGTTTGGAAATATACAAAATCGGGAATATTTCAGTGAATGATAAATTAACCAAGGGAGACTCTGATCATTCGATGCTGGAATATGACCGTGGCTTCAAGTTAGCATGCTCAAGACCGGTTTTGGTTGGCCTCGTTGACAACAACAAAATTATGCACAGGACCCACTGATAAGAGGCTAGACAGGTAGGTTTTTGATGATAAACCAACAGCCAATCAAATTGGATCACATAATTTTTGTGGGAATCGCTATTATATCAAATTTGCTTATATACAGCGAGATTAGCATTTCTACAGGTCAAGAAGAGTAAACGAAATTAATTTGGTAAAACAGAATTATATATTTATGCACAGGAGTGGAGATATTAGTGAAATTCAGTATAAAAGGACTCGACGCGAGGCTACGCACCTTCGACTAGACTGCCACGCTCGCGATTGTCAGACGGAGAGATTTCACTCCTACTCAGATTCTTGAAGAGGCCGGACCTGTAATTCAGAGTGTTCCGAGCAAACTACATAGTAAGTGAATGTGCGGACGGGAGATCCGAATGGACTGTTAGGAGACAGCACGGCTGCCGAGGAAGATATGGAGACGCCGGTGAAACCAACGAGCTAGAGAAAGGTATATAGAGTGGAAATGGCGCCGCCATATTTGAAGAAGGTTGAACTGTCAGCCGCCATGATATACCCTGTCAAGAGGGTGGGAGGCAGGGAGGGAGAGGCGTGACTATCGAGGCGTAAGATTAGGCCTACGTAAGGCCTGACAATTTAATTTGTACATTGAACGAAAACTAACACAATCATCTTACAAGACAATAAGTTGCTTATGCACAGTACATTGCATGATTCCATTCTTCTTTAAAAAGAAAACGTTTTCTGTACAACTGACGCACCTGTTGACCTCTCACCTTGAGCTGTATTTCTGCAGAAGTGTGAAGCCTGCATTTATAATACTGTTTCACAATTCGCTCGATGAGTGAAGCATAGTGAGGCTTTTCCCCAGGTTCAGTAGCTGTAAATAGATGGTCAGATTTCTGAAACAGATAACCCGGCAGCATATCATCTGTCTGCAACTTCAGCATGAGATTATTCGTGTTCTTTCGCAACATACACTCATTCTTCCTGATGACATTCTCAGCTGTTTTACATAAATTCACTACATCATTTGATGGATTCAAAGGGCATTCTTTCACGTCTTTCTCTTCAATCACTCCTTCTTTCTGAACATCTTGACCTGATAAAAGCACTTCTAGGCATTCAATACACATTTTTTTAGACACTTGGCGAACGACACTTCCTGCTATGTAATGAACAACATTTCCTACATACAAGCTCGGTGAATTATAATGTGCACAGTAACCATGATCTGTCTGTCAGCATAGTATCGTCCTTCCCATTGACACCAAGAATATTTGCTCTTGCAGTTATCACAAGTAGGTCACACTCAATAGGCTTACAGTTGGAATTCATGGATGGGCGTACCCTCGCAATTAAACACTTCCTATTAGCTGAATTAAATTGTACTGCATTTGGATTATTTCTATTCCCACTTCTGGAGCGAATAGAAGAAAAAAATAGCTCTAAGTGATCCTGACTCAATCTGCGTGTTAATAAGTATCTCGATACAGAACTTTGTCCCCACACGTATGTTTCTGCTAGTTGTATCACACTTAAGAGATCAATTATCAAACCGTATATTGGCATCTTTCTGCTGGAATCGCAAATAAGCTTTCCATCTGAAATTTCTGAGAAGAAAGAAAGATTAGTAAAGCCTGTTATGTTTCCCATAATTAGTTCAAAACAACGAACTAGAGAAAGTATACCTCGTTGGCTTACGAAGATTGATATTTGAACAATATATTTTATTTTATAGCTTGCCACGGTGGGTGAGTGGTTATCGTGTCGGATTACTAACCCCAAGCTTGCAGGTTCGCTCCTGGCCGTGGTAAGTGATTTTTTAATGCGGCAAAAATCACGATACGCATGTCATACGATGTTGACATGTTAAAGAACCCATTTGAATTCAGTAGGCCGTGCTCATAATGGCAAAATTAATCTCGGGATTATCCGGCAACACAAAGTTCCTCATTTCTCTACTAGAAAGCGCTATAATGTCAAGGAGCTTAGTTATCTAACCTCCTTGACTTTCATAGTGCTTCAAGGAACAACAAAATTCAACATGCAAGCTACCCTCTGGGTGTCAAATAACAAAGCTTGCACATGGCACCCGAGGCCATACGATATTATTATTACCGTAATTATTATTATGGCTCACAACTATCTTTGCTTAAATTTTAAGACAGCCTAATATATTTACCTACTGATATCAAGGTCTTCTGCAACAATGCTACCGTATCTGAATGCGAGTGTTCTGTAGTTTCCTGGAAACTACGCTTCTTCGGCGAAGATCTACAGGCCTGCTTCTTCTGCAGATGTGCAGGAAAATTGAAAATTGTAGGTACTGCATTAGCTAGTAGACGTCGCCTTTCATTTGCTATATACATAATATCTTCAAAGTGTAGAGAACAAATTAAGCTGTATCCCATGGGGTACCATTTATTGCTTTTCATGTTGACAACCCATTGTTTTGTTAGTTCCTGGTCTGCAAAGGTAATCTGAAATGTAAATATCACACAAACTTAAACTGCTGCATCACGTTTTCGTATAGAGTCTACCTCATTAATTTATGCATTTGGATGACATTTCTTACCTGAAATACGACACTCCTGTTGTCTTATAACTTCTATTCGTACAATTGAATGACGAACACACTGATGGCATGGTCAATGTATTTTTAAATAAATTTCATTCAACACGTGTTCCCGCTCAACGCGAACAATCACAACAAGCTCTTGTCAGACGACGTTCTGAATCATGGCCGCCTTAACTCAGGTTGCCTCCGCCCAGAGCGCTGCTACGCGGCTCCTTGCCTCTCTATATACCTTTCTCTAGCTCGTTGGGTGAAACAGTAAAATATTATTTGACAACTGAGGGAAGCAACTTTGAAACGTAACGCATCGTAAGAAGATTTCACTGCATATAAGTTTCACACAACACTAGAACGAGCAGCTTTGCACTAACCAGCTACAACGTTATTACTACAATATATTCTGAAACTTATTTAACTAATATTCACCGAGATTACATTCCCAAGTCAGAGGGGAACTTTGCATTCGTTTACTGATAAGAAGATTACGATGAACTACTAAGCTATGGAAGGAGGTTAGTCTGCACTATGGAACGGAAATTCAGAGTTGATCTTATAGACCAGGGATCGATGTCACCGCTACTGCACAACCAACTCGCAGTATCATGATTATTCCGTCAATTCTACATCAAATATCCATCATAAACTTAGAGATGTCAACCAAGGACGCTCAAAACTACTTCGACGACGAGATGCTATCTGAAGAAGATGAACGGAAGACGCCAATGTTCCAGGTTCCCGTTTCTAGGCCACAAGCCGAGAAGAAACAAGATTATGCAGCGAGACGAGGGAGACAGGTGGTTGCAGCACGGAGGAGAGGAAAGCGCTCAGCTGTTCGCCACACTCCAAGCACCTACTCGCTTCAGACAGGCGACCAGTGCACGCCAGCCCAGGGGAGAAACATCGAACCTATTGGACGAGGTATTTCAGAAGCAGATCATCGGAAAGGTAGAGAATTGACTGATCCACTATCTCAGTAGATTGTTGTAGTATTTGTAGGTGTTTCAAGGGTGACCAATTCATTTTGTAGATTTTCTTTAGCATAACTCATGCTATTATTCTGTCTATTTTAGAGATATCTTTGTAATTTTCATTTACGTCAACGTGTGTCGTTTTAGTCGTAATTTTACTAGTATTTGGACGTAGATAATTCGTTTTAGTATTTCTTTAGGAACGTTTAACATACTCACTTTTGACGAAAACTGTTTTATTCAAGGGAATGATTCGATCGTTACACTTGCGTGATAAGCAATTTGCTTACCTCAATATTGCTAGGTTACATCGTTATTCAACGAAAGCACTTATGTAAAATGATATAACACTGTAAATAACATTATTGAAGACAGAGTTAAATTGCAACAATTATTAATTTTTATAAACAATAATATTGTACAAGAATAATTCCATTTGTGGAATGTCAACATCATATGACGTTAATTAAGTCATGGATAATTGTTATAACCGATATAAATGTTAGATAGGATCACATTTGTTGATGCATATCAAACAAGTGACATTTAATCATATAATTACCCTTATCATTCCCGTCAAATGAAACACACATTCAGTACTACTCGTAGTATTATTACCAGAACTATTATTCCATTGTCGAGTGTTTGCATCACAAGCACACAGGCCTGCTGCTTCACGATACAAAAAAGCAACAAACGTATCTAAGGTGCCGTGACTCTTGCCTCACGACACAGATGCACCAAACGCATCTATGATGCCGTGCCTGGGAACGGAACATGCTCCCCGCCGCTGAATCAGTTGATTCAATAGAAATTACATTGATTGAAAGTTCACTATAACAAATAAAAACAAGACACAATAGCAATAACACAAATAAAGTTAAATACATTACAAGCATGAATAAATAACAAAATAACGAATCGCTGTGCAGATCTGCAATCTTGCTCTTCTTTGAGACGCAGCGAATAGCTTGAAGGTCAGCTATCTCTTTAATATAACACTCCTGTTGTGCGATTGTAATACAGGTGTATAACACCGACTGAAGTTCGTGTACAGTAAGATGCAACTGCCTCGGTATTTACTAAGATGACCGCAGAATGGGTATCTCGAGATTCAGGTAATTCATCCTTCTGTAAATGGGAGATACTTTTCACAGGCCAAAAATCAATGGGTTCGGGTAGCCAAATCGGACCATTCCGCCAGACCTTCATGTCTTGTATTCGTCCTGGAGCAACGCCTCTCGATATTAAGTAAGCTGGGTTGGGACGTGTCTCCATTCTGCTTTGTGAGTATCCTAGTTGAAGTGAAGAAACCCTGTTGGCCACAAATGTCTTCCACCGCGTAGCAGGGGATGCGATCCAGGACACAACAATGGTAGAGTCTGTCCACAGGAACACCTTGCTGACTTGGAATGACTATACTGGCAGTGTTTTATGTACCAGTTGTGCGAGCTGCAATACTCCACACAGTTCAAGTCTAGGCAGCGTCAGTCTCTTTATAGGGGCTACTCTGGACTTGGAGCATAACAAATTGACAAATGTCCTCCCTTCCTTGTCGACAGAGCGTACATAAATACAAGCCCCATACGCTCGTTCCAAGGCATCGTCAAATACATGAATCTGAACATCTGAAGGGGGTCCTTTACAAGTGACTAATCGTTTCACCTTAAATTCCTTGACTGCAGGAAGTTGAGAATGAAGCCGTTCCCAATCTACATCTTGTTCAGACGGGAGTTGATCATCCCAAATTAGTGTGACTAACCATAGTTTTTGCATGAAGATCTTACAGGATATCACCACTGGGCTGACCAAACCAAGGGGATCAAAAATACAAGCAAGTAGTGGTTTTGTGGGGGTTCAAAACCCTCCTCCTCCTCACCCTCCTCACAAGATGGCGGCAGCCTGATAACTCCCGAACCCGTGGTCGGATTTTGACGAATGAGGTGTCATTGAAATCGGGCTAACATTCCTTTCCAATGGATAACATATCTCCACCCCAAAATAAAACCTACCCCTACTAGAGGGTGAAATTGTATTTTTTTAGAGAATCTCTCTTTCCAACTGCAACATGTGAGAGTTTGAATGTTAATATGGAATTAAACGTTGTTCTACATAAAGTGCATGTGTTCGGTGGATAGCCACTATGAATTAACATGCTTGTTTTTTGTTTTTACGCATGCCCACTCATAGGTTTGTTAAGAGGGCGGGCTTTTTAAAAGATGGTGGCTGTAGTGTAACCTAACCCAACCTAACGGGTCCTTATTGACAAGTCCTTGTGGACGAGTCCTTGTGGACAAGTCCTTGTGGACGAGTCCTTGTGGACAAGTCCTTGTAGACGAGTCCCTTTGGACTGGTTCCTACGGACTGGCTCATGATTTTATTTAAATTATATCAAAGGACCTAACTACATTTTGCGTGTTGAACTGAGTTGTTCACCAGTCCACCACTACTATAATAGGATAACGATATGACAGGAAAGTGACGAAATACATGTGAACATACGAGGGATCTAACTTGGTGAATGGTTGTGTTCTAACGAGTCATTTGTAGTTGAAAGAGAATAATACATGTTCTTAAGATGTTAAAACTGTGGAGATGGCACGTGCAGTAAGACGTCCTGTTATATTTCCTGTGTCATATTACAGACATGGCAGAGAGCGCGCAGATCTGTTGCTATGACCAACGCTGCAGTAATTTGAAACCACAAGTGTTCATGAAGACAATAGGTGATGATCATGCAAAGTTAGCAGTTATTGGATATTACACAGGTGTTCCTTCCGGTGTCATGTTGCTGACATGCCAGAGAGCGCACACTGCGGTTGCTATGACTGTCGCTGCAGTATTTGGAAACCTCAGGTGTTGATCAAAACAATGGGTGATGATCATGCAAAGTCAACAGTCATTGGATACCACACAGGTGTTCCTAGTGTACTTCGGACTCTCAGCTGTATTGGGAAAGGAATTGCAATGATCTGCAAAAAAGCTGCTGACACGAGCGATGAGAGTTTATATAAGGGAGGTGTCATATATTTCCCTACTGTCAGTCTTTATTACTCGCTTTGAGTGAACAGTGCTCTATTACTGCTCAAGAGTTGAAAAAAAAAGCCTTTTTGGTAGAAAATCATTAAATTATTTTGCATGGTAAGTACTTATTATTAATGGATTGTAGTCTTTTATTACTAATTGATGTTGAAGTTATTGATTGGAATGTATTTATTGATTGATTGATTGATTTGTTTACAGATAATCAGGTACCTGTAGGTTACCAGATTCCTACAATCTGTTCATTCAGTGACAGCAGTTGATAAATTATAAGGTAAGTGCCCCCTCTAATAACTTTTAAACAGTTAGAGTGATATTTTCTAATGTTCACCACTACATGTTAGTGAAAATGGTATATTTGGCAGTCAAAAGTTGGAACTACTTGACCAGGGTGTGTAAAGCTAATTTTGCAGGTTAGAATTTGATTACCGCTCTATTAAGTCTGAATGTTCATTGCTAAGTGCCAGTGACAGAGGGAATATTTAAAGACTTAACCTCAGTTCACCTAACATAACCTAACTTTACCTAACTTAACCTTGTCATGTGACATGTTTTACAAGTTTAAACTTGTTTTAAGACTGGCTATGACGTCACACTTAGCTCACTTAACTGGCGATAGCTGGTTTCTATCACGTGACATGTTCTACAAGTTTAGACTCGTTTTAAGACTGGCTATGACGTCACACTTAGCTCACTTAACTGGCGATCGCTGATTTCTATCACGTGACATGTTCTACAAGTTTAGACTTGCTTTAAGACTGGCTATGACGTCACACTTAGCTCACTTAACTGGCGACCGCTGGTTTCTACCACTCTATCAAGTTCCAATGTTCACCGCTAGGTGTCAGTGACAGTGGTATATAGTAACCCCCAGTTAGAACTACATGAAGTTAGACTTGCTAGGAGTTCACAGATCGATTTAAATACCCTGCTATAACCATTGACTGGAATATAATTAAACTATTTATATTGTACTTTGTTTTTATCATTTATTAACATTTATGATTTCTTTCTTTTATAGGTAATTTCGAAAGTGAACATAGTGTTCAAGTGTGGGGCTGTAAGAAACAGTTCTCAAGACCTGACAACCTTCAACGACACGCAAATGCTAAACATGACATTAAAATGTTTGTGTGCAGTCATTGTGCTACCACATTTAACAGACAAGATAATCATGCACGTCATGTAAATTTAATGCATGTTAGTTCAGCACAATTTTCGTGTTCAGTTTGCGAACTTGTTTTTTTTGTTGTAAACCGATATCAATCCCACATGGATGAATTGCATGGAGAACAACAGGAATTGAAATCTGTAAAACCATCAACTAGCACGGAACCTTTAAATGAATGTGATGCTCAAAAGCGTAAACGTTCTTAAGATTGTGAAAATAGTTTTGCAGTAAAAAGAAAGAAGAATGGTGAACCTTCAATAACACATTGTGATGTATGTAATATTGATATACCTTTATAAATCATTCATGGACATTTACGCAGTATTAATCATAAAAACAACGCTTGCCATGAAATAAATTCTGGAAATATTCAACAAATTGGTAGTGCATTTAAAAGTCGAATTGCTAGTTACAGACTTTATAGTGAAGAAAAAACTCAAAGTATTGAAACATTTTTACAGAATGTTCAACCTACTGTGTTTGGCTTAGTAGAAAATGTTTTAGTAGAGCATAAAACAATTAAAATGAATTTTTAACTTTTTGGACTCTATGTAAAAACTGGGAGCGAATGTGAAATTATGGATATCAAATCCTTTAATACAAAAAACATAATTGTTAGCGAATCAACTAATATTAGTGATATATACCAAAATATTTCAAGTGCCATCATTGTGAAGAGTGAAGAGTTCCAGGAAAGGGAGTCAGGCTGGGCGTTGGTTGAAGTACTTTATTTAGAAACCAACCTGAATAAATACAACCCCCTTCGAGCATCATCATACATTGATTTGCCAGGATGGATTAAACGAAAGAGACCTGTTGTGAATGTTTTGAATAGTGATCAAGCATGTTTTTCTTGGGCTGTAACCTCAGCTCTCCATCCAGCAGTGGGGCACGTAGAGAGAACATCACCTTATCCTCACTATTCTTCAGTGTTAGATTTAAAAGAAATAGAATTTCCTATGGCTATAAAAGACATTCAACGTTTTGAAGAGCTGAACAATGTAAGTATTAATGTTTATGGAATTGAAAATAAGAGTATAGTTGGTCCTCTAAATTATACTCAGGAAAAAAAGGAAGCTCATGTAAATTTACTATACATAACCGAAGGTGAAAATGCTCACTATTGTTGGATAAAACATTTAAGTAGACTTGTTGGTAGTCAAGTAACAAAACATAAATCTAAGAAGTGGTTGTGTGATGGTTGTTTGCTACATTTCCAGAAAGAGGACCAACTAACTCAACATCAAAAATGGGGGTGTAATCATGTTTGTACGGTATTACCGACTCCTAAAAATAACATTCTAAAATTTAAGGATTATGAGAAACAGCTTCGAGTACCATTTGTTATATATGCTGACTTCGAGGCTTTGTTAAAACCATTTAATACATGTTCATCGAATCCAGCCCAACCTTTTACCAACACTACTCACATTCATGAACCTTTCAGCTTTGCATATTATATTAAATGTAGTTATGATGACTCTTTAAATAAGTTTGAGCTCTATAGAGGACATGATGCACCTAAAGTTTTTATGGAAAGGCTTGAGAAAGATGCCGTCCGTATATCCTCTATTTTGAATACGATCATTCCAATGGAGCCACTAACTTCATCAGAGCAAATGAATTTTGAAACTGAAACTAATTGTTTTATATGCGGTGAATGTTTACATACAGACAGGGTTCGCGATCATGACCATTTTAACAGGAAAATATCGTGGTGCTGCCCAACAAGAATGTAATGTAAATTATAGAGTAAGTAAATACATTCCGGTCATTCTACACAACGGTAGCAAATACGATAACCACTTTATCGTTAAAGAATTTGGAGCTTCAGATGTGAAAATTGATGTTATTGCAAATAATAAGGAACAATACATATCGTTCACAAAATACATCAAAACTGACAGTAAGAAAACTATAAAACTGAGATTTTTAGATTCATTTCGCTTTATGTCAAGTAGTCTTGATAAGCTGGCTAGTAATTTAAAATCAGATCAGTTTCATGAAATTCAACGTGTCTTTCCTAAAGAAGATGATTTTAATTTGATTCGTCAAAAGGGTATATTCCCTTATGAATATATTAACTGTGTGGAACGTCTTGAGGAGAGTTCTTTACCACCGAAAGATGCATTTTACAGTTCCTTAAACACAAGTCATATCCGTGATCAGGAATATTTACATGCACAACGTGTTTGGGCACAGTTTGACATTCAAACCTTAGGAGAATTTTCAGACATATATTTGAAGACAGATGTGTTGTTATTAGCAGATGTTTTTGAAAATTTTCGGAATCTTTGTACGAAAACTTGTGACCTTGATCCTTGTCAGTATTTCACTGCTCCTGGGTTAAGTTTCAGTTCAATGTTGAAAAAAAAAACGAAAGTAAATTTAGAATTAATGACTGATATAGACATGATCAATTTTATAAAATCATCATTCGAGGTGGATTAAGCCAATGTACTCTAAAGCGAATAATAAATACATGCCTAGCTACAACCCTTGTGAAGAGTCGAAGTATATTGTCTACCTCGATGCAAATAACCAATATGGTTGGGCTATGAGTCAATATCTACCACTGAAAGATTTTCGCTGGCTGACACAACCTGAAATTGATGTCTTACATGTTGACACTCTTAATGATAACGATGATAAAGGATATATTTTAGAGGTAAATCTTGAGTACCCTAAAGAGTTACATGATGATCATAATGATTTACCATTTTGTCCTGAGAATATGAAATCTTCATACATCACATCACGAACAAAAATGTTAATTGCTAATGTGAATGATAAATATAAATATGTAATACATTATCAAAACTTGAAACAGTGTCTACAATATGGATTGAAATTAACTAAAATTCATCGCGTATTGCAATTTCATCAGTCAGCATGGCTCAAACCGTATATTGATCTGAACAATATTTTAAGAACACTGTCAACAAACGCGTTTGAAAAAGATTTTTATAAACTCATGAATAATAGTGTTTTGGGAAAGACTATGGAGAATGTTGATAAACGAGTTGATGTGAAGCTGATAACAAAGTGGGAGAATGATGGTAAGAGGTATGGTGCGAGCAACTTAATAAGCAAGCCTAACTTTCATAGCTCTTCAATTATTCATGAGGATTTAGTTGTAATACAAATGAATCGTCTTAAAGTAACTTACAACAATCCCATATATGTGGGTTACACCATTCTGGAATTGTCAAAAACACTTATGTATGAATTTCACTATGATTATGTAAAGAAAAACTATCTTGATAATCCTAAATTACTCTACACAGACACAGATTCTTTTATTTATGAGTTTAAAACTGATGATTTTTATGAGGATATCAAAACTGAGCTAAATAGGTTTGATACAAGTGACTATCCCGAGGATAATATTTACCATTTACCTCTAGTAAACAAAAAGGTTCTTGGGAAATTTAAGGATGAATGTGCTGGTGTTATTATAGACACCTTTGTAGGCACAAAATCTAAATCATACAGCTATATGACAATTGATGATGTAGTAGTAAAAAAATTAAAAGGAGTGAAAAAGAATGTTGTTAGTAAAGAGTTAGATATAAGTGATTATAAAAACTGTATAGTTAGTAACCCACCTGTATTATATAAGAAAATGAGTGTATTTAGAAGTAAAAATCATCAGCTACATACCAATTTGCTGAACAAACTTGCTTTAAGTAATGAAGACAACAAACGATTCATTATACTCAACACATTTGATACTTTTGCTTGGGGAAACAGTCGCATTGACGACTATTACTTTACTTAAGTCTAATGATCACTATATTGCATTATTTGTAGTGTGTTTTATATTGTAATATTTTTTTGTAAAAAACTGTAAGTAGAATGTATAATGTTAGGCTACTGTATTTAGTAAAAATAAGATAAGTAATACATTTTAGTGTAAAATGTTTGCTTTTGTATATTACGAAAAAGAATTTTTTTAAATGTACAGAATGTGTGAACAAAACAAGGGAAATGTAAAAATGTAAAGTGGAAATTGTAAATATCCATGTGTGAAAAAGTGAAATAGTTATCACCATTTTAAAATTAAAAGACATTGTGATCTGGTAAACCTTGTATTTATTTCACAACAACAAAAATGTACAGAATGTGTAAACTAAACAAGGAGAATGTAAAACAATGAAAAGTGGAAATTGTAAATATTCATGTGTGAAAAAATGAAAATAAAGAAATGGCTATCACCATTTTAAAATTAAAAGACATTGTGATCTTGTAAACCTTGTTTTATTTTGGTCTACTAACCCCAAGATTGCAGGTTCGCCCCTGACCGTGGTAAGTGATTTTTGAAAGGCGGCAAAAATACGATACGCATGTCATACGATGTTGGCATGTCAAAGAACCCATTTGAATTCAGTAGGCCGAGTTCATAATGGCAAAATTAATCTCGGGAGTTTCCGCCAGCACAAAGTTCTTCATTTCTCTACTAGAAAGCGCTATTGTGTTCAAGGAGATTAGATATCTAACATCTAACCTCCTTGACTTTCATAGTCAAGGAACTGCGAAATTCGACATGCAAGCTACCCTCTGGGTGTCAAATAGCAAAGCTTGCACCAGGCACCCAAGGCCATACGATATTATTATTATTATTTCACAACATATATGGCTTTACAAAATAGAATACAAAGAAATACCATTTCCTCAATCCTTTTCAATGTTCATGTCCACTCATCATTAACTTTCCTTTTGGCGCGATTGGTAGTAGGCGCTATTAGTGGACGCGATTGATGGTAGGGGCGATTGGTAGTGGACGTAATTGATAGTAGGCGCTTTTGATAGTAGGTGCGATTGATAGTAGGCGCGATTGATAGTATGCGCGATTGGTAGCAGGCGCTATTAGTAGACGCGATTGATAGTAGGCGTGATTGGTAGTAGGCGCTATTGATAGTAGGCGCGATTGATAGTAGGCGCGATTGATAGTAGGCGCTATTGATAGCAGGCGCTATTAGTAGGCGCGATTGATAGTAGGCGCGATTGATAGTAGGCTCTATTAGTAGACGCGATTGATAGTAGGCGCGATTGGTAGTAGACGTTATTGATAGTAGGCGCTATTGATAGTAGGTGCGATTGATAGTAGACGCGATTGATAGTAGGCGCGATTGGTAGTAGGCGCGATTGATATTAGGCGCAATAAATAGTAGGCGCGATTAGTAAGCGCGATTGATAGTAGGCGTAATTGATAGTAGACGCGATTGATAGTAGGCGTGATTGGTAGACCTTGAGGTGATAACCCCTATTGATTGATCCCTGTTGATTTGCCCCTTGGGACTGGTCCCTGTTGACTAGCCCCTTTGGACGGGTCCTTTTTAAAGGGAGTCATTTTTGACGGGTCACTGTGGACGGATCCCTGTGGACGGGTCCCTGTTGACAGGTCCTTTTGACTAATCCCCTTGGACCGGTCCCTTTGGACTGATCCCTATGGGTTGGCCATGCATTTATCCAAATTATGTCAAAGGGACCGGTCCAAAGGGATTAGTCAAAAGGACCTGTCAACAGGGACCCGTCCACAGGGATCCGTCCACAGTGACCCGTCAGCAGGGGCCCGTCAAAAATGACTCCCTTCAAAAAGGACCCGTCCAAAGGGGCTAGTCAACAGGGACCATTCCCAAGGGGTAAATCAACAGGGATCAATCAAAAGGGGTTATCACCTCAAGGTCTACCAATCACGCCTACTATCAATCGCGCCTACTACCAATCGCGCCTACTATCAATCGCGCCTGCTATCAATCGCGCCTACTATCAATCGCGTCTACTAATAGCGCCTGCTATCAATAGCGCCTACTATCAATCGCGCCTACTATCAATCGCGCCTACTATCAATCGCGTCTACTAATAGCGCCTGCTACCAATCGCGCATACTATCAATCGCGCCTACTATCAATCGCACCTACTATCAAAAGCGACTACTATCAATTACGTCCACTACCAATCGCGCCTACTATCAATCGCGTCTACTAATAGCGCCTACTATCAATCGCGCCAAAGGGAAAGTTAATGATGAGTGGACATGAACATTGAAAAGGATTGAGGAAATGGTATTTCTTTGTATTCTATTTTGTAAAGCCATATATGTTGTGAAATAAAAACATGGTTTACAAGATCACAATGTCTTTTAATTTTAAAATGGTGATAGCCATTTCTTTATTTTTATTTTTTCACACATGAATATTTACAATTTCCACTTTTCATTTTTTACATTCTCCTTGTTTAGTTTACACATTCTGTACATTTTTGTTGCTGTGAAATAAAAACAAGGTTTACCAGATCACAATATCTTTTAATTTTAAGATGGTGATAACTATTTCACTTTTTCACACATGGATATTTACAATTTCCACTTTACATTTTTACATTTCCCTTGTTTAGTTCACACATTCTGTACATTTAAAAAAATCTTTTTCGTAATATACAAAAGCAAACATTTTACACTAAAATGTATTACTTATCTTATTTTTACTAAACTACAGTAGCCTAACATTATACATTCTACTTACAGTTTTTTACAAAAAAATATTACAATATAAAACACACTACAAATATTACAATATAGTGATCATTAGACTTAAGTAAAGTAATAGTCGTCAATTCGACTGTTTCCCCAAGCAAAAGTATCAAATGTGTTGGGTATAATGAATCGTTTGTTGTCTTCATTACTTAAAGCAAGTTTGTTCAGCAAATTGGTATGTAGCTGATGATTTTTACTTCTAAATACACTCATTTTCTTATATAATACAGGTGGGTTACTAACTATATAGTTTTTATAATCACTTATATCTAACTCTTTACTAACAACATTCTTTTTCACTCCTTTTAATTTTTTTTACTACTACATCATTAATTGTCATATAGCTGTATGATTTAGATTTTGTGCCTACAAAGGTGTCTATAATAACACCAGCACATTCATCCTTAAATTTCCCAAGAACCTTTTTGTTTACTAGAGGTAAATGGTAAATATTATCCTCGGGATAGTCACTTGTATCAAACCTATTTAGCTCAGTTTTGATATCCTCATAAAAATCATCAGTTTTAAACTCATAAATAAAAGAATCTGTGTCTGTGTAGAGTAATTTAGGATTATCAAGATAGTTTTTCTTTACATAATCATAGTGAAATTCATACATAAGTGTTTTTGACAATTCCAGAATGGTGTAACCCACATATATGGGTTTGTTGTAAGTTACTTTAAGACGATTCATTTGTATTACAACTAAATCCTCATGAATAATTGAAGAGCTATGAAAGTTAGGCTTGCTTATTAAGTTGCTCGCACCATACCTCTTACCATCATTCTCCCACTTTGTTATCAGCTTCACATCAACTCGTTTATCAACATTCTCCATAGTCTTTCCCAAAACACTATTAATCATGAGTTTATAAAAATCTTTTTCAAACGCGTTTGTTGACAGTGTTCTTAAATTATTGTTCAGATCAATATACGGTTTGAGCCATGCTGACTGATGAAATTGCAATACGCGATGAATTTTAGTTAATTTCAATCCATGCTGTAGACACTGTTTCAAGTTTTGATAATGTATTACATATTTACATTTATCATTCACATTAGCAATTAACATTTTTGTTCGTGATGTGATGTATGAAGATTTCATATTCTCAGGACAAAATGGTAAATCATTATGATCATCATGTAACTCTTTAGGGTACTCAAGATTTACCTCTAAAATATATCCTTTATCATCGTTATCATTAAGAGTGTCAACATGTAAGACATCAATTTCAGGTTGTGTCAGCCAGCGAAAATCTTTCAGTGGTAGATATTGACTCATAGCCCAACCATATTGGTTATTTGCATCGAGGTAGACAATATACTTTGACTCTTCACAAGGGTTGTAGCTAGGCATGTATTTATTATTCGCTTTAGAGTACATTGGCTTAATCCACCTCGAATGATGATTTTATAAAATTGATCATGTCTATATCAGTCATTAATTCTAAATTTACTTTCGTTTTTTTTTTCAACATTGAACTGAAACTTAACCCAGGAGCAGTGAAATACTGACAAGGATCAAGGTCACAAGTTTTCGTACAAAGATTCCGAAAATTTTCAAAAACATCTGCTAATAACAACACATCTGTCTTCAAATATATGTCTGAAAATTCTCCTAAAGTTTGAATGTCAAACTGTGCCCAAACACGTTGTGCATGTAAATATTCCTGATCACGGATATGACTTGTGTTTAAGGAACTGTAAAATGCATCTTTCGGTGGTAAAGAACTCTCCTCAAGACGTTCCACACAGTTAATATATTCATAAGGGAATATACCCTTTTGACGAATCAAATTAAAATCATCTTCTTTAGGAAAGACACGTTGAATTTCATGAAACTGATCTGATTTTAAATTACTAGCCAGCTTATCAAGACTACTTGACATAAAGCGAAATGAATCTAAAAATCTCAGTTTTATAGTTTTCTTACTGTCAGTTTTGATGTATTTTGTGAACGATATGTATTGTTCCTTATTATTTGCAATAACATCAATTTTCACATCTGAAGCTCCAAATTCTTTAACGATAAAGTGGTTATCGTATTTGCTACCGTTGTGTAGAATGACCGGAATGTATTTACTTACTCTATAATTTACATTACATTCTTGTTGGGCAGCACCACGATATTTTCCTGTTAAAATGGTCATGATCGCGAACCCTGTCTGTATGTAAACATTCACCGCATATAAAACAATTAGTTTCAGTTTCAAAATTCATTTGCTCTGATGAAGTTAGTGGCTCCATTGGAATGATCGTATTCAAAATAGAGGATATACGGACGGCATCTTTCTCAAGCCTTTCCATAAAAACTTTAGGTGCATCATGTCCTCTATAGAGCTCAAACTTATTTAAAGAGTCATCATAACTACATTTAATATAATATGCAAAGCTGAAAGGTTCATGAATGTGAGTAGTGTTGGTAAAAGGTTGGGCTGGATTCGATGAACATGTATTAAATGGTTTTAACAAAGCCTCGAAGTCAGCATATATAACAAATGGTACTCGAAGCTGTTTCTCATAATCCTTAAATTTTAGAATGTTATTTTTAGGAGTCGGTAATACCGTACAAACATGATTACACCCCCATTTTTGATGTTGAGTTAGTTGGTCCTCTTTCTGGAAATGTAGCAAACAACCATCACACAACCACTTCTTAGATTTATGTTTTGTTACTTGACTACCAACAAGTCTACTTAAATGTTTTATCCAACAATAGTGAGCATTTTCACCTTCGGTTATGTATAGTAAATTTACATGAGCTTCCTTTTTTTCCTGAGTATAATTTAGAGGACCAACTATACTCTTATTTTCAATTCCATAAACATTAATACTTACATTGTTCAGCTCTTCAAAACGTTGAATGTCTTTTATAGCCATAGGAAATTCTATTTCTTTTAAATCTAACACTGAAGAATAGTGAGGATAAGGTGATGTTCTCTCTACGTGCCCCACTGCTGGATGGAGAGCTGAGGTTACAGCCCAAGCAAAACATGCTTGATCACTATTCAAAACATTCACAACAGGTCTCTTTCGTTTAATCCATCCTGGCAAATCAATGTATGATGATGCTCGAAGGGGGTTGTATTTATTCAGGTTGGTTTCTAAATAAAGTACTTCAACCAACGCCCAGCCTGACTCCCTTTCCTGGAACTCTTCACTCTTCACAATGATGGCACTTGAAATATTTTGGTATATATCACTAATATTAGTTGATTCGCTAACAATTATGTTTTTTGTATTAAAGGATTTGATATCCATAATTTCACATTCGCTCCCAGTTTTTACATAGAGTCCAAAAAGTTAAAAATTCATTTTAATTGTTTTATGCTCTACTAAAACATTTTCTACTAAGCCAAACACAGTAGGTTGAACATTCTGTAAAAATGTTTCAATACTTTGAGTTTTTTCTTCACTATAAAGTCTGTAACTAGCAATTCGACTTTTAAATGCACTACCAATTTGTTGAATATTTCCAGAATTTATTTCATGGCAAGCGTTGTTTTTATGATTAATACTGCGTAAATGTCCATGAATGATTTATAAAGGTATATCAATATTACATACATCACAATGTGTTATTGAAGGTTCACCATTCTTCTTTCTTTTTACTGCAAAACTATTTTCACAATCTTAAGAACGTTTACGCTTTTGAGCATCACATTCATTTAAAGGTTCCGTGCTAGTTGATGGTTTTACAGATTTCAATTCCTGTTGTTCTCCATGCAATTCATCCATGTGGGATTGATATCGGTTTACAACAAAAAAAACAAGTTCGCAAACTGAACACGAAAATTGTGCTGAACTAACATGCATTAAATTTACATGACGTGCATGATTATCTTGTCTGTTAAATGTGGTAGCACAATGACTGCACACAAACATTTTAATGTCATGTTTAGCATTTGCGTGTCGTTGAAGGTTGTCAGGTCTTGAGAACTGTTTCTTACAGCCCCACACTTGAACACTATGTTCACTTTCGAAATTACCTATAAAAGAAAGAAATCATAAATGTTAATAAATGATAAAACAAAGTACAATATAAATAGTTTAATTATATTCCAGTCAATGGTTATAGCAGGGAATTTAAATCGATCTGTGAACTCCTAGCAAGTCTAACTTCATGTAGTTCTAACTGGGGGTTACTATATACCACTGTCACTGACACCTAGCGGTGAACATTGGAACTTGATAGAGTGGTAGAAACCAGCGGTCGCCAGTTAAGTGAGCTAAGTGTGACGTCATAGCCAGTCTTAAAGCAAGTCTAAACTTGTAGAACATGTCACGTGATAGAAACCAGCGATCGCCAGTTAAGTGAGCTAAGTGTGACGTCATAGCCAGTCTTAAAACAAGTCTAAACTTGTAGAAAATATCACGTGATAGAAACCAGCGATCGCCAGTTAAGTGAGCTAAGTGTGACGTCATAGCCAGTCTTAAAACAAGTTTAAACTTGTAAAACATGTCACATGACAAGGTTAAGTTAGGTAAAGTTAGGTTATGTTAGGTGAACTGAGGTTAAGTCTTTAAATATTCCCTCTGTCACTGACACCTAGCAATGAACATTCAGACTTAATAGAGCGGTAATCAAAATCTAACCTACAAAATTAGCTTTACACATCATGGTCAAGTAGTTCCAACTTTTGACTGCCAAATATACCAATTTCACTAACATGTAGTGGTGAACATAGGAAAATATCACTCTAACTGTTTAAAAGTTATTAGAGGGGGCACTTACCTTATAATTTATCAACTGCTGTCACTGAATGAACAGATTGTAGGAATCTGGTAACCTACAGGTACCTGATTATCTGTAAACAAATCAATCAATCAATCAATAAATACATTCCAATCAATAACTTCAACATCAATTAGTAATAAAAGACTACAATCCATTAATAATAAGTAGTAGTGTGGTAAGGACAGAGCTGCCTCACTTAGGAAGTTGTGAGCCCCTGCGACCTTGGAATGGAAGGAGCCATGCTAGGAGGGCGTGCTTGGATTCGTTTTTTTCGTCTCGTTGTGCTCTTTACGGGAATGTCGGTGTCGGAAAGGTGAAGTTAGGGTTTTGGGTCAAAACATGCGTTTTTCACATTTTTGCTGATTTTTGGAAAACGGGCCATGCTAGGAGGGCGTGTTTGGATTCGTTTATTTCGTTTCGTTGTGCTCTTTACGGGAATGTAGGTGTCGAAAAGGTTAACTTAGGGTTTTGGGTCAAAACATGCGTTTTTCACATTTTTGCCGATTTTTGGAAAACGGGTCATGCTAGGAGGGCGTGCTTGCATTCGTTTATTTCGTTTCGTTGTGCTCTTTACGGGAATGTAGGTGTCGAAAAGGTGAACTTAGGGTTTTGGGTCTAAACATGCGTTTTTCACATTTTTGCCGATTTTTGGAAAACGGGTTATGCTAGGAGGGCGTGCTTGGATTCGTTTATTTCGTTTCGTTGTGCTCTTTACGGGAATGTCGGTGTCGAAAAGGTGAAGTTAGGGTTTTGGGTCAAAACATGCGTTTTTCACATTTTTGCCGATTTTTGGAAAACGGGTCATGCTAGGAGGGCGTGCTTGGATTCGTTTATTTCGTCTCGTTGTGCTCTTTACGGGAATGTAGGTGTCGAAAAGGTGAACTTAGGGTTTTGGGTCTAAACATGCGTTTTTCACATTTTTGCCGATTTTTGGAAAACGGGTTATGCTAGGAGGGCGTGCTTGGATTCGTTTATTTCGTTTCGTTGTGCTCTTTACGGGAATGTAGGTGTCGAAAAGGTGAAGTTAGGGTTTTGGGTCAAAACATGCGTTTTTCACATTTTTGCTGATTTTTGGAAAACGGGCCATGCTAGGAGGGCGTGCTTGGATTGGTTTTTTTCGTTTCGTTGTGCTCTTTACGGGAATGTCGGTGTCGGAAAGGTGAAGTTAGGGTTTTGGGTCAAAACATGCGTTTTTCACATTTTTATCGATTTTTGGAAAACCGAAAACGTGAGAATGACGTGTGTGATAGTATTTATTTCGTCTCTTTATTCTCTTTACGTGGATATAGACATAAAAAGGTAAAAAGCCGGAAACATGGTTTTCTTATGGAAAAGGTGTTTTTTTTGTTCATTTTCGCGTTATTTGGAAAACGAATGAGGCGATTTTTATGATGGGCATGTCGATGTATTTGTGTCGTTGTTCAGTTTACGGGAATGTAGGTATGGAAAACCTGAAATCATGGTTTCCGTCATTTTTTTTCGAGATTGTTGAGGAAAACGGGGAAAAAGTAAGAAACCAGATTTGAAGTCACGTTAGGTTATGCGCTTTGATGTTAATAAAACACTTATGCATTATTATTATTATTATTTGTCTTGACTGGTCAGGGCTCACACGCAGAGAGAGAACTTGCTTAATGCAATGAGAATTGAAAGCATTGAGGCTGACCCACGGCGATCCAGACAGACACAGGTCTTATCATCGTACGTGCCTCGCAGCAGAGAGAGATAACAGCCTGTTGTTCACATGCAGGTGGCTGTTATCTGACCCAGACGTGTTACCCGATATCTCGATGAAGGACAAACAGCTCTGTCGAAAAGCTGATCATTGCATTCTCACGCATACTCATGCAGAGATTGCAAAAGCTTGTGAGAATCGGTCTGACTTGTGCGCTCCATGACATCCTACTCATAGGAACAAAAAAATAAGTAAAGTGTTAACTTTGCATCTTGTTGAGGAGACATATATGTTCTGAGGGTAAGAGAGACTCATCATTCTCGTGTTCATCTTTGAAGGTGACGGATGCAAGTGCCTTATGCTCTTTGTAAAATATTACGTGAACCGCGGCCATACTTGTGCTAAGGTAGGTTCATTATTGTTAATTATGGCATGATTGGTTTTATTGTTATTTTGTGTATGCATGAAAAGTAAGTTAGTGACTGATGGTATTTTTGGGGGATTTCGTTTGTTGCAGATTTTTAAAAACAACATTATTAAGTCTGGGAAAGCAGACAGAGAGAGAGACAGTGACAGTGACAGTGACAGTGGCGGCAAAGAGCACATTTGCTGAAAGTATTATAATTCATTATATGGTGAGTACATGTTGTTCCATTACTTTTATTGTTGTTGTTGTTGTTAAATGCATGTCATTTATTTCACGGAAATTTATATACTTATGGCGTGTATTTATTATTGTTTTAGAATGAAGATATATATGGAGTGAATAGGTTTTAACTACCTTGACGCTTTCGATATTAAAAAAAGAGGTGAGTCTTTTTAAATGACTTTGTTATTTTCGAGTGAGTGTCTTATTTATGTGTGCACACTTGAAACCTTTTGTTTTTAGCAAGTCTTATGAATGAATGAATGAATGAATGAATGAATGAATGAATGCACATGTTTAATGTATATAACCATGACTAATAACGGATTGTATTGGTTTGTTTTTCAGATAAATCATTGGAAACAAAAAAAACAAGATAAACCTTGACGTTGATATTAAAACTATATCAACTTTGTTGGTGATCATTTCCTGCTGGGGGCCCAAATTACTACAACCATTGTCTATCTGTGAACGAGATTGTGTGTGCCAGTCAGTAAAAATCGATAAGTGTGGTCGTTTGGAATTGGAGATTTTGGATTAACCTATTTTAAGGTAAGGGTTGCACGTTTATTAGTCCATTTTATAATCATGTCTATATCAGAGAGTGAAGTGTTAGTGTGGCAGCCTTTGGCCAAATGTTTCAAAACGCGAGTATGCTCAGGCCGAATTTACAATGCGAATCACTGTCTGTCGCCTAAAGATTTTGTGGAATTATGTTTTCCCATTTTTTTGAGTGAATGTGAACAAGGCTTAAGATTGCATCAGGCTTTAAAAATAAACTTCGAACTACTATGTGAATTTACATTGATAAAAAATAATGTTGAAGAGAAACACACCTTCAACCTTTGTACAAAAATGGAGAAAGTACTGATAGCCGATAATTTGGAAACGTGGTATCAGGAGAAAGCTATTCAAGCGCTTATCACTAAATTTGATAAGTTGCAAGAGGGTCCCAGTGGCTTGGCCCTCAATAGCATTGCCTATTTGCAAATCAATATTTGTAAATACAATCCATTGAATGCAGGAAGTAGCTATATTGCCACACCGAGCTTTATCGCTTCCAGAAAGGCAGTGATCAACATACGCAACAAAGACGATTACTGCTTTTTGTGGAGTATAGTGAGCAGTCTGCAACCCTGTCAAGACAGAAATGGTGATAGACCAGGGAAGTACAAAGAATTGTTTAACCGCATGAAACAAACTCTCAATCTCGAGCCTGTTTCATTTCCCATGCCTCTAGATAAAATTCATTTATTTGAGAAAGATAATCCAAATTTCTCTTTCATGGTGTATGGCATCGAAGGATCCAATATTGTGGGCCCCTTGTATGCCACCAAACAGGTAAAGCAACATCACATTCACCTGCTTTTCCTGTCTGATGGGGATAAAAGCCATTACTGTTGGATAAAGAATTTAAGTAAATTGGTGAGCAGCCAAGTGTCTAATCATGATGGTAAGAAACATATTTGTGAGCGCTGCCTTCAGTATTTTCAAACTAATGAACTTTTGAAACGACATACGGAAGACTGTGAAGGGCAGACGGCAGTAAAGCTAGTCTTGCCCGAAGGGAATGACGCAGTCTTAAAATTTAAGGCCACTAATAAACAAGAGATGGTACCATTTACTGTTTACGCTGATTTTGAGGCCCTTACTGTTCCCATTCAGGGATGTGAACCAAGCCCCCATACAAGCTCAACCTATCCAGTGCAGAAACATGAGCCTTTTGCTGTAGCCTATTATGTTGTCTGTCACTATGATAATTCACAATGTGAGTATGTAAGTCATAAAGGTCAGGATTGTGCGCGGTGGTTTGTTGATCAAATGGCGGCTTTAGCAGGCAAAGTAGAAACCATTTTGAACAACCCTGTACCAATTCAGATGAATGACGTACAGCAAAGAGAATATGATCAAGCCACCACCTGCCACATATGTGAAAAGCCAATCTTAGGCGGAGAAAAAAAAGTAAGAGACCACTGCCACAGGACAGGGCATTTTAGAGGTGCTGCCCATAACGAATGCAATTTGAAGTACTCTACACCTCGCTTCCTCCCTGTCTTCTTACACAATTTCTCCCGGTATGACCTTCACTTTATTGTAAAACAATTTGCTCATGTAGATAAGAGCAAATTCAGCATTTTGGCTAAGAACCATGAGAGCTTTACCTCACTTTCATGGAGAAAAGGAAGCATGAGCATTCGCTTTCTCGACTCATTCAAGTTTATGTCTAGTTCGCTGGATAGTCTTGTGAAAGGCTTAAGCCAAGATGAGTTGAAACATACCCATTCCCACTTTACGGATACAAATCAATTTAAATTGTGTGTTCGTAAAGGCCATTTTCCATACGATTATGTGGAAAGTTACGAGGTGCTTGAAGAAACGACTTTGCCGCCAAGAGAAAAATTATTTTCTCAATTGACTCAAAGCACCATCAGTGAAGAAGACTATGCCCATGCACAGCATGTTTGGCGAGTGTTTGGCATAGAAACCATGGGCCAGTATGCTATGCACTACTTAAAATTAGACGTGTTGTTGTTGACCGACGTTTTTGAAACGTTTCGTCAGCTATGTCACAGGATTTATGGCCTTGACCCCGCTCACTACTATACCAGTCCAGGGTTAAGTTGGGACGCCGCCCTCAAATTTACCCACATTGAGCTTGATTTACTGACGGATCCCGATATGGTACTCATGATGGAAAAAGGGATTCGTGGGGGATTCGTATCGCTCAATCAGCGACATGCCAAGGCAAATAATCATTACATGCCTGATTATTGTCCCGAAGAACCAGAATCCTATCTAATGTATTTCGACGTAAACAATTTATACGGTCACGCTATGAGTCGACCACTGCCGTACAGAAACTTTGTCTGGCTGTCTGAGGATGAAATTAAAGATTTTAATGTGCATAGCGCTAGCAAGCAACAGGACGTAGGGTATGTTCTTGATGTCGACTTAGCTTATCCCCCCATCTCAGACAGCGTCATGGTGATTTCCCCTTTTGCATAGAGAAAATGGTGCCGCCCGAGAGTAAGGGCAATCATAAGAAATTGATGGGTACCTTGTATGATAAAAATCACTATGTGTTGCATATTGACATGCTGGTAGAATGTTTAGCTCAGGGCTTAACCCTGAAAAAAATCCATAGAGGTATTTCTTTTTGTCAGAAACCGTGGTTGAAACCATACATGGATTTAAATACCAGTCACAGACAAAGTGCCACTCAGCCATTTCAAATCAATTTTTTTAAACTGATGAATAATTGTATCTATGGCAAGAGTTTGGAAAATGTACGGCAGTATAGGGACATTAAGTTGGTCAATACATGGCATGGCAGATGGGGGGCTCAAAAATATATTGCAAAACCAAATTTCAAATCTTTAAACATTATTGATCATGATCTACTGACTATTGAACTTGCCAAAACTAAAGTGGTCATGAATAAGCCTATCTATTTAGGCCAAGTCATATTAGATTTTTCAAAATTGCACATGTATAAATTCCATTATGGTTTTGCAATACAGCGATTTGGTACCATTTCCTTGTTATATACAGACACGGATAGTTTTATTTACCATATCCATGACTGTGATCCGTATGTCGTTATGAAACAAAACCCAAAATGGTTTGACACGTCCTCGTTTAGTGACAAGAACGTGTTCGATATCCCCCGTCTGAACAAAAAAGAAATTGGTTTAATGAAAGATGAGTGTTCAGACACCATGATGACTGAGTTTGTAGGTCTCGCTCCGAAAATGTATAGTTTTCGACAGGTGGATCAATGCGAATCTATGCGAGCCAAAGGGATTAGCCAGCATGTGGTTAAACGTCTCTGTGTGGATGATTATTTACATGTCCTTCAGACCCACACAGCCATGGCACATAGTCAGTTTAGGATTCTCTCAAAAAATCATGATTTATTTTTAATGAAGCAGCGAAAACAAACACTCGCTTTGTTAGACGACAAGAGACAGTGGTGTCAGGATATGATGACAAGCGTCCCATTTGGTTACAACCAGTAGTGGTTGTAGCTATTGTTGTTGTACAACACGGCAAGTGTTTGGTTTGGTTGCTATCAAATGCGAGATGCCATCTTGAGCCTCGGAATAAAAATAAAAAATTGTAGTGTATCATATAATTTTTGTTTTTTTAACCTGCGTGCATGAGTGTATGCATGGATGTGTGAATGCCTGTAAATAGTTGTACATAAACTGTATGTCTTGTGCTATTTGCCTGTCAACGCACAAAGAGAGCCATGCATCAACGTTTGCATGGTTCACTGTGCACAGGCTAGATTAAAAACATGTTGACTTCTTTAGGTTAGGTTAGGAAAAAAAACAAGTAGCCACCCTCACTATTGTTGTCGCTTAGTAGGCCTCATGTTTCAGTAAAGTGACCATTCACCCTCAGTAGGCACAGATTAATAGGCCAACTAGGGTGTGGCTTAGTAGGTCTCATGCAAGAACAAAAGAATAATAATCTGCTGCTTTTACGGAGGACAAAACTCTCACTTTATGGCTAGAGTTATGAGTGGTGATATATTTGAAATATCTGAACAGAAATTGTTTCTTTAACCTGTTACATGTTTTTTTCCTAACCTAACCTAAAGAAGTCAACAGACAGATGGTTATTTATTTGTGTTTTGCTTATTTTTTATTTTATTTTTGCCATTGACTTAGGGGACAGACAGTGTATATAGTACATAGTATTTTTATTTATTCACTTAGTAAACGGCAACGACTACTTTTCAGATTCAATCATGAGCCATGATGAAGATCGTTTTATCGTCACAAAACACACCACGTTCAATGAATATGCCACGATGATGTCTCATAATCCTCAACGTGTGGCCTATCCTTCAGAATATAGAAACACGAAAGTACGCATTGATACCATGTTTTATGACATCATTATGGATGATGACATAGTTTATGATCCAGGGCATCACTTTTGTAAATCCTGTATGCTAAATTTTGGCTTTGAAAATAATGTATCCACGCAAGTGATTCATAAAGCATGGTACGGTTTAACCATGAATCAAGTGATTGTTAAATTAGCTGACGAGGATCATTTTCCAGATTTCTGGTGTACAATATGTACAAAACCCCTGTTTAATGTTTATTTTCCAATAACTTCTCAAATGTTTTGTTTTCATTTTTATAAATTTCCTGCTGAGGAACCAATCACTTCATATCGACAACAAGCATTTCGCCAACTTTGTCTTGGCTTACCTATCAATCAATATTCGCCTCATAGAATGAGATTTGTTAGAAACTAGCCACATGATGTCATGATTATCGCTTTTTTTGTTTACATTCGGCTTTCAGGTGCATACTTGACGTTTAGAATACATTTGGCTATTTTGTTTGTTTGTTTTAGTTTATCGTGTATACACGTTGATAAACACATACACACTGGTTTAAATTTGTAGTTTTGAACTTTGTTTTGTTGGATGTAGACATGGTTATTAAATGCATAGCGTGTTAACTTTGCCTTTTATAGGTTACCAAAAGCATTCCATGTTTGCTCTTAGTATTTGTTGATACTATTTATTTAACAGAATGTTGTGTGAATTTGCACAACAACAGAGCAAACGAATACAAGTCATTCGAATAGGGAATGATAGGCTAATTCCCATTCACAACAGAGACATGCATTTACCTCCAAGAGAGATTCACACTTAATTTTGATAAAACATTTCCTATTAAATAATTTCCAAATGTATGTTTTGACTGAAAAAATGATACAAACATTATTATTATATTTTTATCCAATACTATCTATCTACAAATTCAGGTCATAAACACTCAGGATTAAAAAAAAACAACACACTTTAATGTACAAAGTTATTGTTGTTGTAATATAAGAACGAGAGTGTTAGAAAGTAACACTCTTTTCTTTGGTTATAGACAACCATGGACGCCTTGAACGCCATTGGTCAAGATTGTGGCTTTGCACGCAAGAAAATGAGTGAATTGCCTACGCAAACACCCTTTCGCATACATAAAATTCAAAAACTGATAACCAAATTTGGTGAACGAGCTCTTTGCATTTGTCAAGACTTTGAGACATTTCTTCCCACACGATTTAATAACCTACCTGATAATGTTATGGAAGATGTCAATTCCAGTATTCACCCTGTCTATTTAATTTATGAGGGTGAAAAAATAATCGATGCATGGTTCGTTTTGTAAAAATTGAAAACGAATAATCATTGTACGCTAGCCGTAACTTTTTTGTTTATTCATGCCCTACTCTTTAATAACTATAATAAAATAAAATTATTTTTTGGGTTCAACAGTTTGACGTTTATTAATTGTTGCTCAACGTTTACCATGATAAATAATAATAAAAATAAATTTTCAAAACTTATGCTTAATGGTGGAATTTTTTTTGTTTATAGGTTTAGTACAATTACCATGTATATAATTTTTTATAATAATAATGATGAAACTATTAGTTAAAATAATGGACTTTTGTCCTTTTTTTATTGTTTGTGATTTAAAATAGCATTTATAGCAATTTTTAAGCAATTTTTATTATAATTTATAATGATCAAATTCTAGTAACATGTTATTTTATTCAATAATAATAAGCGTTTAACAAAAAAAACTGGTTCTAGAGTAGATAAAAGATTTCATGCTGTCATTCGTTCTGCTAGACTGCCATTTGAAGCTGATGAATAATGATGGACTTTTGTCCTTTTTTTGATTGTTTGTGATTAAAAAAAAATAGGTTTAGTACAATTACCATGTATATATATAATTTTTTATAATAATGATTATGAAACTATTAGTTAAAATAATGGACTTTTGTCCTTTTTTATTGTTTGTGATTGAAAAAATAGATTTACTACAATTAGTAATATTTTTTAACGATGCACTGCTGTCCCTTTTTATTGTTTGTCATTTATAATTATAATAATGAAACTATGAGTGAATAATAATAATGGAAAAAAACACAACATGGACTCTTGTCTTTTTATTTATTTTTTTGTCATGATAACAGTGATACTATACATTTTTTAAAATAAATTCATTACGTTAAAGTCCATATCTAGATAAAAGTAATTTGCTCTTCATAGCACCAATCACTATAAATGCTGCCATTCGTTCTGCTAGACTGGCATCTGAAGCTGTTAATCGTTGCTTGGCAATGCTTAACAAGACTTTGTCGGCAATGCGTCTTAGTGTGGGATCACTGTTTTCATAGGCTTTATCGTGATTAAGGCATGCATGATCCAAAGCATTGATTCCCATATCCCCTCTCCTCAAACGATCTTGAAGACGAGTACCAGGGCCGCAAAAGCTGTAAGCAGGTAAGTGAGCTTCGAATGGTAAGTTTTTAATAATGTTATCAATAATTCCACGGCCAGTACACCTGGGACATAGAGGTTTCAATCGGTGAAAAACACTTTTTTTGTTGTTCTTCTTCTTCTTGTTCTTGTTCTTGTTCTTGCTGTTGTTGTTGTTGTTTGTCGGCAGCTCCTGACGAGCATGGTAGGTGGTGGTTGTTTTCCGCATGACAGCCATGGAATGATGAAACAATGTCTTTACACTGAGTTTTATGACCATGATATAATTTCATTAATTGGCATGTGGCACACTGTCGAATGGAAGGTATTTTTGCCATGGTTAATTGCTTGTGATGGGAAAAATGACTGCATGGTTGTAGTTCACTCAATACAGAGTCGTTAGTCCACTCGGCAGGCGCCTTTTCCCAAATTTCTTTGACAGCGTTGGCAGCAACATAAAAAAGAAATGATTTAGGTAGTGCTAATAATTCATGTTGTGTAAAGCTAATCAGTTTTTTCTTGCACACAAAGAACTTTCCAATAGCCTTGTCGATTGTAGTGGCGTCCATGTCTATAACGTTGATGTTATCACCTCACGTGTACACGTCTCACTGCTATCATTGGACGATACACTTTCAGTTTTCATTTTATTGAACAACTCCCAACATGCACTCGTGGTGAGCCAATGAAACAATTGCCATGCATGCGCTAAGGCTTTATTCTGAATATTGTCGCAAGGACAAGTGTCCATGAGCGTTTGCAGGGATGGACAACCCAGATCTAAAAGGTCAATACATTGACAGTGAGAGGGTAGAAATGGTTGAAGCCACTGGCGTTTTTCACTCCCTTTAACAAATAAGACATTGGCCGAGGACAAATGGGCTTTCATGACAATGTCAAGATACTTGTAAGAAATATCACCCTTGTTCCATGCTAACTGCAAATGATTTTCAATCCATTGGCTCTGTTTTTTATCTTTTTCACTAAGCAACTCGAAAGCATAGGGAGGTTTAAACACCAAATGAATAGGGTTAGACACCCAAAACGTACTACAATCGATAAAAGCAACTTCCTTAAATATAAATTTGTTGTCTGCAATTTTAAACCCCTGACAATCCACGATGAGTGTACGCATCATGCTTTTTTTTTATTTTTACTTGTTACCTCATTGACGTCTAATCAACAACTAACCCATGCCATGGTTTAACATGGCAAAATCAAAGGACTTTAGGGGGAAAAAAAGGAAAAAATGAATTGAACAACAGCGAAATATTTGTTGAGGTTTTATTCATAACAAAAAAAAACTTACACTTTTATTACAAACAAGTGTGTTGGCTTAATTTGGAACAGCATTCAAATGAATAGTTTGCACATACGGTCCACATGTATCTCCTAGTTTTGTAGGTTCTGGTACAATAACCGGATAATTCAAACTCCATGGAATATTGCCCACATCATAGCGATTGAGGTAAGGGCAGGATGGACTCCATCGCTGATGATCGCTAAAGGGTCGATCCCCTATTTCCCAGTTTCCAATTTCAATGTTGCAAAAAATACACTTGACCACATCCCCACGTTTTAAGTAATAAAATCCGCTCGCAGCCAATTCTCCACAATCCATAAAGGGAACTGTCCATGCTTCAAAAGTTTTCAAACGATTAAATTCACATTTTAAATTCCATGGTTTGTCTGTCACGTTGTTATTGCTGTTGCTTATTGAGGGACACATGATGTTTTTTGTTGTCGTATGTGCGCACAGTGCCAGAGCGCAACAGATACTGTGCATGCAGACGCTTATCATCAATCCTATGAATGATGATCTTTTTTTGTTTTCATTCGACCACAGATGGCTTACATGCTGGTGACATAATTGGACAAAGGATGATATTTCACTTGTCTAGCATGAATAATCAAACAGTAGGCACTGGTATGGTCTGGGACATTTTCTTGTGTTTCAAAATCTATCCTTAAATCAATGGTGGTGATTTTCATAGATTCTTCTAGATACGAACAGTCGAAAACAATCAGTGGTGCTTTTGCTTTAAACCCTTGTGGCGACAACATAGGACAATCCTGTTTTTCATAATAAGACGATTGAAATTTAGCGAACATGTCATAAAGGGGACCGAACTTATTTTTTGAAAAATTGAGTTCCAACCCCTCATAGGGAAAGCAAACATTATTTAAAAATAGTCGTATATTTCTCAAGTGAATGTGATCAAACAAGGTGACATCTTTGCTTTGTTGGTATTTTCTATTGGTTTGAAAACCAATAATAACATAGAGGGGTCTCTCGGTAGAGCGAGCCGATTTGACACTCCAACTATGAGTGTCAGTGGTAGGTAGCAAGGGGTATTCATGCAGACACCAACTTCGAAAGGCGATAGGCAAGGCTTTATCTTTTTGCACTAAATTTAACATGCTTAGCTTTTTACGATCCGATAGCGTCACATGGGGCACTTTCCATAGTAATCGAAGCAGTTGAATTTTTGAGTCTATCACTTGGTCAGAGGCTCCTTTCAGCGCATTATAATCACTGCGGTCTCTCACTAGATACAAACTTTGTCTTGCGTTTAAAATAATACGCTTGTGATCTTCGGCAAAGCCAAGGAGTAATTTTAAGGGTAGGAAGCCTGTAAAAGTGCCATCGGTATGAACTAGCCAGTTATTGCTACTGTTGGGACACCATCCTGCCATAGAAAGCGTTTTACTTTCCTCCTCGCTATAGGATGGATATAATTTCATAAGACTAGTCATGCCCACATTTCGAGTCATATCTATGACAATATCATTTATCACATAACGTACTTCAGAAAACAGAAAAGCCAAACCATGATTCGCCAACGCAGACGTTGTGGGCGTACTGCCATCTGCTTTCATCAATTTACCCTCAATTTGAAGGACACTTTCATGAGGTAGAGTAAAAATATCTTGATTGTTAATGATGAAATGAATCTCGTCATTGTTATTCAGTCCTGTTGCTTGAGGTTGATAGGAATGCATATCAATGCGCACGACGCCATCTTCCACTTGTATGGGATTTAACACTTGCAACAGCTCTTTGTTCATGATTGGGGTGTAGCGTATAACCAAGGCGTTGTAAGCGTTGTCGGTTTACTCGTGTCAACCGTTTCATACACGGCGGGCAACTAACCGAGCTCGTAGACGTTGTTGTTGCTTTATAGATAAATTTCATAGCGTCTTTAAAACCAACTTGTAGGTCACAGGGGTGTTGGCGTCCAAAGCAATCAGTTGTTGGTTTCTATTCACTAAGCGTAAGGTAATATTACTAATATCACTGACACACACAGGATGATAGAGAACCACTGAAGGGTTTTCACGAATAATATAGCCGCAAGGAGAGGTGACAATAAAATCATACAGGGAATGGCTTTGTTCTTGATTCGTAAATACGTCTCTAATAATATTGCAAGTTACAGAAATGTGATGGTCCTCGATGAATTTCACTGGATAATCTGATTCATGGGGTTGCTGAGCTGCCAACACTCTTGGTTTAAATCCTAATAAAGGACCAATAGAATGAACTCGTGTTTCAAAGTCAATGTTAAACGTAGAGAAAATGCGACAGCGATGAGTTATTGTATTGGCTGTAAGTTCAAATTTGTGTGTCCCATCCGCAAATGGTTTGACACCAAATTGTTTTATCATCGACACGCTAATGGCCTCATGCACATCGTCTATAGTATAACCTCCAGGGGGTAGTGTCAACATATAATCATCATAATAAAATTTGTCATTAATATCCACTTGAATATTGTAAATTCTGTTGTAACTTTCCAAAGAAATTAATCCTAGCACATAGGATTGTTCGGGATGCAATTCAATGGGAGGGAAAAAATCCAGGGACACTTCAGGCCCGCGACTGTGCACGGTAAAGGTCTTGGCGTTGACATTCATAATGATGAAACTGTTGGCTTAACGCGACCTCTTATATAAAAAATGTAAACTCAAACGGCCACACTCTTGACTGTCAAAGGTTTGTTGGCGATTCACATTATAGAATATCTTTACTCGGTTTCCCAAATAACGTAGCAACTCGATCGGAGGTGGTAAATTTCCATAACTGTCAAAGTACCATACTGTGGAACCTTGTTTCACATAGGCTACAAAATGGGTTCCTGGGCCTGCATCATCATCTAAATTCATCATGGCTCGTTCTTCTTTCCACGGTGCTTTGGGTAATTCATTTCGCATAAATACACCTCGAAAATGAGAAATCTTTAGTTGTTTGGCATAGCGTTCCACTTCTTTATGGGTCATGGCATGACGAGGCAGTTGCCTTAAGCGCTTATCGATGATGGACATTTTTTTTCTTTTCTTAAACGGTAGGCCACTACCTTGTGGATAAAAGACTGGCTTTAAAGGATTGCCATTTCTAGCTCCCATCGCAATGGCTTCTAACGTTTTATTGTGTCGCTCGCTTTCTTTGAGTTGTTGCTTGCCTTGCTCGACGGCTTTTATGGTTTTCGCTACAGCGCTGGCACCACCCAAAAGGGACCCCAAAGCTGCCAACCCTGCAAATAAAGCCGGCAAAAAACCCCCACGCTTAGCAACAGGAATGACTCGCCCACGTTTTTGCTTTCTTTCTTTTCTTTTTATCGATACATGATGCTGCGATTTCGGAGATGTAGACAATCGCACCGCTTGTAAATCTTTTTCGATAGCCACTCTTCTTAGATTTTGATTTGTTTTTTTACGTTTTAACACTGGGTGTGAGGCAGATCGACTTGGTTTCCAACCTGGCTTTTTTCTCTTTTTGAGATTTGTTTTTTTCATGTTTATAGCATATCTTTTTTTCACCATGCTGCTACTTGGTGAACCTTTCACAGCAAACATTCGATAACAACTAACGTAGAGAACCTTATTTCATAGCAGTATATTCCAATTCTATATAAAGCGGGAAATCATTCACCGTTTTCCCAGCTTCCTTTTCCTCAAACGTAAGCATAAGATGAAAGGATAATTCATCTCCCACATTTACTCTTTGATGGTTGTGGGCCAACACTCTATCACCGTTTAGTTGTATTTTTAAATGTTTCTCATCAGGCATGACATATTTAATATGAATGACACCATCATAATGCAGTCGATAACGACTTAAACCGGAAGCAAGCATATAGGTAAGATCATCATTCACCAGTGGTAGTGGTGGTGGGGAATGGTTTCTGTCATTGTCCAGTTTTTGATTTGACAGGTACACTAAAAATACAGATGGGACAAATTTATAAAGCCTTTTCATTTGATAGGTCACATAACGTTTCGTGCAGACATCATTTTCGTCTCGAGGCTCTTGCACATCAATAATACGATGATGATTGGCTGAATAGCCCTCAGCGGTTAGTCTCGGGGCTATGTGATAGACACTTTGCACTTTGCGATCGACATAGCTTTTTGTTGCCACCTCTCGTGACTGTTTTGACAAAGAGGCGGCCGTGGCCATGGTTACACGAGCTCTCCCAAACACGTCCATGGTGATAGACGTTAACTAACCTTTCTTACTCACCGTTTGCCTATATATATAAACCTTATACACACATGAAAAAAACTCAGTCATCGACACAATGGAATTAATGAAACAACCCCATGCTTTGCCCGTCTCTGATTTGGTTTCAGAGCTATCACTGTCCGTGTGCGAACCTAAACGTCATGGCACCCTATTCCCATCTACCGTTCGATGTATTATGGTAGGGCCTTCGGGTTGTGGAAAGACCAATGTTTTGCTGAACATTATTACCGCACCTCATGGCCTACGATTTCAAAATATTTATATTTTTGCCAAATCCTTGTACCAGCCTCTGTACGTGTATCTGGAACAAATTATGTCTTCGTTAAATAAAGAAGCCATGGGCTATTTTACATTCACCTCACCTCAAGATGTCATTCAACCAGACCGCATTCAACCAGATTCCATTATAATTTTTGATGATATTGCCACTCAACGACAGGCCATTATTCAAGAGTATTTTAGTATGGGACGCCATAAACAAGTGGATTGTTTTTATCTGGCTCAGACCTATTCCAAAATCCCCAAACAGTTGATTCGTGACAATGCCAATCTCATCGTTCTCTTTCGCCAAGACTCTAGAAATCTCTATCATATTTTTCAAGATCATGTGAATCCAGATATGTCCTTTACAGCTTTCACGCAATTGTGTGCTTCGTGTTGGAACCATCATCCCCATGCCTGTTTGGTCATAAATAAACAGAGTGAACGATGTGAGGGACGTTATCGCTTGGGTTTTGATCATTTTATTTCTGTTTAAAAAGACCTAGGGCTGGACATTTCCTGTTAGTGTGTCTTTACCTTTACCATGGCGAACGCCATAGGGTACAAGAAACATGTTCAAATCATGCAGCGTATTATTGAGGCACGAAATACGATTCGACATAAATTTCGTGAATTGCAACGTTTAAAAAACGTCAATCCTTTACCCATGATAAAACATGCTCCATCATCGGTTGATCCCATGAGATTTAAACCTAATGCTTCTGCTGCTACTGCTGCTACCTCTCAAACCAAACCCATAACAAGTTCAAAATTTACTCAAACAGAATCCACACGACAGGTAAAATCCTCCTCCTCTTCTAATGTTAGTGAACAAGAACATCAAAAACAGGAAAAAGAAGAAGAAGAAGAGCATGAACAAAGTGAAAGTGAAAGCGAAAGTGTATTTAGTCCTGAAAGAAAAAAGAAATCGTCACCCCTTCAACAGTTTCTAAAAACAAAACAAAAATCTTCCGTCATAGCGGCAACACCGTCTTCCTCCACATCGTCTCCGTTTTCACAAGTCTTGGCAACCCCTCAAAATAAAGCTCAACTCAAAAACATTTTAATCAAACATTATGGGGCAACCCTGGAACCGTATTTGACCCTTCTATTTATTGGAAAGACAGATACCACGTATGGTGTTCGCTATGAGAATGATAGTTTTAAAATTGGGGATTCATCCATTAAATTTGCTCGTACGAAAGCTGTCATTAAAAAGATCAACTATAAATTAACACCAGGTCTGTTAAAGCTGCTATTTTCTCGCACCCCCTCGACACAAGATTTTACGTCCGAGGACCTTGCTAAATATAAATCCATTTTATTAGACACCAACGCTCACAAAAGAAACTATAAATCCTCTCAGCAGGTCAATGCCAATATATCCCAAAAATATAAAACCATCATTGCAAACATCTTTGGTAAGCAAAAACATCACTCTGCCTCTGGTGTAAGGTTTAAGAAATTTAAACCCTACCTAGATATAACCTTTTGGAATAATCCCAATCAGTTAGTAGAGCGCTTATACTTGCTTCATGCATCAAAACAAGCTGGTCACACTGGACATGAGGCGGAAATCGCCCACATTGAACAACAACTCCGAGATGCTAAAATTATCTTATAAGCCATCCCCCATCAAAGTGGGCATTGCTCATGAATTGCATAAACCAGCCCGACGCATTTATGAACGTCGTCGTGTCATTTCCAAAGGAATCGATGAACTTTGGCAGGCAGACCTGGTTGAAATGATACCTTATTCTAACGTTAACGACGGTGTACGCTATATGTTGACTGTCATTGATGTCTATTCCAAAATGGCTTTTGTTCAACCAGTAAAAAATAAAACTGGTATCTTAGTCACAAAGGCCTTTCAACATATTATTGAACAATCAAAACGTCAACCTCACTTGTTACAAACCGACCAGGGGAAAGAATTTTTCAACAAGGATTTCTCCAGTTTTCTCAAATCTAAGGATATTCACCATTATGCCACCTATAGCAATCTCAAAGCTAGTGTGGTCGAGCGGTTCAATCGAACATTAAAAAGTTATATGTGGAAAGAGTTTACAATACATGGTTCCTATCGATGGATAGACTGGTTACCTCAACTTGTGTCTCGCTACAACAACACCATTCATTCCACCATCGGCATGAAACCTCGCCTCGTCACCAAGAACCTACCCAGACTCAATAGACTGTTTAACCCTATAAAAAGGGTAGATCCAAGGCGACATCGCCTTAAAATTGGAGATTTTGTTCGCATTAGTAAACATAGAAGTGTATTTTCAAAATCGTATACTCCACAATGGTCGACAGAAATTTTTAAAATTCGCCAAGTCAAGCTAGGTCAACCAGTGACGTATCTCTTAGAAGATCAGAGCGGTCAACACATTCAGGGACGATTCTATTATGAAGAAGTGCAAAAAACATTATATCCCAACGATTATCTCATTGAACGAGTAATTAAAGTCAAAGGTGCAAAATATTTTGTAAAGTGGTTAGGTTTTCCTTCCAAGTATAATTCATGGGTCAATAAACATAATTTTTTGTAATAAAACCCTATTTAATTATTTTGGAAAAAAAAAAGTATCATATGACCTTTCATTATTCCCACCCTTTGGTTTATTACATGTCCAATAACCGCTTTGTTCGAGCCCATGCCAATCTGTTATCATAATGTTATACACTCACTCATTGTTTCAAACTTTGCGTTGCATGATGAGTCCATAATGAACCTAGGCTATGACATACACATTATAAATCCGCACACTGTATAATGACACCAGCCTCTTATCTCTCTCTGCTGCGAGGCACGTACGATGATAAGACCTGTGTCTGTCTGGATCGCCGTGGGTCAGCCTCAATGCTTTCAATTCTCATTGCATTAAGCAAGTTCTCTCTCTGCGTGTGAGCCCTGACCAGTCAAGACAAATAATAATAATAATAATGCATAAGTGTTTTATTAACATCAAAGCGCATAACCTAACGTGACTTCAAATCTGGTTTCTTACTTTTTCCCCGTTTTCCTCAACAATCTCGAAAAAAAATGACGGAAACCATGATTTCAGGTTTTCCATACCTACATTCCCGTAAACTGAACAACGACACAAATACATCGACATGCCCATCATAAAAATCGCCTCATTCGTTTTCCAAATAACGCGAAAATGAACAAAAAAACACCTTTTCCATAAGAAAACCATGTTTCCGGCTTTTTACCTTTTTATGTCTATATCCACGTAAAGAGAATAAAGAGACGAAATAAATACTATCACACACGTCATTCTCACGTTTTCGGTTTTCCAAAAATCGACAAAAATGTGAAAAACGCATGTTTTGACCCAAAACCCTAACTTCACCTTTCCGACACCGACATTCCCGTAAAGAGCACAACGAAACGAAAAAAACGAATCCAAGCACGCCCTCCTAGCATGGCCCGTTTTCCAAAAATCAGCAAAAATGTGAAAAACGCATGTTTTGACCCAAAACCCTAACTTCACCTTTTCGACACCTACATTCCCGTAAAGAGCACAACGAAACGAAATAAACGAATCCAAGCACGCCCTCCTAGCATAACCCGTTTTCCAAAAATCGGCAAAAATGTGAAAAACGCATGTTTAGACCCAAAACCCTAAGTTCACCTTTTCGACACCTACATTCCCGTAAAGAGCACAACGAGACGAAATAAACGAATCCAAGCACGCCCTCCTAGCATGACCCGTTTTCCAAAAATCAGCAAAAATGTGAAAAACGCATGTTTTGACCCAAAACCCTAACTTCACCTTTTCGACACCTACATTCCCGTAAAGAGCACAACGAAACGAAATAAACGAATCCAAGCACGCCCTCCTAGCATAACCCGTTTTCCAAAAATCGGCAAAAATGTGAAAAACGCATGTTTAGACCCAAAACCCTAAGTTCACCTTTTCGACACCTACATTCCCGTAAAGAGCACAACGAGACGAAATAAACGAATCCAAGCACGCCCTCCTAGCATGACCCGTTTTCCAAAAATCAGCAAAAATGTGAAAAACGCATGTTTTGACCCAAAACCCTAACTTCACCTTTTCGACACCGACATTCCCGTAAAGAGCACAACGAAACGAAATAAACGAATCCAAGCACGCCCTCCTAGCATAACCCGTTTTCCAAAAATCGGCAAAAATGTGAAAAACGCATGTTTAGACCCAAAACCCTAAGTTCACCTTTTCGACACCTACATTCCCGTAAAGAGCACAACGAAACGAAATAAACGAATCCAAGCACGCCCTCCTAGCATGACCCGTTTTCCAAAAATCGGCAAAAATGTGAAAAACGCATGTTTTGACCCAAAACCCTAAGTTCACCTTTTCGACACCTACATTCCCGTAAAGAGCACAACGAAACGAAATAAACGAATCCAAACACGCCCTCCTAGCATGGCCCGTTTTCCAAAAATCAGCAAAAATGTGAAAAACGCATGTTTTGACCCAAAACCCTAACTTCACCTTTCCGACACCGACATTCCCGTAAAGAGCACAACGAGACGAAAAAAACGAATCCAAGCACGCCCTCCTAGCATGGCTCCTTCCATTCCAAGGTCGCAGGGGCTCACAACTTCCTAAGTGAGGCAGCTCTGTCCTTACCACACTACTATAAGTACTTACCATGCAAAATAATTTAATGATTTTCTACCAAAAAGGCTTTTTTTTCAACTCTTGAGCAGTAATTGAGCACTGTTCACTCAAAGCGAGTAATAAAGACTGACAGTAGGGAAATATATGACACCTCCCTTATATAAACTCTCATCGCTCGTGTCAGCAGCTTTTTTGCAGATCATTGCAATTCCTTTCCCAATACAGCTGAGAGTCCGAAGTACACTAGGAACACCTGTGTGGTATCCAATGACTGTTGACTTTGCATGATCATCACCCATTGTTTTGATCAACACCTGAGGTTTCCAAATACTGCAGCGTCAGTCATAGCAACCGCAGTATGCGCTTTCTGGCATGTCAGCAACATGACACCGGAAGGAACACCTGTGTAATATCCAATAACTGCTAACTTTGCATGATCATCACCTATTGTCTTCATGAACACTTGCGGTTTCAAATTACTGCAGCGTTGGTCATAGCAACAGATCTGCGCGCTCTCTGCCATGTCTGTAATATGACACAGGAAATATAACAGGACGTCTTATTGCACGTGCCATCTCCACAGTTTTAACATCTTAAGAACATGTATTATTCTCTTTCAACTACAAATGACTCGTTAGAACACAACCATTCACCAAGTTAGATCCCTTGTATTTTCACATGTATTTCGTCACTTTCCTTTCATATCGTTATCCTATTATAGTAGTGGTGGACTGGTGAACAACTCAGTTCAACACGCAAAATGTAGTTAGGTCCTTTGATATAATTTAAATAAAATCATGAGCCAGTCCGTAGGAACCAGTCCAAAGGGACTCGTCCACAAGGACTTGTCCACAAGGACTCGTCCACAAGGACTTGTCCACAAGGACTCGTCCACAAGGACTTGTCCACAAGGACTCGTCCACAAGGACTTGTCAATAAGGACCCGTTAGGTTGGGTTAGGTTACACTACAGCCACCATCTTTTAAAAAGTCCGCCCTCTTACCAAACCTATGAGTGGGCATGCGTGAAAACAAAAAACAAGCATGTTAATTCATAGTGGCTATCCACCGAACATATGCACTTTATGTAGAACAACGTTTAATTCCATATTAACATTCAAACTCTCACATGTTGCAGTTGGAAAGAGAAATTCTCTAATAAAATACAATTTCTCCCTCTAGTAGGGGTAGGTTTTATTTTGGGGTGGAGATATGTTATCCATTGGAAAGGAATGTTAGCCCGAGTTCAATGACACCTCATTCGTCAAAATCCGACCACGGGTTCGGGAGTTATCGGGCTGCCGCCATCTTGTGAGGAGGGTGAGGAGGAGGAGGGTTTTGAACCCCCACAAAACCACTACTGAAACAATGACTGACAAAATCTTGCGCTTTGTGACAATGGGATCAGCACGATCCGAACTGCAACACAGGTTACTATAAATCAGGAATTGATCTGATAATGGTTGCCATAATAGGCCTAGAGATTTCACACTGCTACCTTGGTCTAGATTAAGAGGCAGCTGAAATTCTCTATTCTCTTCTGAAACTGCTGTCAGTAGTGCTGGGTGATTTGCACACCATTTTATGAGAGGGAAGCCTTCACTCTCCAACAATGTTATGATTTCAGACTGAAGCTGTAGAGCATCCTGAAGGTCGTTAAAACCACTAACTAGGTCATCAACATAAAAATACCTGCGGAGAACTTGTGCTGCTCTAGGAAACCTTGATTCTTCTACTTCGGCGAGTTTTTGCAGGCATCTCGTGGCGAGAAAAGGTGCAGCAGCTGTGCTATATGTTACGGTAGTTAGTTAATAGCAACTAGGTGGCTCCTCTGGACATTCTCTCCACATAATCCGTTGTAACTTTCTGTCACCAACATGCACCTTGACTTGTCGATACATCTTGGCAATATCGGCAATGAAGGCGAAAGTATGTGTTCTGAATCTGAGAATAACGGAGTACAGATCCTCTTGAACTGTGGGTCCAACCATTTGTATGTCATTGAGAGATAAACCATTTGATGATTGTGCAGATGCGTCAAAAACAACCCTAGTTTTGGTTGTAGTGCTACACGGCTTAAAACAGGATGATGTGGCAAGTAATATAGCATCCACTGTCATCACCTAACGTCAAAGAGTTATTTATTTTCACCGTGTGCCCTAACATGCAGAAAGTTAAAGTAGTCCTGCTTTAGTGCGGGCTGTTTGCTAAAGCGCCGCTCTAGCTGAGTTAAACTTGACATAGCCTTACTAAAGGAGTCTCCTAATTCTTCAGGCTTTTTCTTAAGAGGCAAGCGAACTACAAATCTACGATTCATCCCTTGTAGTGTTATCTGTGAAATGTTTTTCACGGTCTTTTTCTTCCTGAGTTCTGATTGGGGAAGAGAAATCCCCTATTTCCCAGAACCGTTGTAACTGGGCATCTAAGTTGTCTTCTATACGCAAAAAGCATGAGGCTACTTCTAAGCATTCTTCTCCCTGTGGTCGAAATCGTCCTGAAAGAATCCATCCAAATTCAGTCTCTTGGAGGACTGGATAATTTGGTGATCGTGTACGATGACCAGGCTTCAGTAATGAAAGGAAATGCTCTGCGCCGATTAATAATTCTATGTCTCCTGGCTGAAAAAACTTAGGGTCAGCAAGTGTTACATCAGTGGGCAAGTCCCAGAATAAAGCTGCTAGGCATGCTCCCTCTAATACGTGGAAGGATAGAGCATGACATATTAATTGTGAAGTCACTCACAGTGGATTTCAGCAGCAACTGAACACTGTGCATAGTTTGTGAAAGAGAGTTATTTATTCCACTAACTGGTATAGGGTTTTTGTATTTTCTTAGGCGTAATCTCTGAACAAGACCTTCCGTACAGAAATTTGTCTGGCAGCCACTATCCAACAATTCTCTACATGCATGCACTTTCCCGTCAGAATCCATGACTCTTACTAAGGCCGTAGACAACATCACCCTAGCCGAGTATCGATCTCCTACGTTGCAGTATGTGTGTGTTGGGTTAGGAGCCACTGGGCGTTGACTTGAGCCACCATCTCTACCTGACAGAGTACCTTCATTTTGCTTGTGTAATGATGTGTGGTGCTTTTTGTTGCACAACTTACAACCACGTGATTTGCAATATCTGGATGAATGCTCAGTGCGCACGCAATTATAGCATAGACCTCTTTCCTTAACGATTTGAAACGTTTCCCCTAGGCTGAGAGCTGCAAATGTTTCACACTTGTGAATACTATGATTGTCCTGACAGTAGGTACTTTTGATGTGGCTGGTCGTGACATAAGAATAACGTGCTAGAGTGTCTTCCTGTGACTTAACCATTCTCCGCTCAAATTGCTGTCTGGGCACTAGAGTGGTGTGTTGTGTGCTTGGTAAGTTCTCTAGGGCCTGTCGTTTGTGTTCCACAAATGATAATAAGTCATTGAGGGACAGAGAATTATTCTCTACATGCGATAATTCCCAGTCTCGCCTAGTACTGATATCAAGTCCTCGAGCATACACTTGAGTCAGTATTACTTCGTGCAGTGGAATGGCTATAAGTGCGTTTAAATGACTGTTGAATGTATTTGAATACCTTACGAGTTCTTTAGCAGTTTCACTAGCAACTGGTTTTAGGCTTAAGAACTCCTTAACATGCGTGGTTAACATTTATTCTCAAATCAGTCCTGCAGCATTTTCCAGGCTATATTATAGTTCACTTCAGTTATAGGAAGGTTTTGTATTAATTGGCTAGCCAGCACCTTGAGAACTGACACGAGATAATGAAACTTTTGAACAACCGGTACCTGGTTATTGTTATGCACCATAACCTTGAAACTGTCTGAAAATGAGAGCCAGTTTTCATACTTCCCATCAAAATTAGGAATATTGATTGACGGAAGTTGCAACCCTGACATAGTGCCTGCTTGGGTTCTGCCTGAGCTTTCTAAATGATGTGATGCCTCCTCAATATTAGTGATTATGTTACCCATGTCACCCTTAGTCTTATAGTTTTTAGTATCAAATTCCAATCTAGCTTGTTCATGTACTTGCTCATTTTCGGTATCTCCTAGTTCTAGTTCAGACTGAACATCGTCAAACTTGGACATTATAGCACCCATATCGTCATATCTCAACTTAATATCATGCAAATTAGATCTCTGCTGTCGCCTTGATTTTCTACGAAGGTAAGCTGAGCTGAGCTGAGCTCTTAGCCGTGCCCTTTGCTTTATCAGTTTCTGTTTCGTGGCAGGATCCGTTATTAATAGGATGATTGTAAAGAAAAGGAGGCCTGAGCAACTTGTATTTACTCACCGAATTACTTATTTACTTAACCTCTGGTGATGGAACATCGATACTGGAACTGGCAGATGATGTCATCAATGTGGAATTCTATGTACGGTACTGTATTTCCATGGACAGTTTTGGTTTTCGTATCCGGTCCGGTATAGGCCATATGTTGATGCATATCAAACAAGTAACATTTAATCATATAATTACCCTTATCATTCCCGTCAAATGAAACACACATTCAGTAGTACTCATAGTATTATCACCAGAACTATTATTCCGTTGTCGAGTGTTTGCATCACAAACACACAGGCCTGCTGCTTCACGATACAAAAAAGCACCAAACGTATCTAAGGTGCCGTGACTCTTGCTTCACGACACAGATGCACCAAACGCATCTATAATGCCGTGACTGGGAACGGAACAACATTGTTGACAATGGAAGCCAAGTGATGCCTATAATTAGCGACAATTATTTTGCAATAATTTTCTGTAACGAAATCATAGACCAGGAGACTTATAGATCTAACTGAAGTCTAATATGTATTGAAACAAGTTTAAATATGAATAGTTGATTCATGAATGTTTACCGGAAGCGGAAAGACAAGCTTTATTGTTATTAATTGGGAAAGACGAGCGGACTACCGTTTAACGTGGAAATAAAGTATGATAAAAAGGTTTATAAACGAAATGTATTAAGGAAATTTACGTGGAATGTTATGAACAGTTGTGAACAAGAATATTAATGATGTTTAGAGCACGAAGATATTTAACTTAGAGATGAGGAGGTTAGGAGTGCCTCGTGAACCGTATGACACAGGTAGTGTTTACCTAGTAGGACCACTGATTCTTCTACACGTATGTAGCAAGATGGGTTGGTATTTGAGGAATGCCGTGCAGTATTAATGTAATGATCATTGTTGAAAGGAGAGAAAGGAAGTATGTCATGTTTGGGAAGTGTAGTTGACGCTAATACGAAGTGTTGTTCACGTACATGAAAGGAATATGAGTATTGCCGTTGGAGCAAAGTATTACTACTGTGTGTTGGAAAAGTAACTGACATTAGGATTGTATTTGTGTGTTTATTATGTCAGTCAGCGTTGTTATTAAATCCACGACATCTATTATGTAATTTCGTTGTGCCGTCTCGATCTTTGATGTTATTATTATTATTATTCATTGCTATGTCAATCTAGAACCATAATTAACTTAACTGTTTGTTATAAATAGTTCAACTAACTTCGACAGAAACTCAAGTGATACTAGAATTCATTATTTTGTGAACAAGTGTTGGAAAGAATTGTTTGTAAGACAGAAGCGCTTTTAGATTGATAGATCACGTTGATCTAGTTCAGATTGTTGAAACCGTGCGGGACACGGGAATTTCATTTATGTAAATATATTATTATCCTTATAGTTGTTATTTTATTCATTTTATATTCACGTGTGAAAATGGGCGCCCGCAGGATTTTGTCCAGAGGGGGGGCAAATTATAATTTTCATTTCATTACCCCCGCCCCCCCAATTTTCGTTTCATTTCATACTTGCTTCGTGAAATTCATTATTTGACTGGTATTAAACCGTTGGTTGCTTTATGGCACGATTGAGAGGAATGTTTTTTTTGTCCATGGAAGTTCGCGTTTCTTCTTTTGTGATTCATTGTCATAATGTTCAGTTCTTAAAACACGTAAAAGAGTTATATCACCATGACCGACAATAATAAAAAATCAAGCAGTTCATTAAAATGCTAATGTAAATCCAGTTCTCCTATTTTCTGAATACAGTAACTAGAGGACATCTTTTCAGATATTTTCCAATTACTGAGTTAAATTTAACTGTGGAAATATCCCTACATATGAATCTGCCTAATATTTCAAATAGCACTGTTTCCAAATATCTAGTACTGGGCATTACAGCAGATCCATCTCGTTTTTTCCTCTTCTTAACAAGCTATCAGGAATACTTCGCATTGATCTTCTTAGCATAATTCATTTTGAGCGATGTGGTAAATTCGTATTGTACGTTACTAATACTTGTGACGCACATGGTATTTAGCAAATTTTCGTCGTAGAAAGAAAATATTTCATATGATTATTGCTGACCGTTAAGTAAAATATATAAAACTCACTAAATCATGTACTTCTTACTTAGTCGACAAACATCGCAGGATCGTTTAACTATTATACATTCGTACTTAAGAATGTCACATAAATGTTCCTTGAGTTACGAGCCTGCCAATATCTATTCTTTTATTTTTTTATTTTTTTGCGAATTGACCACTTCGGATCACGCTACAATTTCATTTTTTCTTTGCCTGAAGTTTCCTCTTCCTCCAGTACTCCTTCATATGGGCGCTATGCTGTTTCTTCTGCTCATCCGTCCAGGCTCTTCCCTTCTTTGTGATTCTTGTGACGTGAAACCCTTCCATATTTTGAATTATGTACCGAAATGTTTTCCTGTTTGACATCTGAACTTCCTGGATGTTGGAATTTTCGAGATCTTTTCGAACTTCCTTAATCCATGTCGTTGTTGTCTTCTTGTTCCACAGGTAGTCGAATAACTGTTTGGTTAGTCTAGTTTTGTCCATTCTGTACAAATGTCCGAGAAACGATAACCTCCTCTTCTTCATGGTCTCTGAGATTCTCTCCACATTTTTATATTCATTGTTGCTCCGAAGTTTCCAGCCGGTTTCAGTCTGGACTGGGCCCATGATTTTCCGTAGTATTCTTCTTTCTAGGATCTCTAGCTTCTCCAACTTGTAATTCATCGAGAGGCATTCGCTGGCATACAGGCATTCTGTTTTTACTACCGTGTTGTAATGTTTTAGTTTGGCATTCCATGAGATGCATTTCTTGTTGTAGATGTTTTTAGTTAGCCCATAAGCTCTTTCCATTTTTGAGATACGATCTTCTACAGCAGCTTTCTCTAGGCCGTTCTCTTGTATGGTTTCACCGAGGTATTTGAACTTTTTCACCCTCTGAATACGTCCAATCTCTGTTTCAAGGAATTGTGGTCCATGTTTGTCATTCATCATGAACTTGGTCTTCTCTTTCGAGATCCTAAGTCCTGTCTTGCTAGCGATCTTTTCTAAGAGGTTGATCTGTATGGCCGCTTCTTCTAGGTTTTCTGAAAGTATCGCAAAATCATCAGCGAAAGCCAAGCAATTGACTTTGATTCCTCCCGTTTTTCGTCCTAGGCAGATCGGGGCTATCTCTTGATTTTCAAGTTCAGAATTCCAAATTCTCACAATCCTCTCGAGGACACAGTTGAATAGTAATGGTGATAATCCATCACCCTGTCGCACACCTGTCTTGATTTCAAATGACTGAGACAATTCTCCCATGAACTTCACCTTAGAAGTTGTGGCTGTTAAGGTTTCTCTGATAATATTGGCCAGTTTGGTTTTGACTCCAAATTCTCTAATGATCTTATCTAGGGTCCCTCTGTCCACCGAGTCGAAGGCTTTTTTGAAGTCAATGAATGAAACCACTATACTTTTGCCGTTCAGCGCTCTGTGGCGAATTATTGATTTCAAATTTAGGATTTGTTCGGCACAGGAGCGGCCTTTCCGGAACCCACCTTGGTATTCTCCAAGTTGCTTATCTAGGATTCCTTCTATTCTATTCAGAAGTATCCTTGAGAGGATTTTGTAAGTGATTGGGAGTAGCGACACGCTTCTGTATTTGTTAACATCTTGTTTGTTCCCTTTCTTATGGAGTGGGTGGATCAGCGCTGTTTTCCATTCGTCTGGTAGCTTTTCCGTCTCCCATATTTGTTGGAAGATATGGTGCAGGTCGTCTAGGATTTCCGGTTCTGCCCACTTCAACATTTCTGCTGATATGGAGTCTTCCCCGCTTGCCTTGTTGTTCTTGAGACTTTTCAGGGCTTCCTTTATTTCTTCTTTTGTTGGTGGCATATCATCTTCTGAGTTTATAGGATGAGTCTGAAATTCTAGTTTGTTGGTTGGTGGCGGGCAGTTGAGGAGTTTCTCAAAGTGTCTGGCTAATATATTGCAGTTTTCTTGATTGTTCAGTCCAATTTTTCCTTCTTCGTTTTTTAAACTTATACTTGGAATTTGGTATCCTCTAAGCTTGTCCTTGAAGGTTTGGAAAAAATCTCTGGTGTTATTCTTAGTGAAGTCGTCCTGGAGGTTTTGTAACTTTGCATTCTCAAACGATCGTTTGGTCCTGCGGAATACCCCTGATGTTTCTTTCCTTTGGGTTTTGAATTGTTCCAAATCTTCCGTATCTCTTGAACATTTCCATTTTCTCCATGTGTCGGATCTCTTTTCAAGTGCTTTCTCACATTCTTCATTCCACCAGATTGTACGTTTCCTCTTTGCCAGTCCGAATGTTTTCTTAGCGGCTTCATTGATCTATCTATTCTATAATTTTCTTCTTTCAAAAGCACATCATTATCAATCCCCCTTCAACTTGGGCTTTATCACCTAATTGGTCTATATTGAATTGTAATTTTCAGTCGGTCAATACGACTATGAGCTCAATTTTATTAGGATTACAATAGCTTCTCCGCTCATATAAGTAGGCATCGAAAATTGCCTTGCAAGAAGGATCCATTGGAATCATATAGCCTACAAATTTACGAAGTCTATCAGTATCGAATTCACCATTTTGTCTCAGCTGATCTACCGTCTACATTCGATTGAGAGTGCGAATCTCAGCCGCTTTGATAACGGGACAAAAACACTGCAGAACTACTTAACTATTAGTCTGTAAATTGCCTAAATACGGATTTAGGGCTCCTGAAGCCCCTGGGGGAAAAAATCTTTGCTACCACCGACTTAAAATATTTAGATGCATAAAAGTTTCCTTAACATATCGGGCTGTATCATAACTGAGCGTGTATTCAACTATGAGTGGCAAACACTATAAATATGCATTTACTAAAATTACAAATTGAAAAAAAAAATGTAATACAAAGAATTTACATTTAAATTTTATAAGAAATCGTACACAACCAATGGCAAAGAAACGGGTGAGATAGCCGTGGTCGTTATTGCGTAGCTGCAGGCAGTTGCTCACATCCAAGAGGCGAGGAGGTTCGAATCCCCCCGTCGGCAACCTTGAAGATGGTCTTCTGTGGTTTTCCATCTTCCTTCCAGGTAAATGCCGGGGTTGGTCCCTAACTTTAGGCCACAGCCACTACCTTCCAATTCCTCGTCCTTACATTCACACTTTCCTCCCCAGACAACACTCCACACGTGACGGTACTTGTAGCTCACCCCATGGGTATCCGCATAGAATCAGCTACAAACTCTGGCGAGCCGAACATGTTCTCGGACACTCCCTGCACTAAAGGCCATACCGTACGTACAAAAAAATAATAATCAAAAACACCAATTATTTAAATAACAACGGGATTCCTTCCTGCCTTGTAATTTGCAAACAAGATTAGGATTTCTTTAGTCCAATTTCACTTTCAAGTCAGATTCAAGAGCAAGAACACCAAGATGACTAACACAATCCCGTTGTGTGTATCCTTAAATAATCGACATTACAAATGTGCGACAATGAATAATTCCCTTGTGCGTGTGTGTGTGTTGAGGGGGTTAACTTAATAATTTTGCGTTTAATGCCTAAGCGGTTTTATACAGTTTTCCAGAGTTTCTTCCGCCCCTAAATCCTGCCACCCTGGGCAGCTGCCCTGTTTGTTCCCCAGTAATTTAGCGTCTGAATACAGTAAATGGCCCAATATTGTAAGCGCGACCTTACGGGACAAGTGTTTTACTAGTCAGGAAAGAAAACCTCGTTTTAGGGGCTGAAATCCGCTATCAGTGTTGCAATGTATAAAAATATCTCCAGAACGTGCTTTCATATCATCACAGCCAAAGTGAGGTGCCAAAAGTAGTAGCCAGCCTAACCACTTTGATAGTGTTGGGTAAACATACACTAGGCATAAACATATTGAAAAATGGAGCAATGTTTCTATTGGTGTTCTAGTACATGACATCATTAGAACCATATAGTTTTGAATATAAATACATATTATGACAGCAACATTAAGACATTTTCTATTGTGACATTTCTCAGTTGTTTATCAAAAACTTCAATTTATGAAATAAACTGGTGACAATGACCAATCGAATATCATCATTCTCGGAATTCCAGGGGGGCGGCTGGCCCCACCTTGCCCCTCCCTGCGGGCGCCCATGCGTGTGAAACAGATCCGTGTATAGTAGGGTTTTGTATTGTAAAAATAATTTCTTTGGAGAACAGCTGATCTCAGATCAGACTGCTCATTGTGAACGAGTCACTGGGTGACTGTTAAGTGCATCCATTCTATATTTATTTTGAATTTGACGTTCATGCAACGCAATTCTTATTGAAATTGCTTTTTTATGGTAGAAAGGTTATCTACCAGCTTAAAGATTTATAATTTCATTTTTATTCAATTTATTGGTGATAGGGAACGTTATATGTCTGTAAATTTTTTATTAAATAAACCTCAGGCACTATTTGGTTTGCCTGTATATATTTTTATAGAAACTGATCATCTTTTCATTTCGCAATCGACCTGCGATACTACTGCCAGTTAGTTACTAGAACTCACTTAGTCTCAACTTCACCGTTCACGCTCGAGATTCGAGATTCTCGTACTACCATCTTGTTATGGATATTGATTTGCTAGTAAATGTGTAACTGATTAGTAGTGTTGTTGCATGACTGTATGCGTCAAGGGTTTCCTAGTCATTCACCCAGTAGGGAAGTGTTGATGTATCTGGCTGGGTATCGACGTCCTTACAATCCTTTTCCATCTGAGTGGATATGGGTGGTGGCTAATGTGAGATTCGGGCGCAGTACAACACTCTCCCATACAAAATGTATTTTTGTGTTGTATTTTACAAATTTTTTGTATTGCCAGTAATAATTGTAGGCTATATAAACTTTGAATCTTATCTAAAATAATTACATAAAATTATATGCTCTAAGATATTGGTTGATATTTCTGGGTATTTTGAGGTGACAATCCCCTGAGAATACTCACAATTTTCCAGGATAGTCAGCCCCCCTCCCCCCGAAAAAATTGTATATACGCCCCTGTCATTGGATCCTCTGAGAAGTTATAATTATTCACAATTTTAAATGAAAAACTTCGCATTAACCGAGTTAGACTACAGTAAGGTTAATGCTGTTAGAAACATATGGTATCAATGTTAGAATATTTAATATATTGTGCTGAGATCAACAGATGAGCAAGGATCCATACCAGTCCTTTTCTATAGCGTTTTTTTTCCATTCTGCTCACCTTACAGGGAAATAAGTTGATAAGGAATGCTTCATTGCAAAGTGAAAATATTGGTAACTAAGGAGCACGCATTATTATTAAACTAGTCACCCACCCTCCCCGGGAGCAGTTTACGGATAAACACTATTTTAACATGGGTATGATTTTGGGCTAGGGGGAGGGGGGTCAAGCTAAAATCTGCATGATAGAAAATGTGTGACGGTCTACCACGCACCTTGTCCCTAAGCTTGCAGATACTACCCACATGTCATTGTTGCCACTGTCAGGCGAGAAGCAGGAGCTCGTATAATAATAATAATAATAATAATAATAATAATAATAATAATATTGTATGACCTCGGGTGCCGGGTGCAAGCTTTGTTATTGGTCACCCAGAGGGCAGCTTGCATGTCGAATTTTGTTGTTCCTTGGAGCGCTATGAAAGTCAAGGAGGTTAGAAGTTAGGTTAGATATCTAAGCTCCTTGACACTATAGTGCTTTCTAGTAGAGAAAGGAGGAACTTTTGTGCTGGCGGAAAATCCCGAGATTAATTTGCCATTATGAACACGGCCTACTGAATTAAAATGGGTTCTTTAACATGCCAGCAACATATGACATGCGTGTCGTGATTTTTATCGCCTTTATAAATCACTTACCATGCCAGGAGCGAACCTGCAAGCTTGGAGTTGGTAGACCGACACGATAACCACTCACCCACCGTAGCAAGCTAGCTCATGTAATATAACACTTCGAACGTTATAAGGAAACTGGTTTACAGACCAATCCTCATGCAAATAGCGAGTGTTGTGAACACGTGCTCGCCTGTAATATAAACTTGTTAAGGAGCTTTTTAGAAAGGTTAACAGGTATTCATCATCTAGTTCTGTAAAACATACCCAGGATTGGATGTTCCTCAGTGAAGGGGAGGAACTTAACTTTTAGAGTCCAGCTGTACTACGACCTATATTTGGTTTCCTTCTCGGCATGATTTGTTATAAAGAAGTGTTTTTGTGTTAGAATTAGTACAATTTTAACAAAATAAATCTCGGTCAAGTTCGTTAATTGGCAAAATCGGACGGAGCGGTTGGAGGGGGCTTTTTTAAAACGAGTGAAATATTGCCACACGTTTCTCAGTACGGTAGGCCTATGTGAAAAATCGAATCCATTCAAGGTTCGAACTATTTTTCGAATAAAGGCCAAATATTTATCTAAGTTAATTTTTTTGACTGCACAAACCTTTAACCAAAGGGGTGGGAAAGTAGGAATTTTGAGAGAAAAGAAAACCCTTAATAGGTACAATACCAAACACGTTTAAAATGGACAATAAGCCTCTAAACATTGCCTAAAACGTTTGTGTGAAAGAATTTTTGTTATGACCCACCACCACTGATGCCGTTGGGGGAATTAACTAGATGAATTTATGAAAATATGAACAGTATGAAATCAATCTTGGGCATATTTTTTTCAATTCGGAGAAGGCTTTTGACACCATACCTCACCATATTCGTCTTCAGAAGATGGAGAAATATGGCATCAGAGGCATAGCGCTAAAATTGATTCAAAGCTATTTGACTGAAAGGATCCAATGCGTTAGAATAAATGGTTCCATTTGTCTTCCTCTAAGAGTGAAAGGAGGAATACCACATGTCACTGTACTGGGTCCATTATTATTTTTAATTTTTATCACCGATAATGAATCATCTATACACGGAATCGCAAATGTGAATGTCATATCCTCCACAGATGATACGGTGGTTTGTGTTGAAGGTAGAACATGTGGAAATGTAAAACAATTGCAACTGCGGCATTAAAAATGTTTTTAGACATGAATGCATCACGGTTGTAGTTAAGTATAACATTTGATTTGCATCCAAAATTATTGAAATTCAATCTTTCAAGTTCGTAAGATTCAGTATAAAAGCAGTGGAGAATGATTTTAATGAACTGAAAATACACAGTTTGAACTCTGTTCAGAACTTTGGCTCTCCTAAAATAACTAAAGTGGATACAGTTAAATTTTGTTGTTATTGTTGTTGTTTGAGTCTTCAGTCTTTGGATTGGTTTGATGCAGCCCCCCATGCTTCCCTGTCCTCAGCTAATCGTTTCATCTCTAAATAGCTTTCACACCCTATATCCGAGGCAATTTGTTTAACATCTTTTAACCTTGGTCTACTTCTACAGTTCTTATCCTCGGCCCTTCCATTTTTAACTAAGTTTGCTATTCCTGGGTGCCTTAGTATGTGTCCTACCAATATATCTCTTCTCTTCATTAGTAGTCACCAGATACATCTCTCCTACTCCACTCGTCTTAATACCTCTTCGAAGCTTGTGGTTTAACGTGACTGTTAATCTCGCGATCATGAGCCTTGGGACCTCCTTTTTATGTGGAATCTGAACCACAGGACATGGCATTTCATTTCGTAAATCTCACTTGCATTGACCGGGATTAATACCTCTTCATTCGTAACCCTATCTACCCATCTTATCTTCATCATTCTCCTGTAACACCACATTTCAAATGCTTCAATTCTTCTCTTTTCTGCTGCTCCAACAGTCCAAGTTTCACTTCCATATAGTGCCACGCTCCAGGAAAATCTAGATTCGCTGTCAACAGATTACTTTTCTGTAGAAATGCTTTCCCTGCCTGAGACAACGTACTTTTTATATCCTCATTGCTTCGTCCTGAATCCTTAATATAATTATCATGATACTAGTGTTCATATTTTTGCTCATTGTGGAGTTGTAAGATGGAACTTATTTGAAGGCACTGCGGGAAAATGTATGTTGAAATAAGATTCTACCTGAGGGAAGCAAGGCACGCCTCACATCCTGCCAGAACAATGAAGGTGGGGTCGTAATGGAATGCAGCCAGAGAAATAGAAATACCTGACAACAGTTAGAACCGAGGTCAAGAACCGAGTTGGCGCGAAAAACATATGAATCACCTTGAAAATGTCTTAGTAAGCGAGGGAGAAGTTGAAAAAGGCCAGTGAACTATAGAAAATATGCTGTCGTCTACGCCTACTGAGGCGGAGCCTGGAAATATAGCGCGAAGTTGTAAGTTGAACCCGCAAATGAGAAGAGGGGACGCGGACTGTTTTGCGCTCTTTTGAAAGCACGCTGTCGCCTGGATTTATGGAGGAAACTCTATTGTGATTAATCCCACGATCAAAATCGGATCCGCACGCAAAAGGATTACGGTTCGCACCAAGGCGAGTTCTTTGACACAAGTTACATGTCAGTGCGACGTCTGCTTTAAAAGATAGATATTTTACCTAGTAACACCCCCACTTTCGGGCTGATAAAGTATAAATACGAAGTGAAGAGTTCATTCGGGGTTCTATTTGAAGGCACACTTTGAAGGCGCAAGCTACGCACTTTTGTTCTACGTTATTTTGAAAATGTTCCATGTTTGTGGACTTAGTGAATGTTCGTGTCAACTAAGAGTAAAGACTTAGAATTTGAACTTAATCATTGCTGATCTCGTGTGTATATTATCTTATGTGTTTTGCGTGTGAAGTTATTGAGGTAGCACATTGCTATAATTTTAGGGTCAGTCGACGATTTATATTGCCCAATAGGACTCGTAGACGGATATAGCAGTCTACTCGAGCAATTTAAGAAGGGATACTAGTGTGAGGAATATTTGGTAAACTGATAAACATTTCATTCAAGCAGCGTCAGCGATGGAAAACGTGGTGTCGACATCTGGAGGAAGGAAGACCATGCTGAAATTAACTACGATGACGATGGTTTCTTGTTAAGCATCATGAAGGGGTCATGACGAGATGCATCAGTTCTGAAGGAAGCCATTTAGGATGAGTACCAAATGATCTATTTCATTATATAGCCTAGCTTTGGTATCGGGGAATCCTTGTAGATAGTCTTGTAATTTTGTGTATTTTTTGTTGTGCGTGTTTTGTTGTAACCGGCTACTATATTTAAATATGGAACTCATCGTGGTTATTTTGTTTTATTTTATGTACGATTTGTGCGGGACAGTAGGTTAAATTGTACTCGCGTGTACATTGTGCGTATTTTGGCAAAAACAACACGTGAATGAACTGAATAGTTGATGACAAATGAAGCTTTGGTTAGCTAGTGTAATTATAGCAGTGGGGGGAAATATGATTTTTATTAGTGAAGGTTTCGGATTACACAGGCTGTAATGTTATGCGATATTGCATATTTTTATAGCAATAAGCCGTATGCTTCTGTGGTAATTATTTTGAAATTTTTGGAGCACTTTTTTATTGTGTTGTTGAAACAAACACATTTCTGTGAGGTATTGTCTGGGATCTGATGCATCTTTATGAAGGAGAAGTGTTGAACCAGGGCAAGGTATTATTTACTGCACGGGTTGTGACCAGGGTCACATACCTGTCGGCTGCGAGTCTTCGATATCAGAGCGCTCAAGAGAGTGGCTACTGATAATTGTTATACAGTCCTAAGTTGCGGGATGCAATTTCCAGGACGAATCTGCGATTGTGTGTTTTATTTCAGTTGGTGCATGCTGAATTCCTACGGTCCTCAAAAGCTGTGGCTTGAGACATGACCTGCCTGGTATTCCAACACATTAACAAGGACGACTGGAGTCCGTACTACGAGCTCAGATCACAGATAAAGATAGCTGAGGCAATTAGAGCCGTGACCGGTGTGCTCATATAAGATAACGATCAGTATTGAAGCCTGTATAATCAGAAACTACTTGGATGAATAAATTTTGGCAGTTCTTCATAACAAAAATTCAGTTCAGGAATTTGTTGATTTTTTTTGGTGTTCTTGTTTAGCTACTGTCTCATTAATTTAGTTGTTATTTTTGAAGCATATTTTGTGTGATAAATTGTATCTTTGTTGTGTCATCGAAACAGTCGGTTTTCCTAAGTGTTAGCTGCCGATGACCACGACTGAGGGTCCACGATATGTGTATATAAGACCTATATTTTAGGCAGTTTGTTTGTGTGTGCGTTTAGAACTTGACTTCACTCGGAGGTATTTTTTATTATAGCTAAGGGTAGCGTAGCTGGTTAATTATTATTTACTTGTTAGCCATTTAGTGTGAAACCCGATACCAAAGTGTGGTGAAATCGCTCATGGATATGCAACCTGCGACTTCGTTCTATGGAGGCATATCATATGACCTAGCGTACTCGTCCTAGGCTAAGCTTTATCATAAAACGTCGCACGCAAAGACACAAGAATAAGAGAAGTGAGGACTTGGTCCATTTATTTCATATTTTTGGACAGCTTTGGAAGCTGTAATTTTCTTCAATATAACTGTTTGTTTGATTGATTTTATTTTGGTGATTAAATAAGGGTGTCATTTAGGTTATTTGGTTGTTATGGTGTCTATTTATCGGTGTATTAAAATTGTTTATCTGCTAAATTTTGGGTCCTCTTTTCTTGGTATTTATATTTTCCCTATGTTACCTTGTGATTATGGAAGCAAAAATACAAAATTATCCAACCTTGCGATATGGACGGAACACCCCCCGAATATTAGTCTCGTGTACGCTTCTATAAGGGGACATAGGAGAAGAATGGCGCGGCCAACTGTGGGGCTATTTCGTGATAGGTTGGTTGGCATGTGTGAGAAACGTGGTGTTAGAAATTTTGTATACAAGTTCAACCACTGCTTCAGGTTTTTAAGTTGTATTTCGGGCGAAGTTTTCCCGCCTAATAATGAGTAAACGAAGTAGAATCCGGAGTTTGTCAGTAAAATATTAAATACGGGACACATTATTTTATTTGATATTGCTGATTTGAGATAGTGTGAAAATCCGGGCGTCCAACTTTAAGTAAAGTAGAATTGAGTAGTGATAACAGACTCTGATATGTAATAGGAGGGTAATAACCCTGGAAAGATTAATTATACTTGATAATTAAGTCTGTGGGATAACGTAAAGCCAATTAAATTAGGAAAATTTTAATAACCGATCTTAAGGGATGACACCCAGTAAATTCAAGTAAAGAGATACTCAAGGATAAATGCATTGTGGGAGGTTAAAAATATAGTAAATGAATTGAGTATGATTAAAATATTATAAATGTATTTTTGTGTGTTTGCGTGGCGTAAACTGGTGTATCTATGTGCATGACCCCTAGTTCTCAAGTAAATTTATATTTGTTGTCATGGCATCTGTGGAGGAGATTAGACAAATTGTGGAGCTCGCTACAGCGAGAAACTTGGAAAACTTAGAGAATTTGAGAGCGGAAATTAAAGAGCAGAGTAAGGTGCAGGTTGAGGAGGTAAACTGTCGTATTTTGCAACAATCTGAGGACATAAACAATCGTATTTCGGAACAAGCGGAACAACAGAAAGAGCAGAGTAGGCAGCAATCTGAGGACATTAATAACCGTATTTCTGAACAGTCTAATATTCAAAGTGAGAAAAACGAGGAACAATTTAATCAATTATCTGATAAAATTAAACAAAACACTAAATATCAATTAGAGAAACTATCCGTAGAGGTCAGCAGAAATAATGACAAACAATTAGATCGTATGAAGGAGATGGAGGAACGTTTTAACCAAAAAAAAACGGAGAACTCGACGAAACCGTAAACGCAAAGCTACGACAAATAGAACAGGCATGTAGTTACAATTCAGAGGAAGTTAAAGAGGTGCACGAAAGAATGAAGGAACGTTTTGACCAAGTAGAGGCTAATACGCAGGGTATGCAACAACAAATCGATGCCGTAGACAGTAAATTGTGAGGCATAACTAAAGAGATGGAGCGTGCCGAAATGAAAACAATTGAACGTTTAAAAGGAATAGAGAAGGAACAAGGAGAATTAAAGGCGTGCTTTGATATAAATAATAGCCAACTGGAGGAACGGCTAGGAAGAATGGAAATAAACCAGGAAGAAAGCGCGGAGAAAATTGAAGCTAAATTCGAAGGGTTCAAGCTTAAGATAAACAAAGACAGGAAACAAATGAGGGAAGATAGTAAAGGGGAACGCCTATCCATTATCAAGAAGTTGGGAGATAACCTCGACAGATTACAAGCATTAGAAAAGAATGTCCAAAGTAAACTGCAGGAGCAAGACGACAAGTTAGTGAAAGCAGAACTGAAGTCACAGGAGCTAGACACTTTGTTTACATCCGTGAAGGACAGAGAAGGGTTGGAGACCATAAATAGCTCAGGGTCAAGCAACGGGACAGAGGGAACGATGAGTAATGAACAGAGCCCAGAAGCAGCTTGCAACACAAGAGCATTTGAAAAGTTTAGAGGCCAGACATCGACACCCGAACAAACCACTATACCTACACAAATCATACAGGTCATAAGAGGAAACGAATACAAACCAAATCGTTATACAGAGGGTACTGGAACTACACCTAAGCAATTTTTGCGCGAAGTGGAGGATTTCTTTAATGTTCAGGGGGTCCAAGAAAATAAAAGACTGAGAATGGTGGAGAGATTATTGAGTGGGAGCTGTCTTATCTGGTATCAATCATTTAAATATACCTTTGGGACTATGCAAGACTTTAAGGATGCGTTCCTTAAGAAATACTGGAGCCCGGCTCTGCAACAATCTTTGAGAATGGATTTATACGCGCGAAAATATCACTCGACACATCCCACGAGGTTTCTGATTTTTTTACCCAACAAATGTTGAAGCTGAAAGACTTAGATGAGCCCCCATCAGAAAAAGACCTCGTGATGACAATAGGAAAACAGCTTCCGATGAACATACAGCAGTTCGTTGTAACGGCTAACGTATCCACGGCCGTGGGGGCAGAGGAAATTCTAAGACATTTAGATGAGCCCAGTTTGCAATTACCGTCTCGGGGCCACAGGCAAAGCGAGCAAGTTAACACGGCGGAAGTCATTAACGAGAGTACTAGTAATAATAATAATAACAGTTACACAAGAACACAGGCAACAAATACAGTAACAACTTCGCGACGGCAGGAGAATAACAACTCGCAGCACGGAAGATTTGATAACAGGGGCAACTACAGAAATTACCGGGATAATTACAGGCCGTACCAGAGAAATTATCAGGACACTGGGAACAATAGGAGACAGGAATTTCCGTATCATAGAAATGGTGACTCAAGAAACGACCGTCAGTGGCGTAACGAGAGAAATCATATGAGGGGGAACACAAGAGACCAAAGGACCGAATGGGACGATATACATCGTGAATCCCAGAGGTATTTGCAAGAACTTCATGCTACTGAGAACAACGAACAAGATAGATGGAAAGGCGCCATGAATCGTCACAGAAATCCGGACAATTATGAGGACCAAGGAGCGGAAAGCTTGGAAAGGCAGCAGGAAAAATGTGAGCAAGGGGCGATACCGAGAAACTCTCGGGATAAAAAAAAACAATAATTTCATATAAAGAAGATAGTCTGAGAGAACAGCACGGGGCTGATGACCACGATGGAAGAATCGTTGCACACATAGCTGAGTGGGTAGCACGGCGGGAAGACTGTCTGGAGGAGGAAATTAAACCACAAAACAATAGTATTAAGAAACTACCTGTAATATATGCTCAGATTGGTGGAATTAGAGTCAAATGTCGATTAGATACTGGCGCGCAAGTTATTCTGATATCTGAAGTTTTAATGAAAGAATTGGCACGTAAGCAACATGTACCATTAATTCCTGTACCGCAGATGAAAGTAAGGGGCGTAATTCCCGAGCGATCTATCGTATGCAAGCACCAGGCATACATAGAGCTGGATATTCTAGATCATACCTTTGCACAGACTTGCATTGTCATGGCAAGAATGAACTACAACGTTATATTAGGGGCCAACTTTACTTGTGATTATCAATCAATTATTGACCTGTACAATAATACTGTAAGCTTCAGGCAGATTGAAGGATTGAAGGATGTTGACTTACACATGGATGAGGGATCTCATGGGCAGGAAGTAGACACCTGGATGCTGGAAACGATCAACGAAGAGACAAGGGAGGAATTATGTAAGGAGGAAGAAGATGCTTGTGACATCGCAGTCGTGGAACTGGGAGATAAGGAATACTCACAGGAAATATGGACCTTATTAGCGGATGAAGAAAAGGGCGGATCAGAATTCGAAAGTCTACTGCAGGAGCGACTTCAAGAGATAAATTTAGGGGAGGCAGACAAGAAGAAATTTGAAAGTATATTACGTAAGCACAAAGAAGTTCTCGATACTGTCCCTGAGAAGATTTTGAACTTCACTTATGCAATTCTGGTAGATAATTGGGCCCCATTTAAGAGTAAATTTTATCCAATACCAGAGAAGCACTACTCTCAGGTCAAGGACATCATAGACGGAATGCTAGCGTATGGCGTAATAAAGAAATCACCGACACCATATCTCAACGCAATTTTGACTGTGGCCAAGCCAAACGGATCGATAAGGCTGTGTCTCGACGCACGAAATTTGAACTTCAAGGTCATACCTGAATATGACAAAGCGCCGTTAATTCATGAGGTGCTGAAGGAATTCAGAGGAAAGCACATATACAGTTCAGTAGATCTCACTAATTCGTTCCACCATATTGAATTAGAGGAAAAGTCTAAGCTATTGACAGGCTTTCTCTTCGATAACCAGACTTTTATTTGGAATCGCTTACCATTTGGCCTGAAAACAGCGGGATTGGCACTTATTAGAGCTCTGGAGAGGAACTTAACGGAAGAGGTAAAGAGCATGACAGTGAGATATATCGATGATATTCTACTTGCATCTGAAGGTATTGACGAGCACATGTGTAATCTGGACAAACTTTTGGAAAATGTAAGGACCACAAATTTTAAAATAAATCTGAAGAAATCTCACTTCTTCACGAATCAAATTTTATACCTGGGGCACATTATTGATAGAGAGGGCGTGAGGCCAAATCCAGCGAAGATAGAGGCGATAAGGAAGTTTCCGACTCCCACCCGAGTGAAACATGTGAGAGCCTTTCTTGGAGTGACTGGGTTCTTTAAGGAAAACTGTCCTGGATATACGGAGACCGTGGCTCCAATGCAGGAGGTTTTGAAGAAAGCTAACAGATGGAAATGGGACGATACCTGCGAAAAATCTTTTCAAGCAACCAAGGAACTTTTGGCCAACTGAATAAAATTGGGTTACCCAGATTTTGAGAAGAAATTTATCATTCAAGCAGATGCTTCCTTTATTGGCATAGGAGCTATGCTTTATCAAGAAAATTCAAGTAATACACAGGAACGCTCATATTTAGCCTTCGTAAGCCGAAAATTGCGCAGATATGAAAATAATTATACCGTGACTGAATTGGAATTGCTGGCGATTCTTAACGCACTGCAACAATGGCGCAAGATGGTATTTGGTTATCAAATTGTGGTGAGGACAGACCACAAAGCATTGACGTTTATGTTCAAAACGGCAATGATGAGTGAGAGAGTCACGCGTTGGTCACTATGCATACAGCAATTCATTATTGAAATAGAGGACTGCCCTGGTAAAATGACTGTGATACCTGACGCATTAAGCAGAAACCCGGATCCTGAGGACGAGATAACAGTATATGTCCGACATATTGAATTGACCACCAAGGACAGGGAATTCCTAGATGAACTGAAGAATATTGCTCTGGAGCAGGAGAAGGAACCATGGATGATGATGATGATGATGAAATACTTCAGGAGAGAACTGCAACCTGGAACACCGGCACATGAAGAAGCGAGAGCTAAGGAAAGCAAATACAACCTGATAAATGGAATGCTGCACAAATTCATAGACGAGGACCACACCAAGTACAGGATTCTAGTACCTGCTACTCTGCAAAGAGGACTGCCTTGGAATGTACACAACAGCCTAGGACATGTCGGTATAGACAAGGTAGAAGCGACGATCGGGGAATCTTTCACTTGGCCGAAGATGAGGACGACGATCTGTGACGTCATTAAAACCTGCGACGCATGTCAGCGAACGAAGCCAAACAATTACCTGATGAGGCAAATTCCAAAGCCTTTATTACCTCAAAAACCATGTGAATTAGTGGCAGTGGACACGTTCGGGCCAATTCCTAAGGGAAAACGTGGATGTAAATACCTATTTGTATGTATCGATGTATTTTCGAAGTTTGTTGTTCTATGTCCAATACAGAGAACAACTTCAAAAAATACTAAGCAGGGTAAGGAATAAGGTGATACCAGTGCTAGGTAAACCTGAATTCTTACTATCAGATCACGGCAGCTACTTCACCAGCGCCGAATTTAAGAAGGGAATCGCTGATCTTGATATCAAACACATACTATCTTGTATAAGACACACAAGAGCAAATCCCGCGGAAAGAGAAATCAGGGATATTCTCAAATTCTATCGTATTTTCATTCCTAACGCACATTATAAATGGGTAGACAGAGTGGGTGATGTTGAAACCTGTATGAACTCCACCAAGCATGAATCAACTGGTCAGATACCATTGGTACTACACCACAACCGAATTCCAGTGAGATCGTGGGACACTGTTCTAAATTGTCCGAGAGAACCAATGTTAGCACCTGATATAAGAGTCAGGCAGACCGTGGAGTACATGAAAAACCAAGCGGATAGACGCCGGAGACGAATGAGAGGAAAGAAGTTCCACAGGGAATTAGTAATTGGGGAATTAGTCCTGGTAAGAAACCCCCCAATATCAGACCCAGCAAACAAGGTACTGGCCAAGTTCAGGAGAGATACATTGGACCGTTCCGCATTGTTAGGAATCTTGGCAACAATACATACCGGATACAAAAATTCAGCACGGGGACAATGTCTGTCTTTAATATTGAAAACCTTAAGGTGTATCACAGTTCGGAACCATATGAAATCAGAGAAGACGTTGCAGACGCTAATGTAACCCTCTACCATTAAAATACACCAGAAGACACGGGGAGAGAGAAGCAAGCAGCTGGAAGAAGGAAGTAATGTTTTATTTACAAACAGGAGCAGACTCGAGGTCAAACTTGTTTGGAGTGAGAGCGGAGATGAAAGCAGGTAGCTAGCGGACGGCAGGCGGTGTCGTCATGAGTCAGCTCTGGGAAACTCATTAGTGGAGAGTTGGGGACACCTCACTCGCAGAAATAAATTTTGGAAAACGAGTACTGGGCAGTATGAGTGTATGTAAAAAAATCGAATCAATGCATCGCTTCGATTTTTCCCAAGAAAAGGATGAATGAACCCTTAATATAATTATCATGATATTAGTGTTCATATTTTTGCTCATTGTGGAGTTGTAAGATGGAACTTATTTGAAGGCACTGCGGGAAAATGTATGTTGAAATAAGATTCTACCTGAGGGAAGCAAGGCACGCCTCACATCCTGCCAGAACAATGAAGGTGGGGTCGTAATGGAATGCAACCAGAGAAATAGAAATAGCCTGACCACAGTTAGAACCGAGGTCAAGAACGGAGTTGAGGCGGAAAACATATGAATCATCTTGAAAATGTCTTTGTAAGCGAGGGAGAAGTTGAAAAAGGCCAGTGAACTATAGACAATATGCTGTCGTCTACGCCTACTGGGGCGGGGCCTGGAAATATAGCGCGAAGTTGTAAATTGAACCCGCAAATGGGAAGAGGGGACGCGGACAGGTTCGCGCTCTTTTGAAAGCACGCTGTCGCCTGGATTTATGGAGGGAACTCGATTGTGATTAATCCCCCGATCAAAATCAGATCCGCACGCAAGAGGATTACGGTTCGCACCAAGGCGAGTTCTTTGATACAAGTTACATGTCGGTGCGACGTCTGCTTTAAAAGATAGATATTTTACCTAGTACCACCCCCACTTTCGGGCTGATAAAGTATAAATACGAAGTGAAGAGTTCACTCGGGGTTCTATTTGAAGGCACACTTTGATGGAACAAGCTACGCACTTTTGTTCTACGTTATTTTGAAAATGTTCCATGTTTGTGGACCTGGCGAATGTTCGTGTCAACGAAGAGTAAAGACTTAGACTTTGAACTTAATCATTGCTGATAGGAGATGTACTCTAATTCATCTCGTGTGTATATTATCTTATGTGTTTTGCGTGTGAAGTTATTGAGGTAGCACATTGCTATAATTTTAGGGCCAGTCGACGATTTATATTGCACAATAGGACTCGTAGACGGATATAGCAGTCTACTCGAGCAATTTAAGAAGGAATAATAGTGTGAGGAATATTTGGTAAACTGATAAACATTTCATTCAAGCCGCGTCAGCGATGGAAAACGTGGTGTCGACATCTGGAGGAAGGAAGACCATGCTGAAATCAACTACGATGACGATGGTTGCTTGTTAAGCATCATGAAGGGGTCATGACGAGATGCATCAGTTCTGAAGGAAGCCATTTAGGATGAGTACCAAATGATCTATTTCATTATATAGCCTAGCTTTGGTGTCAGGAAATTTTTTGTGTATTTTTTCGTTGTGTGTGTTTTGTTGTAACCGGCTACTATATTTAAATGTGGAACTCATCGTGGTTATTTTGCTTTATTTTATGTAAGATTTGTGCGAGACAGTAGGTTAAATTGTACTCGCGTGCACATTGTGCGTATTTTGGCAAAAACAACACGTGAATGAACTGAATATTTGATGACAAATGAGGCTTTGGTTGCTAGTGTAATTATAGCAGTGGGGGGAAATATGATTATTATTAGTGAAGGTTTCGGATTACAAAGGCTGTAATGTTATGCGATATTGCATATTTTTATAGCAAGGAGCCGTATGCTTCTGTGGTAATTATTTTGAAATTTTTGGAGCACATTTTTTTTATTGTGTTGTTGAAACAAACACATTTCTGTGAGGTATTGTCTGCGATCTGATGCATCTTTATGAAGGAGAAGTGTTGAACCAGGGCAAGGTATTATTTACTGCACGGGTTGTGACCAGGGTCACATACCTGTCGGCTGCGAGTCTTCGATATCAGAGCGCTCAAGGGAGTGGCTACTGATAATTGTTATACAGTCCTAAGTTGCGGGATGCAATTTCCAGGACGAATCTGCGATTGTGTGTTTTATTTCAGTTGGTGTATGCTGAATTCCTACGGTTCTCAAAAGCTGTGGCTTGAGACATGACCTGCCTGGTATTCCAACACATTAACAAGGACGACTGGAGTCCGTACTACGAGCTCAGATCACAGATAAAGATAGCTGAGGCAATTAGAGCCGTGACCGGTGTGCTCATATAAGATAACGATCAGTATCGAAGCCTGTATAATCAGAAACTACTTGGATGAATAAATTTTGGCAGTTCTTCATAACAAAAATTCAGTTCAGGAATTTGTTGATTTTTTTGTGTTCTTATTTAGCTACTGTCTCATTAATTTAGTTGTTATTTTTGAAGCATATTTTGTGTGATAAATTGTATCGTTGTTGTGTCATCGAAACAGTCGGTTTTCCTAAGTGTTAGCTGCCGATGACCACGACTGAGGGTTCACGATATGTGTATATAAGACCTATATTTTAGGCAGTTTGTTTGTGTGTGCGTTTAGCACTTATATAAGACTTCACTCGGAAGTATTTTGTATTATAGCTAAGGGTAGCGTAGCTGGTTAATTATTATTTACTTGTTAGCCATTTAGTGTGGACCCGATACCAAAGTGTGGTGAAATCGCTCATGGATATGCAACCTGCGGCTTCGTTCTATGGAGGCATATCATATGACCAAGCGTACTCGTCCTAGGCTAAGCTTTATCATAAAACGTTGCACGCCAAGACACAAGAATAAGAGAAGTAAGGACTTGGTCCATGTATTGCATATTTTTGGACAGCATTGGAAGCTGTAATTTTATTCAATATAACTGTTTGTTTGATTGATTTTATTTTGGTGATTAAATAAGGGTGTCATTTAGGTTATTTGGTTGTTATGGTGTCTATTTATCGGTGTATTAAAATTGTTTATCTGCTAAATTTTGGGTCCTCTTTTCTTGGTAGTTATATTTTCCCTATGTTACCTTGTGATTATGGAAGCAAAAATACAAAATTATCCAACCATGCGACATGGACTGAACACCCCCCGAATATTAGTCTCGTGTACGCTTCTACAAGGGGACAGTCCATCACTGGTTATTTTGCTTCCTAAGTAACTTACCAGAAGATTCCGATACTTCCATTAGCCTTGCATCGGCTAATTTGATATCCATAGGGGTTTTTGATTTCTTTCGGCTACGTTTCAATACTTTTGTTTTACTTTTACTAATTTTCATCATGAATTCTTTCCTCAATACATACCATTTTAAATCCTCATTCAAATCCTCTGGCGTGTCGGCCAAGATGACGATGTCATCTGCAAATCTATAAGTTGAAATTATTTCTCCTTGAATCTTTACCCCACTTTGAATTTTTCTCCAATTTCCTTGATTGAAAAGTATGGGTGATAAGTTGCAGCCTACCCTTACATCTTTCTGAATACCAACTTCTCTCCCATGTCCTTCTGCGCGAAGAACTGCTGACTGGTTTCTGTGTAGATTGTAGAGAACCCTCCTATCCCTGTACTTTATTCCATTCATTTTCAAAATGTCAAACAACTTACTCCAATCAACGTTATCAATAGCCTGTTCTAAGTCTACAAATGCCATGAACGTTCTATTATCCTTCCTTATTCTGGCTTCCAAAATCAGTCTAAGACATAGTCGAGCTTCCCTTGTTCCTACGTTTATTCTGAAGCCAAACTAGTCTTGACCCAACTCTGTTTCTATCTGTCTTTCCATCCTCTTGTAAGTTATTCTAGTTAGGATCTTTGAAGTGATCAAGCTGATTGTACGGTAATCTTCAGATCTGTCAGCTCCTGTTTTCTTCGGTATAGGGATGATAACATTCTTCTTGAAATCAGAGAATACCTCGCCTGTCTCATAAATCCTACACACTAATTGAAATAACCTGATCGGACCTTCATCAACTATGCAGCGTAGCAACTCAATCGGTATATCATCTATGCCTGGTGTTTTGTGGGCAAGGTACAATGTGTATAATATATGAATAATAAGTAAATAACACTCCTGGAAAAAATACATGTGTTAGTTATGATCACTATTATACATTCTGCTTTTTCTTCTCGCGGATGGGTCACTTAGGACCACGCGGAATCAACGTATGTTGAGCCTTCTTCCTTGCCCAATAGCTCTTCATATGCATGGATTGTTGTAGTTTCTGTTCCTCCGACCAAGCACGTCGTGTTGGTTTCTTCTGACCTTCCTCAAATACCCTTGTGTGAACACTATTCCTGATTACATTTCTATTCATCAGATTGGCGATACCATCTCCACTAGGTCTATTTCCACCTGTTTGTACCACTTTGGCCTTGTACGTTTGTTCTGCAGAAATTTGTGGATGATATTATACATTATTTAATATTATACATGTAATTTTTTCAGGAGTGTTATGTACTTATTATTCATATATTATATACTGTGCCCGTTAGACAAGAGTTTCGGGGAGCCATAGGTCTTAAACAACCCTCCCGAGGCTCTCATCCAACGAACAGATAAGTAGGATGGGGAGGAATGCATTCTTGGACTGGATAAGGACGAAAAACTGCACTCGGGGGTGTCGGGTATGTGAGAGATGATTAATCCACCAGCGCAGAGGAATACAAACACACAAACATAAATAAAGAGGCCAGGCTTACAATAAAATAACACTGAATTTATTCATAAAAATGACAGACCCCTAGCCTACTTCAGAGAGGTGAAAATCGGCTAATCCGATGTAAACTGTCCTATAATGAATTTACTCATCTCCTATCTAAAGATCTAACTTAAACCTCTCCAAGTCCTACTGCAAAGAATCGAAAATAAACAAAGCTAAGAGAATGACACGTAACATTTCCGTATCAAATTACTACGGTGATTGCAAAAATAATAATAGTAACAGACCAAATCCTTAGCCTGAAATTAATAATGGAATATTACAAAAACAGAAGTAAGCAACTCTTTATCTAGTTTATAGATTTCAAGAAAGCCTATGATAGTATTCATAGACTGACATTGCTAAAAATCCTCAGATCATATGGTCTCCATCCAAAATTGATAAAAATCATTGAATTAACATTAACAAACACAAATTCTAAAGTTAAATTTAGGGGAGAAATATCAACAGCTTTCACAGTAAAAACCGGTCCCAGACAAGGTGGCTCTTGATTATATCATGAAGGTTTGGCAAAATGAAAACCGTCCTAAGATCAAAATTGGAACAAAACCATCAATAAAAATAAACTGCTTAGGATTTGCCGATGACTTGACTCTTTTAGCACTAGACAAGGAAGAGGATTGTATTCAGATCACTAGTCTCCAAGAAATTGCTCAAGGGATAGGATTACAGATATCCTTTGAAAAAACTGAGATCATGCCCATGCAACCCTTAGATATAAATAAAGTCTATATAAATGATCATAAAATTAACCTAGTTCCTCAATTTAAGTATCTTGGAGAAATTATCACACATAACTTAAAAGAAAAGTAACTTGGATAAATAGAACAAATAAAATGAAAAAGGCACAATCTCCAACCTGGTCAACATAGAATAAAAAATTCCTATCAATAGCTACTAAGATCCAACATTATAAAATAAATTTAGGGGAGAAATATCAACAGCTTTCACAGTAAAAACCGGTCTCAGACAAGGTGATGGATTATCCCCTCTGCTTTTCAATGTTGCTCTTGATTATATCATGAAGGTTTGGCAAAATGAAAACCCTCCTAAGATCAAAATTGGAACAAATTCATCAATAAAAATAAACTGCTTAGGATTTGCAGATGACTTGGCTCTTTTAGCACTACTCAGATCACTAGTCTCCAAGAAATTGCTCAAGGGATAGGATTACAAATATCCTTTGAAAAAACTGAGATCATGCCTATGAAACCCTTAGATAAAAATAAAGTCCATATAAATGATCATAAAATTAACCTAGTTCCTCAATTTAAGTATCTTGGAGAAATTATCACACATAACTTAAAAGAAAAGTAACTTGGATAAATAGAACAAATAAAATGAAAAAGGCACAATCTCTAACCTGGTGAACATAGAATAAAAATGCCTATCAATAGCTACTAAGATCCAACATTATAAAACTGTAACTCTCCCTGAAGCCAGTTATGCTTGTGAAACTCTGTTCCAAATTAAAAATGAACAAAGAACTGATCAGCTCCTCAAAACGGAAAGAAGAATCATTAGAACGTGCATAAATAAAAAGTATCAGGTTGAGGGAGTCTGGAGGATTCTCCCAAATGAAACTGTCTATCTTGAGATTGATCCAAACACCAGCACAATGAAAAAGAAAAGAATTTCATATTTTTTTCACATCTTACGGCTTCCAGAAAACAGAATTGTACGCCAACTAGTGATGAGAAATCTAGGAAAGGGAACTGGAGGAAAATGGATCCAAGTAATCCAACAAGATCTCAAAGCAGTTGGACTCAAGATAACAGATGCCGAGGAGAAAAATAAAATTAACACCATTCTTAAAACTTACAAATTTTCTGCAGTAATGACACATAGAAAGCCTATGGAGATTTCAGATGAGTTGAAAAAATCCCGATCTGAAAGAATGAAAAAGTACTGGAATGAGCGCAAGAACCAAGCATTACTATCTTCAAAGAATAAGTGATTGTGGAACGACTCAAGTGGTCCAATGTGACCAATCAAGATTAATAATAATAAGTACAGGCGTGAATCTATAGCAAGGGAAAATATTTACTTGTTTACAATCCAAGGATATCGTTACAGTTAACGTTGGCAAAATAATAACAGCTAGGCTATTATGGGGTCATCTCCAACTGAGCTATTCCTATCTGAATTGTAATAGTACATTATGCAACGAGCCTATAATGGCTATAATTAAGACACGAGTATTTTTATAAAACGAGCGTATGCGAGTGTCTTAATTACCATTATAGGCGAGTTGCATACGACTGTTTATGTTCGACGATAATTATAACTTTATTATATGTTTTAACTTAAATATTCATAAATATCTGTTCAGTCACTACAGTAGAATGTTGTGATCGGTTGCTGCGATGGGTAGTATATCTCTCTTGTCCAAGCTCTCTGGACAACCGACGCATGCGCTCTGTGTGCTTCAATACCATATGTTCAGATTGCGCACCAGTATTCAGTAAAACTGTCACTGAAGTCGTGTCAAAACCACGCGCTGTGTAGAAATTGGTTTTGGGGATATTAAGGTACCGGTACAGTGCTATTTCTTGTCTCATATTCGCCAGTTTATTTACGCGAACATATGGACGGTGCGTATTCCATGTCGGTAATTTATTATAGTTCGATGTTGTGTTTATATCCGACATGTTGGATTTTGAGTGCATGCGCGAAGGTATCGTTACCTAATTGGCCAATGAACGAGCTCTGATTGGCTGGAGAAACTGTATCATAATGAAAAACGGTGTTATAATGACCATCATTATGATACAGTTTTCTAACACATAATAGTGAGGGTCGAACATAAATGCAAAAAATAAACGAGACGCGTTTATTCCAAAATGAATAAAAGATTCAAAGCTATGCACATTCTTTGCCTAACCAAGATAAATGAAACACTAGATAATGGTACAACACAAATGAATGACAACAAAATATACCCTTCTATGGTTTGCGCAATTGGTGCCACTGCCTTCCTGTTTGTGACAAATGGTCATGAGAGTAAGGTGGAAAATGTTATGTTGGCAACTGCTATGACGTAACGTCACGACTCACGTTGCAATGTCAGGTTAACGACCGTGGTTTCCAATTATTGCGTCCTTAACTGACCATCGTCTCAAATTAGGGAATAATCAGCAATCTGTTTCAAAGTAGTCGAAGATAGCAATAACTAAGTATTGGTCAAGAAAACAAATTTAAGTTTAGCGTATTTTAATACTCAGCCTAGTAATTTATTTACTTCATATTTAAATTTGAGGATCCTACCGAATTCTTCTTCTTCTTGTTCCGTATAGGCCAACTATGGGCCACGATATTCAACTATTTTTTCTTGGAGTGGGTCTTGATGTTTGCCCAGTAATCACGCATCCTCTGGCAGTGTTGCTCCTTTCTCTCCTTTGTCCAGAGGGCACCTGTCTTCTTCCTTGGGGGTTTTTCCTGGAACTCTATTTGCTTTAATTTACTCCTGAGAGACGTTCGATCTTTTATGTCTTTTTCCGTAACTCCCTGTTCCAGCAGATCTTTGTGCACTTCTATCAGCCATGGTGACTTGGTCTTCCTTCTTTGCCAGTATGTGAGTAGCTGGTTAGTCAGCCTGGTTGGATGCATCCTGGAGACATCTCCATAAAATGTTAGACGTCTCTTCCTGGCCACGTCTGTAATTCTTTCAGAGTAACTATATAGCTCCTGGTTGGGTTGTCTCCTATCGGATTATTAATATTTTATTGTTATTATTAACTCATTTTTATTCCTGTCAGTGTATCTGTAAAGTTTAGTGACCAGTAAACTCGTTTAGAGTAAATATTAGTGTGTGTATAGAACATCTAATAACACCATCAATACCATGTGAAACTCTGTTCACTCCAATAATACGCACCCTTAAGTACATCTCAATAACACTCCATTAACACTGGCCCGTCAGCCTATTGGCTTAGTCGACAAGACAAAAACGATCGTGCCGCTAGCAAAATATCTGCATAAAACGCATACAGCTCGACTACGGGTAATTAATTCCTACCAACGTAGTATTCATCATCTGACAATAACGATAGGATGGTCACCTAAATTATACAGTTGTCCCAAATTGTGGACTATAAATTCAATTATCTGTGAATCAGCTGTTCACTAATAACATCATTCCAAATACAGTAAATGGCTCTTTGCTGGCTGTTTTAATTATTCCAATAGTGTCTAAGACCGAGATTACAGTATCAAAAAATTTTGTCAAAGACATTTTATAAAATATTTTATAAAACTGAAATTTTATAAAAGTTATACAAAGCAATAATCACACCATTACACTACATCAAAAATTTATCATAGTTCACCAAAATGGATGAAGGACAGTTCCTTGTTCACTTTACTGTATTACGGTACCGGTAGTTGAAATTCTGTGGTGGCTATAACGGTATATAAAAGAAACGGAAAGATAAAGTGAACGTCTATGGGATAAACCATGGGTCGCTCAGGTGAAAGTGTATTGCGAGTAAAATCTTGGTAAATGAGCTGCAGTACGAGTACTTGAAAAATTATATTAATATTTAATTATTAATAATTATGATGAAGTGAATGATGGTGACGTTCGAAACAACCACTGCCCGAGCAAAGAAAATTGAAACGTACGAAGTAAAGAAATACGCATTGGGCGGAATTTGATCTCTGGTCCTCACGGACCGAAGTCGAGCGCCCTACTCATTCCGCCAACTAGACACTGCCTTATTATGGTTGGTTACAGGCATTACCTACCGGTAAGGATAAAGTGCTTATTTACACTCGTTTGTAATACCATAAGTGTAATTGAAGAATTATAATACAGATATCTCTCTATATACGAGTATAAAAATGAAAGTTTGTCTGTTTTTTCTGAATTTCCACGGAAATTTGAGTTATTAACGCGTTTCAGACTGGTCTATGACGGTTGCGCGTAAAACAAAATTTTGTCTGTCTGTCTGTTTGTCTGTTTGTTTGTGCACAACATTGCACGCGCATCACTCGAAAACGGCTCAGTGGATAAACGTAAAATTTGGTACAGATGTACATCAGAGGCACGAAAGTAATCATTGATGTAACTCTTCTCAATACCTCTCATAAAAGAGGGCCTACCCCCTTAAAATGCATGCTGAAATGGGCGCAGAAAGACGAGACAAAGCTCATTTTTAGCGCCTCCATGTGAGAAACAAAACTCGGGAGCCCTACGGGCCCCGAAAACCACATTTCAAGGTCCTAACACCAACAGTTTTTGAGATATACCCAGAAAACTAATTTCATGTATTAAGCTATTGAGAGGATGCGAGCCGGTAACCATGGCAACACAATCTCAGAAGTCCATCTATTTCTGTAAGACGCAATTATATTACTGTGAACGTTCGCAAACGGCTATAAGGTTATCGCGGAACCAACTTAAGCTGTAACATTCATCAATACGTATATAATGCGCTTAAGGGGGTCAAGGGGTACTCTTGAATTTTTTCACGATATTCCCAGAAAACTAATTTCATTTAATAAACTAAGAAGAAGAAGACCAAATCAGGAGCTATATATACTGAGAAAATCACATATGTGACCAGGAAGAGACGTCTGGCTTTCCACGGACATGTCTCATGGATGAACCCAACAAGACTAACCAACCGGCTACTCAACTACTGGGGTAATAGAAAGAGCGTGACACCGTCTCTAACAGTAGTTAACAAGGATATCCAAGAACTGAAGATAATGAAAAGTGATATTAGAAGCCGATCACATCTCAGAAAGATACTTAAACAGAAGAGTATTCAGGACAGACCACTCTGTAAGAAATCCGGCATCATATGGACAAAAGACAGAAAGGAGCAACATAGCCAGAGAATGCGCTAATACTGGGCAAACATCAAGTCCCTCGCCAAGCTGAAAAGTTGAACGTCGTGGTCCTTAGCTGGCCCATCCGAAAGAGGAAGAACAAGAAGAAACTAATGAAGTAATGCAAGCCGGTAACCATGACAACAGTAGGCCTATCACAAGAGGTGACCTCCAACTTTCCATCAGGAAAGCAATGCCACTCAATTTATTAAATTTCTGTGAAAGTTTGCAAATGGCTATAAGGTTATCGTGGAATCAAACATAGACTGTAAAATTCAACAATGCGATTAAGGGGGTCAAGGGGTACCCTACACGTGCGATATGCGATATGTTGTACAGAAGGTATATTATATCTCCAAGCAGCAACATTATTTTCAAAAATTCCTGGATTGGAATAGTGTTTTTTGCAGCTTTTGGGAATTTGGGCCATTGGAAGCTAAAAATCCCGAATTTCCATTTATTAAAGGGTGAGGGTCAGTGTTAATTTGACATATATTCCATTTCGTCTACGACGTATGCAATATTATTTTCACGTCAGGAAGTACACGTTAGGTGAATTTAGTTTGAGAGCACATTCTAACTAATCATATTTTTGTCGACAAACGGGAGCATCGTAAAGATGATTTTGTTTAATACTGTGTGGTTGATATATCTTTATGTTTATGTACGCCTATAATTCATGTTCGGGTGCTTGGAGCATCGTTAAATTAGGTATTTTAACAATGAGTCAATACGCCAATCATTTATAAAACTCTTCAACGTACTTCTCGTAGAAGGGTGGGTATAAGGAACAACTTTTCAAAATACATGCTAAAATAGGAGAAATATAAAAATAATCCTAGAAGGACGACCAAAGCATACGTTGCGCTTCTCAATGTGTGACACAAAACTAGGGAGTCTATAAAGGGTCGCCGAAAACCACATTCTATGGCCCTTAACTTAACAGTGTCTGCGATATACCCAGAAAACTAACTTCGTTCTGATAAACTTATGAAGGAATGACAAGCCCCTTACCATTGCAACAGTAGCTCAATTGATAGCGTCTGGTTATTAATACCAAAGACCATACGCAGAGCGGGTACTTCTGCTAGTTATAACATAAAATGCACTACTATTCACGGCTTATTTTGGCCTGTTTAACTATTTAATTCCTCCTTATATCCTGAAATGCGCGTCCTTTGTGTGCAGCGCATATAGCCTCGCCTATTTTTACCTACAGTTTCTATCTATTATTTATGTTTTACATTGTATACCATTCATTATGTAACATATTATGTAACATTTCATGCATTTCACACTCTGATATGAGCACTTTTGCTGTGGTAATATTCCAACTGTTATGATCCGCCATTTTGGTTTGAATCTTTTATCAAAGATAGCATGATGCTCATACATTTTATAAAACCACCTTTTATAAAAGATTTCCCCATTACACTGTCATATAAAATTTCTTTGATAGTGTAATACCGGCCGAGTACACTGTAAATATGCTGCTCTTTAATAACAGGGTAGAATGAATTCTGATTACGACCCCTCAGCTCAACACTTCTCTCTGATTAGCCTATATAACAGGCAGTCGTCCTTTGGGTCAACTCAATAAAATACAAAACAAAAGACCCCTACACTCATATTGCAGCAGTATCATGAAATAAGCAGGTTATCAGCTGGCCTAGCATAATGGAATGTCGGCCACAGTCTTCCAAATCGTGCACTAGCTGGCGTGCTACTCACGCACCTGAAGAAATGAAACAAACTGTCCTTCACTTGGCTTGGATCACACATGTGCCGGTCAATAATATCATTCCCTCGGAATGCCACTGCTTCCTGAAGCATACAATTGTATTTCGTAACGTAGTCTAGTTCTAACTGCATTGAAAGATTGCTACAAAAATGTATACATGGTTCATGAAAAGGGGATACAAGACTTTCCTCCAAGCTAGTGCAAATGATACGTTGATACGACCAGCATATAAATAAATTAAGCTAAATAAATTTGCCTACTTAAAAGATAATATAATGTTATTGGTTTTACGTCCCTTTTAACTACCCTGGCTTTTAGAGACGCCGGGGTGCCGGAATTTTGCCCCGAAGGGGATCTTTAACGTGCCAGTAAATGTACTGACACGGCTCCCTCGCATTTGCGCACCCTCAAATGCCAGCTGACTGCGCCAGGTTTCGAACCTGCAACCTTGGGCTCAGCAAGCGAGAACGTTACCCCTGAGCCACGCAGCCAGACGTACTTAAAAGAATGTGCTAGTAAGACCTCCTATGTTAATCTACCCATGCATCCATCCGTACAGAAAAATATGATAGCATGATGTCTCACATGTCTTCACATTATATTCTCATTCGAGCCTCGCCTGGGGTTAATGTGGCGAGTTGCTTGGCTTCCCTCCAAGCCATCTCCTTGGGAATTGTAAGCATTCATTGTCCTCCGCTCTCCCAAGCCATTTTGAGGTTATTCCATGGTAGCTCCCTGGATAAGTGGATAATATGGTACCACGTTGAGTTTGGTTCGATCCAGAGTCGACGTCATTTTGTAGAATACGTAGATTTCACTGAGTTTACTATTATTTGTGAAGATGATACTTTCAATAATCACTGGCTTTACACAGTTGCGGTAGGGTAGCAAGAATGGCATGTGAATACCGCAACACAGAATCTATGATTATCACTTCAGTGATAACACACTAAAACTTGGTGTATTTAGCACATGTGATCTGTTAATATCACGATGATCACCATTTATATAAATTAATCAATTCATTGCTCAAGTTCATTAAGATAAGAAATCACGTTGTACATAATATTAACAAGAACAATACTAATATATTTTGCAATTTTCACTGGCGGCCATGTAGTCACAAAATGTCCAGGGTTCCCGTCATGTAAATGACCCTATACTGTTCGTAAATGTATAAAATACGACTCTATAATGGTCGATAACTATTATACGCCACATAGGCGATAATTATGTAGCTCTGCAGATATTTACTGCTCCATAGCGTCTTCAAGTACGACGTCCACGTTTTGATATTGGACAATTCAATAAACACGTCCACTCAGCACGAAGCTTGACATAACACATCTTGGGTAGATGACGGAAGTTCGAATCGGCGCAACGTGAGTCAATCGCGTAACCAATTATTCCTTCTTCGCATATCTGCGAGGTTGTACCATGGGTTTGCAACATTCCATAATTCCAAAAATACACAAAATAGTTCAAATAATGCCAAAAATTTTCTTATACGTCCTTCCTTCAGGATTATTCAAAATATAAATTGCCAGCCAAATCAAGTCAAGTTACAAATACTTCCAAAGAGATAACACAACTTTCCGGAAGTTCAGCGCTGTCTTGGTGCATTCCATCATCCATAGATCTGAATGAGCCATCGATTCTCAAATCGAAGATGCGTTATCGGGCTCAATACATTGTACCCCGTCCAGTCATTGGGCAAATTCGTGTTGATTGACTGAAAGTTACAACTGACAGTTTGTAGAGGAAACACTGAATGAATGACTTCAAAACTTAACATTTCAACCTTAGTTAAGTGCGGCAAAACGTATCTTTCTGTAGTCCTCACCAAAATTATGTAACCTTCTCCAAATTAAACTGAAAGAATTTAAAGGGAACCATGCATTTTATCAGGGAAAACAAAATAAAATTGAAAATATAATTAGTTGAGCCTGCAAGTTTATAATACGCAAAATTTATTTTTCTTTCTTATTCATGAAACGTGTTATTTGACTAAACCATTACACAATTTTAAAGAAATTGTAATCAATTATATGCATGCCACAAGCAAGGTTGTACCTTTCAGTGGCATATGTGATTGAACTTGCTGCTCTATATGAATTTGATTTCCTATTTTTCACATGTCTTTATCCTATTGTATTAATATAATTCAATAATTGTCAATTTACAGGTTAAACAAATGAGTAGGAATTGAAAGGAAATTCGTAAAATGTGTAAAGTGTTTCTGAATTTTGTAAACTGTGTACATTGTAACGATATTTTAACAATAATAATGGCTAGTGGTATTGTTGTTTTAAGGGACGGAACAGCGAGGTCATCTACCCCAATAATAATATTGTTATTTTATTTATTTAAGCGAAAATTCCCCTACAGGAGAGCGATTAAACTTGATAACATGATGTCATTTGGAGGTGTGTCTCCTCCGCTCCTCCCAAAATCTCTTCATTCGCGCGGAATGTTCCCTCTTCCTCTCATCCGTCCACTTTTTCCCAGGTTCTCGTAATGATCTTGGTTCAAACTTAACATTCGCGATTTTCGTCTGGCACTCAGTTATGTATTCGAAACTTTGTATACTGATTACTTGTAAGTCTCTCTGTACCCCTTTTATCTTATATATTAAAATAGTTTTCAAACAATTTCACCTTTTACTAAAACTGAAATATCTCGGGAAGTATTTGTGCTACGACGTCGTTTGTTGTCTTAAAATGTAATGCCTGTCACGCACCCTCGATTGATACCCACCTTAGTTGATTATATCATCCGTGTATTAAAATAATTGCGAATATTACTTCCTCCAAGGTCACAAAAAATAGAATCGAATGACATGACGGACATATTGTCGCTAGGCGACAACGACTAACACTGTATCATGATATTCAACGCCACCCCAATAATAAATCTAACTTTATATTAACAGAGATCAAATCTCCTTGGGAATTTAACGCATTCACTTAAAAATCTTCTAAGCGGGTTGAATCTAACTTCTACCTGCTCCACTCAGGCGCTAATGTCGCATGTATCCATTCATGATATCGTTAACTTCTACCTGTTCCACTCGGGCGCTAATGTCGCATGTATACATACAATTAGCAGAACAGGATTCTGTGCACATAATTTAATTAAAACTTCTCAAAGAATGGATTACTTTGCGACTGAAATGCTCATGCACAATCAGCAGCCATTTTACTAATGACACTGTCATGTCAACATCTCTTTGAATGACAACAAATACTGTGTACGAATGACAATTAATTTCACGAAGATGCCGCTACAGTCGAATGTTGGAACCGCCATTTTGTATTGTGTATCCGATCATTCAATTATATAGTCTTTGGTCTCACCAGCTACAAACTGTCTTCTTTTCGTTTCATCATTCGTCCTTATAGGTTGTGTGCTGAATTAAAACAATGAATCATAATATGCTGAATGAGAAGCGACACTCAATTACAAATGTTATAAAGATCACAGTATAGTAACCATACAGTATGGACACTTCGGCAAAACCGGAAGAACGGATTTTCAAAAAAACAATTGATAAGGGGGAGCACCAATACACCTGTAAGCCGCTAGGTAGCACCACTTATGGACAACCACATGATAAACAGCTGATTGATGAATGTATATTTTATGTCATTTATTTAACCCTATTTCAACACACTAGCTCTCATTATAATCAGATATTTTAGGAAAATAAATAACAAGAAAATAGAAAGTGTTAATACTACTGTGTTTTAATTCTAAGAAGTGTGGAATTTAATGTTTAACACCACATTCCTCCTCCAGTCCTGTGGTGTCGCATTGTGATTGCATCGTGACGATGAAAGGTTATGATATGTTTTTAATGATTAAATTAACACACGATATATTGAAAAGTGTGGGGGAAATGTGGATTTTGTTTCTTAAACTTTTGTAGTCTGAGATAATGCAATTCAAGTTTTCTACAGAAACTGTTAATTTTTAATGTTCTTAGCTTCCTAACGTAAATACCCGGGAATTTATTTAGTCAATAAAAAGTCATGTTGATGGGTGGGGACAGCCTTATTATGCAGTGTTATTTTCACATTTCATGATATGCCTAGGCTACTTCTTACTCCTTATTTCTTAGCCTACTCACACTTCCGTTCATTATCTTGTGTTCCAAGAAGAATTCAATACCGGTACTGTAAGTCATGTGCTAAGGAATCTCTTTTCATTACCTTTATTAGTTCCACATCTTTGTATGCCTATTATAGGAGCAACAAGTAGCTTTCAGATTCAACAAATAGACTATACATTTACTGGTAGATTGTTTTGTTTAGCCTACAGATGGCCTAAAAATAAGTAAAGTAAAGCTGAAATACAAGCTCAGGGCTTACAGTAAGTAAACCGGCCAACCACCCTTCGTACAGAGGCCTGCTTCTTTAATCCTAGAAGCCAAGGTCACACCCAGATCTCCATTCGGAGATCCTAAAGTCGTCATATTATAGTTTTGGACTGGGTTTTGATTCTTGGTTAATGCATGTTAGAATTCCAGAGTTGCATCCCGTGGTTCAAATTCCAAATATAAAAAAGAAAGGTTCTGTGGCTTATGATCACGAGAGCCACGTGAAGCTACAAGTTTGCTTTGCTTTCTGTCGCTAGTGAATGTAATAAAGTAATATAACTGGTAAATAACACTATGTGCAATGGTGTCGCCAATCAATCAAGTAAAACGCTCAGTCCTAAACTTGCTCTAACCATAGCTTAACACCAATCAGACCTAACTTTAACCTCGTCACGACTAATAAGTTGCCATCTATCCGCACCGCACTTTTTACTTGTCAGTGGTATGTCAACTCCTTATTCTCCCCATTCTGCAGAAATGGAGATAATGTAGGATGAGTTTTCCATGCGATGGATGGTTTTTACACCTGGATGAGAGAAATGTTAGGCTCATAATGCTGTGTTGCTTTTGGAGAGGCCTGGGGCAGGTCTTTCCAGTTGGTACCTGTAAGCGACATGTACATCATAGCAGAATTAATACTGGTCATTAGGAGGCCTAACTACATGCCATAGTTTCAGTTACTAGGCCCAAGAGTTAACAAAGGGCTATCGTGGTGTTATCAGTTCACACTCTGCGCAGAGTGCTGGGATTCAGTTTCAAGTCGTAACAGCAGTCTTATTTTAAAAACTAAAGTTTCAAAGTATGTATAATTTTATTAATGCAGCCAATGGCCATGTACTTTTCTTTTCAGGACGGGTCAGGGAAGGGATATTGGAGGGAAATTGGCCGTGGATTTATTGAAAGGAACCGTCCCGGCATTTGCCTGGTAGTGAAAATGGTAAACCACGAAAACCATTTTCAGGACGGTAGAGGTGGGATTCGAACTCACGCTCTCCCGATGCCAGCGAGGCACGAGATAGCACATTAGCGCTCTCGGCCACCAAGGCCGGTTCAAAGTAGGCCTATGTATGTCTCTTGGTAAGCTATAATCTGGAGTCATTTATATAACCATATTTTTTGACATACCGGTACTGTATATATTATTATAGTTCCAATTAGGACCTCTTTGGTCTATGACCCGTGTACTTGTGTGTGCATGGTATTTGATAATCAGTGTTGTGGTGAATGTAATGTAATTGTTGTTTTAAGGGGCGGAACTTCGAGGTCATCTGCCCCTAGAGTGTTATGGTGACTAGCAGTGTTTGTAACTTGAACAGTACTCCAAAAAAGGTTTTGCATATTGGGATTTAGTGTTTTGCTATGTGTACTATCCTACCAGCGAATTGTTACCGGTGGCGGAAATCGGAACTAATGCACTCCGCCCAGCCACACTCCTGCGATAGACGTGCAGTTGTCGCCAGAGAAACCTCATCGCATGTCATTTGTGTGCATGATTCGTGCTGGGTCGTGCGCTGTGCGGTGTGTTCTCATTGTACGACTGTGCATGCGTTCCCCCTCTTGGCCAGCAACAGCTCGCGGCAGCCATAGCGAGGCGAGCTGACGTAATGTATACACAACAGCCGTGCTCCACGTCTAGCAGTAACAATTCCCTGGTAAGGTAGTATGTAATGGCATACAAAGAAAAACAACACACAATATGTTGTGCAAAAGAGACAAACACTAAAAGCTTAACAAAAGTGGCAATCTTTTTCTAGTTGGGGCATATCAATACCATGTATGGCCACCACGAGCCCTAAGGCATGCTTGCCGACTAAGAGGCATACCGAACTACGAACCAACCGGGTTTGGGGCAGATTATCCCACTCTTTGAAAGCAGCTTCAATCAGTTGCTGAATGTTTGTTTGTTTGTTTGTTTGTTAGAGGATTGGGACAGTGCGAAACTGCACTCTTAATCTTTTCCCATGGATGTTCGATACTGTTCATGTCCGCAGAATATGCAGGCCACTCCATTCTCAGTATGCCTTGCATCTGAAGGAACTGATGACCACCCTAGCTCGATGAGCATTATCGTCCACTAGTGTAAAGCCCTCACCCATTGTGGCAGCGAATCCTGTAACGACAGGTTTGAGGATGTTGTCTCTGTATACCAGACCGGTCATGTTACCGTGGATAGGAATTAGAGGCGTACGTCGACCAAACATGATCCCACCACAAAACATGACAATTTCCTTGCTGTTGGAGGCGTTCCTGGATGAAGAGCTTGTGAAATCTCTCACCCACCCGTTGCCACACTCGATTGCTCCTGTTGTATGGGTTTCTTCTCACGCCCAAGTACACAGGGCTGACGACCATGATGTACAACCTCCTACATGAAACAACAAGCATTAGCATAGCCACCTGGCTATGGCTTCATGAGACAGTGACGGCAGAGAATCCCAATCTTCGTGCTCCAATAGAGGAACAGTTCGACTATGGTATAATGCGCCGGATGTTACAGCCATTCCAATAGACCAAGAGGCACTAAGGAGCGATCTGGCCACCATGTTAGACAACTTCTGTACATCGACTGCAATCTGTTGTTTCATTTCAGGGGCCTGGACATCGTGGTCATTTAGCCCCGTGTACTTGGACGAGTGTGGAATTTTGATTGATAACCTGTGTTATTGTGATGCCTGTCTGAGTATGTGTATTTGCAATTCCGGTGAGGATTGGTAAGGAGGCGGCATTGGCTTTAACTTAGGAACCATTACAGCATTTGCCTGCAGAAGAAGTGGGAAATCTCGGAAGACCACTTCCAAGATGGCTGAGGTGGGAATCAAACCCTCCTCTTCTCAGTTGTGCCTCACGAGACTGAGTGTGCCCTGTTGCAGCCCTTAGACCAGAATTACATTCCTTGGCAGAGCCGGGAATCAAACCCAGACCTCTGGGGCAACAGCCAAGAATGGTAGTCATTACGCCACAAGGTGGTCCATGACTGCAATCTAGATCTGCTGTAAATATTCTCAGAATTGCTCATTAACATCACACATAGTATGGATATTTATTGTTATTTATGGGGCGGAACAGCAAGGTCATCTGTCCCTCTTAACACAAAATAATACAAATTTTAGTTGAGTTAAAATTTATAGGTGGATGCCTAATATTAATTTTAAAAATAATAATAATATGTATGGAATAAAAATTCAGAAAAGAAAAAGTTCTTTGAGCAAATGCACATACAGGTAAGGTATTTTTCTCACCAAGATACGATGAACTATATTATTAGTAGGGCCATGATTCTTATGCAAGATATGTTTACGTAATAGTAATAATGTGTGAGTCCTCCAGAGAGACTCGTGCGGGTATTTTTAAAGTTAACACCCATATACTGTACATTCTAAGAAGACTATTGAAACCGTAGTCTCCGAACTACCATTAAAACGAAACAAACAAACCCCGTGGCACTACAGTCCATGAAGGGCCTAGGCCTACTAAGCGATCGCCACCCAGCCATTTGGCCTGCAGATTATGTGGTGACGCGTGGTGAGCGCCTCGGGTCCCCTCGGCCGTTAATCTTGGTCTCCATGAGCGTGGCGCTGCCTCATTGTCAGACAGCTATTCAATTGTCCTTGCGAGGCTGTGTACATCCAGTTCCAGCCCTCACGCCGGTTTCTGAAATCCCTGACGGAGCCTGGAATCGAACCCGAGGTCTCCTGATGCGAGGCAGGCGCGCTACCCCAACACCACCCGAGCTATATTACTCCATTTAATTGGGCATGCAAAATAATTTGAAGATGGAATGTTTGGTGCATGGAGCATTCTGGGAGGGGGGAAGGGGAATTAGAAACCATAGAAATTCACTTCTATTAGGACCAAGAGGTGGATTAGAATCCATCCCTTTTCACTTAGATCACCTCGTGGTGTAGCAACTAGCATTCTGGTCTGAGGGCTGGAACGGGATACACTCAGCTTTGTGAGGCAAAACTGAGAAGAGGTGATTTGATTCCCATCTCGGCCATCTTGTAAGTGGTTTTCCTTGGGTTTCCACTTCAACTGCAGGTAAATGCCGAGACGGTAAGCTACCCCTAACGTAAGGCCATAGTCGTCTCCTTCCCTATCCTCACCTAAAATTATAAATGCACACACTAATACAGCCATCACAATAAGGCAGTTTATGAGACAAATGATACACACATCCAAGTACACATGACTACAGGCCAAAATTTAAATTCTCCTTGGCAAAACCAGGATTCAAAACTGGGCCAACCAGTTAGAAGGCAGCTATGCTTACTTCTAGACCATGGCAGTAGCTGTGGAAACAATGGGCTTATATGTTTGGCTATTTTTATTTCTTGGATATGAATATTTCTTTTATCCCCGTACTTCACTCCCAAAGTCTTTATCGTCATAATTGACAGTGTCATGGAGCCCTTTCATTCTAGAGAAAAGGATCATCCATGCAGCCTCAACGTAGATGGAAAGTAGAAGAGGCTAAGAAAGGAATGGGGAAGTGACTGTGGTCTATGGGAAAGCCACCATCTCAGCATTTTGAGATGAGAAACAAGGAAGCTAACTTGAAATGACAGGTGAAGGGACATGAACCAACTTATTTCACAAACCAGGTCATCAGTGTGGTGATGTGATTTGCAGTTAATGTTGTACAACATCCTTAGGCCTCAAACCCCAATCCTTCCATTTTCTAACGGGATGGGATAACCCAGAACTAATGGATCGTTGCACCTGTCTAAAACCATGGAGGATTATGTTAAGTCCTTTGGCTGTCCAACAATAAAATTGTAAGTTATTTTGATTTAGAAGTTATTGCTTTATGAGATTACTTCCAAATCCTTTGTTGTAATGCAATAAACAAACATTCCTGATATCGCCATGATCTCAAATCACTGATTTGATTTCTGATAGAGAGAGTCAGTTTTTGAAATAATGAACTGCTTCAGACCTGTCTATCACATTTGTTGACAACAAGACAAAACTATAGTTATCAGTCACAGAAGCTGCAGGTTATCTGACATGAATTCTAGTTTCTCCACTAAAAGGTAGCGATAAACAATATGTTGGTTTTTGGTGTAAAGATTTGCCTAGGTAGCTCCATTCAAAAATTGCACATTAATTTTCTTAGTAGGTAGCTAAAACCTTACAGGTAGAGTATTATTAAATTTCTTTCGTGTTAGACCAACTTAAATGTTACAGTATTTAGGAAGTTAAATTTGCTCCTCAATGACAATGCCAGGGCATTAAAAATCACTATTGAGAAAACCTCTTTACGATTAAACACTCGCTACCATATTTTATATACTCTAGGCTTCTAGGCCAACCAACTTCAGGATGTAGTCACAAAATTGGTGAGCTTCACCTCTGAAAATTGAAAACAGGAAAAAATAATGTTTCTTAAAAAAAAAAGTCAAATGTTTCCATGAAAATATATCAGAATACCCAAACATTTGCAGAAAAATATGCCTGTTTGAGTTGGAATGTTTAGGCTTTCATGGCCAGAAAATAAATTACTGCAAATTCTTCTAGGTACGGTACTATGGATATGATGGGGCACAGACATAGAATTCACTGTAATATTTGTACGAGTTGATTCTACATAAACCATGTAAACAAGTAAGTAATACTGTAATGCAGAAAAATGTGCGATTGCAAGCAGAAGTTTGTTCTTGACACTTTTCATTCTCTCTGTGGAGTTACTTCAGGAAGAATATAGTGGTCGTAACCAGATGTGGCTGGTTGAACAATATAGGGGAAATCTGCCTGGACCTTTCCTTTTAATAGGTCACAGGCTTTTCCAGTACCTTGCCCAGTTTCATTCATCTCTAATTAACTCTGATGAGTATAATATTTCTTGAATTGTAATCTTCTGTAAATCTTTCTGCCTAATCAACCCTTAAATGAATAAATAATGTGCAAATAGTAGGACATGTTCTGGATATTAATTACATCCTTCATCAGCCATTACAATTTTAGTATGTCATTATAAAGACACACCACTCTGTCCTTCACACATCCTTAAAAAGAAAGGAGACAACTTTTCCTAAGCATCACTTCACAAACCATACGATTCCTGACCCCCACAAAAATATGAATAATCAAACGGTAGAAATTAAAATTGATGCACATTCTGAAATTTATACCGTACCACATACTATGACAAGTGTAGCAAGCACAATGCCTATGCAACATTGACATAGAGGTACTGGTACTGGATACTTGAGATAAACATTTATACCAAATTCTACACCTTTAGCTTGTATCACATGAAACCTTGGCCATGTTTACAGCTAGTATTAAACAGATTATTTCTGCAATGATGAGAATCAAGTCCTTGCCCAACAATAGAATAGGATGTGAGTTGCAGCTTGCCATTATCTGAGGAATTTCCGACATCCCTGAACAGGTTTGAACAATGTGGCTTAATGTAAACAATGAAATCTGTTGCTATGACTTAAGATAACTGTAAATTTTAAAACCATTGAGCTTTAAAATGGTATATGAAACTTAAATTTATGAAAATGTTTGGATAGGGAGTAGGCTATTTTCATGTAGATTTATATAGAATATATTTATGACCAAGACATTACATTTTCGCGAGACCACCTCGTGGTGCAGCAGATAGCTTTCTTGGCTGTCACCCCCGTAGGTCTGGGTTTGACTCCCGGCTTTGCCAAGAAATTTTGATTCTGGCCTTAGGGCTGGAATGGGTTACAGTCAGCCTCGTGAGGCAAAACTGAGAAGAGGAGGGTTCGATTCCCACCTCGGCCATCCTGGAAGTGGTTTCCCTACTCAAGGCAAATGCAGGGATGGTTGTTAACTTAAGGGCACAGCCACCTCCTTCCCAATCCTATCCCCTATTTACAAATACACACACTAGTACAGCCACCACAGTAACAAAGATTATCACACAATAAGCCCACCCAATTTCTCAATTCCCGAGTGATATAAGTGCAAGGCTTGTTGACACCCAGAGTTTGGTGTTACATCTCCTCACTTATGCAAGGCTCCACTCTTGTATGATTATTATGTACCGGTATTCATTTTCAAATAACATGGACCTATACAGTATTGCTTTAGTGGTACCATGTTCTGCATGTGACATAGTGAAGAAAAATCATCCCTAGGATCATTGCTGAAAGTATAGAAGTATCCAGGAATTTGATCAGTGTGTATCGAAGATACAGTCGTTGTTGCTTATTTTAAGGGCTGAGACATCGTGGTCATATATCCCCGTGTATTTGGGCGTGTGTGGAATGAGAGGGAGGTATCACTTGAGAAGAAATTGGGTGGGCTTATCATTTACATGGGTGGGCAAACTTTTAGTGGTCTCACAGAATTAAATAAAATTAAGGGCATTGTGATATGTCTATGAGTTAGGAACATCAAGGTTAACAGCCCTGGTTTTTAAGTCACACAGCCTTAATGCCATGCAGAGCGTAGTGAGGGGTTGCTAACCTCAATAGTTTGTCTCTGAAAGCAACACTATTTACAATTTTGATGGACTGGAGTACCTTGTCATTTCATGGGATTGTAGCTTTGGGTACACGACAATCCAAACTTCTCCAGAACTCTTCAGGAATAGCACAAAGTCCCATAGGTGAGGGAGCAAATGTTAAATCCGATTTGCATTGTAGCTTGTAATTAAAGCTCTTAATTCACTGTAAAGGGCTGCAGCTTAACAAATTACAGTTAATAAAACACATCAACTAACTTCAGTCAGGAAACCATTTACCTCCTAGGCTAAGTGGGGTTAGAAAACGGACACATTAAAGGAGACAATAGCTTCTCTAGGGTGGAGATTTAATGTTTGTTGGGCAATATTACCTAATCTCAGCCTAGCACTGCCCTCCTTGTGGTTTAAAACACTTCCTTTGAGAAATAAAGGCTACATACCCTATATATTGGCGTGTAGATTTGCCACGTTTGCCAGTAAATCCTCCTGATTACAGGCCTTTATCCAGTCATTATATCTGGATTAGGAATGAGGAATTTGTGAATTAATGGATAGGTGTTTGAGGGACTGACATCTCATGGATATTAAAACCAGAATTATTCGATGAAACGTGTGATATTTGTATTTACCGCTCCAATGCACGAGAAACCGGAATGCTGTTATGTCCAGTGTGACAAGAACTGCGCAATAAATTACCGCACAGATGTTGGTTTCCCACATTTCTGCCATTGGTTAAAATGCAAAATTATATTTCTGAGTTGATTTTAATAATTACAAACAATGTTTTCTTCAGACAAAATCGACAGGCCGCACTCAATGAATACGGGTAGACTGCTCTCTCGCGGATACATGGTGAACCGTCGCCGCCATGCGTGCGTGCGTGCGGTGCTTCCGGAACCGGCCGATTCAAAACCATGACGAAAAATTTACATGGTAAAGGCCTGATGTGTCCTTACTGTATGGTTACTATACTGTGTAAAGATTAAAGGTGACGGTAATTGTCTGTTCAGGTCATTGGCATATAGTGAGTACGACAATTAGAGTTAATTTACACAGGTTAGAAAGCGAATTGTAAACCATGTTACAGACAATTGGAATAATTATTCTTCCTTTATTGTTGGCAACAGCGATATGTACGAAACTGTTATCAATTCGAGCGATGATTACAAAATGCATATGTCTATGAATGGTATTCATGGAGGTCATGTTGTGTTAGTTGCCGCTGCTCAAGTTTACAAAATGGATATTGACATAATCACTAATAATAAAACTCTGCTATACTCTGGGGAAGGGTGGAACGGTCATCATGACGTCTTAAATACCGGTATCAGTGCTAACTCAGTTGAGAACGTGGATGCCAAGTCACTCGATTCAGTGGCTGATTCACAGTTTCAAACTAAGAGTGGGTTTGCGAGCAGTAAAACCCCAGGATCGTGTCGGAAGCGAACCTCAGAACCAGTTAGCCAGAGACAAAATGTGATAAGAATTAAAGGTGACGGAAATTGTCTGTTCAGGGCATTGGCATATTGTGTGTACAACAATCTGAGTTTATGTACAAAGGTTAGAAAACGAATTCTTCAACATGTTACAGACAATTGGAATAATCATTCCTCCTTTATTGTTGGCAACAGCGATATGTACGAAACTGCTATCAATACGACCGATGATTACAAAATGCATATGTCTATGAATGGTATTCATGGAGGTCATGTTGAGTTAGTTGCCGCTGCTCAAGTTTACAAAATGAATATTAACATAGTTACTAATAATAAAACGCATACTGTAAACGCCGAAAAAACGCACCAAATAGAATAATTTCCTTACTGTATTCTGGAGATGGCCGGAACGGTCACTATGACGTCCTAGATATCAGTGCTAACTCAGAGTCAAGTATGGTCGAAAACGTCAATACCAAGAAACAGAAACGAGCACTACGCGACTCAAATCGATATCAGAAACAGATTGTCACAAAACCGTTCTCAGCCACTTATCGATGTGCTATTTTTGATACTATTCCCTACTTAGAACCATTCTCAATTTGGAAGTCTGTGTAACATTTGTCACTACTGCTCAGCTGTATACTTTTCAAAAGAGAAAAATACAAGTGGTCACTTTTCTTTTTGTTGTAGCGATGGCAAAGTGAAACTTCCACCATACACAATACTTCCGGAAATTAAGCAGTTGTTTACGAATTGTGACGAAATCAGTAAAAATTTTAGGAAAAATGTTCGGCAGTATAATAATGCTATGTCGTTTGTATCCTTTGGTGCTACTGCTGAGCTACTACCGAGCCATGAGCCTTACTGTTTCAAAATCAAAGGTGTCATTCATCATAGAATTTCCCCTTTATATGCCAGAAAACAGGAAAATAGTTCATATGGCCAATTATACATCTTAGAATTTTCAGAGGCAAATGATTTAAGGCTACTGAATGATGCTAATCACGAACTGAGAGAAGATACCATCAGTCTTTTAAATCGTTTACTAGATCAGCACAATCCTTACGTACACTCTTATAAAACAATGCAACAGAAAGTAAGTGAAGAGAAAAAATCAGCTCTAAAAGAAAATCGTCGTCAAAAGGAATTGGTAATGCGTTTCTATCACTAACCTTCCTCAGATCCAAGACGTTATAATGACCCCCACACGTTCAGAAATTGTTGCTGTATTTGGAACTGATGATGGAGCTCCACCATCTCATCGGTACATTGCAGTATATGCGAGAGAAGGTGGCTTGAGGAACGTTGATTATGATAGTATGCACAGTGATCCTATATGTTATACCTTGATTTGGCCTTGCGGAGAGTCTGGTTGGCACATTTCAATGCCAACTGCTGGAGTGAGACAAATTAAAATACGTCATACTGTAACAATGCGTGAGTATATTCTGTACAGAATTGCCATTCGAGGTCTAGGAGCTGAGTTCGATTACAATCCCCTTATTAACGCTGGTAAATTGACTCAACAGCTATTCGTGGATTACTACTGTCGTATGGAAGGTGACCGGTGAAAATATATACGTCATCAACAAACGAAGTTGTGAGTTGATACATATGCCGGTTTAGCAGACGCCTTGCATGTAGGAGCAGAAATTAAAATCTCAGAGTTGGTCGTATTGTAGTTTTGCCATCTTCTTTTACAGGTAGCCCAAGGAAGATAATGCAAAATTACCAGGATGCGATGGCGATAGTGAGGAAGTTTGGAAAGCCAGATTTATTCATTACGTTCACCTCTAATGCGGGCTGGCCAGAAATACTTAACAGCATTCATCCTTGGGGAAGCCTCCGTGGCTTAGGCGGCAGCACGCCGGCCTCTCACCGCTGGGTCCGTGGTTCAAATCCCGGTCACTCCATGTGAGATCTGTGCTGGACAAAACGGAGGCAGACAGGTTTTTCTCCGGGTACTCCGGTTTTCCCTGTCAAAATTTCATTCCAGCAACACTCTCCACTATCATTTCATTTCATCTGACATTCATTTAATCATTGTCCCAGAGGAGTGCGTCAGGCCTCAGCAGCCGGCACAGTTCATATCCTCGCCGCTAGATGGGGGCTTCATTCATTCCATTCCTGACCCGGTCGGAGACTGGAAGCAGGCTGTGGATTTTTCATTCATCCTTGGGAAACGGCTAATAATAGGCCTGATATTGTAGTGAGAGTTTTCCATTGCAAAGTAAAGGAATTGCTACGATTGATTAATGTGAAGGAAATTTTCGGTAAAGTAAAAGCATATTTATATACAGTGGAATTTCAAAAACGAGGTCTCCCGCACATCCATTTACTATTAACATTAACGGAAGATAGTAAGTTTTGAGAAATTTCTGACATTGACAGTGTGGTGTCAGTCGAAATACCAGATCTCAAGGATGAAGCGCTATACGAGTTGGTAAGACGTCATATGGTACATGGTCCTTGCGGATCTTTGAATCCTTCTTCAGTCTGTATGAGAGATGGCGTATGTGAGAAAGATTTCCCTAAACAGTTTCAGGAAGAGACCAAAGATAACGCCAATGGTGATCCTTCGTATAGGAGAAGAAATAATGGACGGATTATTGTAAAAACAATTCGAGGCATTGGCATTAAAATCGATAGTCGATTCATTGTTCCCTACAATCCATTTCATTTGCTTTACTTTCAAGCTCATATTAATGTTGAAATATGCTCAAGTGTTCGGAGTGTTAAATACATCCACAAGTAGTATGTGTATAAAGGTCATGACTGCTGCCATGTTAAAAATGTCCTGAAGGTGAAACGGTGAACTACGATGAAATTACTTCTTTCCTAAATGCTAGATATATTGGTCCAACAGAAGCTGCATACAGGATATTTTCATTTCACATGCATGAACAGTCACATTCTATCGTGCGATTACCAGTTCACTTGTCAATCTTGCAAAATATCTATTTTAAAAATGATAACGCTCCTGTTATTTTACTTAAAGCACAGTTGCGCAACACGGAATTACAAGCGTGGTTCAAGTTAAATCAAGATTCGCAAGCTAGAAGTCCGTATATATATCCAGAAACACCAATCCATTACGTCTGGAATAAGAGCAACTGCCAGTGGCAAAAAAGAAAAAAATGTTTCAAAAACTATAGGCAGAATGTGTAATGTTTCGCCTACAGAAACAGAAATGTATTATTTACGCCTGTTATTGCTTCATATCATAGGTGCTACCTGCTTCCAGGATCTACGAACATACACAGCAGTTGTCTATTCTACTTTTAAAGAAACAGCTAAGGATCGAGGTTTGCTGATTGATGATTCTGAATGGCAGCGTTGTTTGGCAGAAGCGTCACGATTTCAGATGCCTTCTCAGTTACGACAACTGTTTTCTTATATATGTATCTTTCAGACCCCTTCAAATGTAAGACAGTTATGGGACATTTTCAAGAATTCATTATCAGAAGATTATCTGCAGTTTCACGAACCTAACATTGCATATCAGTTCACTCTTATACATATTTTCAATATATTAAAGCTCCATGGTCTTCCCATTACTTCTCTCGAATTGCCAGCTATTATTGATAATTTCCCTCGGACAAATTTACCAATGAACTATCCAAAACTTAATGAGGATCAATTAAGTCGGATGATAAACCAAGCAAATGAAAACCAAACGGCTATAATTACAGAAATTTTGGGGTTAGTACAAAACGGCAATGAAAGGATGAGTACCGGTAATGCATATTTCATTGACGGTCCAGGGGGCACCGGGAAAACATTTATTTGCCAATGCTTGATTCACAGTTGCACAAATTCGGGGTTAAATGTAGTTTCTGTTGCATGGACTGGTATTGCAGCAATGCTACTAACTCAGGGGCCCACTGTACACAGCCAGTTCATGTTACCTCTACATTTACATGAAGGTTCTGTATCAGGAATAAAAGTTAACAGCAAGGAAGCTTTTTATATTCGTTCAGCAATTATCATCTGGGATGAAGCCCCTAAGGCTAATAAGCACGCGTTGATGTGTGTAGATCGGCTGCTCAAGGACATCATGAATAACGACGTGCCTTTCGGAGGAAAAATTATCATCTTAGATGGAGATTTTAGGCAGGTATTGCCTGTTGTACCTCACGCATCTAGAGCAGCTTCAGTCCAAAAGTCAGTAAGGTTCTCTCCTTTGTGGCCACTAGCCTATTGAAATGAAAATCCACAGCCTGCTTCCAGTCTCCGACCGCGTCAGGAATGGAATGAATGATGCCCCCATCTAGCGGCGAGGATATGAACTGTGCCGGCTGCCGAGGCCTGACGCACTCCTCTGGGGCAATGATTAAATGAATGACCGATGAAATGAAATGATAGTGGAGAGTGTTGCTGGAATTAAATTTTGACAGGGAAAACCGGAGTACCCGGAGAAAAACCTGTCTGCCTCCGTTTTGTCCATCACAGATCTCACATGGAGAGACCGGGATTTGAACCACGGACCTAGCGGTGAGAGGCCGGCGTGCTGCCGCCTAAGCCACGGAGGCTTGGCCACTAGCCTATTCAGATTTTTTAAACTCAACAAAAATATGCGAGCGAATACAGATCAACGTGACTTTACAAACTTCTTGATACAAATTGGTAACGGTGAATACCCTCACGTCGATGGAGAAAATTAAGAATTAGTCGACTTACCACCCTCCATCATTTCAAAAACTGATATCACTGAAATATATGGAAACGAAGTTTCCACACTGAAAGATATTTCACGCTTTTCAAAAATTGCGATTTAGCACCTGAAAATGAACATTGTAAAGAAATCAATATCAAAGTTTTAGAGCTAATCCCAGGATCATCGAGAACTTACATCAGTGTGAATAATTTGATTACTGAAGATGAGAGTGAACTTCTACAGTTCCCAACAGAATTTTTAGACAGCATAGACACAAGTGGATTGCCACCTCATATCCTTCGACTAAAAGAAGGCTCAATTGTGATTTTGTTGAGAAATATTAATGTTACCCAAGGTCTGTTGAACGGTATTAGACTGTTGGTTTGGAAGATGCATGACAATTGCTTACATCTGGAAATTATTACTGGCGTAAATGTCGGAAACAATGTCCTACTTCCTCGCCTTGACCTTACGCCATCAGATTCTTCTATGCCGTTTTCCTTCAAAAGGAGGCAGTTTCCAGTACGTTTGGCTTTTTGTATAACTATCAATAAAGCTCAAGGTCAAACACTAGATCAAGTAGGCATTTATTTACCTCAACCGGTGTTTAACCACGGACAACTGTAAGTCGCACTATCGCGAGCAAAATCCTTTCATGACGTCAAAGTTCAAATAGAACCAAAAGGCAAGCGAACAGAAAATGTATGGAAGGAAGTACTATTAGAATGTTGAAACGAATGTTGCGGAGGATCACAGACCTCAGCAAACGGGCCACAGATTAAATAACAATTATACAAGTACGTCCAAATCCCTAATACGATAACTGTCTTGTGGTAATTGTAAAAAAGTGCTATTGTCCTACATCGGTGATTACTATCCTACATCCTGTTCTTTCATTCCCTCAGTTCTATAACTAAGATATACTCAATCAAATTTACAGTTTAATAAATATTAATTCCTTCGGTGTGAGTTATCTTTTCATTTCTCATCAATTGCCTTTACTTACTATTCTATCCGTAGTGGTGGAGGTGATAGCTGTCTTTACAGAGGTGCGCAAATTATTAGATTCGATGTCAGTTTTCCATAATTGCATTTTAACTTTTCACGGTTTAATGAACTAAGTATGTTGCAATGCGATGAAATTACTTCAAATGTTTAACCAAGACTCCTAATTATATTTTAATTTAAGAAACTCAAATTAAAATGATTTTTCAGAATTTCCACTACCATAGGAGCCTTGCAAATGCAAAATGCCACACGTTACGTTTTTATTACCCACTCTACTTTACGTGTGAATTTAGAGCAGAGGGATTTGGGGTCTTTTAACTGATGAACGCTATTGAACTATTCAAAGATTCATGAACTATTCATTGAAATCACCTGACTTAAATTCTAAAGTCAATGAAAAATTGAAAACGGACCCAGCTCACATATCCCTCGGAATCCAATAATCTGAAAGTTTCCAGACGCAATTCCTTATGGGAAAAGGTGTAATTCCACGGGAGAGGAAACACTACTAAGTAGGATAACAAAAGAAGTTGGTCAATAAAATGATTTTGAATAAAATAAATTATGACTAATTAATATTATTTTATTTAATTCTATTAATTTGCACACCTTTATAATTATGTTACCCAAGAGTTACGGTACATCTCTAAATTCAAATATAAGAGACCCATCTTTTATTTTAAATGTATACAATTGGTATCATAAGTAGACAGATCACCCAATTGTACCGCTGTAGCCTTAAATTTTGTGGATATCTCTATCTACTTAGTATAAAATGAAGTTCCAAATTGTTGGATGTAACGGGCAATCTCGAGAGCAACTTGATGGATTTTGATGCGGTTTTCTCCATTCTGTGAAGGATTTCTCGATTAAGATGAAGGATTAGGTAGAAAAAATTATTTATGACCTAAAGAAGCCGTGCAGTTACGATTTCAATGAATCGAGTTGAAAAAAACCTAACGTCTATGTGTCTTTTATGCTTACGCTGGGTAAACCGATAAAAATATCGATATACTTTGGGAATTGTTCAGCACGAAAAGTTCTGCAGGAAAGATCGCGACAGCTCCCACATCGACCACTGTAAGTGTCTTTACGTTTTCATTTCTTCAATCTCCATTCAGTGGAAATTTAAATTACTACCTTCAGAGTGAGTTTACGAGCTTGCCAGCGACCTATCACCCTACCTTCAGCCAGCATCAAACTGTCGGGTCGTGCCGAGTTAATACTTCAGAGATGATGATAATTGTTGATTTAAGGGGCCTAACATTTAGGTTATCGGCCCCTAATGGTCTGGGTGATAGCGAAAATGACCATGAAGTGGAAACAAGAACGACAATTAAGTGAGAAGGAAAATACTTACAAAAAGGAACTCAGATTGAAACTACTCACAAAATGAAGAACGGTAATACTTACAAAAGGGAATTTAGAACGAAAACACTCACAAAAGGAATAGATTGAAAAAGACGCACAAAATATAAGTTAGGTTCAAAATACGTACAGAATGCAATGTAGAGTCGAAATACTTTACTTACAAAATGCAAGTGAAATTCAAAATACTTACAAAATGCAAATGAAGTTGAAAATACGTACAAAATGCAATTGAGGTTCAAAATACTTACAAAATGCAATTGAAATTGAAAATGCTTACAAAATGCATCATGGTAGATTCAAACTACTCAATTGGATGGACAATACTTACAGAATGCAATTTAGATTGAAAATACTTACAAAATGTCATTTACATGCAAAATACCCACAAAATGCAATTAAGAATCAAAATCCCTGCAAAATGACCACCATACAAAATTCAATTTACATTCAAAATACGTGCAAAAAGCGGTTTAGGTTGAAAATACAAAATGCAATTGAAATTCAAAATACACACAAAAGTCCCATCCCCTATATTGAAAGACTTGCTAAAAGGCAATTTAGATGGTCGATCCTTAAAAAATGCAATCGAGGTTGAAAACACTAGCAAAATGCAATTTACTGTAGATCGAAAAGACTTACAAAATGCAACGTAGACTGAAAAAAACTACAAAATGGAGTGTGGATGCAAAAGAAATCGCTAAATGGAATTTAGATAGACGGGAGCCAATTAACAAAAACAGTGCGGGATCTTAAAGAGAAAAGGAAATATAATGAAAAGAAAACAAGAGGTCTGACCCCTCGAAGAAGGAGGGATCAGGAAATATGAGACAGGGGCCAATTAAGGCAGCAAAGTGAAAGGCTCCCTAGGCCTCGGATACCCTAATACCGTCGGGGTCGGAAAAGAACAAGAGTTGATCAAGGGATGTCGACAGGAAAGAAGAAGGAGAGGAGCCCGGCACAAGTAAGTGGAAGCAATGCAGGACTCAGCTGGGGTCCCGTGGTCGCCAACTCACGTACTTCAGAGAAGAGTATAGATTATGTGTTTGGAGTTAGTTGTTCACCTCGGCTTTTCAGAATTGCGTCTGGAACCTGACGTCCATGCGCCTTTTAAGCTTACGCTGGGTAAATAGTGGCACACACACACAGAGGATATTTGATCTCATAAGTCTACTTCATCATTTACCCAATAGCGACGGTACCGTAAATGTCTGTTCAGGTCACTAGCATGAACACATGCAAATGTCATATGGACAGGATTGTAGGATTGGTGAAGTGAATGCTGCGGAGCAGCACGGGTCTTCTAGTATTGTTATTATTATTATTATTTTTATAATCATCGGAATGGAACAGTGTACTAGTTTTTGAAGTGCAATATGGCGCCGTTATATCCTTAATGTCATTGTTAGTACTACTTGACAATGTAATATTTTCTGTGATTAAAACAACTCAGTCATTTATTTTTTCATAACAAATGTATTCACACAATGTTCTCTATTTACACAAGTACATCACAAAAATAGATATTTAAGAAAAAGAAGAAGAGCTGGAAAGTGTGGAAAATAAAAAGGACAGAAGAACGAAGAATGAGATTTGTAGAAACTAAACCTCTATGGAGATCAAATTGGCAGGTGAAAAGCTGAAGGAAGTAGGAGACTTCTGTTACTTAGGAAGCAGAATAACTAGTGATGGACGAAGCAAAGAGGATATAAAAAGTAGGTTGGCTCAGGCAAGGAAAGCCTGTCTACAAAAAAGGAATCTGTTGACATCGAATATAGATTTAGGTATTAGGAAGTCATTTTTGAAAGCCTTTGTCTGGAGCGTGGCGCTGTATGGAAGTGAAATTTGGACTATTGGTGCAGCAGAAAAGAGGAGAATTGAAGCATTTGAAATGTGGTGTTACAGGAGAATGATGAAGATCAGATGGGTAGATAGGGTTACAAACGAAGAGGTATTAAGGCGAGTGGGAGAGGAGAGATGTTTCTGGCGACTGCTAATGAAGAGAAGAGATAGGTTGGTAGGACACATACTAAGACACCCAGGAATAGCAAGCTTAGTTATGGAAGGAAGGGTCGAGGACAAGAACTGTAGGGGTAGACCAAGGTTAGAATATGTTAAACAGATTGCCTCGGATGTAGGGTGTGGTAGCTATGTAGAGATGAAACGATTAGCTCAGGACAGGGAGGCATGGAGGGCTGCATCAAACCAGTCAAAAGACTGAAGACTCAAACAACAACAAACGAATTTGCCAGAAAGTAGAGGCTGAAGAGAAGAGAAAAAGTTGGGAGGTATTCAAACAGGAAATAAAAGATGAATATCAGTGTGGAAATAAATTATTGTTTAATCAAGAATAAAGGAAGGAACCTGTGAACCCTGGATTTGTGTAAAACAAAGAAGGAATGATATTGAAGGAACCCGAAGAGATTAAAAACCGATGGAGAGAATATTTTCATGGACTGCTATATGTGAGGAGTTTACTGTACACAGAAATTATTGAAGTTCAAGAAGAAAAAGGAAGCCTTCGTGGCTTAGGCGGCAGCACGCCGGCCTCTACCGCTGGGTCCGTGGTTCAAATCCCGGTCACTCCATGTAAGATCTGTGCTGGACAAAACGGAGGCAGAAAGGTTTATCACCGGGTACTCCGGTTTTCTCTGTCACAATTTCATTCCAGCAACACTCTCCACTATCATTTCATTTCATCTGTCAGAGGTGTGCGACAGGCTTCGGCAGCCGGCACAGTTAGATGGGGCTTTCATTCATTCCATTCCTGGCCCGGTCGGCCGACTGGACACAGGCTGATGATTTTCAAGAAGAAGAAAAAGAAATGGAGGCAGATATTACAGTGGCAGACGTGGAATTGGCCATTAAGAAGATGAAAATGGGAAAAGCTGTGGGAGTATACGAAGTAGACGTGGAAATGCTAGAGGCTGCAGGACCCATTGGAATATACTGGACTTTCAGGGTACTTGTCGCGCCCCTTCGAAAACCTGGTTGGTTCCAGTAGGTTGCGTGACTCTGGCAACCATTAACAAGAATGGCTAACCAGGCGAGTTGAATACTCGGTATGTGGATTTGAGCCTCGTGGTACAGAGGGGAGGGACTGGTAAATACTACAGGGTGGCGAACAAAATACTGAAGAAAAAATGTCCATGGTTGATAACAACTAAAGAAAACAAAATGTATTAAATAAAAGGAAATACAAGTGGAAACACAAGAATATGTGACATAAAAGAGCACTCCTAATCCTACCTATGCCCCACATGGTGAATGAGACGCCAACGGTCACGTTCGGTGAAAAAAAAAAATGAAAATAATTGACACTGAAGGATATTCCTTGGGGCCAAGGAATATAGTTTGCCCAGGCATGGGCTGAAGTTAAACAAGACGCCTAAATAAAACTTAAAATGCCCTCCGGCAACACGAGGAAAGCCATGAGGCTTCGAGAAAATTCGAATTAACGAACGGAAACTCAGAAGGAGAAATTAAGTATAACAGCTTCGTCACAAACACAAGATATCACCGAAGTACTATGCAGCGTAGAACAGAAGAATAAAACTAGAAGTGAAAAATGAAAATAATCAAAAGGCATAACTAAAGCCTTAGAGCGGGAGCTCATATCAACACGTCTTTACATGACCGCTGCCAACGCACGAGAGCCTATTACTTTCGACTGCCCACCACGAGGCAAGCCGTTAGCAACAGCCCATGTTCTCGACAATGCAGGCCATTGTCGTCCTCACTTAGGAACCTTCCAAAAAATATATATAATTACATGACAACAAGAACTTAAATTAAAATCAGCAATTAACATAGCATTCACACGCAAAATAATAATAATAATAATAAGGTCTGATTGCAGAGCAAAGTTATTGGCCTTCTATAAGGCAAGGACTGAAGAATGGAGTCTAACGGTTAGTCAGTTCAAAAATATTAGTTTAGAGACTAGATTCGAAGTTTGAGTAGAACACAGCTCTCTCATGACGACACCATGAGTATTGTAATGATTCTCTAGACACGAAAAATAGTTAAACACAGATCGCCGTTTTTTTTTTAAATCAGAGCAGAATGTTACCTGAGTCCAACAGACAGGCCATGTGGCCTGGAAAAGGCCGAGCTCCGAGAGCTCGCCCGCAGACACACCTATTCGTTACATCTTTCAAGCAGGTAGTGGGAAGAAGCGTGCTACCACAGTACGCTCGTTGGCGGGCAATAAGTGTGTCGCGCGCTCCTCGCGGAGAAATATCGAAATGGACGCTGCCAACTTTAGCAGGTCCCCACAGTCACAGTTTGCCACACGCTGGTCTAGCCAGATGGTAATTTGAGTTGGCAGGCCTGAGCTAGGCTTACCCATAGTGCAAGTTGTTAACGTGGGAGCACACCATTGGTCTCTTTCAAACAACCGGGCCAATAGCGCCCAAGAAGACCGCCAAGAGTTAGTCTCGCCTGGCAAAAGGTCACCACCTTCGCCTGGCCGGAACAGTCCACTCGCCGAGAGAAAGGGAGGGCGGCATTCAGCCGCGGGACATTCAAATGTGCCCTCCAGAAATACACGAAGTTCTGTAGAAAGGCTGCCGGGGGAGCTGGCGGCAGGGGAGGAAATGTGTGCCAGACTTTAGGGTGGCACAGCACTCAAGAGTGTGTGGAGAGCAGGATTGTTAGAAAGTGATTATTATACCAATATCCAAGAAAGGGGACAAGAATGTGTATGGAAACTGCCGAGGAATTACTATAATCTCCCATGCTGCCAAGATCATGGAAAGAGTACTAGAGGAACGAATCCGAAAAGAGGTCGAAAGCCAAATTCAAGAGGAACAGTTTGGATTCAGTAGGAGAAGATGAACAGTGGAACCTATTTTTGTTGTAAGACAAACTATGGAAATCAATTGGTAATATGGAAAAGACATGATAATTACCTTCATTGACTTAGAAAAGACTTAGTGTCATAGAGACAGATTTTGGGAAAACCTGAAACAGAGAGGTATTGGAGAAGAATTAATACAAATTATAAAAGCAACGCACATTAATTGTTGCAGTTATGTCAAGGTTCAAGTATGTAAAGCAGGATGGTTTGAAATTGAACATGGATTAAAACAAGGGAGTGTACTTTCACAATTGCTATCAATAATGGTGATGGATGATATGCTAACGGCATAGGTACACAGGCACAAGAATGAACATAATCCCTTTTGATAATGATGTTCTGATTTGGAGAGATAATGAGAATGTGGATGTACCAAAGGAAAATACTGATAAATGGAGAGTGAAAATAAGTTTAGAGATACGTAAGACAATGGTAATGACGAGAGGAAAGAAAGAAGTAAGAGGGATTGTTAAATAGGAGATTTAGATCTGGAAGTAGTGGAGCACATCAAACATTTGGAAAGTGAAATGGAGATTAACAAGAGAATGCAATGTGGGAGTGTTTTCTATCATCAGATTCGGGGTTTAATTTGGGATAAAGACATGCCACTGAAGGTTAAAGGGGTGATGTATCAGAACTATTACTTACCAATTATGACGCATGAAGCAGAAACCTGGCCTATGCTCAGGAGAGATGAAGGTAGGATTCAGACAGCCGAAATTTAATTCCTGAGGAGTATGGTAAGACTAGAAGAGACAGAGTGAGAAATGAAGACATCGAAAGGAAATAAATGTACAGAAGTTGAATGATAATTTAGAGTACAACAGATTGAGATGAATGATGATAGAATGCCGAAACAACTGATGGAGAGATGTTGACTGGTAAGAGAGGTCGAGGAAAACCTAGAATATACAGATAGAGTTAAGTGGAAGGACAACATATTTGCTCCGACCCAGCTTAGGCTGGGAAACGGAAAATGTTTAGTAATTTTATTAAATGCAGGGGCATACATTTATAGAATAAACCTCACACAACTCTATTGGAACGCAAGAAAGCTGATGGATTGGAATCCGGGCTAGCCATAGGAAACAACAACAACAACAACAACATTTATAGAATAGTAAATATTACTTGAAAAGATAGATTGCTATGATTAGACAGTTTATAGCTATTTTCACTCCACTTGTGCAAAGATGTTACTCTCGTTTCGTCGACGCACGTTTAGTCAGTCAACTGTTTTAAATGTCATTTGTTAATGCAAACGAGCTATCTGCTATAGACTTGTCTTGTTGATTAATTGACATTTCATGGAGGGAGACAGCTAGTGGCGGGAAGTATGGCTATCACCGACCCCGTAGGCAGTCGACAGTACAAACCGAGGACTTAGGGGGCTTGGCCACTTTGTGTACCTGGGTATACAGTACTTTGTATACACATAATAAACATTTATTGCAGCCAATGGCCAAAGAACATAAATACTAACTTAATACCTAAATACATTAATAATAAAGTTAAAATTGCGTGCAATGTGCATGTTATAACTAATTATTCATCCAAACAGAACTGTGTTAGTGTCTCCCTCCTGTCTGGACACTTCAGCACATGATAACGTTCACAGAGATTGTTGCATCGCTTACACACGCATTCTGAGCACGGTGTGTGATACGATTTAGTGAAACATAGGCGGTGATGGAAACCGTGTACTGCTAATCGGGTCACCAGGTGACGCAGCTCATAGTTTGCTTGTGTCCAATCTTGTGTCATCATAGCATCTGTAATGAAAAAGTCATCCCAAATGTCGTTTCGTTTGTTTTGTAATATTTGGAGCGTTAAATCATAAGCTCTTGTATTTGGAAGAGACATTTGCAGTCTAATATCCTCTATAAAGTAGCTTTCTTTCACCAGAATGTATGTTAACCTTGATGGTGCTGTTATGCTTATGCTTAGTACCCTCTTCATGTAACGGGCCTTGATCTTTTCTAAAATTGATAGATCTCCAATTTGAAGAGTATCCCAAATCACATGACTACGAGTTTTACTACATCTTAATTCGTTGTGTTCACGACGGTTGTCACGCTGATACTTCAAGTCTTCATACTTGTACAGTCTTGGCTATCGAAGATAGCGGGAGTTGTAAATAATTTTCCTACGAGGATATCTAAGAGCCTTAAATGAGGTGGTCGTTTAGTATGCGAATATTATGCAAGACCAGTTTATGTGAATTTTCAAAAACGCGTGATATTAACTAGACCACGATATTTAATTCATTTGGTTTACAATAGTAAATCAGCTATTGAAGAAGTTGATTTAAAGTCTAGGATTGGAACCAACGGATCACCTACCTCATATGTCACCACCACGGACACAAGAAGCAGATAATGTGAGTAACTGGTTCACATCTATAGCACGCAAATTCAACCTGACCATTATTTTTTGATACGGAAACCTTTAATGTTTGTAATAAGTGATTTTCTTTAGGACCGTAACTTTGGTGTTTTGCTCCTTGCTTTGAGGTAGGAGAGTTCGTGTTCTCCCATGGGACTAGCTGGCACATATGGTAATTTTTCCCATATATTTATATATTTAAATGAAAAATTGGATGGCGCTCAACAAATTGAAATACATTCATAACTGTTCCGGTACGGAAAATGTTTATGTGTAACAGAGGTACCGTTACATTATATCCAGAGAAACTTGATAAACAAAACGAGGAATAAACTATATTATTATATTTTTTAAACTGATAGCCTATTTACACCTGGAATATATTAGATCTTACTACCTATGTATCACAAAGTTTGAACACACGCATACTTTATCTCTAATACAATGTATTTGTCTTAAACACCCACACTCAATATGGCCAACGACGAACAATAGAATAACAAGTCTTAACATTTAATATTAAAATGCATCCAATTATGGTTTCACTGTATCTAATACTGTAATAGCTCTGCTATATTTTGTCAACTCTTAAAACGTTTATACAAAATCATCTTTGTGCAATAACCATGGCAATGGAGAAAGATATTCGTATTCTATAAAAATGAAACAGTGGGAACTGATGACTTGTTAGAGAAGTTGACTGAATGCGGCAAAATGCGAATGCCTCTGTTCGTGAACAGTTACTAAAAGAAACAAAGCTGAAAAAAAAACAGGAAAAAAGTACGAAGAAGTGAAAGGTTCATGTAACAGAGACGTCTAAATGACAATTAACAATCCACGGATGATTCGGGAGTCCTCTCTTGATGCGTGATAATGAAAAAGAAGAAGAATCCAAGAAACTCATGTTAGAAGAAGTGTACATTCTCTTATCAGGGAACGTCGTGAACGTGAAATCCTGTTAGCGCAAAAGCGTTGCATCGATATAGCTCAGATCGCAAGGAAAACATCTACGACGACATTTCATCCCTGAATTCACTTGAGCCATCTGTGGAGAGGATGAAATTGTTCGCAATGAAGTATACACGCCTCACTTGGTGCAGCACAGGTCTTGCCTAATTCTCATATGTTTCCAACCAATAGCAGTACATCAACTAGCCTATTTGTCAATAACCTACCTACGGTGAGATGATCTACGTAGGATACAGCTCGAGTCCAAGCTCCGTGAACCTGAAAGGAATGTGGATCGCGGATGATAAGGAGTGATGGTGACGAGTGTTGAGGTTTCCCGGTCCGTGCGTAGTAACAGAACCAAACATTGGTCGGTGACTCACTCACTCATTCACAACATCACAGTTGTTTAGGTAACGGCCCTTTGCTAGCAGTATTGGAATAGACAGGCATTCCAGATAACACGTTGGGCTGCTGACAGGGCCGGATTTAAGAGTATTCCGCTATAGGTTCAAGTCCATTTGCCGCCACCTCTATAGTTCATATTTGCTTAATACAATCATTTTATTCACCAAAAGGAGAGTTCGTTGGCGTTTTCATATTTATTACACATAAAGTTCACTTAGTTTAGATAAAACTACAATTTTAATTGTTTACGTAATAAATTATGTAAATTAGTTATCTACTTGTTGTTGTTTTTTCTTTACTTACTTCTTCTAAGATTCGTTAAATAATGAAATGGGTTTCGAACTTTATTAATTAATTATTAATTAATCCGTTCTTGGAGATCAGTGAACACTATTTAACACATATTTTGATTTTTTAATGCCAAGGACTATCATCTGCGTAATTGAATAACTGTGTTCAATTTGATTTAAGTTGTCCTACACGGTTAAATGAAATTACACAAAATATAGTTAATTACTCACCCCACGTAATCTTAATGCTCAAATTTACAGAGCTCTCTGAGGAGATTTCTTAACGGCAAACTTGTCAATAATGTCCGCACATGAAAGTTTTTTTGTTATATTTGATCACTTTCGTGATACTTTCAGTGTTTAGCTTGGCCCATTTGTCGGTCAAATTTTATTTCTTGTTACCGAGATCCCCGAATGGTAATTATTTCTTTACAAATGTATTAATTGCTTAAACCATATGCATATTCTTGTTATCAATCACTTATTCATAGATATTATAGTTCTCACCTTGAGTGTTCCAGTCGCTCGCTACCTCAAGCGTCCTCACTCCCGACATACAGGGCATCTACTGGTTGATCCACTGTCCGCTGAGTAGTGTCGACTGACGTCACCCTGACTTTCGTTCGACCAATGGCAGGTCTTTGTCCAGTCGGGCGATCTCCAGCTTCGAGATGGTTCCATGATCCCTATTTAAGACGCCACTTGCTGGCGTTCTTCACCACTTCTGATCAATCATCACTTCTGATTACTTCAACCTGCTGGTCACCGCTACTGCATCTCATGACACCATCGCTAGTCTCTACGCTACCTAGCAGTTACGTCACGAGATCTGCACCATGACGTATTACTCAAGATGGCAAGATTAATTGCCAGCTGTTGTACTCTTCACCTTCACCTTAGATGGGATACTTTGAATCGTCTTTCGAAATACTGCTGGATCATCACTTGGAAGCTATAAATGTCATTCCTTCGCAAGAAAAGAAGAGAGAGTTGACATTTTATCAATGGTGCACATATCTCTAGGCCATGTACGCCTCCTTCTGAAGAAACCGTGAGGACTTTTAAATCAACGTTTGCTAGCTGGAACTTTTAAGGAGCTGGCTCTTCAAAGATAAGTTCAAATTTTATGAAGAGTTTATATCATACCAGTTATTTTACACTCTTAATCATTTTTATGGTTCTCTCTTTTTATAAAGTGCATCCCTTTTTTTATGTTAAGCTCAACTTCTCTCCAATCAAGCAAGCTTGTTTCATTGACCTTTCTTTAATCTGGGTTTCTGTCATCAGGCCCTCACACTTTGCTACATTTATAATTGTTCATTTCTGTGATAAGCACTTAAGTGCAATTTGTTTATTGGTTATAAATTTATTATTAGAAATAAAAATTGTTAATGTATTGCTACCTACATTGGTTTTCTAGTCACGTATTTCATGCCCACTACCCCGCACCGCTTCAGTCTAATTTTCTTGACCACAGTAGTTATTTTGTCCAGGCTTTCGCCTGATGCGTTTCGTTCTCCCGTATGGGGAAGTTTTAGGGCAGAACGTTTTCTCCATAAATTTTGGTGCCGAAACCCGGGAAACATATCTGTTGCACCCTGGATCCCTATATAAGTTTCATATTTTGGATTTACATTAACAATTTTTGTTCATTGTGTTTCAACACTAATTCACATTGTACGTTTCAGCTTGAGGCGCAAGTTCAGCAGAGGAGGAGAGAAACGTAAGCTAAGCCGGTTTCTTCCGCATCAGACTAAACCTTACTACCTAGCAAGCTGTCATCCTCTGACTTCCAGTACTCGAAGTCACAATATTGACGTGAGTAACAAACAACTTTTGACATGCCTAACCTTGATGAAAAACTCAGCAACGCCAGAGCCTCTTGTAAGGGCAAGCTCACACGGTTTCGTACTTTCTTAACGGAGCTCGAACCCCAAGAGCGTAATCTTGACATAATTTCGCAGAGGCTTAAGAATTATGAACAAGCCTTTGTGAAATATGATGAGATACAATGCAGTATAGAAACTCAGCATCCGGACCAGCAAAGTGATAGGTTGGAAGTTGAAAAATTATACTATCAGGGATTTTCTGAAGCTAAACAGCTTATTAGGGCTTTAACTTTAAAAGAAAAACAAGAAGATCAAACTTCTGCAGCATCTTCTACATCTTCTTCACGCATTATATTACCCAAATTAGAAATACCCAAATTCACTGGTAAAGACATAGAATGGGAACCATTTTTTGAATTATTCAATTCTTTAGTACATGAGAATACTTCTATACCAGTAATACAAAAATTTCACTACTTGCGTCTGGCAGTTCAAGGCAACGCACTTAACCTGATTCAAGCACTTTTTTTGACCAGTGATAATTATGAAGTTGCTCTGAATCTTCTTAAGGATAGATATGGGAACATTCGTTTATCTATTCAACGCCATATACAAAGCTTATTCGAGTTACCTAACGTGCAAGCAGATAACAGTTTATCACTTCGTAAGTTGATTGACACTGCAGAGCTACACGTCAGAGCATTGTCCAATTTAAACCAACCTGTAAATCACTGGGATTTATTTCTAGTTCACCTCATTTCTGCAAGATTGGATGCAAATACATTAAAAGCCTGGGAAACAGAACTTTCCCAGAATTTGCAATGCACTTATGAGGCGATTATTAACTTTTTGAAGGCCAGAAGCCAAGTCTTTTCCGCCATAGCTAATCAAAAAACTAGTAGTTCAGATTCAAAAGCCTTCTCAAAAGATAAGGTTAGCAGTTCTAATCAAAGAATTTTAAGATTACAGGCTCTTCCTGTTGATGCTCGGTCACCTAACCAAATGCAAACGTGCGGTCTGTGTCAGCAATCGCATACTTTATACAATTGTGATGAATTTAAATCTTTATCAGTAGATGAAAGACGAAAGTTCATTACGAACAAAAAACATTGTTTCAACTGTTTGTCAGGAACGCATATGTTAAACAATTACCGTTCACAACGTTTATGCTTTCATTGTAAGGCTAGACACCATTCCATTTTGCACAGACATGAAAGATCATGGTTATCAGGACCAAGCAGTTCCAATACCAAGTCTAATTCTGAGACTTCTCAAAATAGTGCGCAGTCGTATGCTCAAAGTTCTACCTCGCTTGGCAAAGTCCAGGTTTTATTATCTACCGTGCAGGTTCTATTGAAAAATTCTCACGGAAAATGGGTATCTGTCAGGGGATTATTGGACAATGCCGCTACCAACAATTTTATTAATGAATCGTTGGTACAAAAGTTAGGCCTCCCAAAACATCCTACCTCAATAGAGGTTACAGGAATAAACTGCTCTAAATCGCAATCCTTAAGCTTTGCTAAAGTGGATCTGAAGGACTCTAATAATCTTGGTACGCAGTTGCAATTAGATTGTTTGATTATCAAGTCTATAGGCAACAATATTCCTGGCACTTCTTATCCTATTCAAAGTTGGAATATCCCGAATTTTGTCCAGCTAGCTGACCCTCATTTCAACAGAGCTTCGCCCGTAGAGCTTCTTTTCAGCTCAAGCGTATTTTGGCAATGTCTTCATTCCAATAAAGTAAAAATTGCTCCTAATGTTTTCTTCCGCGAAACTGATTTTGGTTGGATTGCTACTGGCCAAATATACCGTAATCCTATTCAAACTGTATCGAATTGTTATTTTGTTGGTACCGATTTGAGTCAAGAGCTAACCAAGTTCTGGGATCTTGAGAATGTTCAGGCTACTTCTTCGTCTTCTAACGAAATTTGTGAAAAGTTATACAAGGAAACCACTGTCCGTACTGCTGAAGGCAGATTTATAGTAACTCTTCCACGTATTCCCAATCCTCCCGCCATTACGGGCTCGCATTCCAGAGCACTTAGGGCACTATTTGCTATTGAAAATCGGTTCAAACAAGATGCTTCTGTCAAAACTCAGTATGCTTCCTTTATGGAGGAATACGAATCATCCAATCACATGGAGGTAATTTCTAAATCAGAAGAAATTGACCATCCTTTAAATGAAATAGTTTATCTAAATCATCACCCGGTATGGAAAAATTCCTTAACACAAGACAATATAAGAGTAGTTTTCAAAGGCTCATCACCAGATTCCAATGGAATCTCTTTAAATGATACCCTGCAATGTGGTCCCGCGATTCAAACAGATCTCACCTCTGTTTTGCTTAATTTTCGAAGGTTTCCTATTGCTGTAATCTCAGATATTAAGCAGATGTACCGGCAGATTCTCGTAAATTCTGAGCAGCAAGATCTGCAAAGAATATTGTGGCGCGATGAGAGTTCCAAACCCATAAAGATATTTAGATTAAAGACTGTGACATATGGCCTTCAGCCTTCAGCCTTTCTTGCGATTCGGTCTCTCCACATGTTAGCCGAGCAAGATGGTCATCTGTATCATCCTTTGGCCTCTGAGTCATTAAAAACGGCATTTTATGTTGACGATTTCTTGTGCTCTTTCCCTAATATTTCTGAAGCACTCCTTGTGTGTGAAGATTTGAAGTCCCTGCTCCGAGGAGGTGGTTTTCCGCTCCATAAATGGACTTCAAATTCCACTGAATTTATATCAAAATTTTCATCAGAGGTCCCAGTTGATGAATTTGTTGCCATTCCTACTGATGAAGCAGCCGTAAAAGCATTGGGTGTTTTGTGGTGTCCTTCTTCTGATACCTTCTCTTATCAGGTACATCTGTCAGAATCTCCCCCTGTAACTAAGAGACAAGTTCTGTCAGAAATCGCAAAGATCTTTGATCCTTTGCAATATATTGCTCCTATAGTTATTGTTGCAAAAATGTTCTTGCAAAAGCTTTGGTCATTAAAATCAGACTGGGATGAAAATCTCCCCCTTCCTCTTGTAGAAGAATGGTTAGAGTATCGCAGCAGTTTGCTGGATCTCTCCAAGGTTTCTATACCCCGCCCTTTAATTTCTAATCCCTTATACCAGCAGTATGACCTGCATGTATTTTCTGATAGTTCAGAACGGGCTTATGGCTGTTGTGCATACATAGTAGGACGTTCCTCAGCCACTTTCCCTGGATTTTCTAATTTAGTGTGCGCTAAATCAAAAGTTGCTCCACTTAAAACGGTATCATTGCCGAGATTAGAATTATGCTCTGCTTTAATGGCAACAGAATTAGCTACTAAACTAAATGTCAGTTTAAAGTTAAAATTTTCCCGCACATTTTTTGGAGCGATTCTTCTATTGTATTAGCTTGGATTTCCAAGCCTTCTTCTCATTGGAATACCTTTGTGGCAAATCGCGTTTCTAAGATTCATGAAGTCTCTCATTCTGAACAATGGAGACATGTTCCTAGCCGTGAAAACCCCGCGGATATAATATCACGTGGTTGCACGCCTAAAAAATTGATTTCTTCAGACCTGTACTGGAATGGTCCTCCTTGGCTAAGTCAGGAATCATCTTGCTGGCCTCGCTTAGCTAATCAATTTGCAGAAGAAATACCTGATGCCCGTAATGACCCTGTCGCGTCGCATCTTACTTCTACTTTTACTAGCCTTTTTCATAGATACTCTTCATTTGATAAATTGATTCGTGTAGTGTCTTATATCTTCCGATGGAAATATTTAGTAATTGATCAACCATTGAAGCCTCAACCCTTTCTCTCCAGAGTAGAGTTAGAATTTGCTACTTGCAAGATTTTGTTACTTGTTCAGCAGGAAGTATTTGCTCCTGAAAAGCAAGCTCTTATAAGTGGTAAAGATTTACCCAAGTCTAGCAGGCTTTCACCACTCATTCCTTTTCTAGACCAGGACGGCATAATACGTGTGGGTGGAAGATTAGCTATGTCTAGTTGTGAGGATGGGAAAAAGCATCCCATCATCCTTCCTTCAAAGCATCCTATCACTACCCTTATAATAAAAAAAGGTTCATTATAAACACCTTCATGCTGGCACTCGCACCTTGCTCTGTCTAATTCGTGAACTCTACTGGATCATCAATGGCGTTCATGAGGTTTCTTCTGTTGTCAAAAAGTGAATACCTTGCTTTAAGGTTAAACCACGGCCCGCCACACAGATTATGGGTAATTTACCTCCATTTCGTTCAGAACCTAGTAAGCCCTTCGCTCTTACTGGGATCGATTACGCTGGTCCTTACGTATATCAGACCAATCCCTCTTCATCTAAGCGCAAAATCTTAGGTAAACTTTACATCTCGTTATTTGTATGTATGGTGACGGGAGCTATCCACCTTGAGTTGGTTACGAATGCTTCTGTATCCTACTTTTTGGCCGCCTTTTCTAGATTTGCTGCTAGACGGGGTGTTCCATCTAAAGTTTTTTCAGATAATGCAAACATTTTTGTAAGCGCTTCTGATCTCTGGAAAAAGGTGTTAAGCTCCCCTTCTGCTAAAGAAAAAATTTCCAACTTTTCCTATTCTAAAGGTTTCAAATGGCATTTCACCCCGCCTTATGCTCCCCATCATGGGGGCCGATGGGAGTCCTGCATCAAACTTACTAAAAGACAGCTTAAGAAAACTCTTGGTCCTACCATACTTTCTTATGAGGAATTCAACTCTTTAATTATTCAACTCGAAGGTATTGTAAATTCCAGACCTCTGACCCCTCTTTCAAACGATCCTAAGGATCTTTTACCTTTAACACCCAGTCACTTCCTGATTGGCTGTTCGCTTGCTGCTACTCCGCCTTTGCTGGTTCGACGCTGTGATCCTAACTTACCTATCTTTTGGAGAAAAGTAGAATCTTTGCGCTGTTCTTTTTGGCGCCGATGGAAGTTAGAATATCTCAGCTTGCTAAATAGGCGTGAGAAATGGCGGCTTCCTCAACCAGATGTACGAGTGGGGGACATGGTTCTTCTTCGAGACCCATCTCCGCCTCTCGTGTGGAACCTAGGCAGAGTTATTCACTGCCACTTTGGCCGTGATAAAAGCGTCAGAGTTGTTGATGTTTTAACTAGTAAAGGTCTTTATACTAGACCCATCTCTGCTATCTCTGTTTTGCCTTTCGAGTCTTAGTTTCTCCTCGTCTGTTATCCATGTTTTGCTTTGACTGATTCTTTTGTTTGTTTTCATTCGGAGTTCTCGGAGCATGATCACTTTCGTGATACTTTCAGTGTTTAGCTTGGCCCATTTGTCGGTCAAATTTTATTTCTTGTTACCGAGATCCCCGAATGGTAATTATTTCTTTACAAATGTATTAATTGCTTAAACCATATGCATATTCTTGTTATCAATCACTTATTCATAGATATTATAGCTCTCACCTTGAGTGTTCCAGTCGCTCGCTACCTCAAGCGTCCTCACTCCCGACATACAGGGCATCTACTGGTTGATCCACTGTCCGCTGAGTAGTGTCGACTGACGTCACCCTGACTTTCGTTCGACCAATGGCAGGTCTTTGTCCAGTCGGGCGATCTCCAGCTTCGAGATGGTTCCATGATCCCTATTTAAGACGCCACTTGCTGGCGTTCTTCACCACTTCTGATCAATCATCACTTCTGATTACTTCAACCTGCTGGTCACCGCTACTGCATCTCATGACACCATCGCTAGTCTCTACGCTACCTAGCAGTTACGTCACGAGATCTGCACCATGACGTATTACTCAAGATGGCAAGATTAATTGCCAGCTGTTGTACTCTTCACCTTCACCTTAGATGGGATACTTTGAATCGTCTTTCGAAATACTGCTGGATCATCACTTGGAAGCTATAAATGTCATTCCTTCGCAAGAAAAGAAGAGAGAGTTGACATTTTATCAATGGTGCACATATCTCTAGGCCATGTACGCCTCCTTCTGAAGAAACCGTGAGGACTTTTAAATCAACGTTTGCTAGCTGGAACTTTTAAGGAGCTGGCTCTTCAAAGATAAGTTCAAATTTTATGAAGAGTTTATATCATACCAGTTATTTTACACTCTTAATCATTTTTATGGTTCTCTCTTTTTATAAAGTGCATCCCTTTTTTTATGTTAAGCTCAACTTCTCTCCAATCAAGCAAGCTTGTTTCATTGACCTTTCTTTAATCTGGGTTTCTGTCATCAGGCCCTCACACTTTGCTACATTTATAATTGTTCATTTCTGTGATAAGCACTTAAGTGCAATTTGTTTATTGGTTATAAATTTATTATTAGAAATAAAAATTGTTAATGTATTGCTACCTACATTGGTTTTCTAGTCACGTATTTCATGCCCACTACCCCGCACCGCTTCAGTCTAATTTTCTTGACCACAGTAGTTATTTTGTCCAGGCTTTCGCCTGATGCGTTTCGTTCTCCCGTATGGGGAAGTTTTAGGGCAGAACGTTTTCTCCAATATTTGCCTCAATACAAAGTAATGAAAGTGAGTTTAACCGTACCGGTATTTTAGAAATACTACACACATCAAAAAAAGTTTTGCATCACCTCGGTTCCCAGATCTCCGGCATATAGACGTTGACTGTGTATATTGTATCAAAGATACAGTCCCTTTGACTGTTCATAGATGTCACTAAAACTGCTCAAAGATGTAAACAACCATGCATAAGCAGGGCCTATTAGACGGAGGGGGTACGACAGCCGATCAGTTCCAGTCATTCCACCAGGACGAAGGTACGCTGCTCATGTTGTCTGTAGTTCTACCATGCCTAGAAGGTCAATACCGCAGTTCGATCGCGTCCGCGTTGTTACTTTGTGTCAAGAAGGGCTCTCAACAAGGGAAGTTTCCAGGCGTCTCAGAGTGAACCAAAGCGATGTTGTTCGGACATGGAGGAGGTACAGAGATACAGGAACTGTCGATGACAGGCCTCGCTCAGGCCGCCCAAGGGCTACTACTGTAGTGGATGACCGCTACTTACGGATTGCCGCTCGGAGGAACCCTGACAGCAATGCCACCATGTTGAATAATGCGTTTCGTTCAGCCACAGGACGTCGTGTTTCAACTCAAACTGTGCGCAATAGGCTGCATGATGCGCAACTTCACTCCCGACGTCCATGGCGAGGTCCAGCTTTGCAACCCCGACACCATGCAGCGCGGTACAGATGGGCCCAACAACATGCTGAATGGACCCCACAGAATTGGCATCACGTTCTCTTCACCGATGAGTGTCGCATATGCCTTTAACCAGACAATCGTCGGAGACGTGTTTGGAGGCACCCTGGTCAGGCTGAACGTCTTAGACACACTGTCCAGCGAGTGCAGCAAGGTGGTGGTTCCCTGATGTTTTGGGGTGGCATTATGTGGGGCCGACGTACGCCACTGGTGGTCATGGAAGGCTCCGAAACGGCTTTACGATACCTGAATGACATCCTCCGACCCATAGTGCACCCATATCGGCAGAATATTGGAGAGGCATTTGTCTTCATGGACGACAATTCTCGACCTCATCGTGCACATCTTGTGAATGCGTTCCTTCAAGATAACGACATCGCTCGACTACAGTGGCCAGCATGTTCGCCAGACATGAACCCTATCGAACATGCCTGGGATATGTTGAAAAGGGCTGTTTATGGACGTCTTGACCCACCAACCACTCTGAGAGATTTACGCCGAATTGTCGTTGAGGAGTGGGACAATTTGGACCAACAGTGTCTTGATGAACTTGTGGATAGTATGCCACGACGAATACAGGCATGCATCAATGCAAGAGGACGTGCTACTGGGTATTAGAGGTAGTGGTGTGTACTGCAATCTGGACCACAAATGCTGAAAGTCTAGCTGTATGATGGTACAACATGCAATGTGTGGGTCTCATGAGCAATAAAACGAGCTGAAATGTTGTTTGTGTTGATCTCTATTCCCTTTGTATTTAAAGGTTCCGGAACTCTTGGAACCGAGGTGATGCAAAACTTTTTTTGATGTGTGTAGTTTGCAGATAGTTCTTAACTCTTCTAAGGCAGTAAAAACTGTAGAACGACTAAAGCATATTTTTAAGTAACATGTATTCTTAAATTACGACGGAAAATATTATTAACTTCTGAAATACTTCATTTTAACTTTTGAATAAATTGCCAAACTGCCGCCCCTGAAAAATTGCCGCTCTAGGCAGCAGCCTATTTAGAAATACGGCCCTGGCTGTTGACAGGCTCTTCTCTTCCCGCCTCCCGCGTCACCTCACCCTCCAAGTTCACAGAGCTTGGACCTGAGCATTACTTTTGCTTGTGGCAGTAACACTGGGCGGAGAGGATATGAGAACTCGGCGCGATCAAACATCTGGGATGCTCTAAATCTCATACACGTATAAACTTTCACAGAATTTCACCCTATGTAGGGATCGCCTTAGTTGGAGACAAATACCCATCACAAAGGTTCGGATGTTAAGGAAAAGTCATATTTTTTCCTGAGCTCATTTTACCCGAAATCTGGAAAATAAGTTTGAATGACGGGTCCCTGACCACGTTTAAAGCAATTTGATGTTGCCTATAAATGCATATTTCGGCCATTTTTATTGTTTTGGTCATACTTGGTCATATTTTAATGATATAAGGTCATATTAGGTTATAATTTCATCATTTTTGTTTAAATTGAGGTGTCGTTAACAAGGTACATGTTATCTACGTCGAGTTTCAAACACAGGATTTCCGAATAGTGTAGTAGATATATTTTTCTTTCTTTTCCCGGAACAGGCAGATAGCAGGTTTAGAAGACCTGATTCCAAGAAGGCGCTCCTCTACGGACGTCTTTTAGCACATCTTTCTGGACAAGTTAGATTGTGACACTGTACGCATGAGGTCACGGAACATGACGATAGTGTGCTTCCACCTTTCAGTAGAATGCCACACCAGTAGATATATTTAGCTCAGAAGCAATTAGCAAACAAAGAAATGCCATGTTTTTTAGGTCATAGTTTATAATTTGTAGGGCATATTTAGCTAGTTTTAGGGCATATTTGCTTGCATATTTTGTATTTCTTTAGGTCTTAAACTTCCGAATCCTACCCATCACATTGTATTCGTACGATTTATAGTACAGGAAAAAAGTAATGAACCCCAACATTCAACAGATCAAAGCGCGCATGCGTTTCAATATTAGTTTGTACTCCTCACAACACGTCCTAGAAAATTCCACGAGTTATTCCGATGGGTATGGGGTAGGAGGGAGGTGGAAGTGGGTGTAAGGCGGTTAAAAGCTACTATTTGTCACAGGCATTTATCTCCCATAATTTTCATCTGATTTTGATGGAATGTTCTGGGATATCGCGGATTAGGCCCTAGAAGGTCCCCTATGAATTTCATCGCTTGCGGATCAATTTTAGCCTCTGCACATGCTCAAACTAAAAATCCGTCCAACCTCAATTTCCCATGAACTAGTTGTCCGATTCCGCTAAATTTTGGATAATAGTTGAGGATAAAACGTTAGATGATCTCGTTTGAATTTCAAGTATCTAAGAATGTTTGTATGTTTGAGTGGTGATGTTTTTGTAGTGATTATGTAATTTACTCGATATGAAATGTGCACTGCAGTCATGCAAAGACAGAGGTGGTAAAGTTAAGTAAAGTAAAGTAGGCATAAAGAAGTTGTAGGCCTATTAACTGAAAAGGGAATGCAGAAAATAATTGAATGCTGTGAAATTAAGCAGGACGGAGTTACAGGAAAGTTCGTTAACAATGCTCTTACTGAAGTTCATGTTGCATGCCGACTGTCGTACATCCGCCGTCCACAATCTCCGTCATTTGATCAACCCTTATATGCAAACGCACATTACATGGTAGCAAGTGCCCAAGATAACAACCCTATAAAGACTATTTTCAATCGTCTAGGAGGGTTTCACCTGGTTCTTTCCTTCCTGGGCTGCTTAGGGCAGATAATAATATAATAATAATAATAATACTAATAATATCGTATGGGTGCCAGGTGCAAGCTTTGTTATTTGACACCCAGGGGGTAGCTTGTATGTCGAATTTCGTCGTTCCTTGGAACGCTATGAAAGTCAAGGAGGTTAGATATCTAAGCTCCTTGACACTATAGCGTTTTCTAGTAGAGAATGGAGGAACTTCGTATTGGCGGAAAATCCCGAGATTATTTTTCCATTATGAACACGGCCTACTGAATTCAAATGGGTTCTGTAACATACCAACAACGTATGACATGCATTTCGTGATTTTTGTCGCCTTTCGAAAATCGCTTATCACGGCCAGGAGCGAACTTGCAAGCATGGGGTTGGTAGTCCGACACGTTAACCACTCACCCACCGTGGCAAGCTTAGGGCAGATAATGGCAGGCAGTAACATTCAAGAATTGTGGAACCAGATTTATGCAAAGAACAGTGTTGTCCGGGCTCTTTACTTGACACAAGATTCCTTGATTACTGTTTTACTGGAATCACAGGATTGCGTTAATAGCCATTAAGAGTTGAAGACAGCGTACGCATTTCTTGTTAGTGGACCTACATCGCCAAGTGATGTGCTCAACTCCCCCGCAGTGCAATACTGTATGCTATGGAGAAATTGGAGCAGCAGCTGAGCAATGCTGCAAAGTGCGGTCGTACCCAGCAGCTGATTGATTTAATCTAAATTGTAAGGATGTACGACACAGCTGAAAGGACCGGGGACTTCTGCCTTCATCCCCAAGGTTTCTTTAGAATGCTGCCATACTTCCACGCATGTGGTCATTTAAATTATGGCAAATCAGTATATATATCCAGGATGCCTTGCAACTGCTAAGTATATTTTCAGATGAAGAGTTTGACAAATTTGTCAGCAATCGTTACTTCACTGCTCACCGCAGTGACAAAGCGTGGAGTGGCATCTGGACAGACATGGTAATCGAGCAAGTCCTCATGAGATCTATGAAAAGTTCAGGTGGATTGACAAGAGGTAGAGGTGTAACACTCGCAACTATTGCAACTTGGGTAAGATCTATACCGGCTTGTACCGCAGTCATTGAAGCGGTAGGGACATATGTAGGTATAGAAAGCATCTCTTCAGAGCAGCATATAGAGTTGCGTAAGTCTCGTACAACTCGAAACATTAATGATTTTAAAAACTAAATTGGCTCCGATATCATAACCCGTTCAAGAAGCAACAGTTGTCCTCAATTGTTACTTGTTTGATGGCAGATGGGCACGTGAACTGCGATCAGCCACTGGAATGCGGTACAGCAGGAATAAAAAAGATAGAGGGGAAAATGGTTTTGATTGATCATATGAAACGCAAATTTACTGATAAATCGTTGACTTCAGTCACCAGACCTGTTGCAGTTCGGCATGTGACACTTTGCGTACCGTATACGGTACGAAATTCTTCATCGTAAATTTGTGATGTGAAAACATAATAGCAGCTACTAGAGGTACTCGCATATGCGCTATCATCTTCCTCTCCTTCTCTGTTTGACGAAAAAGAGCTAATGTATAAATAAAAGAAGCCAACTTTGATAAGTATGCTGAAGAGTCCACCATCCAGGGAGGATCAGAGTACGCAAATGATGGTGGGCATCTCCTCCATAATGTTGTGTGATGACGGCCTGGTACATCCTAGGACATCTATCCACAACACTTTCTTTATGACACATTTCATTATGGACAAGCTAACCGTTGTCGCCGCTGTGGCAACGAGATTGAAACCCTCCCTCATGTTCTTGGGTTCTGCAATTATGGTGATGCTCTACGTAACGCAAGACATCACTCAGTAAGATCCATCCTTGCGGAGAATCTGAGGGATGTTGGCTTCGTGGTGCATGAAGGAGTTTCAGGGCTAGCCACGCAAGGCAGTACCAGGCGCATTGACATCATAGCCTACAAGGAGGATAAAAAGAAGGGTTATATATTGGATCCAACCGCGCGTTTTGAAACCCATGCCGAGCAGCCAGATGAAGTGAACAAAGAAAAGTAGGCTATTTACGAGCCTACAGTCCCTTTCAACAAGGAAAAATACCGCCTTCAAGAAATAGAAGTTATTGGGTTATTAGTGGGGGCCCGGGGAACAATACCTTCTCTTTTTGCTGCAACTTGTAGAAAATTTCGTATCTCAAATGCCACCATTAATACCATAGGAGTAACAGCCCTTAAAGGATCCCTAACAACAATTATCATCATCATCATCATCATCAGTATTTTGTGAAATCACCTATATTCGTAAATTATCATGATGGTAGATCACGTGATGGTTTTGAACGCGTACATGGTGGTTGTGGTCATGGGACGCGAAATGCAGCTGGTGTGCGTACCTTAGAGTGTGCCGAGGCTTGTGACCTAGTGGTGGTGAACACCTTCTTCAAGAAACGGTTATCACATCTCATCACATACAACAGTGGTGGCCATCAAACTCAAATTGATTACTGGTTGGTGCGTAGAAGAGATCTGAAATTGGTGAAGGACTCCAAGTTCATTCCTTCAGAAAATGTTGCTCCCCAACATAAGCCCTTGATCTTAGACTTCCATATTACTCTTCGTACTCCTTCACGACCTATCACCAATACTGAACGTATAAAATGGTGGAAACTACCTGGCCATGAATTGCAACTTCTAGATTATATTGGTCCTCTTCCTGACAACATTGATCAACTAACATGGAATGAATTCACCTCAAACATCCAGGCAAATGCAAAGGAAGTAATGGGTACGACAAAACCGGGACGACATTTGGTGATAAACAAACTTGGTGGTGGAATGAAGACGTGCAACGAGCTGTGAAATCTAAGAAAACTGCTTTCAAAAAGTGGCTTGGAACAAGAACCGATGCTGATCTAACTAAATATCGTCAGCTCAAATCCGATGCAAAACACGCTGTTGCAGTTGCTAAATACAATTTTACGAACAATTAGAGGAATCTACTGGGGTCAATAATATTTACAAGCTAGCCAAATCTCGTTATCCTGCCACAGTTGACATAGGACATGTCATGCATATCAAGGATAAGCACGGGCATCTTCTAACAAAACCAACAGAGATCTGGCATGAACACTTCAATACTATCTGTAATGAGGAGTTCCCACACCCACCGATTCCATCAGCCGAACCTGTACAAGGTGCAGTTCCACCTATCACACCTGCCGAGGTCAATACTGCGATCCACGCTATGAAGAATGGCAAAACAACAGGTCCTGATGATATTCCTACAGAGCTATGGAAGCAGTTGGGTCATGCCTCTGCAGAGTTCCTAGCAGAGTTCTTTAACAAATGCCTTGCGAGCCTCCAGATCCCGTCAGCTTGGCAAACTAGCGTCACAGTACGGTACCAATATGGAAAGGCAAGGGCGATGTAACTATCTGTGCCAATTATCGTCCTATTCGTCTCCTATGCCACATAATGAAGATTCTAGAACGTGTGATTGACACTCGCTTACGTAGCATTGTTACCATCTCGCCTAACCAGTGTGGATTCATGAAAGGTCGCGGAACAACTGATGCTACCGATGCAATGCGGCTTTTGATAGAAAAGTATATGGAGAAAAGAAGGACAATTCGCATGGCTTTTCTGGATCTGGAGAACGCATTCGACCGGGTTCCCCATCAGCTTATATAGTATTCTCTTCGATCTCATGGCGTACCAGAAGCTTATGTGCGTTGGGTGCTGGCCTCAGCAAACAGTTCGATATTCATTTATTGTGCATTTTAGACCATCCTCCCTTTTCATCACTTTTAACACCTTAGCTTATTGAAAATATATAATTTATGATATACATATCTTTCTGGTAGTTGTTGGGAGTCGTTTCACAATCTCTTCATACTCAATAGCCACTGCTGCACAGCAATAATTGTTATTTCACGGAAATAATGCATTTTCCTTCGCTTACGGACGCCATCTTGGACAGTCATGTGACACCCGAAAGACGATCAAGTGACTACGTTACCAACTTGAATAAAGAAATTCACCACACGCCTTCGCTACTAAATTAGGCACTGTCTTGCGGAAAATTACTGCTAGTACCACAAGCAAGGGGGTCTGGGACGTAAGCCCCATGTTAGGGTTGTTTTTGTATGTAAAACAGTAATAAGATAGAATTTATGTCCGCTACTAGGTTAGGTACTGCCTGTTCGAAACTTAATGCTAGTACCACAAGCAAGGGGGTCTGGGGCGTAAGCCCCAGGTTAGGTTTGTTTTTGTATGTAAAACTTTATAAATACAAAAATACATAAATAAACACTATAATTGAGTTCACTTTCCACTGAGTATAGTGATTTCATAAATCACGAGCGAAATAGTACCAAACGCGTGGGGTTGGCATTACTGATTCAGTGAGAAAGATGGAGGTCAGAACTTCGATTTCAACTATATAAGTAGTGTTGCTATTTGGGTGGGATGGTGGGTCTATGACAGCGGAGCAGTGAACATCTAATACTCAATCCTCTCCTGATATCCTCCCGACTATTAAATCAGGTAATTTCAGTTTTTTTTTTATACAAAGGATGGCCTCAAATGCACCGCAACCACATATTCGAGTTGGGGTTCACCAGGGATCTGCACTATCTCCACTCTTGTTTATCCTATGCATGGATATAGTGACTGCCGATTTGCAGAGGCAACCACCATGGACATTACTGTACGCCGATGATGTCATGCTTGCTAGCGAGACCCGTAATGATCTAGAGCAGGGGTCTCCAAACTACGGCCCGAGGGCCACATCTGGCCCGCGGACAGATTTTGTCCGGCCCGCGGAGAGCTAGCATACTTGAAAACTCCTTTTAGAGAACATATTTTTTTTATAGCAAATTAAATTTAGTTTACTGAAGTATTCTAATTTTATGTTGAATAATTATCAATATGACATCTACATTGATATGGTCATGGGCTAACTACTCATAACATTGTTGTAGGCTTATTGTTATTGTTTTTGTGATAAGTTGGATAAAGAAACACAGAATTGTAATGAGTAAAGAAATGTATAACATGCAGACATATGAAATACTAATGAGATTTATGTAATTGAGATTTTCCACTGACAATAGTTTGTAGTTGTGGACTAATTTTACTTGTACTAATTATTAAAAGAGATTTAAGATGCTCATCAGTTAATTTAGATCTGTAAACATTTTTTGTGTACTTCATTTTGGAGAAGGTCTTCTCACACAAATAAGTAGTACCAAAAACAGAAAACAGCCCACGAGAAAATTTATGCAAATTATCAAATTGTGTCAGTGGAAGACTCTATAAAATTCCAACAAAGATGAGTTTTGATATTTGTTCTTAATTATATCACTGCACTGTAGTTCAATCATTTCCATTTGAAGTTCCGGGGCTAGGGTTTCAATGTCAGTATCAAAAGGATCCTGAAAAATCTTAATTTGATTCGCAAATGCATCGAAGTCCGAGAAACGAGTATCAAAATTTATTTTCAAAGCACTCAAAGTTTCGATTGCAAAATCGATAGGAAACTCAGTCTCAGTGGTGTGGCTGAATATTTCACATGTTTTAAAATGTGAAAAACATTTACTTCGTAGTTGTGATTGAAACAGTATCAATTTCTTCCGGAATGATTTGATATTAGTGTATAAATCAGGAAGATGCTGGTTTTCTCCTTGCAATCTCAAATTCAGTTCGTTCACATGTTTTGTCAAATCAACATAGAATGCTAACTTCCACAGCCATGTGTTGTTTTGTAATTCAGTAAGAGGGCGATGCTTTTCATTCAAAAAAAAAATTCGATCACTGCTCGAAGTTCAAAAAAGCGCTGAAGGACTTTCCCACAACTAAGCCAACGTATGGCAGTATGATAAGGTAAGTCATTTTCTCCAATGTCTTCAATAAATTGTCGGAATTGTCGGTGATTCAGCCCAAAAGATCTCATAAAATTAACAGTTGATATGACTGGTTTCAGAACTTCAGACATATCCAAACATTTTCCGCACAAAGACTGTTGATGAATGATACAATGTAAGACTAATGGTTTTGAACCACCGTCATTTTCTACAGCCTTTGACACAAGAGCGACCACTCCTTTATCTTTCCCACTCATGTTTTTGCCTCCATCAGTTGTAATACATTTCAAGTTTTTCCATCGAAGGTTCTTTTGATTAATGGCCATTTCAACTCCTTTAAAAATATCTGTACCAGTAGTTGTGCCATGAATACTATACATATCAAGAAGTTCTTCATGCACTTAATAGCTTTTATCTACTCCTCGAATATAAATCAACACCTGAGCAGTATCTGACACATCCGTTGACTCATCCAAGGCCAAAGAAAACCACTCAACATCTCCATTTTTGTCGAACAGTTGAGAGGATATATTTTCAGCGATGTTTTCTACCCTTCGAGCCACAGTGTTTGCTGACATACTGACAGTTTTTAATAAATTTACCTTTTCAGGGCACATTTCTTCGGCTGCTGCAATTATGCATTCTTTGGTCATTTCTCCATCGGTGAATGGTTTTCCACGAAATACTGAATGTTCCACTCATCTTTGAATTTTCTGCATTCACTATCAATTTTTCGCTTCTTTTCCATACTACTAAATCACACACAAAAGCAACAATTCAAATCAAAATACTGTTACAAAGATGTCTTAAACTTAAACACGCACAAACCCGTTTTAAGGAGGTACGCACTCTTTTATTTCACAACAGTGTCATAGGAACTGACTTGTGGTTGCGCAACTAGCCTTCTTATATATTCCAATTACTGCCATCTAGAAGTGAGTGGAAGACATCAGAACTCTCTCGAACCAACGAGATTACTCTGTACGTGCTATTAGCGCCATCTGTTAGCAATAGAAGGTACTACCTATTTCCGCTTGTGTCCACCAGATGTCGTGTCACGTTACTCCTCATGGCTCGTACTCTACGACTAATCTAGAAATTACAGATAATGACAGGAAAATTAATAATATGCAGTGTTGCCGTTTTGCGGACTTTAGTCCGATTTGCAGCCTTTTTTCAACGTTGCGTACTTTTTCGGACTTTTGTTTCATTTGTGGACTATTTCACTTTTTACCACCGGCAACAATGATAATATGGTTTTGGCCCTCGGAACTTACTGGAGTAATCAGTATGGCCCTAAGGCTGGAAAGTTTGGAGACCCCTGATCTAGAGCACTTGGTCAACCTCTGGAATGCGAGGCTCTGTGAATTTGGACTACGGCTCAACCTCACTAAGACTGAGTACCTTGAATGTGGTTCCCAGACAGATGGGACCATCATAGTAGATGGCACCCCACTACCAAAGGCTTCACATCTCCGATACCTTGGCTTCGTTGTGAGACCTGATGGTGACACAGTCTCGGATGCCCGTGCAAGAGTGAATGCTGCATGGATGAAGTGGCGCCAGGTCACGGGCGTTCTCTGTGACCGCAAGATCCCTTTGCGCCTCAAAACTAGATCTATCAATCAGTCGTCCGCCCTGTTGCTCTGTATGGAGCTGAATGCTGGCCTAATACAAAGAAACATGAACAAGCCTTGCACTCAATGGAGATGCGTATGCTACGATGGTCCTTGGGAATTACACGGCAGGATCATATTAAGAACGAAGACGTCCGCATTACTCTTGAAATTGCCCCTATTCCAGCCAAAATGAGGGAGACTCGGTTGCGTTGGTACGGGCATGTAGCCCGAGCAAATACAGAGTCCATTGTAAGCAAGTCACTTGCTCTCGAGCCTGATGGACAAAGATCTCCAGGACGACCAAAAAGGCGTTAGATGGATACCCTACACGACGATATGCGCATCGTAGGTCTTCGTCCTATAGATGCAACAAACCGCAACAAATGGAGAGCGAGGTGCCGAGTGGCGGACCCCCCAAAATAATTGGGAACAACGCCAGGAAGAAGAAGAGGACCTATATTCGTAAATTATGTGTATTTTAAGGCTGAATAGCTATTTTAATTATTTGTATTTAGTTGCGGCTTATCCACTCTTCAGGTCTTTTATTCTAATTTATATGTGTCATAGAATTCATAGTTCATTACTCGTATTGTGTTTACCTTCTAATTTTTCTTCTTTCACCTCATTATGGTTGTTGAGCTTAGTATATTAGCAGCCTTGTAAGTCGAGGGAGCATAGGAAATAAATAAATTGATGGATACACAATACAATGCACCAAACATGAAGAACATCTTAGACGGTCCTTTTCAATTCATCAAGCAGATATCATACAAATAGGTGTATATTTCCCTTTTCTATACATGAACTAGCATTAGTGCCCGGCTTCGGCAGGTGAATTTATTTGTTTTATGGATGATAATGAATACTACTACTGAACTATCGCATCAAACTTACGAACTAACAGAAGAAAATATATTAAAAATATAACTTTTTGTGGTGGCAATTAAGTAACATAACGGACATAATATTCAGGACATTTTCCCCTGATGATAATTATAATAATGGAAAGGGAAACGGCTATTAACAAATTACAGTACTGAAACATGTAATTTACTACAAATTGAAAAAAATAGAAAGAGGAGTAAGTGAAATAAAATACGCTGCCCATATATCATTGGCTGTTAGAAAAGTAGAGAGGAACAGTGTCGTCTTTAGCCGCATAGCGCCCAAGGAAAATAATCGGAGCAATAGTGTCATTTTTCGACACATAGCGCCGTAGGATAATGATCGGAGCACATCAAAGAAAATTTGAAAGCACCAACACGTATTGCATCTAATAACCTCAATGTACTACGTCAACACTATCGCACTTATACCGGGGCCTAATATTTTCATGATGATAACTGTCTTAATAAGGGGTCTAAGAAATTTTTTGCACTAATTATTCCTCATGGCTGCAATTTGTAAGATGAAACTATTTTCGGAAATCCGCACCAGAACACTGGTAGGGACGGCGTGATGAAACCCGCTTCGCCGGCCAACAATATACTTATTTACATATTCTTACATTTACACTACTTACGACACGATTGGTTCTAGGGTCGTAAAACGTGGTTTTCAGGGCCATTTGTTTGTTATTTATACAAAACTGCACCATTTCACCAAACTGAACTAAAGTTTACGTCCCGAGTTTTATTTCTTGCTTTGCGAGGCTTAAAAAATGAGCCTACATTGCTCCCTCTATGTGCCAAACTGCCTAAATCTAGGGAATGGAGAGGGCTGTCCGATTTCAAGTAAACAGTGTTACCTGCTGGGTTTAGATTGGTTTGGTTCAGATCGGTGAAAGGGTGTATATTTTTGCCAAAGGGCCTAAATGCAGGGAATGGAGAGGTATGTCCAAAATTTCAAGTAAACAGTGTTACCCGCGGGGTTCCAAATTGTAAGTAGGCTACGTTTAGATCGGTTTGGTTCTGATCGGTAAAATGGTTTGGATTTGTGCCAAGGGGCCTAAAAGCAGGGAATGGAGAGGTCTGACTGAAATTGCGTGTAGCCAGTGTTACCCGCAGGGTTCCAAATGGTAAGTACGTAAAATTTGGTTCAGATCGGTGAAACGGTGTAGATTTGTATAAATAACAGAAAAACAGACTAACATTGAGCTTTATTATATAGACTAGCGGTAGTGCCCGGCTTCACCCGGTGGATTTATTAGTTTTATGGATGATAATGAATAGTAATAAAGAACTGGCACATATACTTAAACTAACAGAAAAAAAAATATTTAAAAAATATAACTCTTTGTGGTGTTGGTGGTAGTGCGTGTGATAAGTAGTACAGTATTGTGCCCTTTTAGCAAGAAATATGCAAATCACAGTATGCCAGCATTGCTCAATTCGGGATTTTTCGGGGTTGCAGTATGTTCTCCCACTCTGTGACTTACACATTTTGGATTAAATAGAGGATACACTTGCAAAAAATAACAACAAAATCAACTCCTATTTTAACACATTTAATTAATCAAAATTATGGCGCTACAAACAATAAAACAAATAAACTACTGACCAATAACTTTCTACTTGTTCAAAGTGAACAAGGAATAACATAATAATTAAACAAATATTCTATTAAAACACATGGTTTCCTTTAAAACCAACCATTCATAATTATTTTTACTTCCATAAAGTACCTATCTTAAAGTTCCATGTAACTACGAGCTCCTCTGGCTCGATACTTTCCAATAATAATGGTGTCATACTTTTGTACACCTCAAGAACTATTTTTATCTTTTCTTATCATCAAAACAAATATATAACTACATTTAAAGTACATGTTAATTCTTTACTTAAATATTTGGGCACTTCACATGTTCTCAGCGTTTACCATCTTTCTCAAGTTTTACAAATTCATCACAGTGACCGGGAAAATACTTGTGTACTCCAGAGTTATAAAGATTACTTGACAAAGTCAAAAACTATGATTACTCCCGGAACCTAGTTCTCTTCATTTAACTCGTGGAATCCTATTTCCATACAACATTACAATAGGGATTGTTATTTATTTTATTTGTCTTACAAGACCATTATCACATAAGAAAACTACGATCTGAACTGGCAAGCGGTAATATCAATCTACAAGGACCTCGGTTCAACGCCCGGGTCATTAACAACTTTTCAACACTCACGGTGTAATATTTACTTCTTCCAGACGGCCTTCACCCACCCCTCCTGCTCCTAGGGTCTGACCGTAATACTTGAGCGTGATTTATGACAGTGCGGGAAACTTCCCGTTTTAGTCTGCGGGTGGAGCTCTCCTCAATGCTTTTAAACAAACCTTCCTTTCATTTTCAGTTCTTTGGGGAGACATGGCATTCTACTTCTCGTTTTACTTTCAACAATATTATTGGGCTCATAAACCACTTTCGTAACCTTGGCATTTATTAATTATGAAGGGTCCTCGTTGATTGGGAAGAGTAATACACATTCTACGACGAATAATTAGGGGCTTCAACAACAAGAGGATTCTAGGTTCGAATCTCTTAACATGCCTCGGGAACCATTCCCATATTTGAGGACTTATACAAAATGCGATTGAGGTCGGCCGTGGCCTACATGACCTACGCTCAATAATACCATACATTTGCTCCCTTTTAATAACACACACATGGCCTCATGATCTACGTCACACTTAGAGGACTTACAACATATCTCAATTCACTGCAATCAGCTACCCCTCATAAGTAATTTACCAAGTCATTTAACTTCTACGCATTCCTAGCGTGACTTTTTATTTTAATTGCGTTCCATTGCGCTATACAGTATTTTACAGCCTATCGCCTTCCAAAGAACTGATAAATTCCATAGTAACAATTGATTCATATCTCAATTTTTATATTAATCTTTTCCCTTGACTATAAATCGCTCTATTTTTAAGAACATGCATTAACCTCATGTCTTATACTTTTATTAAGGCTCCAACGCTCTTATGTTCATATCATTCAATTTGATCTTGATTTATTATTTCTTTACCTTGTTATTAATATTATTATTATTATTCATATCATATCTTCATTCCTTACAAAAGCTCAAAAGCTATTTCTTTTATATAATTCAAATTTACCTTTATTTATATATCTTTCATGATAATTATTATTATTACGCTTGCTTTTATACCATTCTTCAAATACACTGACCTTTCATTCATACATTTCCTCCACAGGATTTATTCTTTTACATAATCATTTATAAATTTTCAAACTTTATTTTTGTTCAGACCGCGTTCTTATTTGGTTATTATTTATTTAGAAACATCCCTTTTACTCAAACTCCGGTGGATTTGTACACAATCATTTCCCCCCGACACCAAAACATAATGAAAATCTTTACTCACATGTTTTTAGGTCGTTTTCTGACCTTTCTCCTCGTGCGATGCGTCATTTTGCCCACTTGTTAACTTACTCCATCTTGTACAAATTCATTGCATGTACAGACATATCTTGACACATATTTAACACGTATACATTTAACACTGACGACATTTAAATACACTGGTGTATCCGTTTAGAACACACAATAAAAACACTGAAAAATATATTACTTTTAACACTAAAATCTTGATATATTTACACTTCACAATTTCTGATCACTAGGCCGCTCTTTAGCCTATCACACGTGACCTCTTGACCTCCCGTCTCCAAGGGTGAAATTTAGTAATGTCGGCTTCCTATCCTCTATGAATATGAAAGTCTCGAATTATCTACTTCCTCCCTGCAATAGCACTTCTTCGAATCCCGTTCTTGACGATCTGCTATTTCTCTGACTCGACGGCTCCCTTTTTAGGTCCTATTTATTGATCTTATCGAAAGTCAGTTCTGTTCGCGGTCCCCACGATAATCTATCGGTGACCTATAAATTATTTAGCAACTAATACTTCTCGAGTCTTAGTGCTTTTGAATAGTTCGTCTGCTTTCTTGAAACAATGTCTATAGTTTCCTTTCTTCTTTGCTTATTCGGTTCTCGCACTTCTAATTGTTCTAGACTACGTTGCGAACCTTAGTCTGTTTTTCCCTGCTCGGGTTCTTTAAATTTGACAAAATATTTATCTCGATGTTCCGGTACGTCCGTACGTTATGATACTTTTGGTCGTTTTACTTAAAGACCTATCGCCCTGAATCCTAAGTTCGCAGCCTGCTTTGACTATATTTTATGAACTTTTACGGTGAACTTTGTACTGTCGGACCTAAATCCTGTAACTAGGATTTTCCTAATTTTCAACACGGCGATACTTTAATATTTCTTCTTTGCAACTCCTTACGGAGGCACGCAAGTTATTGATACTGCGACGCCCGTGGCTATCGGATATTAACTCTGCGATGTGATACAGCGTTTTTTCCCCTCAAGGAAAGCTTGTATACTGTCTTTGGTGCGATGTAACTTCACGTCCCCTGGACTATCGGATGTAACACCTCCCCTCAAGGAGTACTGGTAAACTGCCTTCGATGTCTGATACAGCGTAACGCCCCCTGGGCTATCGGAAACTGCATTCGGTGCTTATTCTTGTTGCACAGTATGACCTCCCCTGAGGTTCATATATCTGAAGACTGCGTGATTATGATGCTCCAGCGTCTCGTCCCCTGGACGGACTAGTAACTGCATGACGCGTAGTGACGTGCCCTCCGGCTCTTGAATACTGCATTCGGTGTGTGATGTAGCACAGTGACGTGCCTTCCGGCCGTTTGAAACTGCATGTACTGATGCAAAGTGACGCCCCCCTGGACTATCGGAAACTGCATGATTGGCTTGGTGAGGCCAGGAGTTTTATACTATTTAGTCACAAAAAGGTAAAATCCTAGTCCTTTTCGTGACCAACGTTTGAAATAATTGTCGTACAATTATAAACATTATATCTCCAGAAAGCTCGTCTTCTCAATGCCAAATGATCTCATTGCGTATAAGAATCGATCGTGCATTTTGGAGATATTAATTAATTTTTAGTCTTCAGCTGTGTGGGTGTTGCTGTTCATTTTTAATTTCCCCACTCCTATGGTATCAGTGAATCCCCGATGACGTATACTGCATTTGCAGTTTTTCTCTGTGCGATTATTACAAGGTTTTTCTTTACACAATAATCTCTAATCCGAAATGATTCACAGTCCAGTAATTATTTACTTCTTTTTATTCCTGCAAATGGGTTAAATTTAATTATTCTTCTACTGGCACAGCGGCGATATTGCCGTTTTAATGCAAGCTAAGCTGGATTTCCGAATCACGCTTCCTTGTCTAACAGTCGAAACTTTCCACTCGTCCTATTAATATCCATGACTGGCTCCTTCTCAATGTCAAGAGGCATGATCTCATCTTCTGAACACCTGGTCCCAGCGACTTGCACAACGTTAGGCTAGAACCCTTGCTTGAAATCTCTCTCTCCATTCCCTTAGAGACTGTATGATTCTTTCATTCATTCCACAAAATATATGGATTCGACCCCCTTTGAGCCAATGGTACATGGGTTCAGTATAAAGGACGTAACATTCAGGCCATTTTTTCCGCAATGCTAATGATAATAATGAATAGGGAAACAGCTACTTACTAACTAGAGTACTGACACATGTAATTTACAAACGAATTGAAAAATATGATTAGAAAGAGGAGTAAGTGAAATAAAAGACACTGACTAGGGCCTATATCACATTGGCCGTTAGAAAAGTACAGACCAATAGTGTCATCTTTTGTCGCATAGTACCGTAGGAAAATAATCAGAGCACTTGGGAAAACTTCGGCTGTCCCGAGCTCCTGAGGAGGCAATATTGTGATTTATCGCCACATAGCGCTGAAGGATAAGGATAGGATTAAATGAAAGTAAATTTGAAAACACCAACGCTTATTTCAGCTGATACCCTCAATGTACTGCACCAACACCATCGCACTTATACAGAGGCATACTATTTTCATGATGATAACTGATTTAAGGGACAAAAGAAATCATTTTGCACTAATTAATCCCCGTGAATGCAGTGCAAGATGTAACTATTTTCGCAATTCTGCGCCAGAACACAGGTAGGGGTGACGGGATGCAGCCCGCATAGCCAGCCAACAATAGACTTATTAAAATACATTCTTACAGTTACACTACTACGAACATGAATGGTTCTAGGGCCTTAAAGCGTGGTTTTCAAGTTCCCTTTGCCTTTTATTCTAAATGTAGGGAATGAAGAGGGTTGTCCAAAATATCAAGTGGACAGTGTTACCAGCAGGGTTTCAAAGGGTAAGTATGTAACATTCGGTGCAATTATATGAAACGGTGTGGATTTGTGCTAAAGGGCCCAAATACAGGGAATGGAGTGGTCTGTCCGAAATTTATGTGGACAACTCATCGGTTTCCAAAGGGTAATTATGTACAATTTGGTTGACATCGGTGAAACGGTGTAGATTTTTCCAAAGGGCCTACATGCAGGGAATGGAGTGGTCTGTCCGAAATTTCAAGCAGACAGGGTTACTCATCGGGTTCCAAAGGGTAAGTATGTAAAATTTGGTTGAGATCGGTGAAATGGTGTAGATTTGTGCCAAAGAGCCTAAATGCAGGGAATGGAGTGGTGTGTCCGAAATTTAAAGTGGGCAGTGCTACCCGCAGGGTTCCAAAGGGTAAGTATACAAAATTTGGTTCAGATCGGTAAAACGGTATGGATTTGAACTGTACCCGTAATTACCTACCATTACCTGCTGCATCCCACGAAGACTGCCGGATCGTAGAACCTGAAAATCCCCGGCTAGAAAAACCCCAGGTCCTACTCACAAGTGAATGGGATAATAGGGCACAAATACACCTAACAAGGTAGTATTATGAAAGACCATGGCCACAAAAGCAAAAGTAGCTCAGAGAACATGAAATTCCAAAAAAGGAAACACCTCGGAAGTGTGAAATACTCCGAAATACCCAGCGATGGCCTTCCTAATACAACCTTCCACCACCTCTGTAAATCATCACGCCCTCAAGATTTTAAATAATAAAAAAGTAAACATGAAACAAGAAAGATCCTAGCATTTAATAGAAAGCCCAAAAAAAACAACCCTCCAATGGGGTAATGCTATCGGAACATCAACAAGGAATCGCCTCGTGTCCAACTTGACACGTCAAAAAATCTATACAACATATTAATATCTTGTACAATTCTAAATAAAATTATTTTAGGTTGTCGCACACTCTATTTTATAGTTAATTCGCAAATGTATAATATACAGGGTGTTACAAAAAGGTACGGCCAAACTTTCAGGAAACATTCCTCACACACAAAGAAAGAAAATATGATATGTGGACATGTGTCCGGAAACGCTTAATTTCCATGTTAGAGCTCATTTTATTACTTCTCTTCAAATCACATTAATCATGGAATGGAAACACACAGCAACAGAACGTACCAGCGTGACTTCAAACACTTTGTTACAGGAAATGTTCAAAATGTCCTCCGTTAGCGAGGATACATGCATCCACCCTCCGTCGCATAGAATCCCTGATGCGCTGATGCAGCCCTGGAGAATGGCGTATTGTATCACAGCCGTCCACAATACGAGCACGAAGAGTCTCTACATTTGGTACCGGGGTTGCGTAGACAAGAGCTTTCAAATGCCCCCATAAATGAAAGTCAAGAGGGTTGAGGTCAGGAGAGCGTGGAGGCCATGGAATTGGTCCGCCTCTACCAATCCATCGGTCACCGAATCTGTTGTTGAGAAGCGTACGAACACTTCGACTGAAATGTGCAGGAGCTCCATCGTGCATGAACCACATGTTGAGTCGTACTTGTAAAGGCACATGTTCTAGCAGCACAGGTAGAGTATCCCGTATGAAATCATGATAACGTGCTCCATTGAGCGTAGGTGGAAGAACATGGGGCCCAATCAAGACATCACCAACAATTCCTTCCCAAACGTTCACAGAAAATCTGTGTTGATGACGTGATTGCACAATTGCGTGCGGATTCTCGTCAGCCCACACATGTTGATTGTGAAAATTTACAATTTGATCACGTTGGAATGACGCCTCATCTGTAAAGAGAACATTTGCACTGAAATGAGGATTGACACATTGTTGGATGAACCATTCGCAGAAGTGTACCCGTGGAGGCCAATCAGCTGCTGATAGTGCCTGCACACGCTGTACATGGTACGGGAACAACAGGTTCTCCCGTAGCACTCTCCATACAGTGACGTGGTCAACGTTACCTTGTACAGCAGCAACTTCTCTGACGCTGACATGAGGGTTATCGTCAACTGCACGAAGAATTGCCTCGTCCATTGCAGGTGTCCTCGTCGTTCTAGGTCTTCCCCAGTCGCGAGTCATAGGCTGGAATGTTCCGTGCTCCCTAAGACGCCGATCAATTGCTTCGAACGTCTTCCTGTCGGGACACCTTCGTTCTGGAAATCTGTCTCGATACAAACGTACCGCGCCACGGCTATTGCCTCGTGCTAATCCATACATCAAATGGGCATCTGCCAACTCCGCATTTGTAAACATTGCACTGACTGCAAAACCACGTTCGTGATGAACACTAACCAGTTGATGCTACGTACTTTTGTGCTTGATGCTCGTACTGTAGAGCAATGAGTCGCATGTCAACACAAGCACTGACGTCAACATTACCTTCCTTCAAATGGGCCAACTGGCGGTGAATCGAGGAAGTACAGTACATACTAACGAAACTAAAATGAGCTCTAACACGGAAATTAGGCGTTTCCGGACACATGTCCACATAACATATTTTATTTCTTTGTGTGTGAGGAATGTTTCCTGAAAGTTTGGCCGTACCTTTTTGTAACACCCGGGTATACAACATATCAAAATTATCAAAATTGTTCGATGATTTACATAAACGATAATTCATATTAATGCATCACGTATGCATTCTTGTTTTATTAACTATATGCTAATATTTTATAAGTTATTTATCTCATAAATAACCTGGTTTTATCATTGACTTGACTTATTACTTGACTTGGCTTGTTGCAAGCTAACAATTCATTTTAATCCTTTTATATTAGTTTCAATTTGTCATAAGCACATTTAAATCCAACGAGCAATAACGCTAATTGAAAGTTTTAATTGTCCACTCCATGTGAATTATTTTAGAACAATCAATATATTAATAATTTTGGCATTTATATTAACTTTATCAAAGATCATCTATCCATGTGTAATGATTCTAGTGCAGTATTATGCTTAGAGTGATTGTAGCAGTGGGGTATTAAAACATCTGTGATCAAACAGCTGAACTCACATCCTATCACAAGGATTAATTAAATAATTATTCGACGACGTGGATTTTCATAAAAATCTGTAATAATTGGCTCTCACTTGTTCAATTCCAACAACATATTTTCTATTAAACAGTATCATCTCTGTTAATCATAATAATAATTCTAGCACTACCCACTGGCATGCTAAACGATAATGTACACCTAAATGTGGTGACCTCCTATTATAAACCTCAATCAATGGTCTGTATCACTCATCAGTGATCACAAAAATCCCTATACAAATGTTACGCTCAAAGACCGAATTCGCTCAATGACCGAAATTTTTACCCACGACGCGACGTGGGTGCGACAAAATACTCACAACGCGACGTGGGTACCGAAATTCAGTCATTGGCCGAAACGGAATGCCCACGTCGCGATGTGGGTAATCCTGTTTGCTCAAAGACCGATGTAAACTTCACTTCGGAGATTGAGCAATGCAAAAATACCCACGTCGCGTTGTGGACAACGTGGCTTGCCCACAACGCGTTGTGGGTATTTTGCTTTTGCGCAAAGTCCGAAATGACCCAAAGTCAATAGTTAAGTTGTTTGATACCTTATCGGCAAACTATAGTAAAAAAGAAGTTGGTTTGGAAATAAACATTCTTTCAACATAATGAACATTTAAGTTATTAATGTTTTAAAGAAAATGTTATAATTAATGTTATAAAGTATGTTACATATTATAAAGAAATGTATTGCTTTATAACACATTTGACATTGTAAACCTTAAACATATATGACTCAAAAGAAAACTTTACATTAAATACTATAATGTAAGAAAAACGCATTTAAAGTTATGTTTATCACGATACATTCATTGTAAGACCTGTTTATTTATTTGCGCATGTGGTGCTGCTATGTCACTTTGAGCTACATTTTACATTTGATTTTAAACACTTACAGGATTTTCCTGTGCACCTTTGTTTACATCCACATTTGAAAAACCCTTGTTTAGACCCTGACGACACCACCGCTTCTTGCCTGACGTTGATGAAAGGTTCAGGCACTTCATCAGTTTTCAGGAATTTGTTTTTTATTGGTTGGAATTGGTTCCTAGAGAATTGTTTGTCGAGGGTCCCATGTTTTGTTCCAAGTGTGTGGTGATCCTCGTCAACGTTCATGACAACAGCCATGATATTTCGCGGGGCCAGCCGGCCACGGTCTACTTCAGGAATCTGAACAACTACATTGTCACCAACAGACATAGAAGATAATTTTTTACCCGAAATTTTCAACATTTTCTCAGCCTGTGACCCAAGTCCCAATTTGCACTTTCCCCTGGCGGTTTCAACTGCTGATTTCTTTGGGCAAAGAGAGCAAAGGGGCAATTCAGAACCGAATTCAGTTGTTGGAAAGCATCCTAGATGAAATTTTTGCCCACATTCAAAGCATTTCTCAGTTGCCAAAGCACACTCATCGTCACCAATAGTCTGATCGCATACAGAGCAAACCAACATATTTCTTTCATTGAATTCAGCTTCATTTTGATCTAGCATAGCATTGTCCACGAGTTCATCATTATCTTGTGTCATATCGTTTTCGTTTATGCTATTTTTAACAAACGTGAGTTCCTGCTCCAGCTCTTCTTCACTGACAATCCGATTGCAAACCTCCTCAGTCAAGATGGAGCTACGTAGGCCATTCTTCTGTGGGGCGCCGAACATAGCTTCATAAGGTGTCATTTTTATTCCCGAGTGGTAACTATTATTTTTGGTATTCTGGACAATTCTTAGACCGTTCGCCCAATTAGAAGTGTCGTTATCAGCCATCCAAGCTACCAAACTGTCCCTTTCGTCTTGGTTGGCCCGTTCGACAGATCCTTGGCTTTGCGAGTGTCGTGGTTTCCCGTGGACGAGCTTGATAGCACTCCATTTTGTCGCCAAAGTCTCGATTATCTGAAAGTTACACCAAAATGATTGATTACACCAGATTACCATTCCTTGGTTGAGTTTATAACTATTTTAAGGTAGATTTGATTATAAAAATTTACCTTATTACAAAACTCCCTTCCATTATCACTGTGGAGAATGTTCGGTGCACCAAATATGCAAAATATGTCCAGGAGGACATCTGCCACTTCATCAGCTGTTTTTCTTTTCAGTGGTCGAAGAATCACAAACTTTGTCAGGTGATCTTGATAGTTGAGTATGAACTTGTATTCTCCATCTGCTTCAGACTGCATGTCGATAAGATCAACCTAAGGAAATATAATAAGTAAGTAGCATAGTTTTCATAAAAAAATATTAGCGGCCCAACTATTTTTAGATTTGTTATTATAGTCACTTTGCCCAGTCATAACTCCGTTATAAATACGTTTAAAAAGTTTCAGTTTTTACAAACATGACCACATGTTAATACTAGATTAATGAAGAAATTTAGAACGGATTATTGTTTTTTTTTTTTTTCATGTTTTGAAAACGATTATTGTATTTAAAAACATTGATTTTCCGAGGTATTTGACAAACCCTTGTACATAAGTTGTTGTAACTTTGACAATAATAATTCTAAAAATATTTCTTATGCAGGCATTATTTGGCTTGTTAGGAACAGTTTTATTTGGTTTTAAAATTTATATTACATTTCAATGTTATTAGGTAAAAGTATACAATTACCTTGTCACACTTAAAAAAATTACTATTGAGATATGTTATAGGCAATGAACTGAAAATGATTGATAAACATGTTTTAAAGGTCGGAAAGTGAAAAAAGGGGTAAAACGGCGTTTTTTTTCGTTTATTGCGATTTTACATAACTTTTGCATTTTAAGCCAACTTTAACTTTTTTTATTTTCCATGTTTTTTGACATTTTTGATACAATAGGATACACAAAAAACGCTGCCATGGAACGAACATGTTTTTTTTTTATCAAAACACGGACTGACTATTAAGGTTTTTTTATATTATAACCTAACCTAACCTTTTCGACCACGTCTTGTCGGTGGCCACTCTTCTAAATATGTCGGCAAATAGTGCTTGTAAATCATAAAAGTGTGGTTTTTCAAGCTGACTAACTTGCAAAGAACTTGCCGACTGACTTAGAAGAATGGCCGCCGACGTTTCAGTTAGGTCGGTTAGATTAGGTTATAATAAAAAACGATGTAATACGTAACAAAACGCTGCTGTGGAACAAATATTGTTTTTTTTAATCAAAACACGGACGGACTAATAAGTTTTTTTAATATTATAACCTAACCTAACCTTTCTCACCACGTCATGTCGGCGGCCACTCTTCTAAATCTGTTGGCGAATAGTGCTTGTAAGTCATAAAAGGATGGTTTTTAAAGCTGAATAGTTAGGTTATCATAAAAAAATAATAGAACAATAACAAATTGCGGTGTTTGTGGCGTTGTTAAGTGTTTTTAGTGTCCCATTTTATCAAAACTTTTGAAAAAACACGGTATTTTTTTTGGTCAAAATCGGATTGAAAACGCAAAAATTAGCCTAACATCGCAAAAAGCGTAAAAAATCTTCAATAAAAATCAATGTTCGTTCCACGGCAGTTTTTTTGTGTATCCCATCGTATTGGCAACGTCGTAAAACATGGGAAAGAAAAAAAGATGTTCAGTAAAGAACATATAGCCTACTTTCTCCTAAATGCATGGGTATTGTTATAACTCTTTGTCCTTTTCAAGGAGTATGATTGAATGTTGGTTGTAGTAGCTTGTTGAAATACAACGTGCTATAGGGATATTAAACATGAATATGAGGTGCCCTTTGCTAGTGCTACCTCTGTACCAAATTTCGTTCAATTCGGTTTCACCGTGTTTGAATTGATAGGGGAATCGATTTGCACACATACTTGGCCACCATCTGCAAACTATTGGCCTGATGTTCTTGCAGTTTGGTCAGAATATGTTTCCCACATAAAGATATGGTGTTGCAAAATTTGGTAGAGACTAGATTATTAGGTTAGTCGTAATTACATTTTAGCTTTTAACATTTGGGTGGCCGCGATTACGTTTCCGTCAAGATAGCGGTGATATAAAACATGACACTGAGGTGCCCTTTCCTAGTGCTACCCCTGTACCAAATTTCGTTCATTCGGTTCCACCGTGTTCGAATTAATAGGGGGAATCACATTTGACATAACGATGGCCGCCATCCGCAAACTATTAGGCTAATGACCTATTAGATTGGTCAAAGGATGCTCCCTCCATAAAGGTATGTTGTTGCAAAGTTTGGTAGAGATCGGTTGCTTATGTTAGTCGTAATTTGATTTAAGCTTTAAACATTTGTGTGGCCGCCATTACGTTTCTGTCAATATGGCGGCGATATTAATCATGACACTGAGATGCCGTTTGCTAGTGCTATCTCTGTACCAAATTTCGTTCCATTCGGTTTCACCGTGTTTGAATTAATAGGGGAATCGATTCTGACACAAAGATGGCCGCCATCCGCAAACTATTAGGCGAATGACCTATTAAATTGGTCAAAGGATGCTCCCTCCATAAAGGTATGTAGTTGCAAATTTGGTAGAGATCGAATGATTAGGTTAATCGTAATTTGATTTAAGCTTTGAACATTCGTGTGGCCACCATTACGTTTCAGTCAAGATGGTGGCGATATAAAACATGACACTGAGGTGCCCTTTGCTAGTGCTACCTCTGTACCAAATTTCGTTCCATTCGGTTCCACCGTGTTCGATTTAATAGGGGGAATCAATTTTGATATAAAGATGGCCGCCATCCGCAAACTATTAAGCGAATGACCTATTAGATTGGTCGAAGGATGCTCCCTCCATAAAGGTATGTAGTTGCAAAATTTGGTAGAGATCGGATGATTAGGTTAATCGTAATTTGATTTAAGCTTTGAACATTCGTGTGGCCGCCATTACGTTTCAGTCAAGATGGCGGCGATATAAAACATGACACTGAGGTGCCCTTTGCTAGTGCTACCTCTGTACCAAATTTCGTTCCTTTCGGTTCCACCGTGTTCGAATTAATAGGGGGAATCAATTTTGACATAAAGATGGCCGCCATCCACAAACTATTAGGCTAGTAACCTATTAGATTGGTCAAAGGATGCTCCCTTCATAAAGGTATGTTGTTGCAAAGTTTGGTAGAGATCAGATGGTTATGTTAGTCGTAATTTAACTTAAGCTTTGAACATTTGTGTGGCCGCCATTACGTTTATGTCAATATGGCGGCGATATAAAACATGACACTGAGATGCCCTTTGCTAGTGCTACCTCTATACCAAATTTCGTTCCATTCGGTTTCACCGTGTTTGAATTAATAGGGGGAATTGATTTTCACACAAAGATGGCCGCCATCCGCAAACTATTAGGCTAATGACCTACTCATTTGGCCAAAGGATGCTTCCTTTATAAGGGTATGTTGTTGCAAAGTTTGGTGGAGATCGGATTATTAGGTTAATCGTAATTTGAGTTAAACTTTGAACATTTGTGTGGCCGCCATTACGTTTCCGTCAAGATGGCGGCGATATAATACATGACATTGAGGTGCCTTTTGTTAGTACTACCTCTGTACCAAATTTCGTTCCATTCGGTTGCACCGTGTTCGAATTAATAGGGGAATCGATTTTCACACAAAGATGGCCGCCATCCGCAAACTATTACGCTGATGACCTATTAGATTGGTCAAAGGATGCTCCCTCCATAAAGGTATGTTGTTGCAAAGTTTGGTAGAGATCGGTTGCTTATGTTAGTCGTAATTTGATTTAAGCTTTAAACATTTGTGTGGCCGCCATTACGTTTCTGTCAATATGGCGGCGATATTAATCATGACACTGAGATGCCGTTTGCTAGTGCTATCTCTGTACCAAATTTCGTTCCATTCGGTTTCACCGTGTTTGAATTAATAGGGGGAATCGATTCTGACACAAAGATGGCCGCCCTCCGCAAACTATTAGGCGAATGACCTATTAAATTGGTCAAAGGATGCTCCCTCCATAAAGGTATGTAGTTGCAAATTTGGTAGAGATCGAATGATTAGGTTAATCGTAATTTGATTTAAGCTTTGAACATTCGTGTGGCCACCGTTACGTTTCAGTCAAGATGGTGGCGATATAAAACATGACACTGAGGTGCCCTTTGCTAGTGCTACCTCTGTACCAAATTTTGTTCCATTCGGTTCCACCGTGTTCGATTTAATAGGGGGAATCAATTTTGATATAAAGATGGCCGCCATCCGCAAACTATTAAGCGAATGACCTATTAGATTGGTCGAAGGATGCTCCCTCCATAAAGGCATGTTGTTGCAAAATTTGGTAGAGATCGGATGATTAGGTTAGTCGTAATTTGATTTAAGCTTTGAACATTTGTGTGGCCGCCATTACGTTTCCGTCAAGATGGCGGCGATATAAAACATGACACTGAGGTGCCTTTTGTTAGTACTACCTCTGTACCAAATTTCGTTCCATTCGGTTGCACCGTGTTCGAATTAATAGGGGGAATCGATTTTCACACAGAGATGGCCGCCATCCGCAAACTATTACGCTGATGACCTATTAGATTGGTCAAAGGATGCTCCCTTCATAAAGGTATGTTGTTGCAAAGTTTGGTAGAGATCGGATGGTTATGTTAGTCGTAATTTAACTTAATCTTTGAACATTTGTGTGGCCGCCATTACGTTTCTGTCAATATGGCGGCGATATAAAACATGACACTGAGATGCCCTTTGCTAGTGCTACCTCTGTACCAAATTTCGTTCCATTCGGTTTCACCGTGTTTGAATTAATAGGGGGAATTGATTTTCACACAAAGAATGCCGCCATCCGCAAACTATTAGGCTAATGACCTATTCATTTAGTCAAAGGATGCTTCCTCTATAAGGGTATGTTGTTGCAAAATTTGGTAGAGATCGGATGATTAGGTTAATCGTAATTTGATTTAAGCTTTGAACATTCGTGTGGCCGCCATTAAGTTTCCGTCAAGATGGCGGCGATGTAAAACATGACACTGAGGTGTCCTTTGCTAGTGCTACCTTTGTACCAAATTTCGTTCAATTCGCATTCACCGTGTTCGAATTGATAGGGGGGGATAGACATTCAGAGTACACACACTCACACACAGACACACACACACACACAGACAGAGACTCACACACACACACACACACAGACTCACGCACACACATACACACACAGACAAACACACTTTTTTCGCCCTGTGTTGATCTCATAAGTCTACTTTCATTTTTTGTAAAAATCGAAAGTAGGCTAAAAAGGTCGTTAAAATCAGCTTAAAAACGCAAAAGTTGCATAAAATTGCAAAAAACGAAAAAACATCATTTTACTCCCCTTTTTCATTTTCCGACCTTTAAATCATGTTTATCTACAATTTTCAGTTCATTGCCTATAACATATCTTAATAGTAAATTTTTTAAGGGTGACAAGGTAATTGTATACTTTTACCTGTTATTAATTTGTTTCTCACACTTGAGTACTTCGGAAACTACTTCGAATTTTAGCCAAACGAACTCTAGTCGACAGAAACGCTGTCTATGTTTTAAAAAACACATTAAAATAGTTATTTAGTTAGTTTTTTAAGGATAATTTTAAGGTATTAAGAATGCAGCAACGATTATTATTGTGTACGCCGCATTTATGAATCAATTATTATGAAAACAGCCGATAGTAGGTGTAAACTACCTAAATATGGTAGCTTATTTGATTTTACATACAGTTCATGGTACTATATCAGGCAGGTGTGTAAATAATGCAGATTTGTAAAATGCAAACTTACTTGACATCGAGAATTCATAGCAGACATAACCATTGGTTTAACAACAAGTCCCTTCTTAATTGATCTTTTCTTCAAAGCGCTGGCCTCACACATATCTAAATATATTTTTATAACTTCTCTGGAGATATTGCAGAATTTCTTCTTTAGTTCAGCTTCCATGGCTTTTTCTTTTTTATGTCCTGTATTCAAGTGGGCTGCATGTATTGCTCCGAAAAATTTTTCGTATCGGCAAAAGTATTTTATGTCAGTCAAGTCACCCACAGACTTCTCTATCAACATTTGAACACTTCCGATCTGAATAACGTCGAAACGATTTATGCGACGATACTCTTTTGAGCTCAGAGTTCCTCCACACTTCTTCTTTTCTTTCGCCTCCTTCACTTGATTGATAATATCGTCGTAACGAGCTCTGTCCATGATGAACGTGCGACCCGACTCAAGGTCCTTCGTGCATAATGGCTCCTGCAGCTTGATATAGAGTGCTTCTTCCATCTCACTCAACTAGTAAACACAAACACTCACTAAAATGCACAGCTACAAAGCGGGTTGACACTGGGCGTGCTTCGTTTTGACTAGTGGCAGTAACAGCTAGGAGTGGAGGGGAGGGTGGCGGACTCGCAGACAAGTCTGTACACGCTCACGACTATATGATGTCATTTCGGTCTTTGCGCAAAAGCAAAATACCCACAACGCGTTGTGGGCAAGCCACGTTGTCCACAACGCGACGTGGGTATTTTTTGCATTGTTCAATCTCCGAAGTGAAATTTACATCGGTCTTTGAGCAAACAGGATTACCCACAACGCGACGTGGGCATTCCGTTTCGGCCAATGACCGAATTTCGGTACCCACGTCGCGTTGTGAGTATTTTGTCGTACCCACGTCGCGTCGTGGGTAAAAATTTCGGTCATTGAGCGAATTCTGTCTTTGAGCGTAACATATATATTATAATTGTGAAAGTTTGTGTGTGTGTGTTAGTTTGTTACCTCTTGACACTAAAACGGCTGGACGGATTTGGATGAAATTTGAAATGGAGACAGCTTATACCCTGGTATAACATATAGGCTGCCTTTCATCCGGAAATAAATCATTGTTCCCGTGGAACGGGCAACATAATGGAAAAGTCACCAAAAACACTCAACCGGGACAGAATATCGAAGTTGTCGCATAAAAACCGGACAAAGCTCATTTTACGCTTCTCGATGCAAAAAACAATACTCGGTGTGTCCCCACGGGACACCGAAAACCACATTTTAAGGCCCTAAAACCAACAGTTTCAAATATATTCGCAGAAAACTATCTTCGCTCTGATAAACTGATGAACTAAAGGCAAGTCCGTTTCCATGGCAACAGAAAGTACATCAAGGTATGACATCCGATTTTCTGTATATCCCTGTAGGAGGCAATGCCAATCCATTTATTATCTTTTCAAGATATATTTAAACACAATAAGAACAGGGTAGCGCGCCTGCCTCTCATCCGGAGGCACCGGGTTCGATTCCCGGCTCCGTCAGAGATTTTAGACACTGACGTGAGGGCTGCAACGGGGTGCACTCAGCTTCGTGAGGACAATTGAGTAGCTGTCTGATAGTGAGGCAGCGCCCTGTCACGAAGAACAAGATTAACGGCCGAGTGGACACGATGCACTGACCACGCGTCACCACAATTTCTGCAGGCCAAATGGCTGGAAAGCGGTCGCATGTTAGGCCTAGGCCCTTCATGGGCTGTAGTGCCAGGGGTAAAAAATAAATAAATAGGGAAAGCGCCTTCTAATACCACTTTTAATTTTTAAACACTACACTAGTGGCTACTAAATAAAGGTAACGATGTAGCTACGTTCAATTTCATAAACACTGGGCTCACAAATCCTGTATAGTTAAGTACAAATATCAGTCTGGTCGTTATTTCAGTAGCAACGAAGCTCTGTGGCGGCTATTGCCGTTTCCGTAACACTTAAGGCATCCCACCGTCACATACCTCAATGTGAACCAGTCTATTTTACTGAAAAGAATTTCTACGAGCGATAATCCACTCCGGCAAAAACTACACTCACTAACTTTTCAAAAATTTACACAAGACATGATTTTTAAAGCACTCTTCTGTATGTTGAGGTACAGAGATATACCACATGGAAAGATGCAATAAAATGTTGGCAAATATGAGTTCAAGGAACTGCTGTTCAGAATAGGCTTTCGCTACAGGTTATGCGGCCCATGTTCGTAACATGGAATGTTTTCCTTTGACAATGCATCTACACCAAGTGCGTGGGCAACGCATTTCAAATATCTCTAAAAACACAATAATCAGGAAATTGGAGAAAAATTTAGAGTGGGAGAGAAGATTCAAGGAGAAATAATTTCATCTCTGAGATTTGCTGATGACATCGTCATCTTGGCCGATACGAGATTTCGAATGGTATGGACTCCGCCCTGAGGAAAGAATTTACGATGAAAATTAATAATTGTAAAACAAAAATTATTGGAATGCAGCCGAAATAAATCAGAAACCTCTATGGGCATCAAATTGTAGGCTAAGGATAGGTCATACAAGATCCACCCACTCGTACCTAATGAGAAGGGAAGTCCCCCCACTTTGCACCTGTGGAGCCGTTTTCACTGTGGCCCACATTTTAACCGAGTGTGTGGATCTTGCTGACTTACGAAGAAACCTTGGTTTGCAGATGACACTCAAACTTATATTAGCCGATGACGCGGTGGCTGCTGATCTCGTCATCCGCTTTATAAGTAGGAGTGGGTCAGGGCCAGCAATCTAAATTTTTTAGTGAACATTGACTCAACGACTTGTTCGGTTTTGAATGATGAATGTTTTTGTTTCTCCGTAATTTTTGTTTATTTTTATAATTATTAGTTTTTTTTTAAATTTACTCTCTGCATGCTCCACTACATAAGTAGTACTAAATGCACTTACAATACATTTTTACAAATGACCAAAATAAATTACATTTTAATAATTAAATTTCTAGATGACTTAATCTTAACAATATCAAACAATATTAGGTCTTCGTTTTTTCTAAGAGCTTGAAAATCCAGAGCATTAACATATTTAGAAAATTCCTTCAAATACTTTTTACATAGCACAGATTTCTGCATCGGCCAGTTATCGCCTCTATTAACACCATTAATCAAGAATTACCTAATATGTTTCACTTCACTGCACACGAAAATTATATAATCTATAGTCTGAGGGCTGCTTTTACAGGAACACTCGGGATTACGTATGATTATACGTCTGTGTAAGTACGAAGCAATATTTCCATGTGCAGTCAGTATTGTAGTCATATTAGATGTTAAGGTGATTTAGGATTTTAATCTACCTGCAACTGTTGGAAAGAATTCTTTTGTAAGTGTGCCTTTTGAAGTTTGTTCCCATTTTTGCTGCCATTCATGAATTGATTCTTCTTTGAGATTTTTTTTTTAAGTTGAGATGGGTATTCTTTCGAAACAAACCTCACTTAATTTTGTAGCCTCCTTTGCAATTTTATCAGCCAGTTCATTGCCTGCAACACCTGTATGTGCCTTAACACATTCAAATTTTACTATCCAATTTTTAGCCTATTTTCAATTTTGAAAAAATAGGCTTATGAGATCACCTTTTGTCCGTGTGTGTGTGCGTGTGTGTGTGTGTGTGTGAGAGGTGTGTGTGTGTTTGTCCCCCTAATAACATTTAAACGGCTGATGCGATTTCAATGAAACTCGGTAAGTTCATAGCACTATTCCGGGTGACCCCGACCGTGCCCTTCAAATTTTGTTACGTCTCACCAATCCAACATGGCGGCTGTGCGAAATATTTCAGCAGCATTCAATATCTCCGAAACTATTCCCGATATCACCCTGGGATTTATTACGGTGATAAAGGGATCTACTAGAAGTTCACCTATGTAACTTTTGAAAAACTGGTAACTACAAAACCAACATGGCGGCCACGTGAATTTGCGACTTTTAAATAGAAGTTACTCGCGATTTAACCAACCAAACGCAATAAAACTTGGTACAGTATATGTTTATACACATTGTAATGCACTGACATCTAACTTCGTTCAATTGTTTATATAACCACAAGATGGCGGATGTGCAAAATATTTCACCGGCATTCTATATCTCTGAAACTATTAACGGTATCATCTTGAAACTTTGTTTGGAGATAAAGGGCACTACTGGAAGTTCAACTATAAGACTTTCAAAACCGGTTAGCTACAAAACGAACATGGCGGCCAAGCGAATTTGAATAATTTAAATAGACCTTTCTCGCGATTTAGTGTTCCAAACGCAATGAAATCTGGTACAGGAAATGTTTATACACATCTAATTTAGTTCAATTGTTTACATAACCTCAAGATGGCGGCTGTGCGAATTTTAAAATTAAATGTTTTATTTCTTGTGTCGTAATCATGCGATCGAAGTGAAAGTTGGAATAATGAACCTACGCAATAATTTTCCTTTAATGGCACATAACTCTATGGCCTATACATTTAACAATCCAACATGGCGACCATCCGAAATATTTAGACGGCTCTGAATATCTACGAATCTATTACAGCAAGCAAACTGATTTTTTTAAATGTTCATAGGGGCTCTGAACTTAAGTGCACCTATAGGACTTAAAATAACCTGGTGATCACAAATCCAACATGGCGGCGACGCGAAGTATAAATATTCACATGGACGATTCTCGTAATTTAACCATCCGAGTGCAGTGAAACTTGGTACAGTAAATCCTTATACGAATGTTAATCCACTGGCATCTACTTTATTTCAATAGTTTCCATAACCAAAAGATGGCAGCTGTGCGAAATTTTAAAATCTCGTTTTTACTTCTTGTGTCCTAATCATGCGATGGAAGTTTGAATGCTACTCGTACACAATAATCTTCATGTAACAGTACATAACTCTAGGACCTACATATATACAATCCATCATGGCGACCATCCGAAATATTTAGTCGATTCTCAATATCTACGAATCTATTACAGCAATCAAACTGAAATTTTGTATGTTGATAGTGGCAGTTAACATAAGTAGGATATATGAAAATAGGCTGTATAGTTCTTCACCGAACTACTTGTTTCTTTTTGAATAGCTGTAGTCCTTCTTATATTCTCAATTAGTTGGTTATGATTTCTGAAGTCCGCAATGGAGTCAATTGATATTTTACTATCTGTGTAAATAATTACTTTCTTATCTTCATCATCCTCTGTCCTAGTAGTATCTAAGAATTCCAGAGATTTTAGTATGTCTAATTGCTCCGCCTGATTATTCGAACAGTTGTATTGCAGTCTATATTTCAATTGGTCTATTAATTCATGTGATCTGAATATATCTATGCCAGTTCCCACTCCATCTTCACTTTTGCTTCCATCTGTGTAAAATTTCCATGGGATATATTCATTTAATGCTATTCTTGGATCTTCGGTACCAGGAAAATTGGCTGGGTGGAGCCATCTCATAGGTTTTTCAGGGTGGTCAATGACATAGTTCATAGTTGTTTTTCCTGACTTGATTTTGTATAGAATAACAATCTCTTTAGCCATTATATCTATAAGAGTAATTCCTGTTATAATGCACAGTGCCTCATGAGATTCAGTGCGGTACGATTTTGCTATTCTCAGGAGAATAAGTCTTTGCACTCTCACGTATTTAAACAGATTACATTTCTTTTCTAGGTATTCAATCCAGATCGGAGCAGCATATAACAGCATTGGCAATATTGCTCCTTTTTAAATTGTTTCCAAAGCCTGGTGTTTTAACCCCATCCTATTCTAGTCGATTTTGATAATGCGTTTATTAATTTAATACTTTTTTCACTATATAGCGCTGCCTTGAGTTATTGTGGGTATCTACTCACATAACCTAACGGCGGTACTTTTTGAGGATCCAACCAGCCTTCGGGCTGACTACCTAACAGACAGACAATGATGTGGTCATTGAACTTAAAGCGAGAGTCTATAGTTATTCCTAGATATTCCATCGTATCTACTTGTACAAGATGTTTCCAATTCATAAAGATATCAATTGTCTTCTTTGCTTTTTTTCTTCTTCTTGATATTAGAATAACTCTTGACTTACTTTCATTAAAACGTGTTTTGTTTCCTGTTGACTACTTAACTTAGTAACTTTCCGTAATTCCATATTCACAATATTTTCTGCTTCAATTTCAGTTTCAGCCCTGACAGCAATTATAAGGTCATCAGCAAATGCTATAGCTTTGGTGTTTTTACCGTATTCCAAACTGAGCAGTGCATTATACTGTACATTCCATTACCCCGGCCCACAACATGAACTTTGAGGATATTCTTTATTAACTACTGTTTCTTCTTGGATACTATTGGAATTCATGAACGTCGTTCTATTCTTGAAGTACACGCCAGTAGTATAATTCCCTAGACTTTGAATATTGCATCATCATGACCAGAAATTGCGTAATCCTGATGACGTCATGGGATGACGTCATGGGTCCTTAGAGCGAGCACGTGGTCCAGGAGCGAGCATGTGCAGTGCACGTGTTAGCGTGGGAAGAGGTTGACCCTTTGGCTTGTTTGTGCGATGGTGATAAAAAGTTAATGGGTGTTGACGTCATGGAGGATGTTTATTAGGATGCTAACTGTCATCTGACACCCATGCGAGTGTGAGCACCAAAACAAAAGGTTATTCGCGGGTAGTGGGGTAGTGTATGTTCTCTTGCAAGTCGCGTGTGTGCTTGAATACGTATGGCTATGTTGGGAAATGTTTGGTGGCGGGCGAGGACTAGGGTTGAGTGAGGGTTCGTTTAAATGCTATTTTTCCCGCTCTATTTGATGGTGAGGTAATTTTTTAAAATGGGTGGAATTTGGAAACGCAATTTGAGGTAAACGTGCTTTTTTGACAATTTGGCGAATTTAATGAGCTTGTAAGGCTAGAACGATGCATATAGGGTGTCGTAGGACTTGAGGTGAACCACCCCTTGCTATGGACGGGAGTATATCCACCCCAAAATAAATCTACCCTTACCCGGAGGTTAAGTAGTGGTTATTTTTGTATGCATGCGCACTTGAGGGCTTTTGTAAGAGAGCGGAATTTTTAAAAGATTCTTTATAGATGAGGCTTTTTAAAAAATTTATTAAAAAAACAAAAAACTAATAGGTCATTCGATTTTTAGTATCTCGCTAACCAATAATGCGATGTAAACATATGGGGTGTCATAGGACTCGTAGTGAATTCTCCTTTTGTATGAATGAGGTATGTCAACCCCCAAAATAAAAACTACCCTTACCTGGGGTGAAAGAGCAATTTTTGTATGTATGCACACCGGTGGCTTTTGTCAAAAGGGTCTAACTACACATTTGTTAATATTTTCTGAACCCAGGATGGGATTTTCCCATAGGCAGTATCCTAGCACTTGGGGTGACACCTCGTTTTTGAAAGTATCATTCATTTATTTTCTTGTCAAAAGGGCCTAACTACACTTTTGTTAATATCTCGTGAACCAATCATGCTAGGGACTTGTATGAGGGGTCCTAGCACTTGGGGCGACGTCCCCCTTTATGGGGTGAAACTACCCCCCCAAAATTGAAAACTCAATATCTTGGAAACTATGAACCCTAAAATTAGGCGTTATAGCTTTAAAAATAGGTGATGACATAGGCTTTTACCTGGATTGGTCATTTCACCCCTAAAACAGTAAATAGTCATGTTATGGGAAAAAAACGTGTTAAACACCTAAAAATGATAAATGAAACTAAGATCTTTTGTTTTTGATGAAAAATAGCAGGGGGGTGAAAACTACCCCCAAATTGAAAAATCGATACCTTGGAAACTAAGAACCGTAAAATTATGTGTAATAGCTTAAAAAATTCGTTGTGACATAGGCTTTTACCCGGATAGATGATGTCACCCCTAAAACAGTAAATAGTGATTTTACAGTGGGGAAAAAGGTCTTAAACGGGTAAAAATGATAATTGAACCTAAGATCTTTTGTTTTTGATGAAAAATAGCAGGGGGGTGAAAACTACCCCAAAATTGAAAAATCGATACCTTGGAAACTAAGAACCGTAAAATTATGTGTAATAGCTTAAAAAATTCGTTGTGACATAGGCTTTTACCCGGATAGATGATGTCACCCCTAAAACAGTAAATAGTGATTTTACAGTGGGGAAAAAGGTTTTAAACGGGTAAAAATGATAATTGAACCTAAGATCTTTTGTTTTTGATGAAAAATAGCAGGGGGGTGAAAACTACCCCAAAATTGAAAAATCGATACCTTGGAAACTAAGAACCGTAAAATTATGTGTAATAGCTTAAAAAATTCGTTGTGACATAGGCTTTTACCCGGATAGATGATGTCACCCCTAAAACAGTAAATAGTGATTTTACAGTGGGGAAAAAGGTTTTAAACGGGTAAAAATGATAATTGAACCTAAGATCTTTTGTTTTTGATGAAAAATAGCAGGGGGGTGAAAACTACCCCAAAATTGAAAAATCGATACCTTGGAAACTAAGAACCGTAAAATTATGTGTAATAGATTAAAAAATTCGTTGTGACATAGGCTTTTACCCGGATAGATGATGTCACCCCTAAAACAGTAAATAGTGATTTTACAGTGGGGAAAAAGGTTTTAAACGGGTAAAAATGATAATTGAACCTAAGATCTTTTGTTTTTGATGAAAAATAGCAGGGGGGTGAAAACTACCCCAAAATTGAAAAATCGATACCTTGGAAACTAAGAACCGTAAAATTATGTGTAATAGCTTAAAAAATTCGTTGTGACATAGGCTTTTACCCGGATAGATGATGTCACCCCTAAAACAGTAAATAGTGATTTTACAGTGGGGAAAAAGGTCTTAAACGGGTAAAAATGATAATTGAACCTAAGATCTTTTGTTTTTGATGAAAAATAGCAGGGGGGTGAAAACTACCCCAAAATTGAAAAATCGATACCTTGGAAACTAAGAACCGTAAAATTATGTGTAATAGCTTAAAAAATTCGTTGTGACATAGGCTTTTACCCGGATAGATGATGTCACCCCTAAAACAGTAAATAGTGATTTTACAGTGGGGAAAAAGGTCTTAAACGGGTAAAAATGATAATTGAACCTAAGATCTTTTGTTTTTGATGAAAAATAGCAGGGGGGGTGAAAACTACCCCGTATATGAAAGGAGTGTAGACTTATTGATGTTGCAGATTGGAAACAGTGAAAGTTATCACTTTTGTTTAATTAGAAATCTTGCTCGCCTTGTGCGTTCAAGCATCACTAGCACTCAGAGAAGGATTTATATATGTAGACGTTGTTTGTCATATTATCTTCTTGAGGATGAGTTAAATGTTCACTTTGCAGACTGTAAACAGTTTCCTGTTGCAAAAAGCATAATGCCGACTGATGAACAAAGATTTGTTAATTTTACAGAATTCCGAGTTAAAGATACAGTTCCATTTATAATATATGCAGACACTGAATGCGTTTTGTCTCCAATTTCCTCCTGTTTTCCAAATAGTGACATTCATAACTCTACTTTAACACATAAACATATTCCTTACAGCATTTCTTTATACCTTCATTGTAATTTCGATAGGGAATTGTGCAGTTTCAAGCTCTTTAGGGGAAATAATTGCATTGAATTGTTTGTAAAGGAACTTTATAGTATTGTGGATAAACTTCAAACATATTACTTATCGGTTAAGCCAATGTTAAAGATGACCGAAAATGAAGAAAGATTATTTTTGTCAAGTAAAATGTGTCACATTTGCGAGAAACCGATTGCAGTTAATGAACTCAAAGTACGCGATCATTGTCACTTAACTGGAAAATATAGAGGAAGCGCACACAATAGTTGTCATTTAAATTACAAAGTAACAAAGGTTTTGCCTATAGCATTTCATAATCTAACCGCCTATGATGGACATTTTATAATTAAAGAAATTTGCGAGAAACGTGATGGAGAGGTGTTACATAATCCTGGTCATATAAAATTGTTAGCGATGAATATGGAACGTTACAAAGGGTTTACAAAGTATGTACGGGCTAAGAATGGATTCATTCAGTTAAGATTTTTCGATACATATAATTTCTTGTCCTGTTCACTAGATCAATGTTCATCTTCGTTAAGCGAAGATTCAAAGCAAATAACACAACGTTATTTTAATGATGATGCACAGTTTCGACTTACTGCGAGAAAAGGTGTGTTTCCCTATGAATACGTCACGAGTATGGATGTTCTTAACGAAACTAAATTACCTGAAATATCCAAGTTTTATAGCAGCCTTAATGATCAAACAATATCGAATGAAGAGTATGAGTTTGCTCAATCGGTGTGGGAAACGTTTTCCTGTCAAACATTAGGAGAATACGCAGATTTGTATTTAAAAGTTGACACACTTCTTTTGGCGGATGTCTTTGAAAATTTTAGATCGAATGGCATGGAAACTTATGGCATTGATGCAGCTCATTTTTACACTGCTCCATCTATGTCTTGGTGTGCTATGAAAAAGATAACCAACGTTCAACTTGAATTGCTTCAAGATATTGATATGTTACACTTTTTTGAACGATCTATTCGAGGAGGAAATGTTCAGTGTATAACACGACATGCGATTGCTAATAATAAGTATATGAAAACTTATGATGAGAAAAAGCAAGAGTCCTACATAATGTACTTTGACGTTAATAATTTGTATGGATATGCGATGATGGAATATCTTCCAACGGGTGGCTTTAAATGGATTGCAAATGTTGAAGGCTTTGATGTTTTAACTATTGATGATACTTCAGAAATTGGATATATTTTGGAAGTAGATTTGACTTATCCTCAAGAGTTACATGACAAACATTCAGATTACCCTCTATGTCCAGAAAAGTTGACAAAGCTAATGGCTACCCTAGATAATAAAGAACGTTATGTTTTGCATTATAGATTGTTAAAGCAATGTATTCAACTAGGAATGAAATTAGATCGTATTCACAGAATAATTGAATTCAATCAGAGCCAATGGCTAAAACCATATATTGATGTGAACACAGAGAAACGAAAACAAGCCAAAAATGATTTTGAAAAGAATTTTTATAAATTGATGAATAATGCAATTTTTGGTCGTTCACTGATGAATGTGAGGAAGTTAAGGGACATCAAATGGGTCACCAAATGGCATGGAGCTCGTGGTGGTAGGTCTTTAATAGCTAAGTCTAATTTTAAACATAGAATTATATTCGATGAACAATGTATGGTCATCGAGATGAGTAGACTAAAGATTTTTCACAATCAACCAGTATATGTTGGTGCATCTATATTAGATTTGTCTAAATGTAAAATGAATGACTTTTGTTTGATACTGGAAACTATGAAACAAACAATCCTTTTGGCATTGTGAGACAAAATAAAGGTGAAATTGGTTTAATGAAAGATGAAAATGCTGGAAGGATTGTTGAAGAATTTGTGGGGTTACGACCCAAAATGTATGCAATAAAATTGTGTGATGAAATGAATAGCTTGTGTAAGGCTAAAGGCATTAAGAAGAGTGTGAGTAAAAGTAAGAATATTGATGAGTATCGAAAGTGTCTTTATAACAGAGAAAAAGTCAACAAAGTTCAAGTTTGTATAATTTCAAAATCTCATTCTGTATTTACTGTTCGGCAAAATAAGTTGGCAATTTCATCAAACGAAGATAAAAGACACATAACTGAAAACGGAATTGATACTTTACCGTTTGGTCATTTTTCTCTGAAAAATGATTAGAAACAAATTGAGATTAAAGCAGTTCATCTCACTTACTTTATTTCTTTCACACACACACTTTTATGCTGGTAATAATACTAATTTTTGTGTGTTCCTTTGCTTATGAAATCCTAGACTAGGAGTTCCACATTCGACATGATAGCGGAGTGTCATCTCCCATAAACTCGTCTCTGAGGTGGGTGCCAGAAAAGGCATCCAGCTGTAAAAACCACACCCTCACATAGACTTTCATAACTTCTTACGTTGAGGTTCATAACACTACGTTGATTGATTTATCGGTTTCCTTTTCACAATTCCTGTCTATACATTCCTCTTGAAGGTTGCAAGATGCTTGCAAGGTTCCTAAAATGCAATTAAATTTAATAAATACCTTAAGATGGTTTGATTTGTTTAATGATATGGTGTTAATAGTATTTTTAGGTTTTGACTGGCTTTGCATTAAGAATTGACTAACCAAACATGAGTTACCTATCAGGGAAACATTTTGGCCACTATGTTGGCTATTGACCAGTGAGTTTAGCTGTTTATCATTTTTTTAAATCATAAACAACAGAGGGTTAAACGTATAGATAAACCGTGTGACCATGTTTGTTAAACAAGACATTATACCAGAGACAATTAGAATACTTATGTAGAGTTTACCAAAAATAATGTTGTGTAACAGTAAATGCTAGTCAACAGTTATACACTTCTAAAAAAAATCATCATACAATACCTGAGAGCTCTTCTAAAATTATTGATGTGTAACATGATTCCACTAACTTGCTATGTATTTTTTGGCTTGGGGGTGATTTTCAAGAAATGCAAATGGAACTGAAATGCAATACAAACAATGAGCGTGCCTGGTGGCTGAGATTGATACCACGACGTACTGTCGGTTATGTAGCTATGTGGAATGTATATCAAATATGGTTTACTTCAAGGTCTGGAGATCCCTACAATTCCTACAATAAATGATCTTGAAATGGTCATCCTATGGTGTGAAAATATTTATTAGGTATATATATTTACTGAAAACAATTATGATTTATTAAATGTTTATATGTTTACAGTATTGTTATTTAATGTAAGCACTTGAGGCACTACCGACCAATGGGAAGCAAAAAGTGGGAGCATATATGGGATGAAATGTGGGAGCAAAGCAAATATAAAAAGTGGGAGCAAATATGCTAACAAATATGTCAACAAATATGCCGGCAAAAGTATATACACAATTCAAGATAGTTGAAAGTAAAGTATATACACAATTCAAGTTAGCATATTTGCTCCCACTTTTTATATTTGCTTTGCTCCCACATTTCATCCCATATATGCTCCCACTTTTTGCTTCCCATTGGTCGGTAGTGCCTCAAGTGCTTACATTAAATAACAATACTGTAAACATATAAACATTTAATAAATCATAATTGTTTTCAGTAAATATATATACCTAATAAATATTTTCACACCATAGGATGACCATTTCAAGATCATTTATTGTAGGAATTGTAGGGATCTCCAGACCTTGAAGTAAACCATATTTGATATACATTCCACATAGCTACATAACCGACAGTACGTCGTGGTATCAATCTCAGCCACCAGGCACGCTCATTGTTTGTATTGCATTTCAGTTCCATTTGCATTTCTTGAAAATCACCCCCAAGCCAAAAAATACATAGCAAGTTAGTGGAATCATGTTACACATCAATAATTTTAGAAGAGCTCTCAGGTATTGTATGATGATTTTTTTTAGAAGTGTATAACTGTTGACTAGCATTTACTGTTACACAACATTATTTTTGGTAAACTCTACATAAGTATTCTAATTGTCTCTGGTATAATGTCTTGTTTAACAAACATGGTCACACGGTTTATCTATACGTTTAACCCTCTGTTGTTTATGATTTAAAAAAATGATAAACAGCTAAACTCACTGGTCAATAGCCAACATAGTGGCCAAAATGTTTCCCTGATAGGTAACTCATGTTTGGTTAGTCAATTCTTAATGCAAAGCCAGTCAAAACCTAAAAATACTATTAACACCATATCATTAAACAAATCAAACCATCTTAAGGTATTTATTAAATTTAATTGCATTTTAGGAACCTTGCAAGCATCTTGCAACCTTCAAGAGGAATGTATAGACAGGAATTGTGAAAAGGAAACCGATAAATCAATCAACGTAGTGTTATGAACCTCAACGTAAGAAGTTATGAAAGTCTATGTGAGGGTGTGGTTTTTACAGCTGGATGCCTTTTCTGGCACCCACCTCAGAGACGAGTTTATGGAAGATGAAACTCCGCTATCATGTCGAATGTGGAACTCCTAGTCTAGGATTTCATAAGCAAAGGAACACACAAAAATTAGTATTATTACCAGCATAAAAGTGTGTGTGTGAAAGAAATAAAGTAAGTGAGATGAACTGCTTTAATCTCAATTTGTTTCTAATCATTTTTCAGAGAAAAATGACCAAACGGTAAAGTATCAATTCCGTTTTCAGTTATGTGTCTTTTATCTTCGTTTGATGAAATTGCCAACTTATTTTGCCGAACAGTAAATACAGAATGAGATTTTGAAATTATACAAACTTGAACTTTGTTGCCTTTTCTCTGTTATAAAGACACTTTCGATACTCATCAATATTCTTACTTTTACTCACACTCTTCTTAATGCCTTTAGCCTTACACAAGCTATTCATTTCATCACACAATTTTATTGCATACATTTTGGGTCGTAACCCCACAAATTCTTCAACAATCCTTCCAGCATTTTCATCTTTCATTAAACCAATTTCACCTTTATTTTGTCTCACAATGCCAAAAGGATTGTTTGTTTCATAGTTTCCAGTATCAAACAAATTTGAATGTTGTTTCATGAACTCATAAATATCATAATAGAATATATACATAAAACTATCGGTGTCTGTGTATAACAACCTCACATTTGATTCAGGATTTGCTAAAATAACATTGTAATGAAAGTCATTCATTTTACATTTAGACAAATCTAATATAGATGCACCAACATATACTGGTTGATTGTGAAAAATCTTTAGTCTACTCATCTCGATGACCATACATTGTTCATCGAATATAATTCTATGTTTAAAATTAGCCTTAGCTATTAAAGACCTACCACCACGAGCTCCATGCCATTTGGTGACCCATTTGATGTCCCTTAACTTCCTCACATTCATCAGTGAACGACCAAAAATTGCATTATTCATCAATTTATAAAAATTCTTTTCAAAATCATTTTTGGCTTGTTTTCGTTTCTCTGTGTTCACATCAATATATGGTTTTAGCCATTGGCTCTGATTGAATTCAATTATTCTGTGAATACGATCTAATTTCATTCCTAGTTGAATACATTGCTTTAACAATCTATAATGCAAAACATAACGTTCTTTATTATCTAGGGTAGCCATTAGCTTTGTCAACTTTTCTGGACATAGAGGGTAATCTGAATGTTTGTCATGTAACTCTTGAGGATAAGTCAAATCTACTTCCAAAATATATCCAATTTCTGAAGTATCATCAATAGTTAAAACATCAAAGCCTTCAACATTTGCAATCCATTTAAAGCCACCCGTTGGAAGATATTCCATCATCGCATATCCATACAAATTATTAACGTCAAAGTACATTATGTAGGACTCTTGCTTTTTCTCATCATAAGTTTTCATATACTTATTATTAGCAATCGCATGTCGTGTTATACACTGAACATTTCCTCCTCGAATAGATCGTTCAAAAAAGTGTAACATATCAATATCTTGAAGCAATTCAAGTTGAACGTTGGTTATCTTTTTCATAGCACACCAAGACATAGATGGAGCAGTGTAAAAATGAGCTGCATCAATGCCATAAGTTTCCATGCCATTCGATCTAAAATTTTCAAAGACATCCGCCAAAAGAAGTGTGTCAACTTTTAAATACAAATCTGCGTATTCTCCTAATGTTTGACAGGAAAACGTTTCCCACACCGATTGAGCAAACTCATACTCTTCATTCGATATTGTTTGATCATTAAGGCTGCTATAAAACTTGGATATTTCAGGTAATTTAGTTTCGTTAAGAACATCCATACTCGTGACGTATTCATAGGGAAACACACCTTTTCTCGCAGTAAGTCGAAACTGTGCATCATCATTAAAATAACGTTGTGTTATTTGCTTTGAATCTTCGCTTAACGAAGATGAACATTGATCTAGTGAACAGGACAAGAAATTATATGTATCGAAAAATCTTAACTGAATGAATCCATTCTTAGCCCGTACATACTTTGTAAACCCTTTGTAACGTTCCATATTCATCGCTAACAATTTTATATGACCAGGATTATGTAACACCTCTCCATCACGTTTCTCGCAAATTTCTTTAATTATAAAATGTCCATCATAGGCGGTTAGATTATGAAATGCTATAGGCAAAACCTTTGTTACTTTGTAATTTAAATTACAACTATTGTGTGCGCTTCCTCTATATTTTCCAGTTAAGTGACAATGATCGCGTACTTTGAGTTCATTAACTGCAATCGGTTTCTCGCAAATGTGACACATTTTACTTGACAAAAATAATCTTTCTTCATTTTCGGTCATCTTTAACATTGGCTTAACCGATAAGTAATATGTTTGAAGTTTATCCACAATACTATAAAGTTCCTTTACAAACAATTCAATGCAATTATTTCCCCTAAAGAGCTTGAAACTGCACAATTCCCTATCGAAATTACAATGAAGGTATAAAGAAATGCTGTAAGGAATATGTTTATGTGTTAAAGTAGAGTTATGAATGTCACTATTTGGAAAACAGGAGGAAATTGGAGACAAAACGCATTCAGTGTCTGCATATATTATAAATGGAACTGTATCTTTAACTCGGAATTCTGTAAAATTAACAAATCTTTGTTCATCAGTCGGCATTATGCTTTTTGCAACAGGAAACTGTTTACAGTCTGCAAAGTGAACATTTAACTCATCCTCAAGAAGATAATATGACAAACAACGTCTACATATATAAATCCTTCTCTGAGTGCTAGTGATGCTTGAACGCACAAGGCGAGCAAGATTTCTAATTAAACAAAAGTGATAACTTTCACTGTTTCCAATCTGCAACATCAATAAGTCTACACTCCTTTCATATACGGGGTAGTTTTCACCCCCCCTGCTATTTTTCATCAAAAACAAAAGATCTTAGGTTCAATTATCATTTTTACCCGTTTAAGACCTTTTTCCCCACTGTAAAATCACTATTTACTGTTTTAGGGGTGACATCATCTATCCGGGTAAAAGCCTATGTCACAACGAATTTTTTAAGCTATTACACATAATTTTACGGTTCTTAGTTTCCAAGGTATCGATTTTTCAATTTTGGGGTAGTTTTCACCCCCCTGCTATTTTTCATCAAAAACAAAAGATCTTAGGTTCAATTATCATTTTTACCCGTTTAAGACCTTTTTCCCCACTGTAAAATCACTATTTACTGTTTTAGGGGTGACATCATCTATCCGGGTAAAAGCCTATGTCACAACGAATTTTTTAAGCTATTACACATAATTTTACGGTTCTTAGTTTCCAAGGTATCGATTTTTCAATTTTGGGGTAGTTTTCACCCCCCTGCTATTTTTCATCAAAAACAAAAGATCTTAGGTTCAATTATCATTTTTACCCGTTTAAAACCTTTTTCCCCACTGTAAAATCACTATTTACTGTTTTAGGGGTGACATCATCTATCCGGGTAAAAGCCTATGTCACAACGAATTTTTTAATCTATTACACATAATTTTACGGTTCTTAGTTTCCAAGGTATCGATTTTTCAATTTTGGGGTAGTTTTCACCCCCCTGCTATTTTTCATCAAAAACAAAAGATCTTAGGTTCAATTATCATTTTTACCCGTTTAAAACCTTTTTCCCCACTGTAAAATCACTATTTACTGTTTTAGGGGTGACATCATCTATCCGGGTAAAAGCCTATGTCACAACGAATTTTTTAAGCTATTACACATAATTTTACGGTTCTTAGTTTCCAAGGTATCGATTTTTCAATTTTGGGGTAGTTTTCACCCCCCTGCTATTTTTCATCAAAAACAAAAGATCTTAGGTTCAATTATCATTTTTACCCGTTTAAAACCTTTTTCCCCACTGTAAAATCACTATTTACTGTTTTAGGGGTGACATCATCTATCCGGGTAAAAGCCTATGTCACAACGAATTTTTTAAGCTATTACACATAATTTTACGGTTCTTAGTTTCCAAGGTATCGATTTTTCAATTTTGGGGTAGTTTTCACCCCCCTGCTATTTTTCATCAAAAACAAAAGATCTTAGGTTCAATTATCATTTTTACCCGTTTAAGACCTTTTTCCCCACTGTAAAATCACTATTTACTGTTTTAGGGGTGACATCATCTATCCGGGTAAAAGCCTATGTCACAACGAATTTTTTAAGCTATTACACATAATTTTACGGTTCTTAGTTTCCAAGGTATCGATTTTTCAATTTGGGGGTAGTTTTCACCCCCCTGCTATTTTTCATCAAAAACAAAAGATCTTAGTTTCATTTATCATTTTTAGGTGTTTAACACGTTTTTTCCCCATAACATGACTATTTACTGTTTTAGGGGTGAAATGACCAATCCAGGTAAAAGCCTATGTCATCACCTATTTTTAAAGCTATAACGCCTAATTTTAGGGTTCATAGTTTCCAAGATATTGAGTTTTCAATTTTGGGGGGGTAGTTTCACCCCATAAAGGGGGACGTCGCCCCAAGTGCTAGGACCCCTCATACAAGTCCCTAGCATGATTGGTTCACGAGATATTAACAAAAGTGTAGTTAGGCCCTTTTGACAAGAAAATAAATGAATGATACTTTCAAAAACGAGGTGTCACCCCAAGTGCTAGGATACTGCCTATGGGAAAATCCCATCCTGGGTTCAGAAAATATTAACAAATGTGTAGTTAGACCCTTTTGACAAAAGCCACCGGTGTGCATACATACAAAAATTGCTCTTTCACCCCAGGTAAGGGTAGTTTTTATTTTGGGGGTTGACATACCTCATTCATACAAAAGGAGAATTCACTACGAGTCCTATGACACCCCATATGTTTACATCGCATTATTGGTTAGCGAGATACTAAAAATCGAATGACCTATTAGTTTTTTGTTTTTTTAATAAATTTTTTAAAAAGCCTCATCTATAAAGAATCTTTTAAAAATTCCGCTCTCTTACAAAAGCCCTCAAGTGCGCATGCATACAAAAATAACCACTACTTAACCTCCGGGTAAGGGTAGATTTATTTTGGGGTGGATATACTCCCGTCCATAGCAAGGGGTGGTTCACCTCAAGTCCTACGACACCCTATATGCATCGTTCTAGCCTTACAAGCTCATTAAATTCGCCAAATTGTCAAAAAAGCACGTTTACCTCAAATTGCGTTTCCAAATTCCACCCATTTTAAAAAATTACCTCACCATCAAATAGAGCGGGAAAAATAGCATTTAAACGAACCCTCACTCAACCCTAGTCCTCGCCCGCCACCAAACATTTCCCAACATAGCCATACGTATTCAAGCACACACGCGACTTGCAAGAGAACATACACTACCCCACTACCCGCGAATAACCTTTTGTTTTGGTGCTCACACTCGCATGGGTGTCAGATGACAGTTAGCATCCTAATAAACATCCTCCATGACGTCAACACCCATTAACTTTTTATCACCATCGCACAAACAAGCCAAAGGGTCAACCTCTTCCCACGCTAACACGTGCACTGCACATGCTCGCTCCTGGACCACGTGCTCGCTCTAAGGACCCATGACGTCATCCCATGACGTCATCAGGATTACGCAATTTCTGGTCATGATGATGCAATATTCAAAGTCTAGCGAATTATACTACTCACGCCTCTCGCCTACAGGCTATATACGGCGGAGCTGGTGGTATCCACCTATAAATTTTAAATTCCATTCCAAATTTGTATAGTTTAATCAGTGTTAAGAGAGGCAGATGACCTCGTAGTTCCGCCCCTTAAAACAACAATAATTATCTAACTAGAAACCAGAAGGTAGTTATTCGGGCCGAAGGACATGAGTGAGAAGCTGAAACTCAGGAAGGTGGAATACAGCGGCGTCCAGCCTTTGCACGCTTGGCGTGCTAGCTATGCTGCGCTGCACGCCGGCTGGCTGGCCCCTGCCTCTCTTGGCCGGGCAACCTGGCCGTGCAGTGCATTGGTTGTCCGAAACATCTTGTGTATCGCGCGTTTTTCCGCGTACCGGTACTTGCAGATTACGTGCTTAGCATTAAGACTGTCGGAAATACTGATACGTTATCATGGAACTCATTTGAGGTATTGCAAATTAGGTAACATTATTGTTTTTTCCCCCTTGTTTTCGTTGTGTTTCAGTTTGTTTTCATATTTATAATATTTTGAAAACGTTATGACTTGGGCCCGGATTTTGATGATATGTCATCTTTAAATTGTTCACCACAGACATTTCTAATTTATATACAAATCCTATTCATGCCCCCACATTACAGAAATGCATATTTATTGTAATTTTTTAAGTATTTTGCTTTCTTTTTTGTCATTTTCTTGCTTTTCTCGTCATTATTATGTCATTTTTTGGAATTAATTAGAATATTTTTTACGTTTTAAGTCATATTCTCACATTTTTATTGGTTTATGATGCATTTTTTTGCGTATGGTACTGGATATTAATGGAACTGAAAGTGAGGATGAATACGAAGACATGAGAATCTTCACAACTTTGTTCAACCCTTATTTCTTGGAATATCCACATTCCTGGAGACACACTAGACTGAATTAATAACCAATATTTGTGGGCAAATAATTTGTATTTGCCAAATAATAATTAAATTATATTAGGTTGCTACTAAAATCAGGTCAACATACAATGACGTAGTCTGTTTGTATTTCTTTATGATGATACTACTACTACTAGTACTACTACTAGTACTACTACTACTACTACTACTACTGCATTTACGCACTGAGTGTCGGGCACCTGCTCCTGAGTAGCAGACTACCGACTAAAACTCCCCCTTTACTTCTGAACACTAGCCTGGAACCGTTTAGCACATTACTTCAGGCTAGAGTCGTTTTATATTTGCCCGTAGGGCACTCTTCCGTAATGAATCATCTTCAGTGGCGATCCAGATCCGTCTTCTTTGTAAGGAGGATGTCTTCAACAAAACTTGCTACAAGTTTCCGATGTTCTTCATTTTGTAGCATTACCGCAACAATATTGTCGGGAGATATCTCTACGTCAATTTGATCTTGAAGAGACTGCCTATTTTGGACCCACCGTCCACAAGAGAAGAAGGTGTGATTAGCACTATCTACCTCATTAACACAGTAGATACAATCTGGTGAATCCACTTTCCCCATCTTCTTAAGATAAGAACAGAAGTACCCATGGCCAGTCAAGAACTGAATCAGATAATAACCAACCTCACCATGTTTCCTCTCTGTCCAAACCTGCACCTGGGGTATCATTCTCCTAGTCCACTGGCTTCGGTGTCCTTGCTCCCATTTGATCTGCCAATTGTGAAAGGTTTGTGCTCTTGCTGTTCGTCTTGCATTTTGTAAACCTACTTCGGATTTCCTCCAGTAAATGTACTTGCGTTCTTTCGCTAGAAAAACAATTGGAATTATCCCAGCAATAACAAGAACTGCTTCTTCAGAGACCGTGCGATAAGCAGATGCCACGCGTAAAGCACCCCGCCTCTGCACTTGTGCTAGTGACTTCCTATAAATTTCCTTATCCAGGGCATCCGCCCATATTTCCGCTCCATACAGCAGAACTGAATGGATGGCTGTCATCAGTAATCTCCTCTTACTAGATTTTGGCCCACCAACATTGGCCATTAGCCGACTGAGAGACGTTACTCCTCTTGCCGCCTTATCTGCAGTCCGTCTAATTTGTTCTCCAAAATTCAGTTTATTGTCGATCATGAGGCCCAGATATTTTGCTGCTGGCCGCGTCTCTACTTGTTTGTCTCCTACCAGTATTGGGAGTATTGTCTGAATTCTCTTCTTTGTTAGGACTACAATTTCTGTCTTACTAAGTGCTAGAGACAGACCATGTTCCTCCATCCAACTATTGATTGTACGCATTACCATATTGAGTCGCAACTGTGCCTGCTCGACACTTCTTCCTGCTACAAGAGCAGCAACATCATCTGCATAACCTACTAGGATAGTTTCATCAGGGACTTCAGATCTCAGCAAGCTATCATATGTGATGTTCCATAGATCTGGTCCTAAAATCGAACCCTGTGCTGCTCCGCCTGAGACCCGTACCCTGCGTTGTCCTTCTGTCGTGTTATAAATCAACGAACGATCTTTCAAGTAGGAATTTATCATCCGTAAGAGATAATTTGGAACACGAAATGTATTCTCCAACGCATTCAGCATGTCACTCCACTTGACAGAGTTGAATGCATTTCTTACGTCAAGAGTAACAAAGAGAACCACACGACGGGAGTGGTGATTGTAATTCTCCGCCCGCTGGACTGCTGCAACAATTTCTTGTATCGCATCCAGGGTCGATCTTCCTGTTCGAAATCCATATTGTCTTGGTGATAAGTCGCCCGCTGCCATGATCGCTTGGCGCAACCTGACCCTCAGAAGCTTCTCAAAGAGCTTCCCTGTTGTATCGAGCATACACAGAGGGCGGTATGATGATGGTAAATCCGGGTCTCCCTTACCCTTATTAATGAGCGCCAGAAGACAGACCTTCCAGCAGATGCTGAACACTCCTGCTTTTAGACACTCGTCGAACATTCGTAATATTAATTGTGGATGTAACTCGATTATTAATTTGAGAATCTCATTTGAGACGCCGTCAGGACCAGGGGATTTTTTGCTTCGCAGAGACTGAGTAGCCCTACTCAACTCATCCTCAATAAAAAGAGGAATTTCAACATCTACATCGAAATTCTGCTCAGGGATTGTTGGATGTGTTGGGAAAAGAGTTTGGACAAAAATGGCCATACTGTTTGCATCCATGACGCACGGTGTTCTTTGTGACCCAAGCTTCTTTCTGACAATTTTATAACCCAATCCTCATGGATCAGTATCAATATCCTCACATAGCTTCCTCCAGCTCTCAGCTTTGCTTTGATTTATGGTTTTCCGAAGTAGCTTCTTTGCATCTCTATGTTCGGCTGATAAGACATTGGCATCATCCAGATTTCTTGTCCGCTGTGCAGCACGTCGGAGTCTAAGGCAATTCCGCCTCAATTCTGCAATTTTATGTGTCCACCAATATGCAGGGCTCTTCCGATGGCGTGATCTTAAAGTTGGCATTGAGGTATCACAAGCCAATGTAATAAGATTCATAGTTGAGGAAACGAGATTCTCAAAATCAGCCTCTCCGTCAGGCTCCATATCCTCAATTAGTTCTACACCACTGGCTAACGCCTCCTTAAATGCATCAAGATGGATCTTATTAAAATTCCATCTCCGTTGTTTATGAGTAGATAAGTTCTTCCCACTTATATTACTGCACACTACTACTACTACTGCTAATAATAATAATAATAATAATAATAATATCGTATGGCCTCGGGTGCCGGGTGCAAGCTTTGTTATTTGACACCCAAAGGGTAGATTGCATGTCAAATTTCGTTGTTCCTTGAAGCACTACGAAAGTCAAGGAGGTTAGATATCTAAGCTCCTCGAACACTATAGCGCTTTCTAGCAGAGAAATGAGGAACTTTGTGTTGGCGGAGACTCCCGAGATTAATTTTGCCATTATGAACACGGCCTACTGAATTCAAATGGGTTCTTTGACATGCCAACATCGTATGACATGGTGTCGTAATTTTTGCCGCCTTTCAAAAATCACTTACCACGGTCAGGAGCGAACCTGTAAGCTTGGGGATTGTAGACCGACACGTTGACCACTCACCCACCGTGGCAAGTTTTCTTTATGTTGAAATTATGTCATTTCCATTCTAATTTTTAGGTCATTTATTAAAGTTTTCGGGTCATTTTATGGAATTTTGGCAGTCATTTTATAGGTCATTTTTTAAACATTTTTAGGTCATCAAAATCCGGGCCCTGGTTATGACGTTTGACCGATCAACCTCAACACAGTGAATGCAGAACGGCAGGGGGAGAGACGGAAAAGCAAGAGAGACAGACATATAGTCTTCCCCACCATCGCTGCAAGACCGTCCACGTCAGAAGCACGCCGGAGTGATGTATGGGCACTTCTGGTGAAAGGCTGCAACTTATCACCCATATTTTTTCAATCTATACATTGAACAAGCAATGAAGGAAATAAGAGGGAACATTATACTAGGAGTAAAGATTCAAGGAGAAATAATTTCATTTCTCAATTTTGCCGATGACTTGTCATCTTATCCAATTCACCAGAGGATCTGAATGAGTTTTGAAAATGACATGGAATCAGTCTTGAGGAAAGAGTTCACGATGAAAAAAATGTAAAACAAAAACAAGTAGTTCCGTGAAGAACTATACAGCCTATTTTCATATATCATACTCATGTAAATTGCCACTATCAACATACAAAATTTCAGTTTGATTGCTGTAAATGATTCGTAGATACTGAGAATCGTCTAAATATTTCGGATGGTCGCCATCTTGGATTGTTGTATGTATAGGCCATATAGTTATGTACTGTCCCCGTATATTCTAGAGGCGGTCTGTTGGATATCCGAAGCAACACATGGATTCGTAGACCCTGACTGCTCCGGCGAAAAATACTAGTCAAGGATCTACTTCCAACTAGACCCTCGCGAATATACGTGGCGGAAATTACGACACAACTATGAATTACATAAAAAAATGCACTTAGCTCGTAGTAGAACACCTACCTTTATTCTCGGGGATCTCGTGGTCAGCCTCTGGACCTATAATGGGTTTCACAGTTGCATCTTCTTATATCTAAAATAAATCATAGCGGCGCGGCTTCAAATAAAACTAAACGATTTAATAACAAAAGATGTAAACTATAGCTAAACATTCATACAATAAAATAAAAACACACTCCCATTCTCTCATCTCTACATTCACGCCACTGATAGAACCGCGTTCTATGAACGGGGTATGATAAAATTTGGGGTAGATTGTGTCAATGCAACAAGCTGTACAACAATTACACACCCCTGTGTATTTACATTCCTTTGGTGCGTTCCAATAAACATCTGAGCGCTCAGGGCGCGCGACCCTCGCCACGCGTCTGATGACATAACATAACCCGTTACATTCCCAGCACTAGCTGGTTTAAAAAGGTGCAAGCCGTGCGGTTCGCAACAACTCTCTCCATTTGTGCGACCTGGCCGTGGCCTTGGCTAGAAACGAGATTTAATCAGCCCTCGCTATTCCGCCTGGCCCACAAATCCACTCTCCATAACAATACAAGCTGTGTTAAAATTAAACAGATTCACGTCAGACAAATACGTGAACTGTACGCAAATCCTACACGCTATAAACATAAAACTTCTATACACACTTCCATTTATACTCTCGCATTGTGTCGTCCCAATGGAGTTCATTTCATTCACACTGAACAAGAAACAAACCACATCCAGTCACATACTCATTCATACTCTAATCACTACGTTAAAACAAACCATAAACTTCCTATGGCTAACATATTATACACTCGATTGGCAAATAATGAAAGTTAACACTAAACGAATTTACAATGACGCTTATAGCATCAGCTATAGTCCTTTCAAAAATAGTAGCGTCTATATACACTTGAACCTGAGCTCTGATCTAACAGTTATGTCAAATACAGTGAACTGAGATCCTTAAAATCTTCTACATCTCCAGAAATAACCACCACCAGTCTCTCCTCTCTGATCTGGTGTCACAATAGCTTAAATACATTCGACCACTCTAGGTGAAACTGAGATGTGTGAGGGTGCATGTGAGTGTGCCTGGTAACAGACTGTTTTAGTGGTAGTATTTGTTGTTGGTGGAACTTAATTTTTTTTTTTTCGTTAGTAGAATTTTGGTATTTAATTGTTAGTACGGTAGAAGGTTAGTATTTTTGTTAGTAGAATTGCTCTTTACTTATTCTGAAAGGGAGTAGCAGCCTTTCAGAATAAATCAATTCTTTACTAGTCTTATAGACGGTTAAGATATTGATAGTATAAGCCAAATAATGGCTACACTGCGTCCTGCTGCACGGCTGAAAGCAACGGGAAACTACAGCCGTATGCTATTCCCGAGGATATGCACCTCTCTATGCATAATTACATGTGATGATGGCCTCCTCCCTTGTAAAATTTCAATCCGCAGGTAAACTAGTCCCCCGTTCGGATCTCCGGGTGGGGACTACTCGAGAGGGGGTTAACATCACAGAAGTAACAAAGAGGAAATCTGACATTCTACGGATCGGAGCGTGAAATGTTAGAAGTCTGCTAGGAAGTGGAAGGTTAGAAAACTTAGAAAGGGAAATGGTAAGGTTGAGGTTGGATTTGGTTGGGATTAGTGAAATGCGCTGGCAGGAACAACAGGACTTTTGGTCAGGAGACTATAGGGTCATTAGCACTAAATCAAACAATGGCCAAGCAGGGGTTGGCCTCATATTGAGTAGGAAACTTGGACAGCGGGTGGAATATTATGAGCAATATAGTGAACGGATTATTGTAGCAAAAATCAATACTAAACCTACCTGCACTACAGTGGTACAAGTCTATATGCCTACCAGTCAAGCTGATGATGAGGATGTTGAAAAGGTCTACGAAGAAATAGACGAAATTATGAGGTATATCAAGGGTGACGAAAATGTTATAGTAATGGGAGATTGGAATGCTGTGGTAGGAAAAGGGAGAGAAGGGAAGATAGTAGGAGATTTCGGATTAGGTGAAAGGAATGATCGAGGAAGCAGGCTGGTAGAATTCTGCACCGAGCATGAATTGGTCATAGCTAACACCTTATTCAATAACCACAATAGAAGAATATACACATGGATGAGACCAGGAGATACAGGGCGTTACCAAATCGACTTCATTATGGTCAAGCAGAGGTTTCGAAACCAGATTTTGGATTGTAAAACATATCCTGGTGCTGACATAAACTCTGATCACAATCTGGTTGTAATGAAATGCAGATTAAAGTTGAAGAAACTGAAGAAAAGTCAAAAGCCAAAAAGATGGGCAATAGACAGACTGAAAGAGAAGGATGTAAACGAATGATTCAAGAAGAGTATAAAGGAAGGACTAATGAAAAACCCTAAACAAACTTCAATTGCAGACGAATGGGCACTTTTGAAGAATGAAATAACAAAATCCGCAGAAGAAAACGTTGGTAGGAAAGAAAGAATAGGTAGAAAACCGTGGATCACTCAGGATATACTAGAATTGATGGATGAAAGGCGGAAACACAAGAATCTAAGAGATGAAAAGGGGAAAGCAGAATACAGACGTCTGAGAAATGAGGTTAACAAGAAGTGCAAGGAAGCGAAAGAAGAATGGTTGAAAGAGAAATGTGCAGGTATAGAAAATTGTCTGAAATTAGGAAAAGTAGACACAGCTTATCGAAGGATTAAGAATACTTTTGGGGAAAAGAAGACTAAGTGCTGTAATATTAAGGACACAAATGGAAAGCCTCTAACAGACAGGGAAGAAAAGGTTGAGAGATGGAAAGCTTACATAGAGAGTTTGTATAAGGGAAATGAGGTTGAGAATCATGTAATGGAAAGGGAGGAGGAAATTGATGAGGATGCGAAAGGAGATTTAATATTGAGATCAGAATTTGATAGAGCTTTGGAAGACTTAAGCAGGAACAAAGCACCAGGCATAGATGATATACCGATTGAGTTGCTACACTGCATAGGAGATGAAGGTCTGATCAGGTTATTTCACTTGGTGTGTAGGATTTATGAGACAGGTGAGGTACCCCCTGATTTCAAGAAGAATGTAATCATCCCTATACCAAAGAAAGTGGGAGCTGACAGATGTGAAGATTACCGTACAATCAGCTTGATTACTCATGCTTCAAAGATCCTGTCTAGAATAATTTACAAGAGGATTGAAAGCCAGATAGAAACGGAGTTGGGTGAAGACCAGTTTGGTTTCAGGAGAAATGTAGGAACAAGGGAAGCTGTACTAAGTCTTAGGCTGATTTTAGAAGGTAGAATAAGGAAAGATAAGAGAACGTTCATGGCTTTTGTAGACTTAGAAAAGGCTTTTGATAACGTTGATTGGACTAAATTGTTTGACATTTTGAAATCAATTGGAATAAAGTACAGGGATAGGAGGGTGATATACAATCTGTACAGAAACCAGACAGCAGTCATTCGAGTTGAAGGACATGAGAGAGAAGCTGGTATGCAGAAAGGTGTAAGGCAAGGCTGCAACTTATCACCCATACTTTTCAATCTTTACATTGAACAAGCAATGAAGGAAATTAGAGAAAAATTTAAAGTGGGAGTGAAGATTCAAGGAGAAATAATTTCAACTCTGAGATTTGCTGATGACATCGTCATCTTGACCGACAAACCTGAGGATTTGAATGAGTTTTTGAATGGTATGGACTCCGTCTTACGGAAAGAATTCATGATGAAAATAAATAAATGTAAAAAAAATACTGGAATGCAGCCGAAATAAATCAGAAACCTCTATGGAGATCAAATTGGCAGGTGAAAAGCTGAAGGAAGTAGGAGACTTCTGTTACTTAGGAAGCAGAATAACCAGTGATGGACGAAGCAAAGAGGATATTAAAAGTAGGTTGGTTCAGGCAAAGAAAGCATTTCTACAAAAAAGGAATCTGCTGACATCGAATATAGATTTAGGTATTAGGAAGTCATTTTTGAAAGCTTTTGTCTGGAGCGTGGCGCTTTATGGAAGTGAAACTTGGACTATTGGTGCAGCAGAAAAGAGGTGAATTGAAGCATTTGAAATGTGGTGTTACAGGAGAATGATGAAGATCAGATGGGTAGATAGGGTTACAAACAAAGAGGTATTAAGACGAGTGGGAGAGGAGAGATGCTTCTGGCGACTGCTAATGAAGAGAAGAGATAGGTTGGTAGGACACATACTAAGACACCCAGGAATAGCAAGCTTAGTTATGGAAGGAAGGGTCGAGGACAAAAACTGTAGGGGAAGACCAAGGTTAGAGTATGTTAAACAGATTGCCTCCGATGTAGGGTGTCGGAGCTATGTAGAGATGAAACGATTAGCTCAGGACAGGGAGGCATGGAGATCTGCATCAAACCAGTCAAAAGACTGAAGACTCAAACAACAACAGGTGAAACATATGTTGTTACATATTTAAGTTTAATAATCTCGATAAGAGTATAACATAACAGATGTCATTATCTATGTCCCGTTTCAATTTCAACCGTGACCCTTCTCGTCCTCTCTAATCCAAAGTCGTGTATACAAAATAAGGGATACTCTCTACTCACACCTTGATGCCGTGCCAAACCTCGCCATGCCCACGCAATGCCTGTACTATAAAATGCGGAACACTTTCGCAAAACCCTCGTATGCCAACTACATACGGAAATCTATACATATAAAACCCCTATCAAAGGGTTATCAACTTCACTTCTTTTAAACTGGCATTCTTTAAAAAGGGCATAATTCCTCAGCGTTGTCACAACAATCGCTGGTCCAATGAACAATAACAACGATTGTTAAATCATTAATTTATACATCATAACGACCTTTGGATTTTACGATACTAACCTCCTCACTTATTACTCTTGAAACGTTATTCTGATAAATATAAACTGTCGTGCATTCATTTAATAAAAATACTACATCTCATCTTCATACTTCTGGGTTCGACTTTATCGAAGAAGGAATATTATGTCTACAACGTGACATGATATTACTCCTCGTAAATATTTAATCACAACATTATTATGTGTGTGTCCAACAAGAATCGATCACGACGAGGATATCAAGCGATAATTACCCTAACATCGCATGAAAATAAATAAATCTTCCATGCTTCAAATAAATTAAATGACTGAAAGTTCATAGCTTTCCTCAATAAAAACATACAATTAGTCATATTCGTATTCTCTCCATTCAGAACGAATGTCTATAAATTCTGACGAAAACAATCGTTTCCACTTTAAATGTTTCTCTTTCACAAGATGTCATGATATTTCACAATATATCACTACCAAGATCTTCTTCTCTTGACGTTTCTTCTCGACGGATAAAATGCCCAAATTAAACTAAAAAAATAATTTAATGGGTAAAATAGACGAAAATGTCTATCACCTGCATTCAGAATGAATTCATAAACGTCGAAAATAAATTACTATTCCTTAAAGGAAATGACAAAAGCTTGTTCCTCGAACAAGTAAAATAATCTCAGTTCAGAAACTGGATTCCTAACAAACGAAGCTAAAAGCGTCGCAAGACGATCACTACAATAAATTTCGAAGAATAAAAAGACTATACATGGAGTACATAAATATAGTGTCGAAATATGGATAAAGGATTTGCTCAGAAAATGTCACTACAAGCTCTAACTACCAGGTTAGTGAACACTGCTACCTGGTCTCGAAGTATAGAAGATCAAGATAGAGTATTAGAAAATACTCGGATGTTACATCTCCCAAAGATCTGGGCTGGATCCTAGCTCGTCTCCAAGAACTCGTGACCTCAGGAAAGGAACGAATTCCCCTACTGGAAAACAGCAAGCTCCGAACGGAATCGAACTGCGGGCCTCCAATCATCATCTTCTTTGTGACCGGGATAACCCTGGACCTCTTGATAATCTTGATGTTTCTTCTTTCTCACTCACAGTACAGTCTCATCATAACAGTGAGTAGCGTCGAAAGTTCTGCTTTCCACTTCGAAAGGCATTCGAAAAGAAAGTCATGGACCTCACTCGCATAACAAACATTCATGTAGATGGAATATGAACATCTTTCTGTAGTCGCTGATGTTAGTGTTGAGCTCATGTTTGACAAGAATGCACTAGAATAGAGTTGTACACCAAGTCTCATGATCGCTCATTAAGTAGACATTCATGAACAGTCTCCTCTAACGAAGCTCCATCGTTGACTATACTGCTTCTATCTGCTTATACTCCTGACGCACATATTAATTTAGTCCATAATAATTTTCATAATAGTAGACTGAATATTGTTCTTCACTATGGAATACATCTCCATTCTATTTGTGTTGTAATACAGTTCCACACAAGCAATGCTAACATACACCCGTACTCACTTGTGGTTGTTGCATGCGCTGTAGTCGCTCGAACAAAAGTGTCTTATCGCGCTGGAAAGAACACTTTTCTCGCGCTTCACAATAATGCTTATAACTGCTGAAATACTTTCCTCAAACTTTTGAAAGTTCGTAATATACAATATCTGATAGCAAGCTACAATTCGTAGTTGAAATAATGTCTCTGAAGACGATCAGACCGAAGTGATTGCGGCATCTAAGTTCATCGCAACTTCACTTAGTTTCAAGGCACGGTAATCTCCTAACTCTACCCTCGCTAATGCCTTGTCTCCACGAGTCACCTTCTACAAGCTCGGTGAAACACTCGGAACTCCTCTCCTCCTCTTGTGTGTCATTGCGGACTGAAGTCAAAGAGTTGTGTCGCTTACAATTGTAGTGTATTTTTAACGTGTTCTCGCGATCGTGTGTCCATTTAAACCAACAATCCGGTGAGTGAAATTACTGTACATCAGTCGTCAAAAGAAATCAGGCTGCCAAATATACTCTAAAACCCATAATCATCTACATTTATACATAGTAGAACTCAATTTTAGGTTATACAGTGTCTGGAGGGAAAAATAAAAACACGAAGCGTAATGCGCAGAATCGCCAACAGGTGCAGGAAGACTGTCAGCGCTCTCCCTCGGCAAAGATGGGAAATGCTGGCATTAACCACACAGAGGGCAGCACTGATGAACATGGCGACTAGTCAACATTAGTGCTAAAGATCGTAAATGACTTGGTTAACCAGCCCTCCTTCTTGTCATGGCTTGTTGATGAGATCACCTCAAAAGTAATAGAGGGTCTCAAAGCATCCATTGATTTCAACACTAAGGTGATAGATGATATGGAAAAGAAAATTAAGGCCAGCGAGGAGGAAGTGCAATCACTGAAAGAGGAACTGCGTGAAAGGACTGATACAATGGAGCAATACTCCCGACGGAATTGTATCCGGGTGTTTGGCATGGAAGAAAAGGATGGCGAATCGACTGATCAGCTCGTCCTTAACTTGGCAGAACAGCTAGGAGTAAATATAAAAATTGAGGACATTGAGAGGACCCATAGGGTAGGCTCAAGAAACACCCAGAAGCCACGCCCCATCATATGTAAATTTGCCTCCTTTGCCAAGCGGAATGCGGTCTTTCAGGCGAAGAAGAAATTGAAGGAACTGGAACTGTAATTAGGGAAGACCTAACCAAGTTACGGTTGGAATTGCTCCACAAAACAATCGACAAGGTGGGAGTTAAGCATTGTTGGTCCAATAATGGCGTCATCTTTGCAGTTAGCCGAGGTATTCGTCACAAGCTGACTAATTTCAATGACCTTAGATTGATCTAAGTTAGTGTGATCAGTGTTATATCCCTTACTAATGTAATTTTAACGTTAACCAATTGATTGTACCAACTGTATACCATAATACCGGTACCTATTGCTCGAAAGCAAGTAAGGCTGGGAAACTTAAATTTAAAAAATACCACATTCCTCTTAGGTAACAACATTTAGAAAATTGTCTGCAAAATTCTATAACGTTTGTAAATCTGCCTTTACCAAATAGACACCAATACTGAGCTATACTGCTTGCTATTAGTTCCAAGCGTCCTTCCCTTATTGAACAGGTTGGCAAAATGATTTTTTATAAATATTAAGCTTCTCTCTTAGGTAGCCTAGCAGTACCAAGCCTTTTCCAACAATTAATCAGCTTTAAACACTACTTACGTCTTTACTTACTTGCTTACTTGCTTTCACCTTTCGCTCCCAGCCCAAACCCATCTTTCTTCTCCTATACACGTTGTTAATGTTAATAGTGAGTGTGAGCTAGAGGCTACTGCATGACATAGATATTGTCATACAGGTCAGGCAAAACAAAATTAACCCAGTTCGCAGTTGATTTAATGGCTGCTAGCTCAGGACTGCAAGAGTCCTCTCTCTCTCTCTCCTCTGACAGACATTTAGTGAGATTAACCCCAATGGATGGTAATTATTATAAATAATAGTTCTTCAGCTGCCACCTGTAACCATCACTGTTATGTTTTCAGATTAACATTTCCTGTCTATCCTTGCATCATGCAATGTGAATACATTTTATGTTATGTAAGTAGACCTATATTGGGTACAAACTGGAGACTAGTAGGCCTGCTTTAAACCACATTCAACTTTAATTTCATTTTATCCGTATTTCCTTTTTGTTTGTTTTTTAATTCAACCTATCATACATATTAAATTAAATGTATAGTCTATATAGCTATAACGTACACTATGTCTTGAGATATAAAACATTAATGGCATTTTCAGGGTGTGTTGGTTGGTGAGTGACAAGTGACTTTAAACTATGTCTAGCTCAATTCTAGACAGATCTGATGACATGACTGTGTAATTCCAAAATGTTACTGAAGATTGCAGTGTGTTTCACTGTGTCATTATTTAACTCATATTTTTATGTGCCATCTGTCATAACTTAACTTTTTCTTTAGCTTCTAAATTGTGTTGTAGTTTGTGCTATTGTAGATTATGAATGAAGACATATAATGGTAACTGTACTAATTTCTCTTCTGAGTGACTAGGCAATGCCTTTCACTACTTTACAAGATCTTTTAACTTGTACCTATGATTGTATCTGACCATAGTCTATCAGACATACTTTCCGCTATCAGCCTGAAAATCACAAACTGCCTAAAAATTGCTCATATCAATGCTCAATCATTAGTTGACTCCTCTCACTATTCTGAATTTTGTCACGTCTTTAGTGGTTCGTCTTTTGACATAATTGCAGTAAGTGAGTCCTTTTGCAAGCCCTCAATTCCAAATGCGACTGTCTCTCTCACTGGCTATAAAGTCATAAGAAATGACAGATTAACCATAGGTGGAGGTGGTGTTGCAGTTTACCTTAGGGATAGCATAAAGTATAGCGTGCTAAGTCAGTCTCCTGGTGAATATAATAAGAGGCCTGAATACATTATACTTGACATTTCTCTTACCGAAACTAAAATTCTCTTTGCTTGTGTGTACCGTCCACCGAAAGCTGGCTACCTAGATATTTTTCTAAATGGCATGTACAGGTTCATTCTTGATTATAAATATGTTTTTATTGTTGGGGACGTCAATGCTCGGTTTGGTAGTGGAGCTTTTGAAACTGAACAGGTATGTGATGTGCTCTGTTCCTGTAATGTTGAATGTTTACCATTCGATACTACATTTCACACAGCTACTTGTGACAGCTCTCTCGATATTACCTCCGCAAACTGTAATGACCTCGTTGTTGACTACGGACAAGAACCAGCTGCTGGATTCTCAGCCCATGATCTCCTGTATGCAGTGGTTTCTTTATCTACCCCGAAACTTCGACCAAAATCAATCTTTGTACGTGACTTCAGCAAATTTAATTTAAATGATTTTAAAACGGACGCAGAATTACTCCCTTGGCAGAATTTCTACCAATCCACTGACATAGATGAGAAAGTGACTCTATTTAATGATTGTGTAAATAAACTCTATGATATGCATGCACCGCAAAAGAAAGTGGATATAAAACATACCTCTGCTCCGTGGATCAGTAAAGAAATCAAAACACTTTTATAGAAACGTGATAAAGCACGTAGAACATTTATTAAATCTAAACTTACCATTGACTATGAAGAGTATAGAATTCTGCGTAATAAGACAAAACAAACAATTAGGAACACAGAAGTGAAATATATGTACAACCTCTTCGGTGACTGCAAAGCACCTCCGCCAGATGGCGTGCTGCAAAATCATTGGGAGTTGGTGCCAGTACAGTCACTGATTTTGAGATGCCTGTCTCTGCATCACAATTAAACGAACATTACTCAAATGTTGCGTCAATTGGTGATGTATTAAGAGTATCAGAGACCGTCATGAAATACACATCCATCCCTCCCCCTGTCCAAGGAAAATTTTTCTTCATGTATGTTTACCCACACCAGATTGTGAAAGCCATCAAATCAATTTGTACAAAAGCAAGAGGCCCTGATAGCATCCCAATTTCTCTTATTTCTAACTGTCTTGAAGTATTTCTACCCCCAATTATCCATCTATTTAATTTCTCTCTACAAAGTGGAGTATACCCGTCTCTTTGGAAGTGTGCTCACATACGTCCAGTATCAAAAAATAAAAACCCCACTAGTTGTAGTGACTTTAGACCAATAAATATCCTTTGAGCCCTTAGTAAAGCGCTTGAGAAAATTGTTCATGAACAAGTATGTGAATACCTAACTAAATTTAATATATTCAATCCTTACCAATCTGGGTTTAAAACGGGGCATAGTACCACCACTGCATTGTTAAAGGTCAGCGATGATATACGCTCAGCTATGGACAAGCGTCAGCTTACAATCTTATGTCTTTTCGATTTCAGTGTGAATCACAATATATTTCTTGCAAAGCTGAAATCTTTTGGCTTCTCTCGAGTGCTCTTTCCTGGTTCAAATCATACCTTTCCATGCGTACACAGAGAGTGGTCCTCGCGGATGGCTCCTCCTCAGACTGGAAATCGGTAGAAAGTGGAGTACCTCAGCGATCTGTCTTAGGTCCCCTATGCTTCTCGATATATATAAACGATGTTTCGAATGAATTCCAAAATAGCTCTTTTCATATATACGCTGATGACCTCCAAGCCTATTTTCACCTCACGCCTAGCACTGCATGTGATCGTATAAATCTGTTTAATGAAGACATTGACAGGCTTTGTGAATGGGCCCTAAATCATAATCTTAACTTGAACATATCTAAAACACAACTTATATCCATTGGATATACAAAACTTCTAAATTCAGTAGATTTTAATTCACTACCACCCATCAAGATACTAGATAATAATATTAAATATAGCAACACTGTCAATAATCTCGGAGTGATATTTGATAGAACACTGTCGTGGGCAGAGCATACGTCTAATGTGGTAAGGAAGGTTGTATCAACTATGCATCTCCTGAAAAGAACTGTTTCTTACACTCCTCCTAATATACGTAAGCTCTTCTTCCAAACTCTCATTTTTCCAATCATTGATTATGGCTCTGCTGTATACAATGATTTACCAGAAACACAGAACATCAAATTACAAAGAGTCCAGAATGCATGTGTAAGGCGAGATGAACATATCACACCTTACTACGTGCAGCTGAAATGGCTGAAACTCCACGAGAGCAGGCAGCTATCAGTTGCCATTCTGACACATAAAATATTACATACCAAGACCCCGTTATATCTCTACAATGCCTTTACACCAATGCATTCTGTTCATAATCGAGAAAATAGATACACATAATTAACACTTCAGATTCCTATACACCGAACCATGAAGTTCAATAAATCTTTTGTTTGCACCGCCTCACGCCTCTTCAACACCTTCGATTTATATAAGTTCGTCAACATTGCAAGCACTGCAGCTTTCAAAAGACATCTTTCATCTTGCTTCTTGGAGCAGTATACCTCTCACATTTGATTACTGCATTATGTTAAAATACTTTTTTTTAAAGTTCAATTATAACATCAGGACAATAGCTGAAAACCTGTCTAATTTAATAGCTTTTCTTGTACAGTATATGATGTTTGCTTTTCGGGCTGATACTGTGTCTGTATGCTCTCTTTTGTAAATAATCTTTCCATTATTATTATTATTATTATTATTATTATTATTATTATTATTATTATCGTTGTATTATTACTATCTTTTTGTTACTATTGTTAGACTATTATTATTTATATTGTGAATGTAAGTGAAATGTTTTATTTGTATAAGCCCTAACCTTATTTTATGTAGGGTGCTACTGTAAAGTAGCTCTTAAGCTCTAAGTGTAGCCGTGAAAATAAAATCAATCAAATCAATCTTCCAGTAACACACGTCTGACCTCTCGGACATTCAGATGATAAAGAGCCTCGATGCTTGGCATCTCCCCTCCAAGTCTACCGATTCTGGCCGCCTTTTTGAGTTCCCTCTCAAATTCGCGCGGGCTCTAGCAAATCGCTTATTCCTTCCAATAGCGACCTGCTATTGAGTTATAAAATATTTCCAATATTTTATTATCATATTCTTCTCTTTTCCAATATATAAATTCACTCTCTAAGGGCTTAAATGAATTAAACATCCATAAAAATTTAGTTGCTGGAACTCCCGTCTTCTCTAAAACTTCTTCCTATTGGCTGTAAGCTCATATCCAATCGGATAATTTATAACAATATTTAAACAATTCCTGGGAATATTCGCTGTTGCTAGGTCGATTCTAAGCCTCTGGAAACTTCCATTGCGCCATACAATCACGTGACGGAATTTCCCTCCTGCACAACGTCGCCTCACGACTGGTTTCTGCCAAGTTCCAGCCATCATATTCATTGGTTAAATTTTATCATGGGCTTCGATGAAAATGTTTTATTCCCATTTTCATCCCTTATAATTCATTTTACGGGGGCATTCCTCTCCCATCTCAATTTAAAAACAGTTTCAAAATTGTTTTTAACCACTTCGAATCAGGACCTTAGACATGTCACTGAATTCGAAAATGAATTATATTTTTCAGCCTACTTTCTTAAAATATTTCTTCCGGTTCTTCGCGTAGTATTTTCCCAAAGTGACATTGTTCTCTTCATCATACAGCTCATAACAATTATTTCCATAGACAGTCTCAATTCGGAACGGTTTTCTTTCTTCTTTCCCTGCGTCCGTCTCAGTTATATTTATTGGACCGTTCTCCTTTACTAGTCTTGCGTAGTGGTATTTCTGCTCTCCTACTTCTCTCGTCGTCCTACCGGTGTTTCTCCATATCTCCTATACGAGTCTTTCTCATTGGGTTTCTCTTTACTCGTACTGGGAATCGGATCTTCGCTCAAGTTTTGAATTACTTCCGTTTCCGCCTTCCTTTTCTCTTAATTCCTTCCAGAATCGCTTTCCTTCTTGATGGCGTTCGTCATAGTTCTCTTTGGTCATAACCTCATTTCTTTGCGGTCTATCGTGGTTCTGATTCTGATAATTGCGATTGTTTCGACCCGTATAATTATTTTTATTGCGATAATTATTATTGTTGTGGAAGAAACCGCTTCTTCGATTCTCCTGATTGTTTCCACGTCCTTGTTGTTGTTGATAGGGACGGCCACCACGGAATCTCCTATATCTTGGTTCGGGTCACCTATCTCTAAAATAGGTATTTCTTTCTGGACCTACGTTTCCCTTCTCCTGTTCTTTAGGGCTTTCTGTTTGATGTGTCTGATCTATGTACACAGTGTTTATATCTTTATAGTCCTGACGTTGGTCTCTCGCTACGACATTGGGCGTTGGACTAGTATAATCCAATTTCCTAAGAAGTTCGTCCATGCCGGCAAATCGCTGATTCTCGACGAAATTATCCGTCTTCTCACTTCAACTGGCAACATCCTGGAAATGGCATCTATCAGTTGTGCCGTAGATAGTGGGGGTTGCAAAAAACGTAGCCGGGCAAGTTGCGTTGTAAAGAAATCGGCGTAACGCGTCGGTAATGTACCTGAATACTTCCTGGAGAATACTTCTGCGCGTAAACTGTTCTGCGCTTCTATGGACCAATAACGTTTCATTAGGGCTTCAGCAAACTCTTCGAAGTCCACAAATGTGTACCTGAAGGCGCAAAACCATTCAAGGGGGCCCTCTTCCATATAGCGTTCCACTATCTACATCTCCCGTTCTTTAGGAATGTGAGCCTCCGCAAAATAGTCACGGATATTCCTGATATACTCAATTGGGGTGTAAGAATCGAGGTTGGTAAATTTACGAGGTTTGTCCTCAAAATTACGGATTACCGTCACGTTTCTCTGTTAAGAATCTTGGAAACTGGGACTATATTCCCTCCTTTCTCTTTCGGGTTCCCTACTTCTATCTTCGAGTCCCTCATGGTGTCTTAACATCCTTTCTTCTGGTCTTACTTCTCTATCTCCTGTTTCCATACTGAGTTTTCTACGATAATCTCCATAGTCCTCCATTTCTATCTTCTCCCTTTCTTCTATCTCCGCAATCAACTCTTTCTCTTGCTTCTCTATTTCTTCATATCCTCCTTATAGACTTCCAGATCTGCCACGTCTCATAAGCTCAGATTTTTCAATTTCCCACTAATGTATTCCTCAATATTAGTGGATTTTCCTTCCTTAATCTCATTCACGACGGTGACTACTGTATCTATCCTTTCATCTAAACGTTTACTACGACTTTCTAACGTTTCTTCTAAACGTTTACTACGACTTTCTAACGTTTCTTTTAACGCTTGATTTACCTCGACCGATTGATTCTTGTCGTCAACCTGCCTCTGTAATAGTTGATCAATACGCTTCCCTAGATCTGACCTAACAGACATTACATCACGATTGATCTGTAATTGCGTACTGGCAAGCTAACTTTCAACTTTACCCTGTATTAGCTTAACATGTTCTGCGCTTGACTTATCCCATTCGTCTTTCCAAATGACAACGTTAGCCTTCAACTTTTCGGCTATATCTAGTTCAATGTCCTCCTTCAAAATTTAATTGTGGTCTATCACCTGACTACGCAGAGTATCAACGTTAGTTTTCAACTCAGCTAAAGATACAATGGTCTTTAGAGAATCGTCAACAAACTGCGATCTCAAAGCACCTATACCTTCTGAACATTGTGTTTTAGATTCTTCCACTTCCTTCCTGATCTTATTTATGTCCCCTTGGACCATATTTACATCAACAAACATAGAATTAACTTGTGACTGTACTTTACCAATATCATTTTGTACACTAGTTGCTTCTGTCTGGACATTATTGACATCTATTTGCATGTTATTCACGTTCTCCTGAACCTTATCTACCTTTGTTTGAACATGGGACACATCTGACCTTACATTGGCAACTTCTGATTTCACAAGCACAACATCGGTTTGAACATTTGCGACATTGGATTTTACAAGAGCAACATCATTATGAACATGGGCAACATTGGACTTCACAAGAGAAACATCATCTTTTTACCAAAGTAACATCATTTTTGACCAGGGCAACATCAGAATGCACACCCTTAACATCCTCCTTCAATTCAGCGGAGCTGGTCTGCAATCCCTGTAAAGAATTTTGCATACCCTGAATATCTCCTTTGAAACTCTCCTCTACACCACTGACCTTACTAACCACAGTGTCAAGATCTGCCTGTCGATCTTTCTTTAGCTGCTCTCGGTCCTTCTTTGCCTCGTACAATTTCCTCTGTAAATCAATAACATATACCTTCAGATTCTCTTTAATCTGATTCTCAACACAATCCAATTTCTTATTCATGTTCTCCATCATCTCTCCCATCATTTTACGGACATCCTCTGCCGCCATCGTTGCCATTACAACAATCTCAATAATAAAAGTGCTATAGGAATATAAACAAATAGAGTAATATAGCAACACTTTAGAGCATCCTTTCAATCCATGTATTTGGGCATCTAATCGTCTCGCCTTAACATTAACTTAATGTCTAGATTACCACATCTTATTCCTAAAATACCAGTTCCCAAACGTTCGCGTGTGATTTATTTTAGATATACTACCATAAAGAACATTTACATATATCACCATTAAACAAGTTAGCTTTATATTATCATGGCTGTCAATAACCATGAGCCGGTAAAATGAAAATAGATTCAGATCATAGGTCATTCCGAAAATATAACCTATTACTCCTTTCTCAGGCTATCCATTAGATCTGATCTTTCGTTTGAGTGCAATCTTGTTAAAATCAAAGCAAATATTACCTATATAATTACACTCTAGCTCATCGCAGATGATATGGTTAAATATCCCATAAACTTAAAATTAAGCTGTCATCTGGATAGCTTCTAAATGGCCTCACGAAGCTATTTTCGTGGCCCCAAAGTCTAGGTTGCCATCTTTCCACTGTCCCCGTATATTCTAGAGGCGGTCTGTTGGATATCCGAAGCAACACCTGGATTCGTAGACCCTGACTGCTCCGGCGCAAAATACTAGTCAAGGATCTACTTCCAACTAGACCCTCGCGAATATACGTGGCGGAAATTACGACACAACTGTGAATTACATTTAAAAAATGCACTTAGCTCGTAGTAGAACACCTACCTTTATTCTCGGGGATCTCGTGGTCAGCCTCTGGACCTATAATGGGTTTCACAGTTGCATCTTCTTATATCTAAAATAAATCATAGCGGCGCGGCTTCTAATAGAACTAAACGATTTAATAACAAAAGATGTAAACTATGGCTAAACATTCATACAATAAAATAAAAGCACACTCCCATTCTCTCATCTCTACATTCACGCCACTGATAGAACCGCGTTCTATGAACGGGGTATGATAAAATTTGGGGTAGATTGTGTCAATGCAACAAGCTGTACAACAATTACACACCCCTGTGTATTTAAAGTCCTTTGGTGTGTTCCAATAAACATCTGGGCGCTCAGGGCGCGCGACCCTCGCCACGCGTCTAATAACATAACATAACCCGTTACATTCCCAGCACTAGCTGGTTTAAAAAGGTGCAAGCAGTGCGGTTCGCAACAACTCTCTCCATTTGTGCGACCTGGCCGTGGCCTTGGCTAGAAACGAGTTTTAATCAGCCCTCACTATTCCGCATGGCCCACAAATGCACTCTCCATAACAATACAAGCTGTGTTAAAATTAAACAGATTCACATCAGACAAATACGTGAATTGAACGCAAATCCTACACGCTATTAACATAAAACTTCTATACACACTTCCATTCATACCCTCGCATTGTGACGTCCCAATGGAGTTCATTTCATTCACACTGAACAAGAAACAAACCACATCCAGTCACATACTCATTCGTACTCTAACCACTACGTTAAAACAAACCATAAACTTCCTATGCCTAACATATTATACACTCGATTGGCAAATAATGAAAGTTAACACTAAACGAATTTACAATGACGCGTATAGCATCAGCTATAGTCCTTTCAAAAATAGTAGCGTCTATATACACTTGAGCCTGAGCTCTGATCTAACAGTTATGTCAAATACAGTGAACTGAGATCCTTAAAATCTTCTACATCTCCAGAAATAACCACCACCAGTCTCTCCTCTCTGATCTGGTGTCACAATAGTTTAAATACATTCGACCACTCAAGGTGAAACGTATGTTGTTAAATATTTGGGTTTAATAATCTCGATAAGAGTATAACATAACAGATGCCATTATCTATGTCCCGTTTCAATTTCAACCGTGACCCTTCTTGTCCTCTCTAATCCAAAGTCGTGTATACAAAATAAGGAGTACTCTCTACTCACACCTTTTGCCGTGCCAAACCTAGTCATGCCCACGCAATGACTGTATTATAAAATGCGGAACACCTTCGCAAAACCCTCGTATGCCAACTACATACGGAAATCTATACACATAAAACCACTATCAAAGGGTTATCAACTTACTTCTTTTAAACTGGCATTCCTTAAAAAGGGCATAATTCCTCAGCGTTGTCACAACAATCGCTGGTCCAATGAACAATAACAACAATTGAGGGGCTCAGTGGAATAAGGGCCCATCCCAACCAACGGCCGACTTTGAGTTCTGTACGGCATCGGTATCTGTGAGCCATCTGCAGTCATTGTTAACAAGCTCGAACTTCAATCTTTACTCAATAGGTGGTGTTTGGCATGTTCTTTGGAACATTATGTTTTGAACTTTCCCTCGCGCGAGTGGAATAAAGGCCCATCCCAACTCCCGCCATGTGACCATATGTTGCTGCAGCAATGCAAAGCAAACCGCTCTCTCATCTACAGCGCGCGGTAAAATTCCTTCTTCGCCTGATTCTTCTGTTAATCGTGATGTTTCAAAATCTAAGAAGCGGAAAAGAAATGTACAGCAGTGGCGTAAAACAAAGAAGAAGATTCTACGAAACCGTGGAGAAGAATATGTGTCGGCATCTGGGAAAGTAATTCCTGGTAAACGCCTGGTAAATATTGAACAGTGTTGCCCCCCTATGGACAAGCGTGGCCACCATAAAAACAGACCCCATGCGAAATCTGAAGAAAGAAAGGACGCCGTGAGAAAGACAATAGAGAGTTTTCCCAGGTACACTTTACATTACAGCCGAAAATCTAATCCCAATAAGTCGTATATAACATCTGTACACTCCATATCACAGCTCTACAAACTGTACCTGGAGAAGTGTGAAACTGATAATGAAGAGTCGGTGAAGGAGCAAATTTTTCGTGATATCTTCAATACTGAATATAACATTGGATTTAAGATCCCCTCAACAGATACCTGTAAAGTGTATGATGAGGCACATCAAAAGGACCCAAAACCACCAGAGTATGAAGTGCATCTGCGGAAAGCTGAAGCAGCTTACGAGTCTCTTAAAGGAGACAAACTAGCAAGTAAAGCTACAGACAGTGATTTGTTAGTTATTACAATGGACTTGCAGCAAGCCCTTCCTACTACTCACTTGCCGAATGAATGTGTGTTTTATCAACGACAACTGTGGACTTACAACTTTGGCATTCACGTGTGCAACAGTGATACTGCAGTCATGTGTGGTTGGCCTGAGTCTGTTGCTTCCAGAGGTGCAGATGAAATCACAAGTTGTTTGTTGAAAGCTATGTCATTGATTGAGGAAAGGGTTGGCAAAAGGAATCTTATTGTGTATAGCGACTCGTGTGTTGGTCAGAACAAGAATTTTGCAAAAATGGGGCTATGGTTATATATGATTGATTGCGGATTGTTTGAGAAAATCGAACACAAATTTCTTGTGCCAGGTCACACTTTCCTTCCATGTGATGCTGACTTTGGTGTCATTGAAAAACTTAAAAGGAAAACCCAAGTGGTTTATACACCTGGACAGTGGTGTGATCTTATCAGGAAAAGTCGCGTGAAGAAACCTTTCAGTGTTATTGAAATAGGAACTGAGGGTTTTAAAGATCTCAACAACTTAAACAACATTTTCATAAAGAGAAATGTGACAGTGGAAAAACAAAGTAGATATAAAAAGCATCTCAGTTTCGGTTTGTGAAAGGAACCCATTCAATGCAAATAAAATTTTGTTTTGGAGATTTGGCTTCAGAAGAAACAATAAGTCTAAAAAAAGGGAAGGGGAAACTGCCTGTACTACGTGACGTTGTGCTGAACACAAAATACCCCTGTGGCAGGAAATGAAAGAGGGTTAAGTATGAGGACATTATGAAACTTATGAAATTTGTACCAAATGTATATCAAATATTTTACGAGGGCATTAGTTCAGACAACAATGATATGGATGCCTCAGATATTGAACACCTGCAATAATGAGCTGTAAATCATGTTTCTTGAATCATTTAGTCATAATGTAATAATAGTGCAAACATATACTAAGTATCTCAATTCATGCTCCTATTATTAATTTCCTTACAGCATTTCCCCTTTCTTAAAAAACAAACATTTTATCGCACTAAACATTTGCAGGTAAAAGGGTCATTTTATGTAGAATATACATGCCAAATTTCATTTACGCGTGCTCTTTGCGTTTGGAATGATGTAAAATCTAACAAAACCCATTTTTTCTCAATACATAGTCTGGTTGGGATGGGCCCTTATTCCATTGAGCCCCTCAATTGTTAAATCAGTAATTTATACATCTTAACGACCTTTGGACTTTACAATACTAACCTCCTAACTTATTACTCTTGAAACGTTATTCTGATAAATATAAACTGTCGTGCATACATTTAATAAAAATACTACATCTCATCTTCATACTTCTGGGTTCGACTTTATCGAAGAAGGAATATTATGTCTACAACGTGACATGATATTACTCCTCGTAAATATTTAATCACAACATTATTATGTGTGTGTCCAACAAGAATCGATCACGACGAGGATATCAAACGATAATTACCCTAACGTCGGATGGCAATAAATAAATCTTCCAAGAAGATTCTAGCTTCAAATAAATTAAATGACTGAAAGTTCATAGCTTTCCTCAATAACAACATACAATTAGTCATATTCGTATTCTGTCGATTCTGAACGAATGTATGAGTTCTGACGATAATAATCGTTTCCACTTTAAATGTTTCTCTTCAACAAGATGTCATGATATTTCACAATATATCACTACCAAGATCTTCTTCTCTTGACGTTTCTTCTCGACGGATAAAATGCCCAAATTAAACTAATAAAAATTAATTTAATGGGTAACATAGACGAAAATGTCTATCACCTGCATTCAGAATGAATTCATCAACGTCGAAAATAAATTACTGTTCCTTGAAGGAAATTACAAAAGCTTGTTCCTCGAACAAGTAAAATAATCTCAGATCAGAAACTGGATTCCGAAACGAAGCTAAAAGCGTCGCAAGACGATCACTACAATAAATTTCGAAGAATATAAAGACTATACATGGAGTACATAAATATAGTGTCGAAATATGGATAAAGGATTTGCTCAAAAAATGTCACTACAAGCTCTAACTACAAGGTTAGTGAACACTGCTACCTGGTCTCGAAGTCTAGAAGATCAAGATAGAGTATTAGAAAATACTCGGATGTTACATCTCCCAAAGATCTGGGCTGGATCCTAGCTCGTCTCCAAGAACTCGTGACCTCAGGAAAGGAACGAATTCCCCTACTGGAAAACAGCAAGCTCCGACCGGGATCGAACTGCCGGCCTCCAATCATCATCTTCTTTGTGACCGGGATAACCCTGGACCTCTTGATAATCTTGATGTTTCTTCTTTCTCCGTCACAGCACAGTCTCATCATAACAGTGAGCAGCGTCGAAAGTTCTGCTTTCCACTTCGAAAGGCATTCGAAAAGAAAGTCATGGACCTCACTCGCATAACGAACATTCATGTAGATGGAATATGAACATCTTTCTGTAGTCGCTGATGTTAGTGTTGAGCTCATGTTTGACAAGAATGTACTAGAATAGAGTTGTACACCAAGTCGCATGATCGCTCATTAAGTAGACATTCATGAACAGTCTCCTCTAACGAAGCTCCATCGTTGACTATACTGCTTCTATCTGCTTATACTCCTGGCGCACATATTAATTTAGTCCATAATAATCTTCATAATAGTAGACTGAATATTGTTCTTCAGTGTGGAATACATCGCCATCCTATTTGTGTTGTAATACAGTTCCACCCAAGCAATGCTAACATACACCCGTACTCACTTGTGGCTGTAGGCAAATGCTGGGACAGTACCTTCTGACAGGCCACGGCCGCTTCCTTCCACATCCTTGCCCAGTTTCATTCATCTTCATCCATTCCATCTCTTATCCCGACGCGCAGGTCGCCCACGGGCGTCGACTAGAAAGACCTGCACTCGGCCTCTTAGGAGGCTACACGAAAAAAAAAAAAACTTGTGGCTGTTGCATGCGCTGTAGTCGCTCGAACAAAAGTGTCTTATCGCGCTGGAAAGAAACACTTTTCTCGCTCTTCACAATAATGCTTATAACTGCTGAAATACTTTCCTCAAACTTCTGAAAGTTCGTAATATACAATATCTGATAGCAAGCTACATTATTATTTAGCGTATGACATCATAAAATTGCAAAGAAACACAATCACAAATTAAATATACACTATGTACAGTAGGTTACAGTCTTAACTTCAAGCTCTCAATATAGTCTATGCAAGGCGGATTCAGATTTTGGAAGTCTTTTGAATTGCTCTGATATGCACTCAGGGGGCACTGTTCCACAATGTGATGGACTGTTTGTTTTGGGGCACCACAGCTACATTCCGGGGAGGAAAGTTTGCCCCATTTGTGGAGGGAGTCAGCGCACTTGCCATGGCCTGTCCTGATGCGATTGAGAGTTGTCCAGGTACTGCGGGGTAGATGAAATCCTGTTGGTGTTCTTGTGATGCAGGGAAAGTTCCGATACTCAGGTGGAGCTGTGGATGTCCATTCTTGCATCCAGTCCTGCTGTAGGTTGAAATTATCAACCAGGATTCTGGCGGTCTTAACTGGTGGATTTCTGGAACGGAGCCTGCTGATCATGGCGTTGGGGATGTCTCCATGGATTGGCAGATTGGCATTTCTAGACAACTTCTGGTACTCTTGCAACAGGGCATTCTTTCTCCGTAAGTGTGGTGGAGGAATATGGCTAAGAACTGGCAGCCAAGAAGTGGGGGTAGATTTTATGGTTCCTGATACAATACGCAAAGTATGGTTTAGCTGCGAGTCAACCAGTTTTGTATGACAGCTGTTCAGCCAGACTGGAGAGCAATATTCTGCAGCTGAGAAGACAGGGCAAGAGCTGAAGTTCTTAAGGTTGAAGCTGAAGAACCCCAGGTGGTACCACACAGTTTATGGAGGATGTTAACCGTCTCTTCAGGTGTTCCTTGAAGGACAGAGTTCTGTCAAGGGTTACCCCGAGGTATTTTGGGTATCTGTTGTGGTGAAGTCTAGTGTCCTGGAATTTAACATTAAGATCACGGTGGGCCAGTTTGTTGTTGAGGTGGAAACATGTGACTTCAGTTTTACTCAAACTTGGCCTAAGTCTCCATTTATGAAAATACTGATCTAAGATGTTGAGGTCAGCTAAAATTTGTAGTTGAAATAATGTCTCTGAAGTCGATCAGACCGAAGTGATTGCGGCATCTAAGTTAATCGCAATTTCACTTACTTTCCAGGCGCGGTAATCTCCTAACTCTACCCTCGCTTATGCCTTGTCTCCACGAGTCACCTTCTACAAGCTCGGTGAAACACTCGGAACTCCTCTCCTCCTCTTGCGTGTCATGGCGGACTGAAGTCACAGAGTTGTGTCGCTTAGAAGTGTAGTGTATTTTTAACGTGTTCTCGCGATCGTGAGTCCACTTAAACCAACAATCCGGTGAGTGAAATTACTGTACATCAGTCGTCAAAAGAAATCAGGCTGCCAAATATACTATAAAACCCTTATTAATCTACATTTATACATAGTAGAACTCAATTTTAGGTTATACAATGTCTGGAGGGAAAAATAAAAACACGAAGCGTAATGCGCAGAATCGCCAACAGGTGCAGGAAGACTGTCAGCGCTCTCCCTCGGCAAAGATGGGAAATGCTGGCATTAACCACACAGAGGGCAGCACTGATGAACATGGCGACTTGTCAATATTAGTGCTAAAGATCGTAAATGACTTGGTTAACCAGGCCTCCTTCTTGTCAAGGCTTGTTGATGAGATCACCTCAAAAGTAATAGAGGGTCTCAAAATCCATTGATTTCAACACTAAGGTGATAGATGATATGGAAAAGAAAATTAAGGCTGCGAGGAGGAAGTGCAATCACTGAAAGAGGAACTGCGTGAAGGTACTGATACAATGGAGCAATACTCCCGACGGAATTGTATCCGGGTGTTTGGCATGGAAGAAAAGGATGGCGAATCGACTGATCAGCTCGTCCTTAACTTGGCAGAACATATAGGAGTAAATATATAAATTGAGGACATTGACAGTACCCATAGGGTAGGCTCAAGAAACACCCAGAAGCCACGCCCCATCATATGTAAATTTTTCTCCTTTGCCAAGCGGAATGCGGTCTTTCAGGCGAAGAAGAAATTGAAGGTAACTGGGACCGTAATTAGGGAAGACCTAACCAAGTTAGGTTGGAATTGCTCCACAAAACAATCGACAAGGTGGGAGTTAAGCATTGTTGGTCCAATAATGGCGTCATCTTTGCAGTTAGCCGAGGTATTCGTCACAAGCTGACTAATTTCAATGACCTTAGATTGATCTAAGTTAGTGTGATCAGTGTTATATCCCTTACTAATGTAATTTTAACGTTAACCAATTGATTGTTCCAACTGTATACCATAATACCGGTACCTATTGCTCGAAAGCAAGTAAGGCCGGGAAACTTAAATTTAAAAAGATACCACATTCATCTTAGGCAACAACATTTAGAAAATTGTCTGCTAAATTCTATAACGTTTGTAAATCTGCCTTTACTAAATAGACACCAATACTGATCTATACTGCTTGCTATTAGTTCCAAGCTTCCTTCCCTTATTGAACAGGTAGGCAAAATGATTTTTTATAAATATTAAGCTTCTCTCTTATGTAGCCTACCAGTACCAAGCCTTTTCCAACAATTAATCAGCTTTAAACACTACTTACGTCTTTACTTACTTGCTTACTTGCTTTCACCTTTCGCTCCCAGCCCAAACCCATCTTTCTTCTCCTATACACGTTGTTAATGTTAATGGTGAGTGTGAGCTATAGGCTACTGCATGACATAGATATTGTCATACAGATCAGGCAAAACAAAGTTAACCCAGTTCTCAGTTGATTTAATGGCTGCTAGCTCAGGACTGCAAGAGTCCTCTCTCTCTCTCTCCTTTGACAGACATTTAGTGAGATTAACCCCAATGGATGGTAATTATTATAAATAATAGTTCTTCAGCTGCCACCTGTAACCATCACTGTTATGTTTTCAGATTAACATTTCCTGTCTATCCTTGCATCATGCAATGTGAATACATTTTATGTTATGTAAGTAGATCTATATTGGGTACAAACTGGAGACTAGTAGGCCTGTTTTAAAGCACATTCAATTTTAATTTCATTTTATCCGTATTTCCTTTTTTTGTTTGTTTTTTAATTCAACCTATCACAAATGTTAAATTAAATGTATAGTCTATATAGCTATAACGTACACTATGTCTTGAGATATTAAACATTAATGGCATTTTCAGGGTGCGTTGGTTGGTGAGTGACAAGTGACTTTAAACTATGCCTAGCTCAATTCTAGACAGATCTGATGACATGACTGTGTAATTCCAAAATGTTACTGAAGATTGCAGTGTGTTTCACTGTGTCATTATTTAACTCATATATTTATGTGCCATCTGTCATAACTTAACTTTTTCTTTAGCTTCTAAATTGATTTGTAGTTTGTGCTATTGTAGATTATGAATGACGACATATAATGGTCACTGTACTAATTTCTCTCCTGAGTGACTAGGCAATGCCTTTCACTACTTTACAAGATCTTTTAACTTGTACCTATGGTTGTATCTGACCATAGTCTATCAGACATACTTTCCGCTATCAGCCTGAAAAATACAAACTGCCTAAAAATTGCTCATATCAATGCTCAATCATTAGTTGACTCCTCTCACTATTCTGAATGTTGTCACTTATTTGGTGGTTCGTCTTTTGACATAATTGCAGTAAGTGAGTCCTTTTGCAAGCCCTCAATTCCAAATGCTGCTGTCTCTCTCACTGGCTATGAAGTCATTAGCAGGGGCGTATTCTTAGGGCTACCGGGGCTACCGGCGGTAGCCCAAGAAAATTACATTAAAAATAAATAACACTTTATTACAGGTTCAACAAAGCATTCAAACAATCGTGACTTTCATGCACATTCTTCTTTATCGAAATAAATAATGGTTAGTAAGTAGTCAACGCGGCAACGCAGCGGAAACCGTTCGAGAAATCGGCAGCCTCACGCCGCCCTCCCCAACTCTCCGCACCCACCCTTGTTCCGTGCAGGCCCAGCGCTCATAGGGACTGAGTTGCCGCTACGGCCAGCGGTTTCTTACCATACTGGACAGCGCCTAACAAGAATAAACACAGCTTAGAGCGGCGATGGTCTGAGTAACACGGAGGGAAATAGGTACTAACACATGTATACCACGCAAAATAACATCAAACTACCAAATATTTAAATGATTGCATACACAACATCAAATAAAAATTATTCGCTTAACAACTTGAAACCACGCAAGAAACCGCCAATTTTTAACCCCGATTCAAGTTAAACCCCAGGCTAAGGAGCGCTTAGTCGCCCCGCATATCTGGCCCACACGCCGCTGGCTCGCGCAGCCAGAGGCTAATTTAATTGAGTACCAGCGGTTTCTTTGAAGTTAAAAGCGTTTAATGGAACAAATAGCCTACAATAAATATACATTATCGCGCTCATATATGTGAATATGTTTTAGATTTTCGACGTGTGATTTATTTAAATGTGTGTATGCTGAAGAATATTTATGTAGTGTTTTGTTTTAACTGTGCCAGTTGTGATTTTGTGAGAAAATTACGGAACAAACACATGCCGGGGCTTTAAATGCCAGTGACTGTATAATAGAGAGTTTGTTAGAAGTTCCTTTCAGCCGTCGTCTATACAGTGAGAAAGTTCATATTATACATATGACAAGGCCTACACCTGAACTGCAATAATTATTGTGTGCCAATGTATACACGTCATTTCACATCTTAGGCTATATGCTAGGCGGAATAGGTTATCTGGCAGTTCTAAACTGTCTCAATTGTATTGCTGGCCGTGTTTGTTATTTAGTCGTGAAAGGAAGGGTTTTCAAATATGAACTCTTTTCGCACGACAGTTCAAAAGCATGTTTTGTGTAGTATTAAGCTCAGAGGTAGCCCAGATCTTCAGACCAGTATACGCCACTGGTCATTAGAAATGACAGATTAACCGTAGGTGGAGGTGGTGTTGCAGTTTACCTTAGGGATAGCATAAAGTATAGCGTGCTAAGTCAATCTCCTGGTGAATATAATGAGAGGCCTGAATACATTATACTTGACATCTCTCTTACCGAAACTAAAATTCTCTTTGCTTGTGTGTACCGTCTACCGAAAGCTGGCTACCTAGATATTTTTCTAAATGACATGTACAGGTTCATTCTTGATTATAAATATGTTTTTATTGTTGGGGACGTCAATGCTCGGTTTGGTAGTGGAGCTTTTGAAACTGAACAGGTCTGTGATGTGCTCTGTTCCTGTAATGTTGAATGGTTACCATTCGATACTACATTTCACACAGGTACTTGTGACAGCTCTCTCGAGATTATCTCTTCAAACTGTAATGACCTCGTTGTTGACTACGGACAAGAACCAGCTGCTGGATTCTCAGCCCATGATCTCCTGTATGCAATGTTTTCTTTATCTACCCCGAAACTTCGACCAAAATCAATATTTGTACGTGACTTCAGCAAATTTAATTTAAATGATTTTAAAACGGACCTAGAATTACTCCCTTGGCAGAATTTCTACCAATCAACTGACATAGATGAGAAAGTGTCTCTATTTAATGATTGTCTAAATAAACTCTATGATATGCATGCACCGCAAAAGAAAGTGGATATAAAACATAGCTCTGCTCCGTGGATCAGAAAAGAAATCAAAACGCTTTTAAAGAAACGTGATAAAGCACGTAGAACATTTATTAAATCTAAACTTACCATTGACTATGAAGAGTATAGAATTCTGCGTAATAAGACAAAACAAACAATTAGGAACACAAAAGTGAAATATATGTACAACCTCTTCGGTGACTGCAAAACCACCTCCACCAGATGGCGAGCTTCAAAATCATTGGGAGTTGGTGCCAGTTCAGTCACTGATGTTGAGATGCCTGTCTCTGCATCACAATTAAACGAACATTACTCAAATGTTGCGTCATTTGGTGATGTATTAAGAGTATCAGAGACCGTCATGAAATACACATCCATCCCTCCCCCTGCCCATGAAAAATGTTTCTTTATGTATGTTTACCCACACCAGATTGTGAAAGCCATCAAATCAATTCGTACAAAAGCAAGAGGCCCTGATAGCATCCCAATTTCTCTTATTTCTAAATGTCTTGAAGTATTTCTAACCCCAATTATCCATCTATTTAATTTCTCTCGACAAAATGGAGTATACCCGTCTCTTTGGAAGTGAGCTAACATACGTCCAGTACCAAAAAATAAAAACCTCACTAGTTGTAGTGATTTTAGACCAATAAATATCCTTTGTGCCCTTAGTAAAGCGCTTGAGAAAATTGTTCATGAACAAGTATGTGAATACCTAACTAAATTTAATATATTCAATCCTTACCAATATGGGTTTAAAAAGGGGCATAGTACCACCACTGTATTGTTAAAGGTCAGCGATGATATACGCTCAGCTATGGACAAGCGTCAGCTTACAATCTTATATCTTTTCGATTTCAGTAAGGCTTTTGACTGTGTGAATCACAATATATTTCTTGCAAAGCTGAAATCTTTTGGCTTCTCTCAGAGTGCTCTTTCCTGGTTCAAATCATACCTTTCCATGCGTACACAGAGAGTGGTCCTCTCGGATGGCTCCTCCTCAGACTGGAAATCGGTAGAAAGTGGAGTACCTCAGGGATCTGTCTTAGGTGCACTATGCTTCTCGATATATATAAACGATGTTTCGAATGAATTCTGATATAGTTCTTTTCATATATACGCTGATGACCTCCAAGCCTATTTTCACCTCACGCCTAGCACTGCATGTGATCGTATAAATCTGTTTAATGAAGACATTGACAGGCTTTGTGAATGGGCCCTAAATCATAATCTTAACTTGAACATATCTAAAACACAACTTATATCCATTGGATATACAAAACTTCTAAATTCAGTAGATTTTAATTCACTACCACCCATCAAGATACTAGATAATAATATTAAATATAGCAACACTGTCAATAATCTCGGAGTGATATTTGATAGAACACTGTCGTGGGCAGAGCATACGTCTAATGTGGTAAGGAAGGTTGTATCAACTATGCATCTCCTGAAAAGAACTGTTTCTTACACTCCTCCTAATATACGTAAGCTCTTCTTCCAAACTCTCATTTTTCCAATCATTGATTATGGCTCTGCTGTATACAATGATTTACCAGAAACACAGAACATCAAATTACAAAGAGTCCAGAATGCATGTGTAAGGCGAGATGAACATATCACACCTTACTACGTGCAGCTGAAATGGCTGAAACTCCACGAGAGCAGGCAGCTATCAGTTGCCATTCTGACACATAAAATATTACATACCAAGACCCCGTTATATCTCTACAATGCCTTTACACCAATGCATTCTGTTCATAATCGAGAAAATAGATACACATAATTAACACTTCAGATTCCTATACACCGAACCATGAAGTTCAATAAATCTTTTGTTTGCACCGCCTCACGCCTCTTCAACACCTTCGATTTATATAAGTTCGTCAACATTGCAAGCACTGCAGCTTTCAAAAGACATCTTTCATCTTGCTTCTTGGAGCAGTATACCTCTCACATTTGATTACTGCATTATGTTAAAATACTTTTTTTTTAAGTTCAATTATAACATCAGGACAATAGCTGAAAACCTGTCTAATTTAATAGCTTTTCTTGTACAGTATATGATGTTTGCTTTTCGGGCTGATACTGTGTCTGTATGCTCTCTTTTGTAAATAATCTTTCCATTATCATTATTATTATTTATTTAAGCGAAAATTCCCCTACAGGAGAGCGATTAAACTTGGACCACATGATGTCATTTGGAGGTGTGTCCCCTCCGCTCCTCCCTAAATCTCTTCATTCTCGCGAAATGTCCCCGCTTCCTCTCATCCGTCCACTTTTTTCCACGTTGTCGTAATGATCTTGGTTCGAACTTAACATTCTTGGCACTCAGTTCGGTCTTCGAAATTTTGTATACTGACAATTTGTAAGTCTCTTTGTACCTCTTTAAGCCATTCTGTGCCGCATTTGCTCTGTGTTATGATACTGAGTAGTTTCTTGGGCAATCTGGAGGTGGCCATCCTGTGGATGGATTATTATTATTATTATTAATATTATTATTGTTGTATTATTACTGTCTTTTTGTTACTATTGTTAGACTATTATTATTTATATTGTGAATGTAAGTGAAATGTTTTATTTGTATAAGCCCTAACCTTATTTTATGTAGGGCGCTACTGTAAAGGAGCTCTTAAGCTCTAAGTGTAGCCGTGAAAATAAAATCAATCAAATCAATCTTCCAGTAACACACGTCTGACCTCTCGGACATTCAGATGATAAAGAGCCTCGATGCTTGGCATCTCCCCTCCAAGTCGACCGATTCTGGCCGCCTTTTTGAGTTCCCTCTCAAATTCGCGCGGGCTCTAGCAAATCGCTTATTCCTTCCAATAGCGACCTGCTATTGACTTATAAAATATTTCCAATATTTTATTATCATATTCTTCTCTTTTCCAATATATAAATTCACTCTCTAAGGGCTTAAATGAATTAAATATCCTTAAAAATTTAGATGCTGGAACTCCCGTCTTCTCTAAAACTTCTTCCTATTGGCTGTAAGCCCATATCCAATCGGATAATTTATAACAATATTTAAACAATTCCTGGGAATATTCGCTTTTGCTAGGTCGATTCTAAGCTTCTGGAAACTTCCATTGCGCAATACAATCATGTGACGGAATTTCCCTCCTGCACAACGTCGCCTCACGACTGGTTTCTGCCAAGTTCCAGCCATCATATTCATTGGTTAAATTTTATCATGGGCTTCGATGAAAATGTATTATTCCCATTTTCATCCCTTATAATTCATTTTACCATAAAGAAAAATTATTGCGTAGCTTCATTATTCAAACTTTCACTTCGATAGCATGATTACGACACAAGAAACAATACATTAATCTTAAAATTTCGCACAGCTGCCATATTGTCGTTATGAAAACAATTGTGATAAATTAGATGCCAGTGGATTAACATTTGTATAAGCCTTTAACGTGCAAAGTTTCTCTGAACTCGGATGGTTAAATCGCGAGAAAAAAAAACTTTCTTCGGCTTTTCCCATTTAATTTGGGTCGCCGGGGCCAACCAGGCTCATTTTGGTTTTGGCCGGGATTTAAGGCCGGATGTCCTTCCTAACGCCACGTGATTTTTCAGGTGAAAATTTTACCCTGCTGTCACCGGGATTCAAACCCCGGCCGTCAGGGTGAAAGAAGAGGAGCTAAGCCACTGCGCCATCACGCTCCCTAAATCGCGAGAAACGTCCATTTAAATATGTATACTTCGCGTCGCCGCCATGTTGGATTTGTACTTTAGAGGTTTATGAAAGTTACATAGATAAACTTGTACCAGTGCCCTTTATCACCGTACAAAATTTCAGGGTGATATCTGTAATAGTTTCGGAGATATAGAATGCCGTTGAAATATTTCGCACAGCCGCCATTTTGAAGTTATGTAAACAAATGAACTAAATTAGATGTCAGTGCATTACTATGTGTATAAACTTTTGCTGTACCAAGTTTCATTACGTTTGGAAGGTTAAATCGCGAGAAAAGTCTATTTAAATGTCTCAACTTCGCTTGGCCGCCACGTTGGTTTTGTAGTTACCAGGTTTTTGAAAGTTTCATAGATGAACTTCCAGTAGTACCCTTTATCACCGTGCACAATTTCAAGGTGATATCGGTAATAGTTTCGGAGATACTGAATGATGGTGAAATATTTCGCACAGCCGCCATGTTGGATTGGTGAGACACAATGAAATTTGAAGTGCACGGTCGGGGTCGTCCAGAATGGTGCTATGATCTTACCGAGTTCCATTGAAATCGCTCCAGCCGTTTAGAAGTTATTAGGGGACACACACACACACCATCACACACGCACACACACACGAACAAAAGGTTTGTTTGTCGTTTACTGTAGAGTATACCGTACAATCGCTCAAGATGTAGTACACATTGCCTCAGCGCGACCTTTTTTTTTCATAAAATGAAATTAGACTAAAAATAATTGAAAGCAATGAAAGAAATCAGAAACCCCTATGGATGTCAAATTGGCAGGAGAAAAGACAAAGGAAGTAGGAGACTTCTACTACTTAGAAATCAAAATCCCTTGTAATGGTCGAAGCAAAGAGGGTACAAAAAGTAGTTTGGCTCAGGCAAGGAAAGCATTTCTACATAAAAGAAATATGTTAACATCAAATATATATTTTGGTATTATTTCTTAAAGCCTTTGTATGGAAGTGAAACTTGGACTGTTCACACAGCAGAAAAGAGATATGGTGATAGGGGTGAATGATATCAGATGGATCGATATATGTAGTAACAAATAAAAATAAAAAAGAGGTATGAAGACGAGTGATGTTTCGGGTGACTGCTAATCTTGTAGTGTAGCCTCCTGAGGGACCGAGTGCAGGTCTATCTAGTTGACACCCGTGGGCGACCTGCGCGTCGTAATGAGGATGAAGTGATGATGAAGACGTCATGTAACCCAGTCCCCGACCCACGGGAATTAACCTCATGAGATTAAATTCCCTGATGGCTCGGCCGGGAATCAAACCCGGGGCACTTCGGGCTAAGCCTAGAGTGCTAACCATTTAGCCACGGAGGCGGACGACTGCTAATGAAGAGAAGATATAGGTTGGTAAGACACATACTAAGACACCCAGGAATAGCAAACGTAGTTATGGAAGGAGAGTCCTGGACAAGTAGTGCAGGGGTACTGTAGACCAATGTTAGAATAATGTTAAAACGATTGCCTCGGATGTAAGCTGTGGTAGCTATGTAGACATGAAACGATTAGCTCAGGACAGGGTGGCATGGAGAGTTGCATCAAACCAGTCGACTGAAAACTCAAACACCTAAATGTACTGTATAGGTCATTTCGGTACAAAAGGTTCCAGGTTCGATTCCAGCCGGGTCATTGGATTTTAAATTATGTTATTTTTTCTCTCAATTCAGGGACTGGATATTGGAGGACTTCTTCAAAATTAATTTCATCCTCATCACTACGCGCACATCGCCCAAGGGCATCAATGCAAATAACCTGCACCGCGTCTCAATGAAGGTCACACTTCTTGTGGTGTATTGCTTAGTGTAGTTGGCTACTGATCGGGAGGCCCGGTTTAGATTCCCGAACGAAGGATTTCATTGACAGTTATTTCTAATTAATATTTTAAACGTACTGTATGTCCCATTGGGGCGCCTGGTCCAGAAGGCTATGTTATGTAGTAAGCAATGGACTATGAGCGCGTTGATCGGGCGGTGTATATGATCTTATTGCGTTTTATCTTAATTTTACTGCACATGATGAGTGTTGCATAGAAATATTGCCATAAAACTTAATTATTTTTATAGGAACTATTCCATTAAAGAATATTACTGCATACTTTGAGGTATCTAGAGCGATTATTTTTAAAGCCCCAATAGGTCAGTTAGAACGCCTAACAGCTACGCTGCACCTCAGTGGTTTGTCGCCAAGTACCTGATATATCCATTGAGTGTCCAGTGCTACAGGTGATTTATATAAACCGGTTGATTTTCAAACTAGCCCTAGTTCTGTCTGGTAGCAGATAGAAAGATGGAACTACGTTCTAAATATAAAGAAACTCTGGGATATCGGTGTAAAAATATTTGTCGACAATACACGTGCTCTGTTGAGCGTCAATTGTTTCCTCAAATGTGTTTGTTGCTTACTGTAGAGTATACCGTACAATCGCTCAAGATGTAGTACACATTGCCTCAGCGCGACCTTCAATTGAAAAAAAAATATTGGATTAGAAGTTCCTCCGTTGCCACGTAATGTAGATTCGGGATAGAGTACGGTGCTAGTGATCCCACTAAAAGAGACATGATACTGGCTATAGCGAGACATTTGTAAACAATTGGGTCTTCGTTCAGCAAGTCTGGCAAGCACACGTGTCAGAAGATGTTTGGACTAATTGTCTTCGGTCTCCTAAGAAATCGTTGCGTGGTACGAAGTTTTATCTGAAATTGCAAATTGTTTCGACCGAAAGCTAACTTTATTTAGCAATATTTAAACTTTAATGAAAGGAATTATTTTTATTGAGAAATATTCTACCTTAGCCTGTTGAGAATGCAATAAATTAATTGTCTGGCCCCGTTCTTGAGAACGACAAGTGCACCATAATTTAGTCGAAGGCGGTAATGTTGTGGTTAGGGGTCCTCTCAATGAATTTACACAAGATCAGTATGTGTATTGACTCTTTTATTCGCAGTTCTGTACCGTCGCGATTCCCAAGTGAAATCAGCAACTGCAGAAAGAAGCATTTGGTTAGTAGGTAAGAAAGTAATTAAACCGTCGCGGTCGATTTCAGCTCATCGGCGCGATTACGGACGACAGACGGCTTCACTGTGGCTTCGTGTCCGTAGTTCGCTTTCTTACTCCACAGCTGCACGCCGCTTAGCAAATCACTTGTACATAGACTGTTCACTGATACGTCACTCCTTCGATATGGACCAATAACGTCTAAGAATATTACTAAACATCAAGAAGCCTCCGTAGCTAGGCGGCAGCACGCCGGCCTCTCACCGCTGGGTCCGTGGTCCAAATCCCGGTCACTCCATGTGCGATTTGTGCTGGACAAAGCGGAGGCAGACAGTTTTTTCTCCGGGTACTTCGGTTTTCCCTGTCACCAATTTCATTCCAGCAACACTCTCCACCCTCATTTCATTTCATCTGCCATTCATTTAATCATTGTCCCAGGGGAGTGCGACAGGTTTTGGCAGCCGACACAGCCGCTAGATGGGGGCTTCATTCATTCCATTCCCTCACCCGGTCGGTCGACTGGAAGAAGGCTGTGGATTTTCAATATCACTAAACATCAGCCAATTGTAGAGCTCTATTTTAATAAAGCACAATACCTGATATGATTGAGCTCTTATCAGAACGCTTAGCGTCATTCTTTTGTTTACAAAGAATACCAACAAAAGATTAGTGGGTTTATGCTCCGTTCTGATGATCTCTTTATAAGCTCATAGTGGCAACACTTTTCATCATTTTTATTGACACTACACGGTGTAGACGTGCGTGCTATATCATGCAGCAGGACCGCGATGGAGTGCCGGGAGTGTCCGAGGACATGTTCGGCTCGCCAGTTTTGTAGCTGCTTCGAGACGGACACCCAAGGGGTGAGCTACAAGTACCGTTGGGGAGGAAAGTTGGAAGGGAAGGTCGAGGAGTTGGAAGGTAGCGGTTGTGGCCTATAGTTAAGGACCAACCCCGGCATTTGCCTGGAAGGAAGATGGGAAACCACAGAAGACCATCTTCAAGGTTGCCGGCGGGGGGATTCGAACCTCCTCGCCTCCCAGATGTGAGCGACTGCCAGCAGTCATGCCGTAACGACCACGGCTAACTCACCCGGTTTATTAACGTTTAAAACTCTCTATAGCGACGTAGATGGCATTGAGACAAGTAATTTGATATAGGACTCTTAGGGTCGCAAGTGTCCGGAAATACCTTAAAAGTGAACCACAACTGTTAAACATATGACGTCATCAGATGACGGCTCAGCTCGAGCGGTCAGACCCGTGGTTGAATGTCATATCACTCTGGCTCCAAGTCTGCGTGTGAGACTCGGGCGCGTGGGGTTCGAGGTTCAAATCCAAGCCTATCCATCAGCTTTCTTTGTTCTCTCCTCCTTTCAAGTGGAAGCAGATTTTTTGTTGACATTAAGACACGGAACCAGAGTGATATGATATTCAACGTTTGCTTTGGTGTGCGTTAGGGAGCACGGGCCTGACTTAAAGGTATTTCCGGACACTTGCGAACCAAGTGTCTTATATCAAATTACTTGTCTCAATGCCAGCTACGTCACTATACAGAGTTTTAAAAGTTAATAAGATACACCCTGTATAATGGTTTTATTTAGGTTTATAGAAACACAAACTCACAATATTATTGTTTCATTTTCTTTTCCATATTTTCTGGGACTGATTTTCTTTTACTGCTGTACTGGGATATCTGTGGTGCTGAGTAATTCGGGCACTGCTGGGGCCTGTGGACGTTGTGAGAGGTTCTACTCAGTACTGCTGTACCGACCAAGTGAGGAAAGCAAAGGCAAACTACCTTACTACTCACCTTGACTAGTACGCCTCAATATGGCGCTTGCTTGGTTTTCTTGTGAGTTTCAGTCCACATATCCTATGGTGGCACATTTTGCTGTGAAATTTAAAGATTCATCTTGGACCATGAATCTGCAATTTTTAAGGTTCAGCCCAAACATCCTGTGTACGTGCCTGCGTCTGACTAAGGGCATCGTTACAAAATAAGTTTTAACGATACTTAAAACTACTAGAGGACCCGTGCGAGAACTCTCGAATAATGGGTTATGTGCACCCCCTTGTGTACAGACTACCCGCCCAGCTCTAGTGTTATACGGGCTAGACGCGACACAGTTCTGGCAGGGGCTATCGTCTTGTTTATTTGCAAATAAATATATTTCCGTTCTAACTCCCTCTGGTTTAGGAGCTTGAGTTTTGTGAAACATACACCTTAGCGTATTATATAACACGATTATTGTCTGTCCTAGACCTCATGTCAGTCTCAAAATATAGTTGCATTTATATATGTCAACGGAAGATTGTTCAGGTTCGGAAAGAAGACAGAAATGTTAAAGGAAGATGGTGAGGACCCCTGCTTGCTCAGCGTGAAACTGCAGACCGTGTCTGTGGTCACGCTACGGACTTTCCGCTGTGTCTTCCGGTAAGAACACTTTTTATGCCAAGGCTCCCCGTGGCTTACTGAATAGGCCGTGCCTCGTTACAAGTAGTTCATGAACTTCACTATTTGGAGGCTAATCCGTCCTGTATGCCTTTAGCTCAGTGTCTCACTTTCAGTGCTGCTCGCAGGGCAGTAGGCCAAGCGGATCCGAGACATATTGGGGTAGGGGTTGTAATTTCAACTTCTATAAGTAGAAATTCAATATCTCGAAGTAATTTTTAGCCTAATTTTCACATTTTGCAAAAATGAGGAAAAAGTAGACTTATGAGATCAATCCGGGAAAATGTGTGTCTGTCTGTCTGTGTGTGTGTGTGTGTGTGTGTGTGTGTCCCTATCAACTCCTAAACGGCTGCAGCAATCGAAACCAAATTTAGTATGAGTAAAGGTGTGTACCGGAATATCTCAAGCCCTTATTTGAAAATGATGTCAGTGCTACTAACTGCTGAAAAAACGCACTAGAAATTTGAGCTCCATGTTGGATATCTTGGAAGTTATGCATGGGAGCTATTCCAAAATTGGCACAGATGTAGATAATACTATTTCAGTTTGATTTCCAGGAGGCCATACATGACAGTGTTGCCAAAATAATTTTAAGCCTTCTGATTGGTCCAATTTTTAAATGCATATACCTTCTACACTATCAATTCGATTTCAACCAAATTTTGTATGTAATATGTCTACATAAACAGATATGACTGAGCGTATTCTTAAGAGGTTCCAGGGCTGCCAACTGTTAATAATTGCTCTCTCTCTCTCTCTATTTTTAATCCAAATACTAATATATCAGAAAGTATGCAAGCCGACAGCTTTAAACTATGCACACGTATAGTACCTGACATTTTAGATTAATTTGGAGTAACTTATATACGTCAGTTCTACCATCATGATTCTAAGCCTGCTGATAGGTCCAATTTTAAAGTACATGAAACTTCTATACTAACAAATGGATTTCATGTGAAATTGGCACAACAAGATATCATAATATTTCAGATTATTTCTGACCACCACACGCATGGCATTGTTGCCAACATGCTTTTACGCGTGCTGATAGATCCAATGTCTAGCTGCATGTAACGTCCATTGGACTTCAACCAAATTTTGTGTTCTGTACCTTAAGAGATGGAACTAAGAATATATTCAGTCACCAGGGCTGCCAACTGTAGTGCTCTATCAGGCTACATTATACCAGGTATATTTCGAAAGAATTAGACATTTCAATATTACCAACTTAATTTCATCATTATTCTAGATAGGTTCTTATACTGTAGATTAAGCATTGGCATGAATCTTAATTTTAAGAAAAGTAGGCTCTTTAGTTCGTCACGGAACTTCTTGTTATGTTCCACATCGAAGTTTAAAATACACGCTGACTGATAGGCTAATACTGCTACACATTTGCAATAGAATTACCTTTTATTACGTTTACTTCAAAATGTTTACACAGTGGCGTAGCCATGTTCATTAAATCGCTCACCATGACCGCGATGAGAAGCGGCAGTAAGTCCGGAGGTTCGATTTTCATCACTTACAGTGGCTATCCCAAGCGTGTTAAACCCGGGTTTTTCCATACTCCCTCCATGAAAATGCAGGGATAGTAGTCTATCTAATTTCAAGTCCCGGGGTACCTACCCCGTCCCCGACCCTAATAATTACGGCTTCACACACTACTAGAGCTCGCATCAGCCCGGAAGGCGGCCGGCTCTCTGAGATTTGCGGAGAGAGAGAAAGAGATACATATTCACTGTTGCAACAGGTCCACCATGTCCGAGTCCCCACACCGCAGGCTGCTGCCATGAGTTCCTGCGGTATGGCAACAGCGTCGCTTACCTCATCGAGCCTGTCTCTTTCACGCTGCTTTACACTTAGCTTTCCTGACAACACACTAGTTCAGATCCTCAAGACAGATTGAATGTGATTGGTGGGATGGAAGTGAGGCATGACGTAATGGTAGCGTTGTGTTCTGCGCACCGCCTTCCCGACTGGCTCGAGCTCTAGTTACAATAGAAACACAGGTTATCATATCAATTTGATGATGATTATTATGATGATGATGGCAATTGTTATTTGGGCTATCAGCTCCTAATGTTTTCGAAGATAGGAAAATGAAAATGGAATAATAACTATAGCTAAAACTAAGACGAACAAATAAAACTAACTACAAACGAACATACTAGAAGAAGAAATGGAAAACAAACGAAACATAAGGAAAATAAAGGACAGGAGCGAAAGAAGTGCCCTCAATCCTCGATGAATGAGAATTAAGGGACTTAGAAGAAAAGAGAGCCATGAAAGGCAGATAGGTAAGGGAAAGAGGGGAGGGGCCAAACCAAAGGCACTGGAAAAGGGAATAACTGAACTCAGCTCAGGAATCTCTTGGGTCCGCCAGCGCCCAAACTCACTGGCCATGAGCCCTTGAGGGAGTAGCACTATCCAGGGTGCTCGGGAAGTGCTGGGGTTAAACACCCTGCCTCCTTTAGGGCCTTGCACAGCAGGAGATACCATGAAGAGGAAAGAAGAGGTCTGACCCCTCGAAGAATGAGGGTATCAGGAAATATGAGTAAATGGTCCATTAAGGCGGGAAAGTGAAAGATGCCCTAGGCATGGGATACCCTTATACCGTCGATTAGGAAGACAATATTTGACCAAGGAAAGTAGACAGAAAAGATTACAAGAGAGAAGCTCAGCACAAGTAAGTTGAAGCAATTCCGGACACAGCTGGAGTTACATGGTCACCTATTCACGTCCCACTAGTCGTGAGCCCCTCGGGGATCATTAAATTCAACACACACCCAAGTACACGGGGATGATTACTACAGATATCCCAAGCCCCTGATATGATCAACTCGGATAACTCGTTGCATAGCTACACCTCGGTTGCATTAAAATCTATTCACGATACTCAGAGAATACACAACCAATATGCTAAACTTGAAATTAGTCTACCTTAGTCCGTGAATTGGACGGTTTCGGTGGCGTAGTTGGTAGCATGTTGAGCTTCTATGCCCAATATCGCTGGTTCAAACCCAACCGTAGTCGTCAGAATTTTAACAGCCTTAAAAGTCCCTCAGTATGCCTTCCTTCGGAGGGGAAGTAAATCCGGTGGGCCCATGTTATAGATTTATGGCATGTAAATGAACCTTCCACTAACTACAATTGTGTGAAGTTAAATATGTAGGTTAGATTTGATTAACGCTCTATTAAGTTCCAACGTTCGTCGCCAAGTGGCGGTTGCGGTGGAATCTAGTAGCCAAGTTCGTGGCTAGGTGTCGTTGACGGTAGCATTTGGTAGCAAAAGTAAAACTACTTGAAATTGATCGTCTGCCGTCCTTACCTGAATTGCAGATAACGCACACTAATACAGCCATCACAATACTAACATCGGTTATCAGACAGATTTTACACACACCCAAAGTACACGGGGCTACAGGACCGCGTTATCGCAGCCCCTAAATTGAGGAACCAACCAACCATACTCAGAGAATACACAACCAATATGCTGAACTTAAAATTAGTTTACCTTAGTCAGTGAATTGTCTGGTATCTGACCTTCATTACCTCGTAACACTACTTTCGTCTTATGCCACATACATCCTAGAGTTCTATTAGACTATGTTAGGCAGGAATCTTTGGTTGGTTCTTAAGTTTAGGGACTGCGACAACGCGGTCATGTAGCCCCGTGTACTGTGGGTGTGTGTAGAATCTGTCTGATAACCGCTGTTAATTGTGATGACTGTATTAGTGTGTGTTATCTGTTTTTTAAAATTTAAGTACAGACTGCAACTTAGAATTTTTCAAACAGTTCCTACTTTTGCCACCAAGTGCCACCGTCAACGACTACTAGGCCAAGTTCAGAACTTAGCTACTAGACGTCACCACAGTCGGCTCTTGGCAACGAACGTAGAAATCTAAGAGCGTTATTTACATTCTTAACCTATCCAATTTAGCTTCACACAGGTGTAATTAGTGGAAGGTTCTTTAACATGCCATAAATCTATGATATGGGACCGCCGGCTTTACTTCCCCACCGAAGGAAGGCATACTGAGGAATTTTTAACGTTCTTAAAAAATCTGACGGCTTCGGCCGGGTTTGAACCCGCTATCTTGGATATAGAAGCTCAGCATACTACCGACTACGCCACCGAAGCCGCTGCAGGAATCTTTCATTAGGCTACAACCAGGTGGTCTAAAGACGGATCGAAAATATTTCACACACAATATAACAATTTTAATGAAGATATAAATACAGATGAGGTATAATCTTACCTATAAATGATATTTTCATTCTGTAGTTCAGGGAAGGCTTGAACACTGAGTTACTCTCGTCAAGATAACTTAGCTATGTATGTTCTCAGCGTTCTTGAATGGACGTTGTATGTAGCATAGCAATATCTTCACTTGTTTCTCATTAGGTATACTGCTGTGAGGTACATTCTATAAATGAGGTGCCTAGAATCAAAACCCGCCAAATCCATATTTTATGAAAATTGAGATAAGCATTGTTTCTTATAGCTTTGGATGCGCTGAATTCATTAAAACTATTATTTTGTCACAAAACCCGCTACATCCTACTGTAAAACGAAGTCAAAGTTGAGGCTTAGTTGCAATATCCGCAAAATCCAAAGACAGTTTCGCCATTTTTGGTTACAAAACCCGCCACATCCACATCAGCCAATAGGAGCACTCAGTTCGGCCATCTTACCTTCCATGATGCTTTGCGAAGTGTTTACTCTTTACCTAACAGCATTAGTCAGAGAACGTACGCCTGCCTGACGTGATCAGAATGGTTTATGTTGTTATACTTTCCGATAACAGTAATTTGTTTTGACAAAGAACAAGAAGAACAATAACATTTTGGTCCGGGGTGAAGTTTTCCACAGAACTGACATTTGCGAACATAAACATGTCACGAGACCTGATTTTGATATGACTCATGTACAGCCAGAATACATTAACAGAGGGGTTGTTCTTCAGGAACAGGGGGCGTGGTGGCGCAGCGGTCAAGCTGTATGCCTCTCACCAAGGCGGACCGGGTTCGATTCCCGGTCACTGCATGTGAGATTTTCGATGTGAAATGCCATGTCCTGTGGTTCGGATTCCACGTAAAACGGAGGTCCCGTGGCTTATGATCGCGAGATTAACGGTCACGTTAAACTACAAGCTTCCTTCTTCAGGAACAAGAAGTGAAAGATGTTTCGAGACTGTTTTCGAAGCATTTTGGAGAAAGATGGAGGGAAAATGAAGTGCTGCAGTTTTATTACAATCTAGAAAGTCGTGGCAAACATGAAGGGAATGATGAAGATTGTGAAACTACTATTGAGGTTGAGGTAGAAAGAGACATTTTGTAGCTAGAACTTCCAATAAATAATGTGATTTAATAGTTGAATGACGATTGTTTGTCTCCAAGAACCTGAACCATATGAATTGAACATGAATTTAATTTGACTTTTTCCCTTATAATTATTATTCAGTACCCTTTCACGAATAGATTGCCGGCGGTGGAGAAGGGAACTATTCTTTGCGTAGCCTACTGTTACACTCCAGTACCTTCAGTCCTCGTTTAACTGTTCATCGCAGTTCCGCCCCTTAAAACAACAATAACTAACTAATTGTCCATGGTGTCATGAGCTCCTTTGACGCTTATCTGACGCAATGCAGCTTGACCTATGTGCAGACTGCACTCTGTCATCGCTGTGTCCTCCGCTTCGCCCCGCGGGGCTCATGCTGCAATAATCCTAAACGCTGGCACAGCCACGCTCAGCGGCAATCAAATCTTGAATGGGTAATATTACTTTTATTCTTTTTCTGTTTATTCTTACTAGCCAATAATCTTTGTACAAATAAACTCAAAAATGATACTCACGATTTTTTATTTTATAACCTAAATTTAGCTAACTTTCATTCAAAATATTAATTTCTTAGTAAAGCTTACGCAGTTTCTACAATCACTTCGCAACTTCAAATTTATTAGGGCTCTTTGGTATCAAAACCTGCCAAATCCAAATCTTAGTAACCTCCGCCAAATCCGAATTATTGCTTTATATTTTTCTAAATAAATGTATAACTATCTCGAAGATCAGTATCATACTTCGTCACTGTTTTTTTTTAAGAATTAATTAATTTTTTAGTGAAAGAAGTATTTCCTTTTGGGTATTGGTTCGCTTGTGGCATTTTTGGCCACTTTGCCAAAAAATTGAAGGAATGGATTTGGAGGGTTTTGATTCTAGGCACCTCAAATATGCAATCTCATTATCGTCAATGAAAAGTATACACGGGGCTTGCTGCAGGTTCTTCCTAGTGGCAGTCACAGTAATGCCCTGTGTTGAACACTGATACAACATTGTCAATTGCTAGCAACGATATGGCAGTCCTTTAATGCACGATGTGCTTCACATAAGTTCTCGTATGTACTGATTCAGCACATATAATATAATTATATATGTTTTCAGAAACAAACACGCAGTTGTAACTCAGGTGTACTCTCAGAATGCTATGTCAGCTGATATTAACAAATTGTATTTGCAATGAAACGCATGGGTGTGCATGGTTGAAAAATCTTGAAGGAGCTCTAAAAATCTGTTTTACATTAGTCGTTAAATCTAGAGGATATAATAGGTCACTTTGTAAGAAGCAAAAGAGAGTTTTTTTTTTGGTGTGTGTGTCAATTTTACTCTCCAGGTGGGCGGTTCCCACGGACTCAGCGAGGGAACTCACCACTCCGCCTTTCCAGGCAGTGTCCTAGAGCTCGGAACACTTGGTCGGAGCGGATACAACTGGGGAGGTGTGATGAGCACTTCGCCCAGGCGGCCTCACCTAGAAAGAGAACAGGGGCCTCATACGGGATGGGATGGGAAGGGAAGGGAAGATTGGGATGTATAGGCAAGGAAGAGGGAAGGAGGCAGCCGTGGCCTTACAGTAGGCACCATCCCGGCATTTGCCCGAAGACGAAGTGGGGAACCGCGGAAAACCACTTCGAGGATGGCTGAGGTGGGAATCGACCCCTCTACTCAGTTGGACCATCCGAGGCTGAGTAGACCCCGTTCCAGTCCTCATACCACTTTTCAAATTTCGTGGCAGAGCCGGGAATTGAACCCGGGACCTCCGGGGTGGCAGCTAACCATGCTGACCGCTATGCTACGGAGGTGACTATATTATTATTAGTAGTATTATGAATGGTTCGGCTGATACAGAGTTTGGTTGAGTGGATAACCAGGAGACTTGGTGAGATCTACTATCTGACTCAGATGTTGACTGGCCATGGCTACTTTCGGAGTTACCTCTACCGGAAGACTGAAGTAAGGTGTACTATATGCATTTACTGCGAAAATAATCCAGATGATGTATATCACACGTTCGTCGTTTGCGTTCGATGGATGGCGAAAAGACAACAATTTGAAACTGACGTTGGTTCAATAACTCCAGACAACATCGTCGAAATTATGCTAAGGAACCAGTACAGCTGGGACAAGGTCGCTTTCTGTGTCGAAACGGTTCTCCGGCATAAGAGGAAAGAGGGTGACATATGATTTAAGGGAGTAAGGCTGCAATCTACGGATTACGTATGAATAGAGAAGTGGGATGGTGTTCGAGAAGCATAGAAAACGACGCCATCCTGAAGTAATATACGTAAGTGGTCGTGGAATGGATTTTTAGGTAGATTTCAATAGAAAGCTATCTATTGCAATGGGTACCATGTTTCGACTTCCGGAAAATTTCGACATATCTTCACGTTTCACATCCCCTAGACCCCAAAACCACCGTCAGTTTAAAAGTTTATATATAATTTATGTATATACTAGCAGGTACCCGCGGCTTCGCTCGCGATAAAGACAATTGGGACGATGCATTATTGCTGAAAATTGGTCTATTCTATCACATCAATCGCGGCTACAGGTGGGTCCATTCTAATTCTGAAAATTCTAATACATACAGTGTATTGATATGAGCAGCAAAGTGGGACTTTCATATAGTTGAGAAAGTCCACAGGGTATGATGTTACCTTATGTGAACACATTTGAAAATTACTTTTTGGTTTTGCCATCTTCTGCTGAGACATAACAATTATGTTGTCCGGATACTCGTGAGCAGGCCACATACAGTTGTTCATGGGAAAAAATGGTTTTGTCTAAATGTACACCTGCTGCTGTTAAGTGTGTCATTGCGCTTTGTTAATGGAAATTGCTAATATTGTTGGAAAAGGGAACTGCACTCTTGCACACTGGAATGGCAAATCTATCGGAATATGGGGATTTAAAAGTATTTTTCCTTAAGCTATTCACAATGTAATTTTGCCATAATTATTGATGGTTTGAACGACAACATGTCGCTATTAATAGAACCATAGTGAAATATCTCTCACCTTGGCCGCTGGAGCACATTATGCAGTCTCTTCCAGTGTTACATCCCTGGGATTGAAATTCTCCAGATGCCTCTGTGGGTAATTAAAATTCCTGATTGTTGTTGTTGTTTGTTTGAGTCTTCAGTCTTTTGACTGGTTTGATACAGACCTCCATGCCTCCCTCTCCTGAGCTAATCGTTTCATCTCTACATAGCTACTTCATCCTACATCCGAGGCAATCTGTTTAACCTTGGTCTACCCCTACAGTTCTTGGGCTCGACCCTCCCATCCATAACTAAGCTTGCTATTCCTGGGTGTCTTAATATGTGTCGTACCAACCTATCTCTTCTCTGCATAAGCAATCGCCAGAAACATCTCTCCTCTCCCACTCGTCCTAATACCGCTTCATTTGTTACCCTATCTACCCATCTATCTTCATCATTCTTCTGTAACACCGCGTTTCAATCGCTTCAATTCTATGTCAAACGATTCCTTTTCTGTAGAAATGCTGTCCTTGCCTGAGCCAACCTACTTTTGATATCCTCTTTGCTTCGTCCTTCACTGGTTATTTTGCTTCCAAAGTAACAGACGTCTCCTACTGCCCGTAGCGTTTCACCTGCCAATTTGATGTCCATAGAGGTTTTTGATCTTTTTCGGCTGCATTCCAATTTTTTTGTTTTACAATTATTGATTTTCATCATGAATTCTTTCCTCAAGACGGATTTCATACCATTCAAAAACTCATTCAAATTCTCTGGCGTATTGGCCAAGATGACGATGTCATCAGCAAATCACAGAGTCGAAGTGATTTCTCCTTGAATCTTCTCTCCCACTATACATTTTCTCCAATTTCCTGATTTCTGTGTTTTTAGAGATCTTTGAAATGCGTTGCCCTCGCACATGGTGTAGATGCATTGTCAAAGGAAAACATTCTATGTTACGAACATGGGATGCATAACCTGTACCGAAAGCTTCTGCAGATTTAACACAATGCCTATTCTGAACAGCAGTTCCTTAAACTCAGATTTGCCAACATTTTATTGTATCTTTCCATGTGGTATATATCTGTACCTCAACATACAGAAGAGTGCTTTCAAAATCACGTCTTGTGTAAATTTTGCAAAAGGTAGTTCACAATTTTATAAGTGCACATTGACTATTTATTTATCGTATGGCTTTTAGTGCCGGGAGTGTCCGAAGACATGTTCGGCTCGCCTGAGTCTGTAGCTGCTTCCAGCGGACACCCTAAAGGGTGAGCTACAAGTTCCGTTCAATTTCAAGTAGTTCCAACTTTCGCCACAAGATATCAATGATACGTAGTGGTGAACGTTGGAACTTTGGTAGAGCGTTCTGACGAAATCTAACCTAACAATTTTGCTTTACACAAGTTTAGTCTGTGAAAGGATCTTTTACATGCCATAAATCTATGACATGGGACCGCCGGCTTTACTTCCCCTCCGAAGGAAGGCATACTGAAGGATTTTCAACGCTCTTAAAAAAATCCGACGACTTCGGCCGGGTTTGAACCCGCTATCTTGGGCACAGCAGTTCAGCATGCTACCGACTACGCCACCGACTATGAGACGGCGGGATGCCTTTAGTGTTACGGAAACGGCAATAGCTGCCACAGAGCTTCGTTGCTACTGACATAACGACCAGACTGATATTTGTACTGAAATATACGGGATTTGTGAGCCCAGTGTTTATGAAATTGAACGTAGCTTGATCGCTACCTTTATTTAGTAGCCGCTACTGTAGTGTTTAAAACTTAAAGGCGGTATTAGAAGGCGCTTCCTCTAATTTTTTTACCCCTGGCACTACAGCCCATTAAGGGCTTAGGCCTATAATGCGACCGCTTCCCAGTCATTTGGCCTTCAGATATTGTGGTGACGCGTGGTCAGTGCATCGTATCCCTCGGCCGTTAATGATGTTCTTCGTGACCGGGGCGCTGCCTCACTATCAGACAGCTACTCAATTGTCCTCACGAATCTGAATGCACACCGTTGCAAACCTCACGTCAGTGTCAAAAATCTCTGACGGAGCCGGGAATCGAACCCAGGGCTCCCAGTTGAGAGGCCGGCGCGCTACCCTGTTCTTATTGTGTTTATATATATCTTGAAAAAGATAACAAATGGATTGGCATTGCCTCCTACAGGGATTTATATAAAATCGGATGCCATACCTTGAGGTAGTGTTGCCATGGAAACGGACTTTCCATTAGTTCAGTTTATCAGAGCGAAGATAGTTTTCTGCGAATATTTTTGAAAATATTGGTTTTAGGGCCTTAAAAAGTGGTTTTCGGTGTCCCGTAGGGACCCACCGAGTATTGTTTCTCGCATCGAGGGGCGTAAAATGAGCTGTGTCCGCTCTTTATGCGACAACTTCGATATTTTGTCCCAGTTGAGTATTTTTAGTGACTTTTCTGTTATGTTGCTCGTTCCACGGGAACAATGATTTATTTCTGGGTGAAAGGCATCCTATATGTTATCCCAGGGTATAAGCTGTCTCCATTTCAAATTTCATCCAAATCCGTCCAGCCGTTTTAGTGTCAAGAGGTAACAAACTAACACACACACACACAGACTTTCACAATTATAATATAATAATAGGGATAATAGGGATGTATATATATATATACATACATATATCACTTTCTTGTGGACACGATAACTACCGCAATTATGCACCAATCAATTTGAATTTTTTACATAATATGTATCCCTATAAAATCTCGGTCGAGTTCGTTAATGGCTACAATCGGTCGACGGGGATGAAAATGGGAGTCTTTTTTTCGAAAAAGTGAAATATCGCTATAACTCTCTTAATATTTGAAATATCGAATCCATTCAAAGTTCATACTATGTGTCGAATAAGAACCAAAAATTTATGTTTTAATAGTTTTTTGATAGCACCAACCATTGACCAAAGGGGTGGGAAAAAATGGGTTTTTCGGGAAACATTAATCATATCTCTCTTAATAGGCACAATATCAAAACCGTACGAAATGGACAATATTCCCCTAATAATTACCTAAAACATTTGTCTGAAATAATTTTTGATATGACCCACCATTACGCCAAGGGATGAGAAAAATTATTTCGGAATTATAAGAAAATGCCAAGAGCTATCAGAGGTTGCCATGACAACACTACTAAATTGATGAGGGATGAGCCATCAGACGTTGCCCTGACAACGCACTTGCACGCGATCACATTTAGTTTTCCATCTGACTAAGTGAGAAGCGGCCTCGGTGACGTAACTGGTAGTATGCTGAACTTCTATGCCCAAGTTCGCGGGTTCAAAGCCGGCCGAAGTCGTCTGATTTTCTAAGAGCGCTAAAAATCCCTCAGTATGCTTTCCTTTGGATGGGAAGACCCAATGTTCGTTGCGAGTTGCTGGTTGCGGTGGCATCTCGTAGCCAAGTTCAGAGCTAGGTGTCGTTGACGGTAATATCTGGTAGCAACATTAGGAACTACTGCTTGAAATTGACCGTCTGCAGTCCTTACCTGAATTACAGACTAATACAGCCATCACAATTCACACTGTTTATCAGACAGATTCTACACTCACCCAAAGTACACGGGGTTACATGACCGCGTTGTCGCAGTCCCTAAACTGAGGAACCAACCAAAATCTCTGCGGGAGATATAATTTTGCGTGAAGAAGTAACAGACAGTTACATAGTTACAAATCAGTGTCGAAACCTTGCATAAGGACAGTGTGACCACAAGTATAAATATATACCCCAAATGACAAGAAGGTTACCGTCCCCATAAGACAATAAAATGTTTAAAATATGATTAAAATGCCGAAAAACAAAGTTAATTAAGCTCCAATTTTAAAATACTTTCTCGCAATAAATGAGGTATGATCCTTCTACGAAAACGTGCATATTCTGCCTATTTTCGCCTATCCCCAAGTTTGTCCGGTGAAATCTACCTCCGCCTTCCGGCGTGCCGAGAGGACTTTTTTTCAATAGGATAGGGTGTGGTTATTAGTGTGTAAGAATCCCACACGCTTGAAGAGTGCGGACCATTCTCAAGTGTATTTTGCCAGATTTTCCAATTCCCTCGTAAATATATATTAATAAAATAATACTAATTTAAAAAATAATGCCAAAGAGAATGGTAAGTTTAGAAGACCAGGATTTATACACACATGTGGAGAAAATTGCTGACGCGATGCGGAAAAGACGGCACTTGACCCGAATGATGTCAACAAGATTACCCTTTCGCATTGTCACTTTTCACTAAGAAAAAAATTACAGTCAGTCTGAAAGACTAGACGTTATATCATTTCAAATGACGCATGCTTCGCTCGAAGCCCCAGGACTCTTTCAACAGACTCCATTACCCATTAACTTAGGCTTCCCGCGTGGGCACCTCTTTAAGGGTCACCCTGTATTTGAGTCTGACATCTTTTACAACTCTTTAAGGGTCACGAATTATTTGATTCTGATATCTTGCAAATCTCTTTAAGGGTCACCCTGAATTTGATTGAATCTAACATACTGTACACCTCGTTAAGTGTCACCCTGTATTTAGCTCGGACTTCCTGCATACCTCTTTACGAAAAAAGGAAGGAAGCTTGTAGTTTAACGTGACCGTTAATCTCGAGATCATGAGCCACTTACGTGGGATCCGAACCACAGGACATGGCATTTCACTTCGAAAATCTCACATGCATTGACCGGGAATCGAACCCGGACTGCCTTGGTGAGAGGCATTCAGCTAGACACACCTCTTTACGAGGCACCCTGTATTCTTATCTGGCATCTTGTATATCTCTTTAGAAGTCACCCTGTATTCTTGTGTGACATCTTGTACACCTCTTTAGGAGTCCCCCTGTATTCTTGTCTGACATCTTGTGCATCTCTTTAGGAGTCACCTTGTATTCTTATCTGGTGTCTTGTATATCTCTTTAGGAGTCACCCTGTATTATTATCTGGCATCTTGTACACCTCTTTAGGAGTCACCCTGTATTCTTTTCGCTTCGCTCGAAGCCCCAGGTCGCTCGACACCCCAGGACTCTTTCAACAGACTCCATTAACCAATAACTTAGTCTCAGTCTCCGTAACGCAACCGTCTCCGTCCCGCGTAACGTTAGACCCAAAGCATAACGACGAAGTCGACAAGATCATTTGAAATGATAAAAGACCACGGGAGCTTGGTTCAGTGAGATACAAGAAGATCTCCAGGAGATTGGGATCCCATGTGGAGATCTCCAGGAGATTGGGATCCCATGTGGAGATCTCCAGGAGCGTGACCGGCTTAAGAAAAAACTCTTCGAACATCAGATGTTGAAAACTGGAAAAGCGTGGACAAAAGAGAGAGAGAGAAAAAACATCACCATCCACAAATAAGGAAATACTGGGCTACTTTTAAAAGGTAAACGAAAACAGTTCAAATTAAGTGGTCTTTAGTTGGCCGAAACGAAATAATAATAACAAGTAGTTCCGTGAAGAACTATACAGCCTATTTTCATATATCCTGATCATGTTAATTGCATCTATCGACATACAAAATTTCAGTTTAATTGCTGTAACAGATTCGTAGATATTGAGAACCGTCTAAATATTTCAGATGGTCGCCAGGTTGGATTTTTATTTTTGTAATATTACATTAAGATTATTGTGTACGTGTGGTCTTCAAACTTCAATCGCATGATTAGACAACAAGAAGTAAAAACGAGATTTTAAAATTACGCACAGCAGCCATCTTGTGATTATGCAAACCATTGTAATAAATTAGATGCCAGATCAACATTTGTATAAGCATTTAACGTGCAACGTTTCACGGCCCTCGGATAGTTAATTCGCGAGAAACGTCCATTTAAATATTTATACTTCGCGTCGCCGCCATGTTGGATTTGTGCTCACCAGGTTCTTGAAAGTCCTATAGGTGAACATATGTTCATAGTCTCTATGAACATAAAAAAATTCAGTTTGGTTGCTGTAAAAGATTCATAGATATTGAGAACCGTCTAAATATTTCGGAAGCTCGCCATTTAGGAGTGTTATATGTATAGGCCATAGAGTTATGTACCATTCAAGGACAATTATTGCCTAGGTTCATTATTCAAACTTTCACTTCGATCGCATGATTACGACACAAGAAATTAAAACTTAATTTTAAAATTTCGCACAGCCGCCATCTTGAGGTTATGTAAGAAATTGAATTAAATTAGATGGCAGTGCATTACAATCTGCAAAATCATTTACTGTACCACATTTCACTGCGCTCAGAGAGTTAAATCACGAGAAAAGTCTATTAAAATATTTTAAATTCGCTTGGTCGCCATGTTCGTTTCGTACTTTAGAGGTTTATGAAATATACATAGGTATACTTGAATCAGTACCCTTTATCACCGTACAAAATTGCAAGGTGATATCTGTAATAGTTTCGGAGATATAGAATGTCAGTGAAATATTTCGCACAGCCGCCATTTTGAGGTTATGTAAACAATTGAACTAAATTAGACTCCAGTGCATTACAATGTGTATAAACATTTGCTGTACCAAGTTTCATTACATTTAGATAGTTAAATCGCGAGAAAAGTCTATTTAAATGTCTCAACTTCGCTTGGCCGCCATGTTGGATTTGTAGTCACCAGGTTTTAGGTAGATTTCTTTAGAAAGCTAACTATTGCAATGGGTCCCATGTTTCGACTTCCGGAAAATTTCGACATATCTTCGCGTTTCACATCCCCCAGACCCCAAAACCACCGTCAGTTCAAAAGTTTATATATATATATATATATCAGTTTCTTGTGGACACGATAACAGCCGTAATTTTGCACCAATCACTTTGAATTTTTTACATAATATGTATCCCTATAAAATCTCGGTCGAGTTCGTTAATGGGCAAAATCGGTCAAAGGGGGTAAAAATGGGGGGCTTTTTTCGAAAAAGTGAAATATCGCTATAACTCTCTTAATACATGAAATATCGAATCCCTTCAAAGTTCATAATATGTGTCGGATAAGTGCCAAAAATTTATGTCAAATAAGTTTTTTGATAGCACCAACCATTGACCAAAGGGGTGGGAAAAAGTGGGTTTTTCGGGAAACATTAATCATATCTCTGTTAATAGGCACAATATCAAAACCGCACAAAATGGACAATATTCCTCCAATAATTACCTAAAACTTTTGTCTGAAAGAATTTTTGATATGACCCACCATTACGCCACGGGGTGAACAAAATGATTTAAATTATAAGAAAATGCCAAGTGCCAAGAGAGGTTACCATGACAACTTTACTTTTAATTGATAAGGGATGACCATCAGCAGTTGCTATGACAACGCCACTGCACGAGATCACATTCAGTTTTCATATGTCAGTGGGAAGCGACTTCGGTATCGGAACTGGTAGCATGCTGAACTTCCATGCCCAAGGTCGCGGGTTCAAACCCGGCTGAAGTCGTCGGATTTACTAAGAGCGCTAAAATACCTGAGTTTGCTTTCCTTCGGTGGGGAAGTTCCAACGTTCGTTGCGAGTTGCTGATTGAGGTGGCATCTAGTAGCCAAGTTCACAGCAAGGTGTCGTTGACGGCAGTATTTTAGGTAGATTTCATTAGAAAGCTAACTATTGCAATGGGTACCATGTTTCGATTTCCGGAAAATTTCGACATATCTTCGCGTTTCACATCCCCCAGACTCCAAAACCACCGTCAGTTCAAAAGTTTATATATAATTTATGTAATATATGTATATATATGTATATCAGTTTCTTGTGGACACGATAACTGCCGTAATTTTGCACCAATCACTTTGAATTTTTTACCGAATATGTATACCCATAAAATCTCGGACGAGTTCGTTACGTTACTGGGCTAAATCGGTCGAAGGGGATGAAAATGGGGGACTTTTTTTTTTTTCGAAAAAATGAATTATTGCTATAACTCTCTTAATATGTGAAATATCGAATCCGTTCAAAGTTCATACTATGTGTCGGATAAAGCTCAGAAATTTATGTTTGAAACGTTTTTTTGACAGCACCAACCATTGACCAAAGGGGTGGGAAAAAGTGGTTTTTTCGGGAAACATTAATCATATCTCTGTTAATAGGCACAATATCAAAACCGTACAAAATGGACAATATTCCCCTAATAATTACCTAAAACGTTTGTCTGAAAGAATTTTTGATATGAGCCACCATTGCGCCAAGGGATGAGAAAAATGATTTCGGAATTATAAGAAAATGCCAAGAGCTATCAGTGGTTGACATGGCAACACTACTAAATTGATGAGGGATGAGCCATCAGACGTTGGCATGACAACGCACTTGCGCGAGATCAGATTCAGATTTCCATCTGACTAAGTGTGAAGCAGCTTCGGTGACGTAACTGGTAGCATGCTGAACTTCTATGCCCAAGGTCGCGGGTTCAAAGCCGGCCAAAGTCGTCGGATTTTCTAAGAGCGCTAAAAATCCCTCAGTAAGCTTTCCTTTGGAGGGGAAGTTCCAACGTTCGTTGCGAGTTGCTGATTGAGGTGGCATCTAGTAGTCAAGTTCACAGCTGGGTGGCGTTGACGTTAGTATCTGGTAGCAACATTAGGAACTACTGCTTGAAATTTAGCGTCTGCATTCCTTACCTGAATTACAGACTAATACCGCCATCACAATTCACACCGTTTATCAGACAGATTCTACACTCACCCAAAGTACACGGGGTTATATGACCGCGTTGCCGCAGCCCCTAAACTGAGGAACCAACCAACATCTCTGCGGGAGATATAATTTTGCGTGAAGAAGTAACAGACCGTTACATAGTTACACATCAGTGTCGAAACCTTGCATAAGGACAGTGTGACCACAAGTATAACAAGTAGTTCCGTGAAGAACTGTACAGCCTATTTTCATATATCCTGCTCATGTTAATTGCCTCTATCAACATACAAAATTTCAGTTTAATTGCTGTATCAGATTCGTAGATATTGAGAACCGTCTAAATATTTCAGATGGTCGCCAGTTTGGATTTTTATTTTTGTACTATTATATTAAGATTATTGTGTAAGTGTGGTATTCAAACTTCAATCGAATGATTAGAACACAAGAAGTAAAAACGAGATTTTAAAATTACGCACAGCAGCCATCTTGTGATTATGCAAACAATTGAAATAAATTAGATGCCAGAGGATCAACATTTGTGTAACCATTTAATACGTGCAACGTTTCACGGTACTCGGATAGTTAATTCGCGAGAAACGTCCATTTAAATATTTATACTTCGCGTCGCCGCCATGTTGGATTCGTGCTCACCAGGTTACTGAAAGTCCTAAAGGTGAACATATGTTCATAGTCTCTATGAACATAAAAATTTCAGTTTGGTTGCTGTAAAAGATTCATATATATTGAGAACCGTCTAAATATTACGGAAGCTTGCCATTTAGGATTGTTATATGTATAGGCCATAGAGTTATGTACCATTCAATGTCACTTATTGCCTAGGTTCATTATTCAAACTTTCACTTCGATCGCATGATTACGACACAAGAAATAAAAACTTAATTTTAAAATTTTGCCCAGCCGCCATTTTGAGGTTATGTAAACAATTGAATTAAATTAGATGGCAGTACATTACAATCTGCAAAATCATTTACTGTACCACATTTCACTGCGCTCAGAGAGTTAACTCACGAGAAAAGTCTATTAAAATATTTCAAATTCGCTTGGTCGCCATGTTCGTTTTGTACTTTACAGGTTTATGAATTGTACATAGGTAAACTTGTATCAGTACCCTTTATCACCGTACAAAATTGCAGGGTGATATCTGTAATAGTTTCGGGGATATAGAATGTCAGTGAAATATTTCGCACAGCCGCCATTTTGAGGTTATGTAAACAATTGAACTAAATTAGACTCCAGTGCATTGCAATGTGTATAAATATTTGCTGTACCAAGTTTCATTACGTTTGGATAGTTAAATCGCGAGAAAAGTCTATTTAAGTCTCCACTTCGCTTGGCCGCCATGTTGGTTATGTAGTAACCAGGTTTTTGAAAGTTTCATAGGTGAAATTCTAGTAGTACCCTTTATCACCGTACACAATTTCAGGGCGATATCCGTTATAGTTTCGGATATACTGAATGCTAGTGAAATATTTCGCACAGCCGCCATGTTGGATTGGTGAGACGTAACAAAATTCGATGGGCACGGTCGACGTCGCCGGGAATAGTGCTATGAACTTTCCGAGTTTCACTGAAATCGCTCCAGCTGTTTAGATTTTATTAGGGGACACACACACACACACACACACACACACACACACACACACACACACACACACACACACGGACAAAAGGTGATCTCATAAGCCTATTTTTTCAAAATTGAAAGTAGGCTAAAAATGGACTCCAAATGACAAGAAGGTTACCGTCCCCGTAAGACAATAAAATGTTTAAAATATGTTTAAAATGAAGAAAAACAAAGTTAATTAATCTCCAATTATAAAATACTTTCACGCGATAAATGAGGTCTGATCCTTCTACGAAAACCTGCATATTCTGCCTATTTTCGCCTATCTCCAAGTTTGTCCGGTGAAATCTACCTCCGCCTTCCGGCGTGCCGAGAGGACTTTTTTGAAAGTCTCATAGGTGAACTTCTAGTAGTGCCCTTTATCACCGTACACAATTGCAGGGCGATATCGGTAATAGTTTCGGAGATATTGAATGCTAGTGAAATATTTCGCACAGCCGCCATGTTGGATTGGTGAGACGTAACAAAATTTGAAGGGCACGGTCGAGGTCGCCGGGAATAGTGCTATGAACTCACCGAGTTTCATTGAAATCGCTCCAGCTGTTTAGATTTTATTAGGGGGACACACACACACACCTCACACACACACACACACACACACACGGACAAAAGGTGATCTCATATGCCTATTTTTTCAAAATTGAAAATAGGCTAATAATAATAATAATACATTTCCGTTGACTCTTGAACAAATTAAATATTTTTCCTGTACTAGTGAGACTATTTGGAATGTTTTTGGCACAAACTGCACCTTCTAACTCCCTCTGGGTTAAAAGTTTGAGTTTTGTGAAGCGTTTTATACATATACTAGTAACCAGACCCGGCTTCGCCCGGGAACAGTTATGAATGCATTACGTGATATGCGCTTTTTTCCAGTGTCAATGAACAACGACCAATATCCGTTTTAAGTCTCGGCATGAAGGGTTGAAATCCACTGACTGGACTATTAATTATATTATCATGGAGATGCATGTGCAACACATTCTTGTCAGACGTAATTTAGGAATGGCGAGGTGCATGAAACACAAATCCCCCTTCCGTCCAATCTTAACTTGACTGTGAATTTCGCGAAACGAAAAGTTCACAGGCGAAATGAAGAAAAGCCGAGTTGCACTTCCAGGGAAACTCCAAACACAACCACTCTTCTCTAAAGTTTTTACCTCAACACGACTCGACTGTTTGCTGCTGGCTGTATCTGGAGCAATAAGCTCGTCCGCTAGCTAAGCTGTAATTGGGGTGATAGACTTGCCCCTAGCTAGCTCGGAAACTGTCGCCTCAGTAGTTGAATGGCCACGGTTGGAAGAAATTGAAACGTAAAAACACTTATAGTGGGCGATGTGATATTTTTAACGGTTTGCCCAGCGTAAGCTTACAAAGCGCTCGGACGGCAGTTTTTTTTTTTACTTTTCCACTGAAATCGTTACTGCTAGGCTTCCTTTGATCATAAATACATTATTTTTACAGAAATCATTCTCGAGATATCCTTTACTGAATGGTGAAAACCGCATCAAAATCCATCCATTGGTTCTCGTGTTTACCCGTAACATCCAAGAATCGGGGACTTAGTTTTATACTAAGTAGAGATATGATGGTATTAATATGTTTACTTTGACGTTGTGTTACAGAACAGAAATATGTCAAATACCAGGAGAAGAGAAAGTGGTTGTGCAAATGAAAGTCGCTAAGGCGAGATTATGGGCCATGGGCATATCCTTGTCCCAATGTTAATGTTTTCGTTCAGATGTCTTGGGATGCCTGCAGGATGTGTATGGTATTGCCATGAATAGGCTACTGCCAGGGGAAATTCAATCAATTCATAGAAGATATTTCAATACGGTATCTTTTAGATTTCTAACATCATGTGTGATTTGGAAACGTTTAGGAAACAGTGGTGTCTGGTGGATAATTGTTCCGGGTGTTGCACTAAGGGAAGGGGGGGGGGGGGGGGTAGGTGGTAGGGTAAAATACTGCTTGATATCAGAGATAACTGTATTCAATTGCGCGGTAAAACGGATGTACCTCATTCATCACGAATGCCGCATTTCAGAGAACATCACATCGTCATCGGATAAAATGGATTACAAGTTAGTCTGCATGAAAACCTTCATGAGAACAAAACAACGTAAGTTATATACGTGGGCGAGTGTCACAAGTACGTGCAAATTACATTGTAAGACAGGGTATTGCGCCTCGGCTCCCTCCCTTGTTGCAATTAGCGGGCAACGACCAGCCGAGTTGGGATAGGGCTTACTCGGTCTAGCATCTCTGCCATACCCTTCACTATTGAGATCTGGTCGGTGCTTGGGCCTGGCAACCACCAAAGGGACACACAGTTCGCGCGCTTCGCTTTCTCAGACAGTTCACAGTAACTTACTATAAGATTACCTGAATTATTAAAAAATAAAATTAATTCAAGTCGCTGGACAAAATCTAGTCAAGACAGAATGCTTCAGGTACCTTGGATCTCGTCTTCAGAGTGATGGCAACTTCATTGATGAAGTAAGAGCCAGGGTAAACGCAACCTGGTTGCGGTGGAAGGAGGTCACGGGTGTGCTTTGCGACAAGAAAATGCCACTTCGTCTCAAATCGAAGATAAGTTATATCGGACAGTGGTACGGCCAGTTGCGCTGTATGGCGTTGAATGTCGACCATCCGACAAAATTTCAGAACGTCACCTGCACGCCATGGAAATGAGAATGCTTCGTTGGACAATGGGCATCTCCCTTACTGACCATGTCGGAAACGACACAATTCGGGAGCAAATGGGTGTCGCCCCAATTGTGGACAAAATGAGAGAAAAACGGCTCGGATGGTATGGCCATGCCCTGCGTGCAGCGCCAGATACCATTACTAACTCTGTCCTTCATTTTGAGGTTGAAGGCCTACGCCCCAGAGGACGACCGAAGCAGCGTTGGCAAGACACTACAAATGGTGACTTAAAAATTACCGGCCTAAATCCATCTGACGCACGAAACCGGACAAAATGGAAGTCAATGACCAAAAAAGCGGACCCTGCACCAGTGGGACAACGCTAGGAAGAAGAAGAAGAAGAAGAAGAAGAAGAAGAAGAAGAAGAAGAAGAAAATTATGAATTCCTATACATATAAAAGGAAACGTACAGCTTTTATTAGGAAAAGAATTGTTACGGTATTAATTGTTTTTCTTGAATTAACCTGGTCGTTGAGCAACACTGCAACCTTGTTACCGGACTCCCCTGTAAAGGAACACACCTCACAATGACCACCCTTTCCCTTTGCTAGCGCATTCATTACCTGTGGGCCTCTGCGGTATGATTATACACACTCGACAGGAATACTGTCATAAAGCGTAGTCTGAGATATTCTGCACCCTATTGTATAGCGTAATGAAAACGCCTATTTAGTCATACGAATCAACCTCCCAAGTTTGCGGGTTCGATGCCCAGTCAGAAAGTAAGAATTTTGTAGGGTGGTAAAAATCAATGGCACTCCAAGATGCAAGATGTCACCTCGTTAAAGACCTCTCGTATAACATTCGGTAACCACTAGAAAAAAAAAAGATTCAATCTCCGTCTAGAGGTGCTCAGAGTTCCGTTTTAATTCATAGATGGCAGTGAAAATAGTCTTTAGTCGCCTCTTACTGCAGACAGGGAGAAGCGTGGGCGCATTCTACTCCCCATTCCCCTCCAAACGGGGATATCGAGGGCATCAGACAAGAAAAGCCAAGGCTCATTTATGGCGGGAAAATAATAACTACTCTAGGCCTCGGACAACCTAAAACCCCTGGAGTTAAAATAAAATAAACAAGGAAGATAAAAATGAATTTTTAAAGAGAAAAGCCCTCATCTTATAAAATGTAGATTTATGAGATTACGTTTTGAACGTGTGTCCTTAATAAATGCTAAACGGTTGGAGCGATTACAATAAACCTTGGTAAGCGCTTATTACTGCTCAGTTCAATCTCCAGTGTCACCAAACTAACATGGCGGCCAAGCGAAATATTTCACGGAAATTCAATAGGCCTATATCTGAAACTACTGCAGCAATCAACCTGAAATTTTGTTTGGTGATAAAGTCTACTGACTGCAAAACAGTTTTGACAGGCGCAAAACTCACATGGCGGCCATGCAAATATCAAATATTTAAATGGGCATTTCTCGCCAACACCGTGAAATTTGGAACAGTAATTCTTTACTTAAATCTTAATATATTGACGTCTAATGTAAGCCAATTGTTATCAGAAATCGAATATGGTGGTCACGGGAAATATTTCACGATCTCAACGATCAAACTAATATGTTGTATGATGGCAGCAGTCTTATGTAAGTACTTAGCCTATATATGAGGTTCGCTCCTGGCCGTGGTAAGTGATTTTTGAAAGGTGGCAAAAATACGATACGCATGTCATACGATGTTGGCATGTCAAAGAACCCATTTGAATTCAGTAGGCCGAGTTCATAATGGCAAAATTAATCTCGGGAGTTTCCGCGAACACAAAGTTCCTCATTTCTCTACTAGAAAGCGCTATAGTGTTCAAGGAGCTTAGATATCTAACATCTAACCTCCTTGACTTTCATAGTCAGGGAACAACGAAATTCGACATGCAAGCTACCCTCTGGGTGTCAAATAACAAAGCTTGCACCTGGCACCCGAGGCATAGCAACCAGATGAGTATCAAATATTTAATATAACTCTTTAGATGACCTAAGCTAACCGTGTAGGAAGTATTTTGGTGTTTTAGTAGGCGTCTAGACATGCTTGGAACTTTGGTGTAACTTAGGAAAATTTAAATGAGTATATTGTTGGCTGGCAATACCGGCTGCATCACGTCGCAGTTACCCATGTTACGGTGTGGAATTGCGAAAATAGTTACTTCTTGCGCTACTTACAAATTGCAGTCACGGGAAGTGAAAATGAAAATCCACAGCCTGCTTCCAGTCTCCGATCGGGTCAGGAATGGAATGAATGAAGCCCCCATCTAGCGGCGAGGATATGAACTGTGCTGGCTGCCGAGGCCTGACGCACTCCTCTGGGGCAATGATTAAATGCACGACAGATGAAATGAAATGATAGTGGAGAGTGTTGCTGGAATGAAATTTTGACAGGGAAAACCGGAGTACCCGGAGAAAAACCTGTCTACCTCCGTTTTGTCCAGCACAGATCTCACATGGAGTGACCGGGATTTGAACCACGGACCCAGCGGTGAGAGGCCGGCGTGCTGCCGCCTGAGCCACGGAGGCTTCAGTCACGGGAAGTAATTAGTGTAAAAAGATTTCTTAGGCCCCTTAAAACAAATACCATCATCATCATCATCATGTGACAACTGTAGGCCACATCTTTTAACTAAATATTAGTGCGATGGTGTTGGGGCAGAACACTGAGGTTATGAGTTGCAATCATTGATCTCACTGTTGCTACTGGATGTCTCTCTCCCACTGATGATGGCTTTTCGGTTGCATTTGCCTGGTACACTTCGTTCAAGCCGCATGGCGCTCGTGAAAACGATGCTTACACGAGTTTATTTAAGCTTAATAATACGCTAAGTCTGAAATGAAATTGGCATCACGACTTCGTACAAATTAAAAAGAAGACACTGGATGTATGCTAAACCGTTCTATACATTTCTTTGTTTTAAAATATACGGTAATAAGCCTACCTTTAGGAAAGGAAACTCTATACATATACTGTAGGTATTAATAATTATTTACGTGTGTCCTAGTATCAAGTGAGCAAAGTAGATTTCCGTATCGTGTGAACTATAGTCTAGCCTTGTTGGATATTAAGTTAGAAACGGTTTTTTAATATTTTAGGTGGACACGCAATTAAATAACAATTGTGCTTTTCATTGCCGCATTCCTACACAAAAGAAATTACCGTACCTTACAATCATATACCTACATAAATACATTAACCTGGGAGGAGTCCATGTGGATTATGTATCACATGGCTCTGGACAAATGGGAGTGAAATGCGTCGTTGCTTGTCATCTGCAACCATAACTTATTGGGTTCAGGAAGAGAACCCAACTTAGTCTCTTGCACTCCAACTCCAGCATATATAACCTACTGTCCGTCCACCAGCTCATGATCTCAGGGGACTGAAGGGGAGCGGAGGGACATTCCAGCTGCGTTGATTGAGTGGACGTGCCGCGGCAGATATTGCCAACTTAACACCTATGTTATTCACGCTATGCTTAATCACTGTTACTTGCGTTTAGTTTCAATTGTGAAATCGTACGGGTCAGTAATGTTATGTTGGAAGTGAAGAAGAAAAGAGTGATACATTCTGAGGGTAGGGAAATAATTAGGAAAGCGATTGAGGGATGTGATGAAGAAGCACCGCACGGCTGTTATCTGCATCCGCCCCACATCCGCACGACTGTTATCCGCATCCGCCCCACATCCGCACGACTGTTATCCCCATCCTCCCCGCACCCGCACGACTGTTATCCACATCCTCCCCGCACCCGCACGACTGTTATCCACATCCGCCCCACATCCGCACGACTGTTATCCACATCCGCCCCACATCCGCACGACTGTTATCCGCATCCGCCCCACATCCGCACGACTGTTATCCACATCCTCCCCACATCCGCACGACTGTTATCTACATCCGCCCCACATCCGCACGACTGTTATCCGCATGCGCCCCACATCCGCACGACTGTTATCCACATCCTCCCCGCACCCGCACGACTGTTATCCACATCCGCCCCGCACCCGCACGACTGTTATCCACATCCGCCCCACATCCGCACGACTGTTATCCACATCCGCCCCACATCCGCACGACTGTTATCCACATCCGCCCCACATCCGCACGACTGTTATCCACATCCTCCCCGCACGACTGTTATCCGCATCCGCCCCACATCCGCACGACTGTTATCCGCATCGTCCCCACATCCGCACGACTGTTATCCGCATCCGCCCCACATCCGCACGACTGTTATCCGCATCGTCCCCACATCCGCACGACTGTTATCCCCATCCTCCCCACATCCGCACGAAAGTTATCCGCATCCGCCCCACATCCGCACGACTGTTATCCCCATCTTTCCCGCACCCGCACGACTGTTATCCACATCCTCCCCGCATCCGCACGACTCTTATCCGCATCCGCCCCACATCCGCACGACTGTTATCCGCATCCGCCCCACATCCGCACGACTGTTATCCCCATCCTCCCCGCACCCGCACGACTGTTATCCCCATCCTCCCCACATCCGCACGACTGTTATCCGCATCCGCCCCACATCCGCACGACTGTTATCCGCATCCGCCCCACATCCGCACGACTGTTATCCGCATCCGCCCCACATCCGCACGACTGTTATCCCCATCCTCCCCACATCCGCACGACTGTTATCCCCATCCTCCCCGCACCCGCACGACTGTTATCCGCATCCGCCCCACATCCGCACGACTGTTATCCGCATCCGCCCCACATCCGCACGACTGTTATCCACATCCGCCCCACATCCGCACGACTGTTATCCCAATTCGCACGTTAGTTATCCAAATCTACTGGCATTACAATAATATTTTCGTTCCATGTTTAAAATGGTTATAGGCCTACAGCCAGAATTGCAATCCTTTTCAGTTCGGAGTGTAAATTCTCCTTGACATAATTTTAATGAGATTAGCGTAAATCATCATCTTACATTTGTCAAGAGAAAAAACATAATGGAAAAATATGATATGTCATAAACAGGATTTGGATAATTATGCATTTTGCATATTGCATATTTGGGACAGTTTTAACTTAACAGTGCATATTAAGGGATTCCTCCTGTTAGTGCATATTTCAAGAACATTCTTAATCTTGAGTGTAGACATCAGCTTCTGAAGGACACTTTTGCAATATTTGACATGTATTTCAAGTAACAGGAATGTTGAGCAATGCTGGGTTTGCATCGTGTTTAAATTTAGCAACACGAGCCCTCCATCCGGCCATAGCTTTGTCTACCTGCAATGCAATTAGGTGAGGACTGATTCTTTGCATTTCCCGTAAAGCAGGTTATCTTTTCCTCATTCCTTAAATAGTTACCTTGTCAGTGTTACTTTCGTTGAGTTTAAACAAGCTGTGGCTCATAGCACGTTAAATAGCTACTGTATTTAAGATGCCTAAAGAGAAGAGAACTGTTAATGAGGTAATGAAAGGGTATGTACGAGAGTTTCAAGACTTTTCAACTGACGGAAGTGTATTGTTTTGCAAATACTGCAGCACAGTCGTAAACGCATCTAAAAGGTATTAAATTCAACAACATCTTCAAACAACGAAACACAATAAATTGAAAGACGTTAACCTGAAACAAAAACACCAGGTTCTTGTAACCACTGCTTTAGTTAAACATGGACCAACACGTAGTAAATTCAATGAAGATCTGTGTAAAGCATTTCTCTCGGCAAATATACCGCTGGCTAAACTAAACAATAAGAACTTAGTTCAGTTTCTGCAGGAGTATACGAAACAACCAGTCCCAGATGAATCAACAATTAGGAAGAATTACGTTCCTGAGCTTTACAATGTAACGTTAGCTAAACTAAGGGAAAAAGCTCATGGAAAATATATTTGGGTCTCACTAGACGAAACAACGGACGTAGATCAAAGATATGTAGCTACCTTCGTGTTTGGAATTTTACGAGGAGAAGAAGAAGAGAGAGACAAATCATATCTATCATATCATATCATAACTATGGCTGTGTTGCCTAATGTGAATCACTCAACAGTTGCTGCATTTTTCAATGATGCACATTCTTGTTTGTGGCCATCGGGCATTCTATCATGTTATCGTGGCCTGCACGGATGCCGCACCTTACATATGTAAAGCCATGGGAGGTTTTGGGATATTATATCCCAAGATGATACCCGTCACTTGTGTAGCACATGGACTTCATCGAGTCGCTGAAGCAGTCCGGGCTTCCTTTCCTGAAGTAAACTCGTTGATCTCCACAGTGAAAAGAGTGTTCCTGAAGGCTCCAAGTCGCAAAGAAAAATTTGTTGATGCAGTTCATGATGTGCCGCTCCCGCCTTCACCAATTCATACAAGATGGGGAACGTGGCTCGAAACTGCTGTTTATTATGCCAATTATTTCGAGGTAGTGAAAAAGGTAGTTGAAGACCTCGATTCTGAAGAAGCTGCTTCTATTAAAGAAGCTCAAGAAGTCTTGAGCAAAGATGGTGTTCGTGAGCAACTTATATTCATTCGTTCCAATTTGCGTTGCATACCTTCAGCCATCAAGAAATTGCAAGAAAAAGACTGCCTATTCACGATAGCATTGGAATTGTTGAAGAAGTCGATCGATCCCTAAAGAACCTAAATAATCAACTTATCTCGAAAAAATTGCAGAATGTAGTGCTGAAAAATTCCGGTCTCCTCAAACTTAAAAGCATTTGTAGTGTTATCCAAGGCAAAGACAAAATTGACAGTGCATCGATACTAGAGGTCTCTGATTTCGCCAAGTTGGAGTATGCTCCAATTGTGGCATGTGATGTGGAGAGAGTGTTTTCTGAATACAAAGTCATTTTGAGTGAAAATAGGCGCAAGTTTGTGTTTGAAAACCTATTACATCATGCAGTGATTAAGTGTAATCAAGACTTGTAAATTTTATTGACAAACTGGAGCAATCCATTGTAGTACTGTAAGTAATTTTCTTTATTTTGGCGACATTTAGCCTAATATGTAACATTAATTTCTTGTAATATAAACCACTAATTGATATCAGATATATGTTTATTTTAATGCATATTTTAGTGCTTATTTAGCCACTTTTTAGTGCATATTTGCATGCATATTTTGGAATTTTTAAGTGCATAATTAGCCGAAGCCTGATCATAAACATCCGGGTCTTAGTAATGATATTCAACAAGTTCGGATTGTATTCTAAAAACTATCCGCCAATTTACTCCAAACATTGTCCACAGCTTATACGCTATATCCGCATGATAAAAACTTTTGCGGATCTCCGGGGGTTTATCCGCGGATATCCGCATCCACACAGGGCTTTAGTTATAACCTAAACTGCATGAACTGAATAACGTTTAAGTTTCACTATTTTCAGCGACTTCTTTGCTTTCAACTTTAATCTAAGCGTGAATACACATTCTAAACTAGTACGATAATATTACTTAGAAATATCACTGTGCTGTGTCAACACCATCCACATTTTAAAAAAACAACGCGTTTGCCACGCAGCCTGTGGTGAGTAGAGCGCATAAGTATCTGAGGTTGGCACCATTGTCGTTGACGCAGAGGCCAGCTGTCTACTGCTGACTCGTTGCATTCCTGCCACGGATCTTAAGCTGGTGGACGGACAGTACAAGAGGTGCCCCTGTTAAACCGAGTAACCCAGTGGAAGGTTGGGTAACCAATCCCAGCGGGAAACTGGGTCGGTGAGCCGATCAGGGCTGGTGGCTTCAAGCCTTACAACCTTGATAGTTAAAAACCTGTTACCTTTTAGGTAACCACCATTACGAACCCCGTGGTTCTAAGTATAGTACAGTACAGCTGGAATGGTTTTGTTCCAAAAACTGTGCTATGGTTGGCTTTTTGTAAATCGTTAGAAAAGCACAAAAAAAGCTTAACTCTAAATTTTAGAATAATTTGCACGATCATTTTGTCGGAAAACTCAAGTTGTTGTAGCGCCATATAATTGTGGAATTAAATGTTTTAGAGTAGGAGTTGATGTTGTTTATTATTTTGGAAGTGTATCCTCTATTTAATCCAAAATGTGTAAGTCACAGAGTGGGAGACATTCCATAACCCCGATAATCCCGATTTGAGCATTGCTGGCATACTGTGATTTGCATATTTCATGTTGAAAGGGCACAGGGGGGACATAGAAGTACTGTGCTTGGATTAATAATTGGAGGAACACTTAAGACGGTCATATCATGTAAAAGTAAAGTAATGATAGAAGTAGCTACAAAATATAATGTTAACTGACCGCATGGGACCCTGGAAACTTACACCGAGCAGCCCTAAATATAATTAACCCCCCAGCAACAATATATCATGGCGCCCAGTACGTAGGGCTGAGTTTTCCTAGGGAAAACCAGAGTTTTTCAGGAAAAAAATTTCATAAAAAAAGTGGCTTTTCGAAATTTTTGAATTTTTAAATCACTTCCATAAAGGTTTTGACATTGAATGAGTATATCAAAAGGGTACGTTTTAGTAAACACCCGTACTAAGGTAAAATTTTGAAAAGTGGGACACAATGGTTCGGAGTACCATCTCTCATGTATGAACCGGCGATGTGGCATGATAGTCCACTGTATTCTATAAGATGGCATTAAGTGAGGAAATGCAGAAGCTTGTGGACATTTTGAAGGCCGATAGCAAGGAAAGGTTGGAGGCCATAGACAATAAGTTGGACAGCCAAGAGAGTGAAAATAAAAAGGATTTAGGATCCATAAATCAGAATTTAGAATCCCTTAAAACTGATAGTGATAACATGGGAAGAAAATTAGAAGATATCGAAGCCGACTGTATAAAAATGAATAGTGAACTGAAGGCTGAGATAGATAAAATGAAAACGGAAAATGGGGAAAACATTATAAAACAGTTGAAAGCCAACAGTAAAGCAAATAACGAGGTACTGAAGGCTGAAATAGAAGAGACATTGAATACCAAATTTCAAGGTTTTGATACGGGGTTGGAAACTAAGTTAAATGAGTTAAAAGGGGAAATCACAAGTAAAATTGAAAGGGAAAACGGGGTACTTAAGTTAGAATTGCAAGACAAAATAAAGACCTTAGAAGACAGTACGGTAAATTCCCAAACTAATGTCAAGAAAATTTTGAAAATTTAAATAATAAATTTGGTTCTATGAAGATTAAATTAAATGAAATGGAAGAAACTGGTAAAAAGAATGTAGACGATTGTAAAAATGAACTTGTGAACCAGATCCAAGGGGTGCATAAAGAGTTGAAAGATCAGATAAAATCCAACATGAGTCCTTGTGAAAAATCCCGGGATGAGATAAAAGATAGTCTTGATAGGCTAGAAGGCAGATTTAAAGGGGGTGGAGAACCAAGTAGAAAAACTCGAGGGAAAAGTAGAGGAAGTTCAGGCGGAAATGAAGGATGTTAAGAAGCAAGGTGAGGTCGATGCAAACAGAAGGGAATTGCAATTCAACACCTTCACGGGACAGGTGGATGAATGGTTGAGGAAGCATGAGAAGGAAATAACCACTAAGTTAGATCTATATGAAGGGAATTTTCGAGTTGAAAGCGAGCAACGAAAAACGGATCGTGACGAACAACTCTTAAGAATAGAGAATATTGATAAAGGGGTTATTGGAATTCAGGAAACTGTAGAAGGATTAACAAAACAGATAGGAGCTACAAAGGGCGAAATAGATAAGGTTATGACTGACATACCAATGGTATTCGATGAACAAGGAAAGGCCCGAGAGGATATGAACAAGATCCAGGATAAAGTCTACAAAGGACAAAAAGAAATGGAGAAAAATATAAAGGAGATCCGAGAGGACTTAGATACCAAAGGTGACGTTATGCCAGAAATTATAGAAAAACAGGTCATGGTCATCAAGAAAGAGGTAGAAGATCAATTAGCTGAAATAAGGGATAGTTTCAGGGAAGAGAAATTCCAACTCAAACAAGAAGTGGAAGACAGTAAAAGGAATCAAGAAAGAATTCAGAATGAATTGGGATCACGGTTGGAAAGGACTGAACACAAGAACAGTCAAATGGAAGTTCAACTCATGGCTCATGAAGAAAGTGCCCGAAGAGAAAGGAAATTAGAATTTGAAAGTCAGGATGAATTTCAAAAGACAGGATGGGTAGATCCCCATGAACGAGGCACTAATCAAGATAGGGACTTAGGAGGGGAGAGCCCTTATAAGAACCCAGGATATCCAATGGCGATGTCAACCCCTTATATGAACCAAACAAATGGACAAATAATTAACATCATCAAGTCAAATGAGGACAGACTGGTGAAGTTTACGTGTAATAACATGTCAATTACTCCGAAATACTGGTTGAAGGAGGTAGCAGAGTACTTGAATGAAATGAAAGTTCCTCAGGATCGGAGACTGAGAGCAATTGAGAAGCTATTGGCCGGTGATTGTCTCACCTGGTTCAGGAGTTTCAGATATACATTTGACACGGTGGAAGGTTTTAGAGAGGCTTTTCTGAAACGATATTGGGCAGCAGATGTACAAGAAAATCTGAGGCTAGATCTGTACTCTAGGAAGTATAGTACGAATGCCCCCACTAAATACTCAGAATTTTTCACCGCTCAGCTGTGTAAATTCCGGGAACTTGATATTGCTCCAGCTGAGAACGACCTGTGTGCCGCCATTGCAAGACAACTTCCATATGAGATACAAAGGTTGTTGATCTCATATAAAGCCAGAAGTGCTGTGGAAGTGGAGAGCGTATTACGTCAATTAGATATGACGACTTCACACGTTACTCCCAGGCATCAAAGACAGACTGAACAAGTACATATGGCTAGTAGTCAAGAAGAGAAAGAGAAACCATTGACCAGAAATCAGTCCACTAGTACCATTACTCAGGGACTGGGTCAAGAATATGAACATCAAGAGCCTAGGGGAGTACAGACATACTATAGAGGAGGATATCGAGGAAGAAATCCTAGAAATACGGGTTATAGGCAACAAGAGAACCGACCCTATAACAATAATAATCAGAGGCAGGATAACAAAAAGAGATGGGAAAATTATCCCAGAAGGAATGTGAGACCGGAGGACAGAAACGATGAATATCGGGCCGAAATAGAAGAGAGGTATCAGGAAAGTCTTCGTTATATGAATGAACGAACAGACGAACCTGAGATGCAAAGAGTCCGTTGGAGTGAGACAATAAAGAACCGAAAATCACCCGACCGACTGGAAGGAGCTCAAAGCTTGGAGTTACAAGCTCAATTGAAGAATGAGGGGAAAGGAAACCCTCAAGATAGAAAAACTTCAAATTTAAATCATCAAAAGTGGAAACATACCAGGAGCTGGGAGGAGGTTGAGATTGTAAATTGGATAGCGAGACCAGATGAGTTAATTAAAGAGGATGTGGAAGGAATCCCACCTATTAGAAGGGAATTACCTATCATCATGTTAAGGATAGAAGGATTACTGGTCAGGGCATTAATTGATACTGGATCAACCATAAGTTTAATAACGCAAACCCTCCTAAATGAACTAGAAACAAGAGGTCGCATATTGAAAATTCCCACCTCAAGTGTGAAGATTAAGGGAATTATTCCTGAAAAATCTTTGACATGTAGATTTCAGGTATACATTGATTTGATCATGGGTAACGCTGAAATTTCACAATGCTTTTTGCTGGTAAATCAATTGCCATATAATGTCATATTAGGTATTGATTTTATCCGTGAGAACAAGGTCATAATAGACCTAGCGCAAAATTGCATTAGGATTCTAAGAGAGGATGTGGATGGACAAAACATAAATTTACAGGAACAGGAGGCGAACATAGAAGAACAGGTATGGCATGTGGAAGAAATGTCAGAGGAAGGTTGTAGGGACATAGAGAAAGTATTTGAAGTCCTCAACATAGAACTTGAAGATAGTTTGGAAACCGAGTTCGAGACCAACCTGTCAGGAAAAATAGAGGAAGCTAAAGTTATCCTCGAAAACAAGGAAAACTTAAAGGAATTGCTATTAAATTACAGGGACGTATTTGATTCCAAGCCAGGAATGATTAAAAATTTTAAATACGCATTTCAAATAAATGATTGGGCACCGTTCAGACAAAAACCATACCCGGTTGCAGAAAAACATCACACACAAACAAAGAGAACACTGCAGGAGATGAGTGATGCAGGTGTTATAGAAAAGATGGCGACACCATATGTTAGTCCATTAGTTATTGTGAGTAAACCGGATGGCTCAGTAAGGGTGTGTTTGGATGCCAGGAATTTGAACGCGAAAATTATACCAGAAAATGATTCGCCACCACCCATAAAAGAAATACTGAGGAAATTTAAAGGCAAGAAGATATTCACAAATATTGACATGACGTCTTCATATCATCATCTCGAACTTGAAGAGAAAACCAGTCTCTTAACTGGATTTCAGTTCGATCAACAAAGGTATTGCTTCAAGAGATGTCCGTTTGGCTTGAAGACCGCGGGATACGCCTTAATAAGAGCGCTTGATCGCAACCTGTCAGAGGAAGTAAAGGATTGCACTATCCGTTATGTGGATGACATATTGCTTACCTCGGAAAACATTGAGGAACACTTGGAAAAGTTAAAGAAATTATTGGAAGATTTGAGAAGGGCTAACTTTATGATTAACTTGAAGAAATCAAATTTTTGTCAGAGACAAGTTACGTTTTTGGGGCATGTGGTTGACAAGGATGGTGTCAAACCAAATCCATGCAAATTAGAATCGATAAGGGATTTTCCCAGGCCTTTGAAGGTGAAAAACGTTCGCTAGTTTTTGGGGTTGATTGGATTTTTCTCAGGACATTGTCCGTCATACACCAAAACGGTTGCACCAAGGACCTTCTGAAGAAGGGGAGCAAGTGGAAATGGACGGAGGAAACAGAAAAGGCATTTATAGAGGCCAAGGAAATGCTCTTAAATTATGTGAAGCTAGGATATCCTGATTTTAATCAGAGATTTGTAATACAAACGGATGCATCCCAGATTGGAATAGGGGCAATGCTGTATCAGGAAAACCCGGATAACCCTGAGAAGAAAAATTATCTAGCTTTCACAAGTCGGAGACTGAAACCACACGAGAAAAATTATACAATCAGCGAGATTGAGCTGTTAGCGATATTGCATTCGTTGCAATATTGGCGAAAGATTGTATATGGGTTTCCAGCCACATTAAGAGCTGATCATAAAGCCTTAACCTTTTTGATGAAGACGAATTTATCCAGTCAAAGGTAGATGCGTTGGGCTTTATATATTCAACAGTTCGACGTAAATATAGAGTATTGTCCAGGGAAAGAAAATGTAGTTCCAGATTATTTAAGTAGACAGCCAGAGTTCACAGAAGAGGAAGTAATGGCTATTGATTTGGAAGACAGAGATCAGCGCACTTTGAATGAATTAAGAAGCATTGGTCAGCGACAACGTTGAGGATCCATGGATGAACATGCTCATATCTTTCTTGGAAGGGAGTTTGATAAGGGGAACACCTGCGTATACTGAAGCTAATAAGATAGCTCAGGATTACACTTTCTTTAATGGATTGTTGTATAAGTTTGCGGACTCTGACCATACACGATTGAGGATCGTTGTACCTGCTATTTTGCAGAGGAAAATGGTATGGTTGGCCCATAGATCGATTGGACATATGGGAGTCGACAAAACAGTCTCGATGCTGAAAGAAGCATTTGTATGGCCGAGACTGAGAGAAACTCTAAGGGATACGCTCAAGACATGTGATCTATGTCAAAGGATTAAGCCAAATGCGTTTTTGATGAGACAAAAGCCAATACCATTGTTGCCCGAGAGGCCAGGTCAAATTATTTCTATTGACAATTTCGGACCTTTGCCAAAGGCTAGGAGAGGAAATAGACACATAATGGTGGCTATGGATGTTTTCACGAAAATGGTTGTCCTTGCTCCCATACAGAAGACTAGTACAAAACAGGTGTTAAAACGACTCAAAGAAAAAGTGATACCTATTCTGGGTAAACCCGAGAATTTGTTGTCGGATCACGGTAGTTGTTTTACAAGTGTAGAATTTAGACAGGAATTAGAGAGACTTGGAATACGTCAGATATTGCCTAGTATTCGCCATCCTGAGGCAAATCCTGTGGAAAGATTGATGAGGGAAACGGCCAAGTATTGTAGGATATACTGTGCCGAGGAAATTGGAAATGGATAGATAGCCTTGATATTATCGAATTTTGTATAAATAATACAATTCATGAGAGATACCAATAACGTTACATCGGAATGAGCAGTTTCAACCAAGCAAGCAAGGTGAACAGACGTGCAGTGAAGTGTAAGGAAGAATGGGAATCGCTATTCAGCAGTACCGGGCGGTCATCGGCCGCTGGCAGGCTAGAGTGAAGTGCGATTTCGGTGTCGGGAAGGTGATAGTGGGCAACGTCACTGAACAGATGGGGGTTTTGGCGATGGGGATGGTAGCGCTGGTTGTGGCGACGCTACTATTAATTGGAGGAGTGGAGTCAAACCCAGGGCCTGGTCAGCTGGGATGGCAAGAAATGGAAAAAATAAGGGAAATTGTAAAGGAAGTGTCACAAAATGACCAGGTCCGGGACATTCTTCGTGAGCAATGTAAGGAATTCAAGGAGATGAAGACATGTATAAGAGAAGAGATGGGAATAGTGACAGAAAGGCTGGCCGAGAATAGTAGAGAGATAAAAGACCTGAGAGAAAAGGTGAAGATATTAGAGGTGGAGGTAAATGAATTAAGGAAGACCAAGCTGGATGAGAGAAAGAAAAACGTCTTCATTTACGGAATAAAGGAAGATGCCAAGGAAAGCACCGAGGATCTAACATCCAAGGTGCTCCGAGTGATTAGTGAAGGCATGCGGATAAACATTGGAGTCTCAGAGATTGACAATGTGACCAGGATAGGGCGAGGAAGGGGCACGAGGCCCGTGAAAGTGTCATTAGTTTCTTCGCTGATGGCTCACAGAATTCTGGCGAACACAAGGAACTTGAAAGGGGAGAGGATATGGATAAGGAGAGAAATGAGTAAAGAAGAGGCAAGCGAGCAACGGACCTTGCAGTTTCATTTAAGGAAGGCAAGGAGCTCTGGTCTCAAGGCTTATGTAAAAGGTAATAGACTGGCGGTTAGCGGCAACAACTGGGATCGGATTTGGACAGTGGCACAACTCCAGGATATGGAGAAGCAACAACAACAGGAGACAGTTAGACCTAGCAACCAGGTGGAAGCAGTTGTCGGGTCAGAGGAAAGTGCGGTGATGAGTCAACAGAGAGCAGCGACCTCCAAGTCCAACACGGAAGTGGCGCGAGCAGGAACGACTAACGTCAGCGCCAGGATCACCGGACAAGTGCGTGGTTTGCAGGAAGGTGAGACTGGCAAACAACGAGTTACTAGTCTAAAAGAACTTTGGGGCAAGAAAACCTTGGCAGAGCAGTTTAATGTGGAGAAGGAGGTCATTTCTTCTCCAGGTGGTAGTATACTAGAGTTAGAGAAAGCTAGAGTTACTAGAAGTAAAGCTACCGCCAGCGAGGAGGGTAGGGGTAAAAAATAACTAAACTGGAATATTGCTAGCGTAAATATAGAGGGTTTTTTAAATAAGAGAGGCAACGATGTAGTTTTGACCCTAATAGAAGATATGCAGATTGTAGGATTTGTTGAGAGTTGGCTCCCTGTAGGTTGCGAGGTTAAATTAGATGGCTTCAATATATATACAAAACCTAAGATTAGGAAAGCTCGCACCGGTAGGTTCCCAGGGGGTATTGTTGTTTTAATTAAAGAAGAGGTGAGGGAATTATCAGAATTTATTAGTTCAGAACTGGAAGAGGTAGTGTGGGTAAAAGCAGATATTAGGGGGAGGGGGAAAGGAACGGTATGTTTCGGCTTTGTCTACAACCCTCCGGAGAATTCCCCGTATGCAAGAGAAAGCTTTTTCGATGAGTTAGCTATTGAAATAAACAGAATTCAAAATATATATGAAGAGGCAGAGATTGTGCTGTTAGGGGACTTCAATGCGAGGGTTGCAGACAGAAATCCCCTTTACAACAAGGGGGTTGCCGAGGCCGTATGTGGTGATAGGCACAGCGAAGACAAGGAATGTAACAAGAACGGAGAAAAGATTTTGGAACTATGTGGTGCAGAAGAGCTATATATATTAAATGGTGTCTGTGTGGGGGATGAAGAAGGTAACCTGACGTATATAACAGAGATTGGAGGAAGTGTAATAGATTTAGCAATATGTTCCAGAGGAGCACTACCCCTAATTAAGAGGTTCACTGTTGAAGAATGGGGGGAATCACACCACCTACCAATTGTCGTCAACATGCAGGGAGCGGTGACAAAGTCAAAAGGGAACCCACAAGTTAAAGCTATAGAGAGAAAAGTGAATAGATTCAGATGGAGGGAGGAAAACTGCAGAGAGTTCCAGAACTACTTCCAGGGAGAAAATTTTGAGCTGATAAAGGTAGGAATAAGTTTAATGATCAGTAATGATGAAATTGAAGGGGTAATACGTATGATTGAGAATGCAATTATGATGGCAGGGCGGAAAATGCGCGTGAAGGCTAGGGGAAAATTAGGGAGAATTAAAGGATGGTACGATGAATCTTGTAGAAGGAAGAAAACCGAAGTTATTAGGGCACTGAAGTTATACAAGAGAGGAGGGGATGATACGATGAGAGTAGAATTTTGTCGTCTAAGGAAAGAATATAGGGAACTGCTCAGTAAAATGAAAGATGAATGGCAGGGTAAGGAAGCAACAGCACTAAATAAGGATTCTAAAGCTAACGACTGTAGCAAAGTGTGGAGCAGGATAAAGTCTTACTGTAGGGGGAGCAGAAGTGGTGGGGGGAGCTCTATAAGTGATGAAATATGGATTGCATATTATGAGAATCTGTTAAATGCTGAAGATAATTGGAGGAAGAGGGATGAGTTTGGCGTCCCGAGGGGGCTGGGGGTCACTCTGCCTATGCTGGACCAAGTCATATCGATAGAGGAAATTAAGGAAGTAATGACAAAAAGTAAAGGAGGGAAGTCAGGTGCTATTTCGGGGATAACAAATGAATTTTGGCAAGAGTTGAGTAGCAATAGGTTCATGATGGACAGCTTGGTAAAAATCTTTAACAAAATCTTTGACGGAGGTAGATTTCCAAGGGCGTGGCAGGAGGGGATAATTTGTCCAATATATAAGAGGCGTGGGGACAAACTAGACCCAGGCAACTATAGAGGCATAACTTTGCTTGATAATTTGAGCAAAATGTACACCGGGGTCTTATCCAAGCGTTTAATAGCATGGGCAGAGGGCTGTTCGGTGTTCTCGAGACTCCAGACAGGGTTCAGAAAAGGAATGAGGACCAGTGACAATATAATGGTGGTTAAAACGGTGATGGACAAGTACATAAGAAGGAAAAGAGGTAAGCTGTATATCACAGCTATTGATTTGGAGAAGGCGTTTGATTCAGTGAGCAGGGGAGCTGTCATGGCTAAACTGGGAAAAATCGGGGTGTCACATAAAATGATACGAGCAATTGAGAATGTGTATTCCGAAGTGAAATGTGCAATTAAAACTAAAGATGATGTAATTGTAGGAGAGATAACGTCTAATATAGGTCTAAAACAGGGATGCAAATTATCCCCGGTGCTTTTTTTGCTATTTATCAACGATATTTTCGAGTCAAAGGGCTTTGAGCAACGGTCCAACCCTTGCTTGGACAATTATGATATCCCGGGCCTAGCTTTCGCTGATGACATCCTTCTGCTTGCTCTAACACCCTATAATATGCAATATAGTATTGACGAGATTGTGAGATACTGTGAGGACTGGAACTTAAAAATTAACCCGAGTAAGACCAAAGTTATGGTCTGCAAAAAGGGAGTTAAACTGGCTAAGAATGAAAAGTGGGTCATGTATGGGTCTCAGTTAGAGACGGTGAAAAAACTTGAGTATCTAGGGAAGATAATGGCGAGTAATGGTAAATGGACCGAACAAATTAAAAGGGCAAAATCGAAAGGGCTAGCGGCATTGGCGAATGTTAAAGTGTTAGAGCGTAGGTTACCGAATCTTGACTACAAAGTGTATAAGAATGTGTTCAACGCACTCATCGTTTCAAGAGCACTCTATGGAGTGGAAGTATGGGGTTTAGAGGAAGGAACGAAAACCCTGGACAGTATTGTAAGTAGGTTTGCCAAGATAATTTTGGGGCTACCTAGTTGCACGGCGAATTGTGGAGCGAGAATGTTGTGTGAGGATGTAAGCATTAGACAACATATCATAAAAAGGGTCATAAAGTCTTGGATTCGTTTAAAAGCAGGTGGAGGGGGGGAAATGCTTAAGGTAGCCTACCTGCACCAAATGAAGCATCAGCAAGAGGGCTACTGGGTGGACGGGGTAAGAAGTGTACTGGAAAGATTAGGAATGGGCTATCTATGGGATAGGGACTTACAAAGAGAGGAAGGTAGGGTGTGTAAAAAAGTGTGCAGAAGGGTTAATGACGTAGAGTTGCAGGTGCTAAGGGAAGAGTGCACCAGTAGGAGAACCTTAACGGAGTTCTGCGAAATAAGGAACTTTATGAGCATAAAGCCTCAATGCCTAATGAAAAGAGAAATGAGAGGGATAATTTGGTGGTTAATGGGGGTGTATGAGAACAAAGCGTTGAGAGAAGTAGGAAAAGAGGACATTTGCCTGTTTTGTGGGAAGGTTATGGGTGCGGCGCACCTGATCAGGGAATGCAAGGAAATTAAAATGATAAGAGCAAGGTTTGTAGACAAAGCAGATATAAACAGAATAGAAAATGAAAATGAGTATCACACTTTAATTAAATTACTAAAAAGGGAATGGGGGAAAGCAGGTCAATTAGCAAAATATTTTAATACCATCAGGGCAATGTGGAATAAGAAAGCGTCGGATGAGATTCAGAACAAAGATGCATGTAAATTAAGCATTCAAGTACAGGAGATGGCTTCCTAAGCTATAAATCTTGTTAAAGCCTAGGAGAGCCTATCTGTACATATTGCTGTCTGTAGATTTTTTCTGTAAATTTATGTTATCTATGTGTTTATTGTCTGTAGGTCACGATATGACTCTCTGAGTTAAAGTGACAATTAACAAGTAGACTTGGTTTAAATAAATAAAAAATAAAAAATAAATAAAACATCGGAATGAGCAACCAGAGACACCTTGGAGTTTGGTCATTCCTAGGCCAACAGACGCTCAGCCTGGAAGAGATGTACGAATTAGAAGAGCCTTTGAGCATCTAAAAGCTCAAGCTGATAGAAGGCAAAGAAGAAACAGGCACAAGAGGTATCATCGACCTCTATTAGCAGGAGAAATGGTGTTAGTGAAAAGACCAGCCATTTCGGATCCAGGAAACCGTGTGTACAAGAAATTCCAGAAAATGTACCACGGACCGTATCAAATAATAAGAGATTTAAGAAATAATGCCTATAGAATTCGGCACTGTGAAACGAATCACGAAGTGACCATGAATTCAGCGAATTTAAAAGTATATTACCCTCCCGAAGACTTCGATGAAGCAAATGAACAAGCCCTGGTTATGGAACAATTTAGAGATGATAAATCCACTTTTGATAGAAACAGGAGTAAGTTAGATCAAGAGAATAGAGCTCAACCATTCAATTGTGAATGTGAATTAGAGAAACTGTATTGGGAAATAAAAGAAATAATTGATTTTGTTGAAGAAGAAAATTTCAATTTAAAAAGAGAAAATGAGGAAATAAAGAAACGGGTAAGGATAGACCACACCCGTAACTAAGAATTATGTTCTGAGACTTTTATCCAGAAAAATAAGAAAGGAGGAACGGGTAGGGATAGAGCGTACTCAACCTACACTATTACCAGATATGACTTTAAAGGGGAAAAGCCCGAATTTTCGTTGGATTCAATGAGAATAGAAACTAAGGGTACTGAGAAATGTTATGATGGCTTCGACACTGAAAAAATAAGATTTTTACGAAAATGTTGAAATAAATTTCCTCAAAATTTCGAAAATTTATTTATCTAAGGAGGGGAGATTTGAACCCATGTACTGTTGGTTCAAGCGCCGAATCCATCATTTATTGGTAAAAGAAAGGAGGAAAGATACAGTCTTTAGTAGAACTTGGAAGATTTTATGCAAGAGGACGGGTATAATGTTGTGTAAGAATAAGAGTCCAGGTGGCCAGGAAATGATATCATGCGTGACGCACCGATAGGGAGCCGGTCACGACTATAAATAAAACTATCAAAACTTTCCATGGGAGTGAGCGAGAAGAGGTTTCGGAAATTGATCTTACGCAGCAGTAAAATGGCATCCTCGCAGTTGTGCAAGCAGAGGAATAATTAGATTTAAGCCATTTGCGAGAATATTAGTAACAAAAGAAATACATCATTTTGAATCATTTTGGAATAGAGATTTGTGTGTGGTGACAGATGTTATAATAATTGCACAGGAAAGAAGTGCAAACGCGGCATTACGTAATTAAAAGTTCCCCCAGACCCGAGGTGGTAGGGATTGAAAATAAAACTCAACACCCACGTATCTGAAGAGCAAAATTTATTTAATATCTCAGAATTGTACGATCGATTTTCATGTGCAAAGAAGTCAGTTTACGTTTAGAAAAGCGAGCTTTCCAGAGATATAATTTTTAAAAGTGTGCGACTATTGCTTCAAAAGTTAGTTATGAAAAAGACGTGGATTTTATCTTTTTGTCGCCGATTTGTATAAAAGTCCTGGCAGAGCCAGGCCAATCATGCAGTTTACAGCAGACCTCGTGGGGAGGTGCTGCATCACTGTGTCCAGGTCATAGTACGAGAAGTATCATCATAGTATCGCCGTGTGATGACTTAGAAAAATCCTAGTACAGGATTTAGTTCAGCAAGCGTCAGTCTTTATAGTGAAAGTTCCGTATTACAGTCCTAGTTAGGCTGCGAACTTAAAGAACAGGCGATAGGTCTTCAAATAACAATTTAGTTAAACGACAGAAAGTATCGTAACGTTTTGAAGTACCAACGATCGTGAAACAAACATTTCTAGCAAAGTTAAGGAACCCGATCAGGGTCGAACGAAATAAGTAACGCCTAGTGTACCGATAAGATAGGGACTAGAGCGAAGAATAATAAGAAGTGAAAATTTAATCCAAGACGTTGTCTAACAGGAGGCAAACGAACAGTAAAAGCATTAAGCTACGAAACTAAGGAATAGCAGTAAATGCTAGGGAATCATAGGTCACCGATAAAGTATTCGAGAGGCCGTAAACAGGACAGACTGTATCTAGACAACTAAATAGTGTCTAGAAATAAACGACTTCGAGCTAGTAATAATAGAAGCCGAATAGTCAGAAAACCGGATTTGAAGAATAGCCGTTCCAGGGAGGGGTAGATTGATCGAGACTTTCATCATATTGCCAGATAGGGAGCCGACGTCTAAGAGTTTCACCCTTGGAAACGGGGAAGAAGAAATCACGTGTGTAAGGCAAAAATCAAAGCCTCAGTGATTAAAAGCAGTGTAATGTAATATAGTAAAATCTGTGTTAGTGTAATATTTTTTAGTGAATTTATTTGTGTATTATAAAAGAATACAAAATTGTATTCAATATGTTACCAGTGTTTAAGGTAAATAATGTGTATGTGTATCAAGAAATGTCATTGTGTGAAATGGGATTAATCAAGATGGCTTAAACACATTAAGTGGGCAAAAATGAAACATCGCTGGAGAATTCGGTCGGTGATCGTAACATCGTGAGTAACCATTTCATTATGTTACGTGTTGGGGAATATTTGTGTACAATCCACCTGAGAATGAAAGAATAGGGATGTTTTTGAGTAACAAATAACAGAAAAATAGCGCGATCTGAACGATAAAATTGGAAAGTATAAAATAATTATGTGAAATGAATAAATCCCTTGGGGAAATGTATGAAATAAAATATCAGTGTATTTGATAAATGATTTAAATATGTGAAAGCAAGCGTAATAATAATAATAACAATTATATAAATGAATGAAGATTATGATGAATTATAGAAAAGTAGTAGCTTATGAGCCCTTTTAAAAGAAGTAATACATGTTGTGAACACATGTTCTTAAGATAAAGCGATTATTGTCACGGGAGAGGATTAATATAAAATTGAGATGTAGATCAGATGTTGATTTTGAATTATCAGTTCTTTGAAAGGCAACTTGGCAGTAATGTATAAGCGCCATGTAGCGCATTGAAGTAATTTGTCACGCTAGGAAGGCGTTGAACCTAAATATACTTGGTAAATTAATTATGAGGGGCAGTTGGTCGTGGTAATTTAGCTATGGTAAGTCCTCTAAATAGTGATGTGATCACGAGGCCGTTGTGTGTATATTATAAAAGGGTGCTATTTATTGAATTATGAGCGCGGGTGTAATGTAAAGTGGCCTACTATAAGTCGCTAATGTATAAGTCCTCCAGTATGGGATATGGTTCCCGAGGCAGTTGAAAGAATCGAACCCAGATTCGTCTATGTGAAGCCCCTAAATATTTATTGTTGTATTGAATTATTCTTACCCACCAATGAGGACACTTCATAATTAATAAATGCCGAGGTTACGAGAATGGTCTAGTGAACCTAAATATGTTGTTAAAATAAGTGAATGAAAGCCTGGCTTGATCAAGGGACTGCATTTAAGAAATAGCTGTAATAAAGCGGAGGGTAGCCCGTCTCTGGTGGGCGAGACTTTGAAGTTCCTGCTCCGTGACAATAAATCACACTAAGTGGCCAAGGCCAGACCCTTGCCCTTGATGTTTTGTGGTAGGCCGTCTGTTTGAAGTTATAGCCCAACAAAGTGTTTTAGAGTTTGTTTTAACGACCCGGTCTTCGAACCGAGGTTCTTTTAGATGAAGATTACCGCTTGCAAGTTCAGATCGTTGCTTTCTTATGAGATTATGGTCTTTTAAGACAGATGATAATAATAAATCCCTAATGTAATGTTATAATTATGATGTAGTAATTCAAGAGTTTAGTGAGGACAATAAGATTTCGGGAGTGATCTAAATTTTTGACTTGTTCAAGTAGTCTTCGGTAACTCGGGAGTGCGCAAATGTTTCCCAATCACGGTAGTGAATTGTTGACTTGAGAGAGGTGGTAACATGAGAACATTGTGAAAGCCCAAAATTTAAGTAAAGGAGTAACAGTACTTTAATAAGATTTTTTTTAAATTATAAAATACTCATAATAGGGAGTGATGTGTGGTAAAAGAATAACACAGTGTATATGAAAAGTATCGAGCCATTTGGAGCTCTTGATTTTATTGAATTTTAAAAGGACACTATATGGAAGTGAAAAGAAATATAAGTTTGTTGGTTTAGGAAAAACCATTTATTATGATTTAATCTTTGTTTTATTATTATAAAGCCTCCGTGGCTTAGGCGGCAGCACGCCGGCCTCTCACCGCTGGGTTCGTGGTTCAAATCCCGGTCACTCCATGTGAGATCTGTGCTGGACAAAACGGAGGCAGACAGGTTTTTCTCCGGGTACTCCGGTTTTCCCTGTCAACATTTCATTCCAGCAACACTCTCCACTATCATTTCATTTCATCTGTCATTCATTTAATCATTGCCCCAGAGGAGTGCGTCAGGCCTCGGCAGCCGGCACACTTCATATCCTCGCCGCTAGATGGGGGCTTCATTCATTCCATTCCTGACCCGGTCGGAGACTGGAAGCAGTCTGTGGATTTTCATTTTCTTTGTTTTATTATCTATTCCTTGTTCACTCTGAACAAGTATGAATTATGGGTCAGTATTTTATTTAAGTTGTTGTAGCGCCATATAATTGTGGAATTAAATGTTTTAGAGTAGGAGTTGATGTTTTTTTTTATTATTTTGAAGTGTATCCTCTATTTAATCCAAAATGTGTAAGTCACAGAGTGGGAGAACATACCATAACCCCGATAATCCCGATTTGAGCATTACTGGCATACTGTGATTTGCATATTTCATGCTGAAAGGGCACACTACATGTCAACGATACCATTTCAGTACCTGAAAATAGAATTAAAATTATCCACCGATTTGGCAATCGAACCTCAGGGATGGGAGCTATCCATTATACCACGAAAGGGTCTTGCAACTTCATAATTGCAGCAACAGAAGTATGACAAATCGTATTCACGAATGATAATACAACAAGTGCGGTATTTTTTCATATATAGTACTCCTCGTGGTGTAGTGGTTAACATATTTCTTAAAATGCTGGCTTCATGGACATCAATGTTTTGTGGGCTGTCCGTTTCGTCTGGTGGCAGCAAACCAATTGGTTAAACTTTCAGATATACTGAATATTTTCCTGTCGGTAGAAGGTTGAAATTGACTGCTGGCAGTTTGCTTTATATTTACAATATTTTTATTTACTAAGCAATTTATTTCTTAGCTTTGGAAACTAACATCAGGTCTTTCTTTAGCCTAACGATTTGTACATCCTCCCGGGACATAGGATAGGCCCAATTTCGCTAAAATATTCTCCATCTTCCACACATTATATACTGTCGAGCAGCGGTCGGAGAACTGATCTGCCTTAACCCCAGACGAATGTAACCGATCATCCTGGACACACTTTTCTGTGCAGACGAGGCTACTAATGCGGCATTCAGTACAGTAGTAATATAGAGATCAATGGCTGCAATGAGTGTTGGAGCTTTCAAATGTTCTTCGTAGTACTTTTTCCCCTACAGCGCTATGTGGCGAAACATGTTACTACTGCTCCCTCAGCCGAAGATTTACGAACTGCTCAGATCATTTTCCCACAGCGCTATCCGAAAATGGACGACACTATAGGGATATCCTAAACTAGTACCAACAGATAGCGCACAGGTACTACGTGGGATCATTTTATTCTTTAGTTCAAATAACATTTGCAAATAGCACACAATAGGCTGTTATGGAAATTTATTGTATTATCAACTGGTTATTCTTCAAATTCGATGCGTACAGAATGGCAACGCAAGGCAAATAAATGGATTCCCACATACAACAGTCATGACATCTGGCTGAAAAGTTTCGCACCAGATAACCTTCCGCTCCCTACTTTTCTAACAGCCACTGGGATAAGGGCAGCGTCTTTTATTTCAGGTATTCCTTTTCCTCATCAATTTTGTCTATTCGTTGCTAAATTGCATGTGCCAGTAGTTAATATTGAAAGTGGAATGGACTACTATCATTAGGGTAAATGACCTGGATGTTACGCCTCCCTCAACTGTTACTTTTAAAAATTATTTCTATTTTGTAAATTTGATTTGTCAGTTTAGTAGTAGTTTTCATTATCATCCTTAAAGTAAACTAATTCATACATATATGAATAAAATAATTCACAATGAGTGTTGTCAGACCACGAAGCTTAAGGAGACTTCATGATCATATCATCGGGCGAATCCAGGTACTATTGCTAGTGTAACACATTCTTAAATTAAAATAACTCAAGCCATTCATTTTTACACAAAACATTTATTCACACAATATATTTCATTAAGTACATCTGTACTCATAAAATAAACTTCAAAATGAAATCACAGGAATTAAAACATATTCTAAATTAAGAGCCTATTCAGTATTTTACACACCGCATGTTACAGAAAATAAGATAATTATATTAATGTTACTAGACATTATACATCTGTCATGTGTTTTAATACAGTATCTAAAGGAATTTAGTTCCACTGTTTCGATAAGGCAGAATTTTGTTTAAAAAATTATTAACATGTCTTATTTCCTTTTCAAGGAAAACATATTTCCTTCCAATATACAGTAAATACAGCATTTGAGTATCGTAGTGATTAACTGCCAGTGGAACCACTAAAATACAATAAGTTAACAAGCTTCTAATTCTGTCTCCTAGCATTTGAAACAGAGTTCAAATTCAGGTTCTCATGCAGGACTGACAAGTCTGTATTGACAACAAGACTAAGATCCAAAACCAATTTGTCCACACACATACACACAAGGCTAATGCTCTAGTCACTCCTCGCTTTTCACAGCGTAATACCCCATTTAGACGTCTCGGTCGCGATCCCGATTGTCTCTGATCTGGATATTGTCCAATCGCGATCAACGGCATTTGCCATTGGTACGTAAGACGTCCCATCATGAAACAACAGGATAATCGAGTAAAACAGCATGACATCGCTAAGGTCTGCCAACTTTTGAATTCCAAGTGTTATAGCAGAAATTTACAGTAGTTTGTTTCCTTCCGTTTTGAAGTATTTCAGTTATTCTTTATACATAATTCAACCTGCGAATGCATATTCTTAAATATATACAAATCCTGAGGCGACGTGTAGGCAAGGCCTACCCTTGGTGTGGAAATAAAAACATTTTGAAATATTTATAAACAGGTCTAGGCTATTTATTGCATAAATACTTCTTGTTCGTCCAGAGTTATTTGGCCCTATCGGAATCCCTTCTATGTCTATGACAATACATTTTTGTCTTTATTAATCGTCTTCATCGACTTTCCCCAACGCTAATATATTTTTTCAGCGTTTAAACACGGGTATATTTGTCTCCATCCATCATTTCGTTTCTCTCAATCTTCATAATTATATCTCCATCAACCAACATAAATACAACCATCATGGCCAACATTACGTACAACTCGCTTTCAAAACACAATATAATACAAAATGGCCATCATTTCCACTGCCTACTTCACTCGCACAGCAGGAGGATAGAACACACCGACGATCGCAATGGCCGCGAACGCGATTATCTCGTTGTGGGAACGGGATCGGGATGATCTTGTTGAAGGGAAAGTTGATCGAGTTAATGTTATCCTGTTGCGTTTAGACGTCCCAACTTAATCTGGATCGGCGCCTGATCGCGATCGCAACCGGGACGTCTAAACGGGGTTATAACAGAACAGTTTATTCCTGAATATCTCCCCGTTTGTCTCCTCTATTTTCTGTAGCAATTCTATGAATGCTACAATGGGTTCTCTCCCTCCCCCCACCCTCACATCATAACATTTTATCAGTCTGTATAATTATTATCAAGTAACTCACTTATTTTGTTATATTCAGGGCTCCAATCATCAGTTTTTATTGTTATTATTCGTCCGCGCCATTTCATCTTCATTATACCTGTAGGCATAATTATTTTTGTTCTCCATCTATTTACCATCTATAATTTCTGTAAGCTCGACTGTGCATAGGAAAGAAACTTGTGAGGTGAACTTTTAATAGTGAATAACGTTGTCAATACATGAAAGGTTCAGTGTTAAATGCTAGGAGGAAATTGCGACAGAATATTTATTCGGGAAGAACAAGGAAAGAACAAGACTCAGATTGCTTTACAACTGTTTCCATCAATTGAAGTTTGTCATGCTTTCTTCCATTGTGGGACTACCGCCGACCCCGTGGGAAACAGACAGTATAAACCTAGGACTTAGGGGGCTCGGCTACTTTGTCTACATCTAAATTGGTTGTGTTCACGATGGTTGTCACACTTATACTTCAAGTCTTCATACTGGTATAGTCATGACTATCTGGGATAGCGGGACTTGTAAATCATTTCCCTACGAAAATATCCGAGAACCTTAAATGATGTGGACGCTAATTAGTATGCTAATATATACAACATCAGTTTGTCATTTTTCAAAAACGCGTGATAATAACTAGAGCACGATGTTTAATTCCATTTACTTTACAGTAGTCAATCAACTATAGAAGATGTTCATTTAGAGTCTAGGATTGGAACCAACGTATTGCCTCCCGCAAATGTCAACACCACGGACACAAGAAGCAGATAATGTGAGTAACTTTTTCACATCTTATAAACCACTTCTACGACGTAATGCAAACTTCGCCCAACCCCTCGCAATTTTCATGCAAATTCAGCCTGGCCATTATTTTTATGTTTTATTGTGATCACCGGCAAAACTTTAATGATCGTAGTAAGTGTTTTCTTTAGAATAACTGTGTGTGTTTAGAAATTGTTCTTTCTTAGTTTTCCTTAATTTATCCACTCTGGGTCGTTGATTACAGTTATAATGGCTGAGGTAATAAGTCAGTAGCAAAATTGACTACCCCATCCTCTGAGGTAGTGTGTGTTCTCTGATGAGACTAGCTGGCACACATGGTATTTTCCCCCATAAGTTTCTAATGAAAATTTTGATGGCGCTCAACAAATTGAAATTCATTCACAACTGTTTAATTTCAGGTAAATGTTTATGTGTAACAAAGGTACCGTTACACTACATCCAGAGAAACCTTATAAATAACAACAAATATATCATATGAAGGATATTATTAAATTATTTATAAAACTGATTATTTACACCTGGATATCATTAGATTTTACTATCTATGTATCACAAAGTTAGAACACACGCATACTTTATTTCTAATACAGTGTCTGTCTTACACCCACACTCAATATGGCCAACGTCGAACAATAGAACTACAAGTCTTACTTTTTATTTAAAAATGCATCCATTGTGGCTTCACTATATCTAATACTGTAATAGCTCTGCATAGCTGTGCAATCTTTTGTCAATTCTTAAAAAGTTTATACAGATTTGTCAATTCTTAAAAAGTTTATACAGAATCATCTTTGTGCAATAACCATGGCAATGCAGAAAGATACACGTAGGCTATTCTGAAAACAATTCATCAGTAGCTTATCCTTACGGGAACTGATGACTTGTTAAGAGAAAATTTCTGAATACGGCAAAATATGAAATCCTCTGTCAGCGAAAAGTTACTAAAAGAACCAATGGTGAATAAAAATCAGATGAACGAAGAAGTGAGAGTTTCATGTGACGGGGACGTCTAAATGACCATGAACAATCTACAGATAATTCGGGATTCTTCTCTTGAAGTGTGGTAATGGAAAAGAAGAATCCAATAAACTCATGTTACATGAAGTGTACATACTCGTAACAGGGAACATCGTGAACGCGAATCTCCTGTTAGCGCAAAAGCGTTGTGTAATATATGTACTCCTTGTATATTATATTATTCATATGTATAAGTTGGTACTTGTGTGTGAATAAATGCTATTGGCCCGTGACGCATACCCCCCCTTCCCCTTGCCCTGGCTGTACAGGTGTTCAGCAGACCTTTCGAGAAGCCACTGACTGTGTGTCTCTTGACTACTGTGGACGAGTCTCGCATAGTCTAGCGTGCGGGCTGTAGCACACAGAATATATGGTCTACTTATTTATTCCCCTTGTTGAAAAGACATCTCGGACGTCACAGTGGCGACGAGGAAATTGGCTTTCGGTTTGGTTTTGTGCTTGTGTCGTACAAAGTTGCAATGTGGCTTGCTAGCACCGTGTACCACGTGTTTTACGTCCGCCATTACGCTGTTAATGTCGTTTTTGGAGGAAGAGGAAGTGTTTAATATTAGTGCCATTTTCGAATTTGGTGAAATTCCGATTATGTCTGGAATTATAGGCAATATCGGTGAATTTGACAAAGCTGAAGAACAGTGGGAGTCCTATATCGAAAGATTTGAACTCTTTTTGCACTGTAATAAAATTAGTGAGGAACTCAAGGTCAGTACCCTTTTGACCGTTGTGGGCGTGAAAACTTTCAAGTTATTACGTGATCTGTGTACACCAGACAGTCCGTCATCTAAAACGTATGAGGAGTGTAGGAAACTAAAAGTGAAAGTGTCTGAGAAATTATTTCCCTCGACTGATAGAGAAAAATTTGAGCAAAACTTGACTCAGTATCTTTTAAAAAAGGGTTAACTAGAACAAAACGGAAACAAAGCACCTAGTCAAAATGAAGAGGAACCAGAAATCTTGGATTCTGGCCAGGAAACGTACCAAGAGATAGAAAGTTCAGTGGAACCACAGTGGATCAAAGAGGCTGCTAATGGTAATGGTTTAGTTAAAGCTTTGATAGGTGTTGCTAAGTATAATGAACAACAATACATAGAAGTAGTAAAAACCCTGGACTGGAGCGGATTTTTCACTCCGAGTAGGTGAATTCCCCTTATTAGATTAGCTCAACAATCCATCAACATTTGGTGACAATATCTGACGTAATAAACGGTCAGCAAGAGGTGAAACACGATTTTTATCATCACTTTCAGGACAGTCCAGGGTTTTTACTACTTCTTTGTACTGCTGTTCATTATACTTAGCTACACCTATCAAAGCTTTAACTAAATCATTACCATTAGCAGCCTCTTTGACCCACTGTGGTTCCACTGAACTTCTCTCCTGGTAAGTTTCCTGGCCAGAATCCAAGATTTCTTGTTCCTCTTCATTTGACTAGGTGCTTTCTTCTTCCGTTTTGTTCTAGTTAACTTTTCTTTTAGATACTGATAAGAGTCAAGCTTTGACTCAAATTTTTCTCTATCAGTTGAGGGAAATAATTTCTCAGACACTTTCACTTTTAGTTTCCTACACTCCTCATACGTTTTAGATGACGGACTGTCCGGTGTACACAGATCACGTAATAACTTGAAAGTTTTCACGCCCACAACGGTCAAAAGGGTACCGGAAGGCGGAGAACCTTTCGAGAAGCCACTTGACTGTGTCTCTCTGTGTGTCTTGACTGTGGATGAGTCTCGCCTGGTCTAGCGTGCGGGCTGTAGTATACAGAATATATGGTCTACTTATTTATTCCCCTTGTGGAAAAGACGTCTCGGACGTCGCACGTTGCAACTATGTTGGTCAGATCGCAAGGAAAACATCTGAAGAAATTTCATCCCCGAATTCACTTGAGCCATCTGTGGAGAGGATGAAATTGTTCGCACTTAAGTACACACGCCTCATTCGGTGCAGCACAGGTGCGTGGGCTTGCGAATTCTCATCTCTTTCCAACCAATCGCAATACATCAATTCTCATTAAGCTATCTAAGGTGAGAGGATCGTCGTATTTGCTGGCGAAGTGCCTGTAGGAGTGACACTGTGCGTAGAGGATGTGAGAACTCGGCGCGATCAAACATCAGGGATGCTCTAAGACTCATGCAGAATGTCACCCTTTGTAGGAAACGCGAAAGTTGTTTTGGAGGCACAATTTCGATCACAGATTCATTCATACGATTTACCAAAACTTATGTTAAGATTCAGTGAGATTGGGAATTTCATGGGTTGGATGTTCCCGTGTTATGTAAAGATAATATGATACGGTATTGTATAAAGTGACTGCGCTAGAATTATCACATTTACTTCTATTCTTATCAAAGAAACTTGTCATATTCAGAAATATTACTCAGATTTTAGGCAAACAGATGGCTTGAATATAATTGTGAACACGAGGACATCAAGAAGTTCCAAGTATCACTTTGTATTAGCCAGATCTTCCCGTATGGTTGAGAATTCCCTTAGTCATTAGGTAAAGTGAAGCAATATGGACGAATCCTTCCAAGAGTACAGCTATAAAGTTTATTCCTTTATATATACCCAACATTCGTTTGAATTTGTTCTTGAGCTTAGTTTCTTTTAATATCCACAGGAATACCTCGGTTCATTAGGAACATAAACGTAGTTCGGATCACACACTGTGCCTTTCACTATGTGATCAGTTGGTGCCGTTAATATCCTGAAGTTGCCATCGAGTGGATCAAGAGTTGAGTACATATAAATAGGTAGTCTGTTGCTCAGCACAAACAAACTTTGTCGTACTTCCTGATCGACTTTTATATCGTTAGGGAAGATTAGCGAACTGTTGTCATGAGCAATGACACCCTGGAGACCTAACCGAAAACCGTACGGCTGCTGGGAGTTCCAACAACCCACTGCATCTAGGGATACGAGATTGTAGAATAACACCCCTCGACGATCCATAGCTGATGCTGAAGCCTGACTTTTATGCAGACCTCTGGGCTCTTCCAGAACTCTGAAAGCATTAGGATTTCCTTCCACAGCAGCGGTTTCATTTCTCAGAAAAGATGTCGGGACAATGAATTCACGATAGCTCGATAAGGCATGGAAGTACAGATAACGTTCACCAATATGGTCTTCAGGTGATAGCGCGAGCCCGAATATACCATCAGCCCATTGGAATTTGGTACCATGTATATCATAGTCTCCATGAAGGGGCTCAGCGTGGAAGTAATTACTCTCGATTCTCCAGGAACGATCCTCGCGCCAACTGTACACCACAAGTCCGTAGCGGAACGGATCTGCAAGGTAAGCGAATGTGTCTTCACAATGACTACCTCTGTCATCGACGGCTATGTTGATATAGAGAGAGGAATCCGGTACCTGGTCATCTGGCAAGCGATACCGCCACAACAGCTGATCAGTGTGTAGATTAAACACCAATATTTGAGGAGGGCATTTCTGTCTTTGTTTAATGGCAACATCTACTGTGCCCGAGTCTAACACCCAAAGTCTTCCACAACGATCAGCAGTCATTCGGAAGACTGAAGTTAGGCCATCGCAGTTAGTTTGTAAATGCCAAGACCAATTAGGATACGGCGTCAAGGCTGGAGAGGAATTCCCTTTTGGGTCCCGAGGGACAGTAGTTAGAGTTGCAGGAATTCCAGGTTTCCATTTGGGAAGGGCGACGAAGATGCGATCTTCATAAACTTCTAATCCTAGAGGAAGATTATTCTCTGGTATGTACGCTCCAGATTCAAGAGCAGCTTGCTTGGTGGCTTCATTTGGAAACTCGAAGTCTATTTGTCCCCATGAATAAAGCTCCTTCAGTCGGCTCTGCGATCTGCGCTGTAGACTTGACACCAGCGTCATGGACAGGAGCCACGGAAACAGCGACATGCCTGGAACACAACAGTGAGGGTTGAATAGCTGGTTGCAACCTAACAATATTGAAGTGAAAGATATACAGAGTGGATGTCAGATGGAGAGAGTTCATTTTTAGGACTATTTGGGTCTATTTGTCGAGTAAATATATACAAATCTTAATATTTACATCTATTAATTAACATGTTTTACTTCTGCACATTACACACAATATACATTCGAATATGAATTTGCTCCAGCGTGTTAAGACACATGCATAATAGTTCAGAACGACCCTTAAGTCAAACACAGGTTATGCCCGATCATCTACATTATACAATGAGATCATCACCCTAACGAAACGAAACCAAAGCAAACCAAACTAGACTTGGGCAACACCAACAGAGTTCAAGACGATACAACTAACTGGCAAACACATCCCAATATCCAGCTGCTAGTGATCGTTAATTCTACTTACGCGGGTACAAGATTTTGACTTCTCCCGACTCTAGTGCAGGATTATCAACCAGATCCTCAAGACAAATGTACAAACGGGACTGGCCTCCATCAGCAAACTGCAACTGTTGAGGAATTTAGTCGATACAACATAATGTCGCTCTCTGCCCGTTAGAGGTGCATCGAAGTAAAAGAAACCGGATGGTACATTAGAGAGGAGAAATGTACACTCGCTCTTACTATGGTTCCTACGAACATTACTAATCTGGAACATTCAGCATCTCAAACTGAACGACTTGAGTTTCGACTCTGACATATTATATAATTACACTTTATATTTGAAACTAAAGCTGCCATGATACAACAGAGTACTTCACCTGCACCGAACCAGGATTTCAAGCAGACTGAACACATGTAGTACCGATGTTCTTGGTAGGACAAAGCAGAAAGTGAAACGAGGTAGGTGCTAGAGAAAAGCTGCTACGTTATTCAGTTTAATGCAGACCATCACAATATTAGCAATTTACTAACATTGTGTTGGTTACGACTTATTAGTATATGTCGAGATTCGCAATGGCAAGCTCCGGCAAGATTCCGTTCGTCCCCGGGCCAATTGTGAACCAGTCTGGCTGAGGTGCTGTGCTTCCCAGAAATTGGGACGGTTATGGCCCCGAGTGGTTTTTAGGGCTTATTTCGAGCAAGAGGAGAAACCAGCCTTCAGCGCGACGAGCTGGTCTTCCGGCGGAGCGTAAAAGTTTCGCTCTCAATTTTAACGCAGGATAATAGCCTAAACATATCTCTAGGCCAAACGTCAATATTTCTGAGTAGCACACCACCCCAAAAAGCTATTACTGTAACCCGAACAAAATGCCAGTTTCAGACAAGTTGAATGTTCCATTTGAAGTGGATAGGTCACTTGTCTTCGGTACAAGGGGTTCCAGGTCTATATAGACTACATCTGGGCATTGCGATTTTAAATGATGTTATGTTTTCCTCTCAGTTTACGGACTGGATGTTGGGAGACTTTTTCAACATTCATTTCATCATCGCTACGCGCAGATCACCTAAGGACATAAATGCAAATATCCTGCGCCACGATTCAGTGAAGGCAACACTTCTTGTGGTGTACTGGTTAGTATAGTTGGCTACTGATATGGAGGCCCGGTTTAGATTTCCAAACAATGTGTTTCACTGCCAGTTATTTCTAACTAGCGGACCCGTGCGACAACTCTCGCATAATGGGTTGTGTGCGCCCCATGTGTACAGACTACCCACCCGGCACTAGTGCTATGCGCACTGCACGCGCCACAGTTCTGCCAGGGGCTATCGTCTTGTTTATTTGTTTAAGAGCACTTTTTAAACAAATATATTTCCGTTGACTTTTCAAGAAATGCAAGATTTTTCCTGTACTATTGAGACGATATGAAAGATTTTGGTACAAACCGCACATTCTAACTCCCTCTGGTTTAGGAGCTTGAGTTTGTGAAACATACACCTTAGCGTATTATATAATAAGATTAATAAGCTATATTTAACGTATATTAACATACAAAATGCGTAGTATGCAATGGTCTATGAGTGCGTTCATCGGGCAGTGTATATGCTGATCTTAGTGCGCTTTAACTTTACTTCACTTTACTTTACTGCAAATTATGAGTGTTTGATAGAAATATTGCCGTAAAACATTTGTCTTAAATGACCTACACTCCCACAGTATTTCCATTAAAAAATACTGTATGCTCGGAGAACCCTTAGAACTAATTTTTTAAGCGCCAATAGGCCAGTTAAGGCACATCCTCTACGCTGCGCCAATATGGTTTATCGCCAAGTATCTGATATATCCAGCGAGTGTCCGGTGGTGCAGGATGATTTATAAAAATCCGGGTTATTTTTTAACTGGCCTTATTTCTGTCTGGTAGCATATAGGAAGATAAAACTACGTTCTAAATATAAAGAAATTCGGGGAGATTCACCAGTCAACATGTGTCTACAATGCGTAAGTTATTTTTGTTGGGCGTAATTTTTTCCACAAATGTGTTTGTTGCATTCGTTCAAGATGCAGTACACATTGCCTCAGCGCGTCCTTTAAGAAAATATTACGATTGGAAATTAGTCGTTGCCACGCAAAGAACATTCAGGATAGAGTACGGTGTGAGTGATCTCACTAAGAGATATTTGTACACAACTGAAACTTTGCTGAGCATGTCTTGACAAGCACACGTGGCAGAAATGTTTGGGACTATTTTTCTACGGCCAACTCCGTCAAGGAAACTAATTATGAATTTAAGGTCTGTAATTGGGCACAATGTCCTATGAGGACAACCAAGGACAACTTTATCCATTCCAGAAGTGGATTTTCACTTTTATTTCAGCAGCTGGCCAGGTGCCTAATAATGCTGCCAAGTGAGGCAGCTAGATACAGGTATTTTCGTTCAGAGAACATTCTTGAACCTGTATTGTCTATGCATATGATTTGGAGAAATTAATACCCTTGTTGCAGAACACTAATAGTGGCCTGCGGGCCTGTTTCATAAAACTCACTGATAATATTAGCTAATAATAATAGTACTCATAGTAATTTTTATTATTTAGCCAAATTCTGTTTCATAATAGTACATTATGCAACGAGTCTATAATGGCTATAATTAAGACACGAGTATCTTTATAAAACGAGCGTATGTGAGTTTTATAATTTCCATACGAGTGTCTTAATTACCATTATAGGAGAGTTGCATACGACTGTTTATGTTCGACGATAATTATAACTTTATTATATGTTTTAACATAAATATTCATAAATATCTGTGGGATTCAGTTAATTCAGTTAGTGAACATGGTTTTGGTGACTGAACAGAGCGCATGCGTGGTCAAAGCACTCCGGAAGCAGAGACCATTCACTTTGCTTGACAACACAGAAATATGTTGGATTTTGAGCGCATGCGGGAAGGTAACGTTATCTAATTGGCCACACAACTGTTTCTTGAGCTCTGATTGGTGGGAGAAACTGTTTCATAATGAAAAATAGTGTTATAATGAGCCTCATTATGATACAGTTTTCCGACACATAATGTTTACATTTCGACATCGTCCAAGCATCGTCGAACATAAAGAATCTTGAGGACTGATAAATTGTTCACTCATATTATTAGTGGGCTCAGTCTTCGTATCAGCATTTAAGTGATATTATACTTAAATATGAAACAATGTAGGGGAAGGGTGGGCATAGTGGCCACGGCGGGCATAGTTGCCACGGGCTATTTTTCTACTGTACAGTGCTGCTACCTGGCTACAAGCGCCTCAACTACTCCACTAGACCGCCATTAGTGTTGTGTTGAGCCTTTAAGCTGATCAGATTACACGTTTAGAAATTGTCATCAATTTTGTTGTTTTTCAAGTTGCTGATGTAAGGTAAGCGTACTGCATTAACTATTATAACTAGATATATGATTCTAGTATGTATTGATGACTGTCATACCTGAAACAAGTGTGATTTAAACTTCAAATTCATCTTTGAAAGTAAGACCTGGTGTACCTGGTTGGGCCTGCAGAGTGACATTTATATAATGGCGTAAAAAAGGGCAAAGTGGCCACGGTCATGGCCACATTGCCCGACACTACATATTATATTTTTTAGTAAAATATTTATATGAAGCCTGGACTAAGCAAAGTTTGTGCTTTAAAATGGGATACTTATTGAACGTTTTAAACATCTCCTTGAATGAGCAGGGTGGTAGCTCAATCGGTTAAGCGCCGGCCTTTGGAATCGTGACATGCTGATGGTTCCAGGATCGTGCCCCGCTGGGTTGAGGTGATAAAGAGGTGATGAAGAATAAAGGTATTCAGGAGAAAAGGAAATCAAAAGTTGCAAAACGTGCTTTGTTCACTAAAGGAGATAGTAACTCCGATAGTGACGAGAGTTATACAAAGTACCTTTACAGCCAGGACTTATATCAAAGTCCAAAAGCAATGAAGGGTGGATCAGATGCTCTATTTGCCTGAAATGGACACACGAGGATTGTGCTGGGTGTGATGAGGAAGACAATGAATTCATATGTGAAATGTGCAATTAAACAAAAATAGGCTAAACACAATATCCATAAAATGTTTTGAAGCATTTCAACTTTTGTATTTTTTATTGTAGGCCTACTCAATAAAAAATTGAAAATTAGTTTTATAAAATGATAGGGGCCCTAAAACATGTGTGGAGATTTATAACAATACTTTGATTTGTAAAACATATGCTCATAAATTTTTGTTAAATGCATTTGCAGGGTTATTTGTAACAACGGGTATAAGGGCCATCTAGTGGCCATTTTGCCCTACCCCATAGGGCAAAGTGGCCATTTGGTAGAGGTTTGAAAAAACTTTTTTTCTTCAAAAAGTAACTAAGATATAGTTAAAATGATTTGTTTAAAGATACATAACTAAATAAACTATAGTATGGCCAATTTTTATTTGTTTTTAACAATTTTAACTTATTGAAAACAATGTTTTCCCGTTAGCGTGGCCACTATGCCCACCCTTCCCCTAACTATTCGGCAATACCGGTATTATGTTTCTTTACAATGGCTATTGAGATATTAACCCACATTGTGGTAATGCAGTTATTAATATAATATATATCCATATGTTTATACGGGAACTGAGCAAGCCTTTACGAACTGCTGCTCCCTTTACTGAAAGTAAGCCTATTCGTAAGGCATTTAAAACTCAATTCCACGCAGGAACATGATCGAAACAGGCAAAATATTAATACAGCTTCCTTCCGTAATACAGTATTATTGGTATGGTGAAAATAAGTACCCATCTTGTGCTAGCAAATTGTATGGTCGAAATAGCTGCGTGGATAACGCGTTCGTCTGTGAATCTAGAGGTTCCGAGTTCGAATCCCGGTCGAGGTGGATACTGTTGCTACCAGATTATCGATTTAATTATATTTACCATGTCAATATGACTCATTTTAACAGAATCCACATAAAATGACGTGTTGGTCTGTGAATCAAGAGGTCCGGGAACTGGGCACATTGCCTCGACTGGCAAGTAGGCCTATTTATAGAGTAAGGAATATAAGGTTATGAGCGGTGTCACGTCTATTTAATCTAGTTGATCCATACCGTATTCTTTGTTTAGGCTACTGCTGGTGGAAGCTACAAAACCTGTAATAAAATGAGTTCCGTATTATAAACTATAGTATCTGTAAAACACTCCCTTTTACAACAGATTAATATTTGTGCAATCCTACATGAACTACTGCTATACACATTAATTGCCTTTACTGGCAAGTAGGCCTATTTAAAACTCAATTGCACGCAGGAACATTATCGAAAAAGGCAAAATATTAATGGAGCTTAATTCTGTAATGCCGTCGACTTATTGTCGTACGTGAAAATAAGGCACAATATTGCGCACAATATTTGCGTTGTTGAAATAGCCGTGGTGATAGCATGTTTGTCTGAGAATCTAGAGATCTCGGGTTCGAATCCCGGTTGGAGTAGATACTTTTGCTACCGGTACCGGATTATCGATTTAGACAATATTTATCATATCAACATGACTCATTTTACCAGAATCCACATGAAATTACGTGTTGGTCTGTGAATCACGAGATCCGGGAACTGAGCAAGCCTTTCATGAGCTACTGCTCTGCACATTGCCTTTACTCGCAAGTTTATAAGGAATTTAAGGTTATGAGCGGTGTGCCGTATATTAATCTAGTTGAGCCATATTGTATTATTTATTTAGGCTATTGCTGGTGGAAGCTACAAAACCTCAAATAAAATGAGTTCCGTATTATAAACTACAATATCTGTAAATCACTCCCTTTTACAATAATTTGTGCCTATCTTAATATTATAAAATACCGGTGTATCAACAATTTCACGTGAGGTTTCTTCTCAAAAAGTTACAAGTCTACAGGTTTAAAATGTATTTATCAAATTACTGTAACACAATCTTATCTGGCTAAATAAAAATTCAGTTCACGGGAGGCCTATTCACACCAATAATATAATTATTAGACTAAGCACACTTGTCGAAATATGGCTAATAATATTGGACTATGTTAATAGTCTTCCTTGTTTATGAAACAGTTAGCTAATATTATTAGAGACCTTCACTAATATTTTGGAGTCATAAACTAATAACTAATATTATTAGCTAATAAATTTATGAAACAGAAAACTAATAATATTAGTTAATATTATTACTGTATTGCTAATAATATTAGTGTAAGAGCTTTATGAAACAGGCCCTGGCAGCTTAGCATAGCACGGAGTAACTCCATCATCTGTCAACAGTTAGGTTTTCAAACAAAGCCTGTAGCGTGACCACAGACACGGCCTGCATCACACTACAGCAGGAGTCCTCACCATCTTCCTCTAACTTTGCTTTCTTCTTTCCGAACGAGGAGAATCTTCCGTTGACATAGTATGCAAATATACTAACCATATTGGTTAAAATAATTCCATAGCCTATTGACTTACAATGTCTCAATTAATTGAAAAACGAATGCCAATCAATACTTTGTTTATGTTCGACGATGTCGAAATTTAAATATTATATGTCAGTAAACTGTATCATAATGGGGGTCATTAAAGTACTACTTTTCATTATGATACAGTTTCTCGAACCAATCAGAGCTCAATATTGTCTTTCATTGACCAATTAGGTAAGGATAGCTTCGCACATGCACTCAAAACCCCACATGTCGGTCATGAATTACATGATTTGAAAGTTGACAATGTAGCGTATAATGGATCAACCATTGTAGACAAAATCATCACAAACCTTTACGGTAACAGGAAAATACTATGAAATATGCAAGAAATTTTGGAATCTACGTCCAGAAGTTTGCAACACCATCCTTGTAGCCATTACCGTCATGGAAAGTGTGCACCGTCCCTAATGTTTTCATAAACAAACTGGGCAATATTGAAAAAGAAATAGCACTGTACCTTAATATCCGCAACTCCAATTTCTACACAGGGCATTACATTCGTACGATTTTTCTGACAATTTTAGTGAATGCTGTTGTTGACGTAAACACACCAGAACGTCATGAGGAAGCAGGTGTATGACATTACACCCACGGAAGTTATAATCCAGCTCTCTGTTCGGTAAATTGATTTCTTATGCGAAACTTTCCATGACTGATCTATTTGGGACTCAATTGATTTGCCTTCTGTTGACATTCTATACGCAACGAATCTGAAGAATAACTAGTTGATAATTCGATACATTTTAATTATAAAGCGACATTTTAATTATAAAGCGAACAGTCTATTTTGTATTATTTGACCAAAATAACAAAATGATCCAACATAGTACGGTACCTGTGCGCTATCTGTTGGTGCTACTTCAGGACAAACAATGTTTTAAAGCTTTGGTATTCGTTATTGGGTAGAGATCAAATGCTGAACCCACACAATTCCCAAGAAAAAGTCAACCGACAGAATCTCGCCAGATATTTATGAATATTTACAATAATCTATCTATCTGTCTATCTATCTGTCTATCGTATGGCTTTTAGTGCCGGGAGTATCTGAGGACATGTTCGGCTCGCCTGAGTCTGTAGCTGCTTCCAGCTGACACCCTTAAGGTGAGCTACAAGTTCCGTTCGATTAGAAGTACTTCCAACTTTCGCCACCAGATATCAATGATACCTAGTGGTGAACGTTGGAACTTTTGATAGAGCGTTCCGATGAAATCTAACTTAACAATTTAGCTGCACACAAGTTTAGTCTGTGGAAGGATCTTTCACATGCCATCAATCTTATGACATGGGACCGCCGGCTTTACTTCCCCTCCGAAGGAAGGCATACTGAAGGATTTTTAACACTCTTAAAAATGCGACGACTTCGGCCGGGTTTGAACCCGCTATCTTGGGCACAGCAGTTGAGCATGCTACCAACTACGCCACCGAAGCCGCAGAACAATTAATCAAGTTATAATTATTGTCGAACATAAACAGTCGTATGCAACTCGCCTATAATGGTAATTATTATAATGGAAATTATAAAACGAACGAAGCGAGTTTTATATACATACTCGTATTTCAATTATTGCCATTATAGGCTTGTTGCTTAATGCACCATTAATACATCGGGAATTATAGCGAATATCAACATTGGCCATTTGGAAAAGAAAAATAAATCGTTAACATTCCTGGAATTAATTTCTGGGGAATATGAGGATGACATTTTCATTATCATTGACACTGATGCTCTTAGTTAAACAGCTTAGACTATAATATAACATTTACTTTAGAATCTGAAATCAATGGTTGTTAAATTATCTACGATATATTTATTTGACGAAACACAGACCATTTCAAGTACAATATTTTTCAAACATTATTCGTAACATTTCTTCTCACCCTGCCAATCGTAAATGATCAACATTTTACAGTTTATAGCTATAAATACACGGTTGAAATTAGAAGATTATCATAGAGAGAAAAAAAACACATCAGAATAACCAATAAGCAATGTGCTAAATGTAGTAATACAGATTAAGAACAAACCTCAAACAACCCTGAAGATAATCAATTGGTTACATTCACTTACACCAAACATAATCAAGAAACATTTATTGTAGAGTAGCTTTCAGAATGCAGATTTCCTATACAATTTTAGCAAGGTTAATAAACAGGATTTACGGGGTTTACAAATTGGAATGCAACACTTGCCATTGCTCATCTATATATATAAAGCACAAAGTTTGTCTGTCTGTCTGTCTGTCTGTCTGTCTGTCTGTCATGTATACAAATCTACACCGTTTCACCGATCTGAACCAAAATTTGAATACTTACCCTTTGGAACCCTGCGGGTAACCCTGTCAACATTAAATTTCGGACAGACCACCCCATGCCCTGCATTTAGGCCCTTTTGCACAAATCCACACCGTTTCACCGATCTCAACCAAAATTTGTATATTTACCCTTTGGAACCCTGCGAGTAACACTGACCACTTAATATTTCGGACAGACCACCCCATTCCCTGCATTTAGGCCCTTTGGTTCAAATCTACACCGTTTCACCGATCAGAACCAAAATTCGTATTCTTACCCTTTGGAACCCTGCGAGTAACACTGTCTGCTTGAAATTGCGGACAGACCACTCCATTCCCTGCATTTAGGCCCTTTGGCCCAAATCTACACCGTTCCACCGATCTCAACCAAAATTTGTATATTTACCCTTTGGAACACTGCGACTAACACTGTCTGCTTGAAATTGCGGAGAGGCTACTCCATCCCCTGCATTTAGGCCCTTTGGCACAAATCTACACCGTTTCACCGATCTGAACCAAACTTTGTATACTTACCCTTTGGAACCCTGCGAGTAACACTGTCTGCTTGAAACTGCGGAAAGACCACTCCATTCCCTGCATTTAGGCCCTTGTCCCAAATCTACACCGTTTCACCGATCTCAACCAAAATTTGTATATTTACCCTTTGGAACACTGCGACTAACACTGTCTGCTTGAAATTGCGGCGAGGCCACTCCATCCCTTGCATTTAGGCTGTTTGGCACAAATCTACACCGTTTCACCGATCTGACCCCAATTTTATATACTTACCCGTAGAACCCGTCAAGTAACACTGTTCACTTTAAATTTCGGACAGGTCACAATATTCCCTGCTTTTTGGCCCTTTGGCAGAAAACTACACCGTTTCACCGATCTCAACCAGATTTTACATAATTACCCTTTGGAACTCGACGAGTAACACTGTCCACTCGAAATTTCGGACAGACCACCCCATTTCACGCATTTAGGCCCTTTGGCACAAATCTACATCGTTCACCGATCGAAAACAAAATGTGTATACTTACCCTTTGGAACCCGATGAGTAACCCGATGTTCCAAACAGACCCAGCCTGGGGCTGGAAACTGTACAAGATGATGATGATGAGTAACACTGTCCACTTTAAAATTTGGACAGGCCACTCCATTCCCTGCATTTTGGCCCTTGACACAAAACTACACAGTTTCACCGATCTCAACCAGATTTTACATAATTACCGTTTGGAACTCGACGAGTAACACTGTTCACTCGAAATTTCGGATAGACCACTCCATTTCCCGCATTAAGGCCCTTTGGTACAAATCTACATCGTTCACCGATCGAAAACAAAGTGTGTATACTTACTTACCCTTTGGAACCCGATGCGTAACACTGTCCACTTGAAATTTCTGACATAGGCCTACCACTCCATTCCCTGCATGTAGCTCAGGAATTCCTCGGGGTTGCCAGCTTCCTAACTCACCAGTCATGAGCCCTTGAGAGTGTACCAGAAGTGGTGGGTCTACACACACCCTGCCTCTTTGAGGGCCTTGAGCAGAAGACAGGAGATATTATGAAAAGGAAAAGAAGGCAGACCCCTCGAAGAATGAGGATATCAGGAAAGATGAGACAAAGCCAATTAAGGCGGGAAATTGAAAGACTCCCTAGCCCTCGGATATCCTAATACAGTCTGGGTCGGAAGAGAACAAGAGTTGACCAAGGGAGGCCGACAGGAAAGAGAACTGAAATGAGCCCGGCACCAGGAAGTAGAAGCGATGCCAGACTCAGCTGGGGTTCCGTGGTCGCCAACCCGCGTCCCACAAGTTGTGAGACCCTGGGGGGGGGGGTCAGTTGTGAGAATAGCTTGCTGATTCATCGCGAGGTGAATTGAGTGTACTTTCCAGAGCCCGCCGTGTTATCTCCTGCTGTCTATGCTGATGCCAGCACAGGGCCGTTGCGAAACAGTGAGTGATTCCCGGTCAATCTGTATAGGACGGGGAACCCCGAACGTGTGTCATCATATTTCGTCATCATCTGCGATCATCTCAGGTTGGTGCAGCTTGGACCTATATTCTTTGTCTTTTCCAAGCAGTACGCTCTTTCACTAGACGCATCCAGTACAGGCCTAAGCCAGAAAATAAGGTTGAGACTTTGGAAGACATCGAAGCTAGACACCTGAATTACCTATATCAGTTTTAAAATAACACCATGTTCGTTTAGTAGTCATTTTTTCATTACCTTATTATTATTATCATCATAAGTGCAAATGACCTAGATGTTACGCGCATCATACCAATAATCACCGCCGCATAAAGTCTTTCTCGACTGTGATTTTTAAAATATTTATTTTTGGTTGGTTGGTTCTTAAGTTTAAGGGCTGCGACAACGCGGTCATGTAGCCCCGTGTACTTTGGGTGTGTGTAGAATCTGTCTGATAACCGGTGTTATTTGTGATGACTGTATTAGTGTGTGTTATCTGTTTTTTAATTTAAGTACAAACTGCAACTTAGAATTCTTCAAATAGTTCGTACTTTTGCCGCCAAGCGCCACCGTCAACGACTACTAGGCCAAGTTCAGAACTTAGCTACTAGACGCCACTGCAGTCGGCTCTTGGCAACGGACGTAGACAACTATGCGCGTTGTTTACCTATCCAATTTAGCTTCACACAGGTGTTATTAGTGGAAGGTTCTTTAACATGCCATAAATCTGACATGGGACCGCCGGCTTTACTCCCCCTCCGAAGAAAGGCATACTGACGCATTTTTAACGCTCTTAAAATATCCGACGGCTTCGGCCGTGTTTGAACCCGCTATCTTGGGCATAGAAGCTCAGCATGCTACCAAATACGCCACCGAAGCCGCCATATAGTTATTTTTATTATAGTACATTTCGTACATTATACGTTGAAGTGTCAATTCAATACCGGTAGTAGTTTCCCTTATCATCCTCATCATAAGAGCAAATGACCTACAGTAGATGTTACGCCCATTATACCATTAATCACCACACACAATAAGTTTTCCTCGCCTGTGAATTTTGAAATATGTATTTCTATTACGGTAGTTTGTAAGTTTGACGTGTCAATTCAACAGTAGTTTTTATTATCATCCTTATCAAAAGGGAAAATGACCTAGATATTACTCCCTCATTGTCTTTGGGGGCAAATGACTTAGATTTTAAGTCCATTATATTTCTAAGGAGACCTTAAAACATTATCATCATTCCACCGGGCGAAGCCGGGTACTACTGCTAGTAGGCTATATAGGGCAATGTGGAAGGACTTTTCGGATTCGATATTCTGAACAGCAATGATATGACCGTCATTTCAGGCCATGCACGATGTGCTTCAAGTAAGTTCTCATATGTACCGATTCAGCACAGATAACGTTATTTTCATGTTTTCAGAAACGAACACGCAGTTGTAGCTCAGGTGTCCTGTCAAATGCCTCTAAAATTCGTGTTACAAGTTACTAAATCTAGAGGATGTAATAGGTCACGTTTTAAGTAGAAGTTGTTGTTGTCGATGTTGCTTATTTTAGAGGCTGCGACATCGTGGTCCTACAGACCCGTGTATTTTATGGGCGTGTGAGGAATTTGTGCGATAACCTGTCTTATTGTGATGCCTCCACTAGTGTGCGTGTTTGTAAATTGGTGATGGGATTGGGAAGGGGGTGGCCTTAAGCAACCTGGTAGTGTAGATAAGTCAACAACGCAACTGCTTAGTAAAAGCTCCATTCATAGCCAGCCCTGACGCATAGAAACGTCACATTTTCACAGTTTAACAACATTCACACCTGAATGTTAGTAAATTATTATAGAAATTTATAATACATTTCAATAATTATGGGCATTCATTATGAAAAGTTTGAAATGTTTTCCTACTTAGGTACCTTTTCCGCTAATGTTACTGTAGATAATCAGTAGAAAGCTGTAAATTTTAATATACTGATAATGTTAAAGCTTGTAATGTAAATTTATCGATGCTATGCATTCGGTTTAGGATTTATGAATATTTGAATTCGACAACGTTTTGATCCATTACTTCAGATACTGTTTTTACCTTTTATTATTTTATTTTTACTCTTAATTACGTTCAATTTTATTCACTGTTTTAACCTTATAAGCACCCAAAAAATGTGAAAAAATATCAACATGATAGGACCTACGATTCCCGAGAGAAGGTACACAACATAGAAAATATACATTTTGGAGATACACATTTTCAAATGTCCATAACTATTGAAATGTGTTAAAATATTTGTAATACTTACGTCACACGCAGTCGTGAATGTCATTGATAAATTCTGAAAATTTCAAGTTTCTAGGTGTTATTGTTACCTAAGAATGGAGCTATTATTGAGCAGTTGAATTGTTGGTTTATCTACACTACATGGTTCGCTTAAGTTAGTAACCATCCCAGCATTTTTTTTCTGGTGGAGACTTTGGAAAGCACGGTAAACCACTTTCAGGATGGCTGAGGTGGGAATCTAACCCTGCCACACGAAACTGAGTGTACACCGTTCTAGCCCTCACACCAGAATTAAAATTTCTTGGCAGAGCCAGGAATCGAACCCGGACCTCCGGCGTGACAGCCAAGATCGCTAGCCGCTACACCACGAGGTGGTTGTATTTAAGAAGCAAAAAAGAGAATAATAATAGCAACATTAATATTAATATATAGTTTGGCTTTGTGTTACAGAACAGAAATAGGCCTATGCCAGAAATACCACGAGAAGAGAAAGTGGTTGAGTAAATGAAAGTCTCTAAAGATAGATTAAGGGCCATAGGCACATTTTTGTCCCAGTATTAATGTTAACGATCAGATGCCTCGAGATGCCAACAGTATGTATGTGGTGTTGCCATAAGTACTGACAAGGGAAATTCAATCTCGATATACTGTATAAAAATATCAGTCTGTCCCGTATGTGCTCATACACCATTCATCCGATAGTGATGAATTTTTGGTGGGATGTTGTGGCTTCTTCCGTTATTGTTCCTAAATTAGTAAATCCATTTTACATTAGGTAGCGTATGGGTAGTTGACAAATGGGTGACAACGCGCGAATCGTTTCAACAAAGTCCCATATGCGTTCATATACCATTCATCCGATTGCGATGAAAGTTTGGTGAGATGTTGTGCACACTTCCGTGATTGTTTCTGAATTAGTACATCAATTTTACAATAGGTAGTGCATGAGTAGTTTCAACAAATGAATGACGACGTGAGTATCGTTTCAACAAAGTCCCGTAAGTGTTCATATACCATTCATTCGATTATGACGAAACTAGAGTTGATGTGCACACTCCAGAGAAGACTTCCGAATTAGTAAATCCATTTGACAATAGACAGCGCGCGAGTCGTTTCAACCAATGGGTGTTGGCGCTTGACTAGTTTCAACAAATAAACATTCGTCGTTATCGTGTCCATGCCCGCGAACGTTTCTCAATTGGTAAATTCATTTCACTTTTGGTGGCGTGGTAGTAGTTTGAACAAATTCGTGTTGGCGTGCTAATCGCTGATACAAATTAAATTTGGTGAGTTGTTGTGTACTCTCCTGCGATGGTTTCTGAATCAGTAAATCCAATTTACAATAGGTGGCGTGAGAGTTGTTTCAACAATGGGTGTTGATGCGTGAATTGTTTCAACATTCGAAGCTTGGTGTGTTATAGTTTGTACGCCCGGGGAATTTTCTTAATTAGTCAACATTTCACAATAGTTGGCGTGCCAGTTGCATCAACAAATTCGGTTTGGTCAGTTTTTGTGCGAGTTCGCGAAGGTTGCTGAATTAGCAAATCCATTTTACAATAGGTAGTTCATAAGTCGGCACAAAACTGAGCGTATTTCACACAGTTAAGCGGCAGTTTGTGTGTTTCCAATCGTTTCCAGTACGACTCATTTGCAATGGCCATCAACAAAGCACAGGGATAATCCATATAAGTGTGGACTAAATTTGGAAAATCCATGCTTCTCACATGGACAGCTCTTTGGGACCTGCACACTTGTCAGAAAGCCTTCTGATGATGATGATGATGATGATTGTTGTTTTAAGGGGCCTAACATCGAGGTTATCGGCCCCTGACGAAATGAAATGGCTTGAAATGAAAGGATGAGGATAAAAAACAGCTCACTGCTATGGATGAAACCAAAATGGTTTAGATAAAATAGACAGTGAGCCCCAACAATTATGCCTTATGTAGCAGGATACTTACAAAAAGGAACTCAGATTGAAACTACTCACCAAATGGAGAGCGGTGATACATACAAAAGGAATAGATTGAAAAATACACACAAAATGCAGGTTAAGTCCAAAATACGTACAAAATGCAACGTACAGTCGAAATACTTACAAAATGCAAGTGAAATCAAAATACTTACAAAATGCAAATGAGATTCAAAATACCCACAAAATGCAATTGAGAATGAACTACTTTAACAAAGCGGGGTAGGTTGAAAATACAAAATGCAATTGAAATTCAAATTACTCACAAGAAGACCCCCCTATATTGAAAGACTTACTAAAGAGCAATTTTGATTGGCAATCCTTACAAAATGCAAGTGAGGTCGAAAAACTCACAAAAAGCAATTTAGATCGAAAAAACTTACAAAATGCAACGTAGATTAAGAATACCTACAAAAAGGTGCGGGAATCTTAAAGAGAATAGGAAATACAATGAAAGGCGGAGAGGAGAGGAGAGGAGAGGAGAGGAGAGGAGAGGAGAGGGTCCTCCCCAAAGGTAAGGGACAAAAGGGGAAAACTGACCCAGCTCAGGAATCCCTCGGGGTCGCCACCTCCCGAACTCACCAGCCGTGAGCCCGTGAGGGTGTAGCATTATCTAGGGTGCACCAGAAGTGGTGGAGCTACATACACCCTGCCTCCTTGAGGGCCTTGAGCACAAGGCAGGAGGAAAAAGGAAAAGAAAAAGAAGGTTGACCCCTCGCAGAAGGAGGGAATCAGAAAAGATGAGACAAGGGCCAATTAAGGCGGGAAAGGAAGAGACTCCCTAGGCCTCGGATACCCTAATACCGTCGGGGTCGGAAGAGAACAAGAGTTGACCAAGTGAGGTCGACAGAAAAGAAGACTGAGAGGAGCCCGGCATAAGTAAGTGGAAGCAATGCCGGACTCAGCTGGGGTCCCGTGGTCGCCAACCCATGGCCCACTAGATGTGAGCCCCTGGGGGGAGAAAGCCTTCTGATTTAATCATGGATGCACCAGACGGAAAAGCAAAATAATATTGTGTATCCAAAAGCACTTCAATAAACAAGAATACAGCACAAATACTTTCTTATTTTGATTGTCATTGCAAATCACACTGTATAAAAAAAACTGAATGTTTCTTGATAGTTTATTTGTTTGTCCCACATATGCGTTCATATAGCATTAATCTGGGGCGGTTTCCGTGGCGTAGTTGGTAGCACGATGAGCTTCTATGCCCTAGGTCGCGGGTTCAAACCCGGCCAAAGTAGTCGGATTTTTCAAGAGCGTTAAAAATCCATCAGTATGCCTCCCTTCGGAGGGGAAGTAAAGCCGGCGGTCCCATGTCCAAGATGTATGGCTTGAAAACGAACCTTCCACTAACTACACTTGTGGAAACTAAAATGTGTAGGTTAGAATTAATAACGCTATATTAGTTCCAACGTTCGCCGCATGGTGCTGACTGGGATGGCATCTAGTAGCCAAGTCCGCAAGCTAGGTGTCGTGGACGGTAGCATTTGGTAGCAAAAGTCGGAACTACTTTAAAATATTGTCTGCAGCCCTTACTTGTGTTAAAATAGATGACACACACTAATACAGCCATCACAATTAACACCGGTTATCAGACAGATTCTACACTCATACAAAGTACACGGGGCTACATGACCACGTTGTCGCAGCCCCTAAACTAAAGAACTAACCAACCAGCATTAATATGATTGAGATGAAACTTTGGTGAGTTGTTGCGCACGCTCCCGCGAATGTTTCTGATTCAGTAAATCCATTTTATAATAGGTGGCGCGCGTGTCATTTCAACAAATGAGATTTGGCAAGTGAATTGTTTATACAATGAACTTTGTTTAGTTGTCGTGTGCACGTCCTTGAAACGTATTGAATTATTAAATTCATTTCACTTAAGGTAGCGTGAGAGTAGTTTTAACAAATTAGTGTATTTCATACTGTTCAGAGGCAGTACGGAAAAACAAAACAATATTGGGTGTCCACAAGCACTTCAACAAACAAAATTACAACGGGAGCACTTTCTTTGATTGGCATTGCAACGCTTGCCGGGTACAGGTAGTCAATTCATCATATATATTATTTCAGTATTATAGATCCCTCCTGCGGCGCTCACAAGCGATCGATCGTGAAAAATGAGCATTCAAATGAAAGAATATACATTACCAGTGACGCAATGCACTCGAAGTTCATGAATATCTATAATTTCTTTAGAAAATTACTTTTAAAAACTGCACGAAGTGTGCGATTTGCGGATACTGTTGCTGCAGGAAAATAAGCTCCATAATTGCTGTCCACTTCCCATTTTGGCCGCTGTGACGCCTGTTTCATGTCATATTAATATTGTGAGCTCTTTCCTTTATCATTTTGCATGGATTTCAGAGACATTAATTTAAAGGAATGAGTACTCAAATCGTGTAATTTCATAAATATCGAATAACTGTTGAGTGTTACGGCTAAGCTGTCAATCAATTGACTCGGCACACAAATGACATTAGCAGTGCCGAATTGCATTCTTAATTTCACAAATTTTTGTAAGAAGTGTGCGATTTGCAAATACTGATGCTGTTGGAAAATACGCGACATCATTCCTGTTCAGTTCGCATTTTGGCCGTAGGGACGCCTGAAACGTAAAATAGTGTTCTATAATCATTTGGTTCAAATAAAAACATAACCCTTCTCCTTAAATGTCTTATTATAAACCAATTGGGGAAAGTAGATGTCTGTCTCTGTCTGTCTGTGTACCCCCCCTATCAACTCCTCAACGGCTGCAGCAATCGAAACCAAATTTAATATGAGTAAAGATGTATACTGGAATATCTCAAGCCAATATTTGAAAATTATGCCAGTGCTACCAACTGCTGAAAAACGCACTAGAAATTTGAGCTCCCTGTTGGATATCTTGGAAGGTATGCATGGGAGCTATTCCAAAATTGGCACACATGTACTGTAGATAATAGTATTTCAGTTTAATTTCCCAGAGGCCATTCAAGACAGTGTTGCAAAATAATTTTAAGCCTTCTGATAGGTCCAATTTTTAAATGCATATAACTTTTTACACTATCAATTGGATTTCAACCAAATTTTGTATTGTTACGTGCCACCCATAGTGGCAAGTTCGTTAACTGGATTACGGAGGGTGAAAGCACAACACAATTGTTTATTTAACGAAATATTAGCTTTATTGCGGGCCTGAAAGATACACCACACAAATAGCAAATACAAGCAATTAGTACCTCATTCCAGTTTCCTCTCGTAGGGAACACTTTCCTTTCACTTGTCAATAAGCCACAGAAGTTAATCCCACCTAATGAGTCCGGTGACCTCGACAGAACTACCTGCAATACTTCCTAGAATACGCAAGCTACCGTTATTTACGACAGCCGGTCACTCACCACTAAACTCTGCTTCGCTGTCCACTGGCTAGGGAAACAACCCCCGGCGCTTTCACAATTCACCACACTAACCTCTGCTGCACTGGAAAACACACTCGTTCAAGACACAGTTCCTCCTTAGGCTTCACGCTCCTACGCTCCTTCGCTGTCAAGAGCATCAGCTTCACTAGGGTTTCGCAAATCACGTCGCCAACAACTGTCGCTCAAGGTAAACGCTCGCACTAGCTCGAAAAAACACTGTCCACCCCGCTTGCCAGGTCACTCTTATATAGCAGGCCGGTGACTCAAAATAAATACTTCTAGACCCATCCAGGATTCACGGCTTCTCGAGGTTTCCATCACTGGCTGGATCACGAATATTATGGACCATCCCTTTGTCCTAGTAGCCCTGTTGCGTAAGGCGCACGTAATACACTGAGGCAGAGCCCAGCCCGGAGCAGCTGTGACTCAACCGGCGAGGCGACGAAACAATTCACAGCCGTAACAGTATGTAATGCGTGTACATAAACAGATATGACAGCGTATTTTAAGAGCCATCAGGGCTGCCAACTGTCAATAAATGCTGCCTATATTTTTTACCCTAATGTCAATATATCAGGAAGTATGCAAGCCAACAGCTCTATACTTCGCACACGTATAGCACCTGACATTCTAGATTAATTAGGAGTAATTAATATAAGTCAGTGCAGCCAACATGATTCTATACCTGCTGATAGGTCCAATTTAAAAACACATGTAACTTCTCTACTAACAAATGGATTTCAACCAAAATTGGCACAATAAGATATCATAATATTTCAGATTATTTCTGACCAGCACACGCATGACATTGTTGCCAACATGCTTTTACGCGTGATGATAGATCCTATGTCTAAGTGCATGTAACGTCCATTGGACTTCAACCAAATGTTGTATTCTGTACCTTTTAAGAGGTGGAACTAAGAATATATTCTGTCACCAGGGCTGCCAACTGTAGTGCTCTATTAGGCTACATTATACCAGGTATATTTCGATCTAATTAGACATTTTGATATTACCAACTTAATTTCGTCATTATTCCAGATAGGTTCATATACTGTAGATTAATCATTGGCATGGATCTTAATTTTAAGAAAAGTAGGCTCTTTAGTTCGACACGGAATTTCTTGTTAAATATCTTTTACAGTTCTAATTTGGATACAGTTAGGAACACACCTCACATTGACTGTCCTTTCCCTTTGCTAGTGCATTGTCTTAAGTCTCTACGGTGTGACAATACACACCTGGACATGACTTTCAAAGCGTAGTAGTAGATATTCCTTAGTAGTGTAATAAAGATACATATTTAATTGTCCAATGCAACCTCCCAAGATTGCGGGTTAGATTCCCAGTCAAAAGAAAGATTTTTGTAGTGTTAAAAATCGATGGCACTCCAAGACGCACATCTCGTTAAAGACCACTCGTATAAAATTTGGCGACCACTAGACAAAATATATTCAATCTCAGTCTTAAGGGACGTTTTCACGAATGTCAGTTATATTAATTTATGATTATAAGTTAATTTAACTTTGCACGAGCATTTCATCTAACTAAAACGCTCGTTTACTAACCACTAACAAGCAATTACATTAAATATCCAAATCTGATCACTCAACTCCTCTAAAGCATCGTTAAAGAGGGCGGCTTCGGTAGCGTAGTTGGTAGCATGCTGAGCTTCTATGCCCAAGATCGCGGGTTCAAACCAGGCTGAAGTCGTCGTCATCACAATTAACACCGGTCATCAAGACAGATTCTACACACACTCAAAGTACACGGGGCTACATGATCACGTTGTCGCTGCCCCTAAACTGAGGAACCAGCCAACCAACCAACCAACCATAGTTAAAGTGGAGGGGAACAGCTGAACTCTCCCTCGCGCATCTTGCAATGGCGGAAGAATTGGTTTGTTTCCGAGTTTCACACTAACTTTCATCCATATGAATATAAAATTTGTTGAAAAATTATAAAAGAACATTGGCCCACAGGATACTAATATACTAACACCAAGAAATAGGAATATGGAAATTTAAAAAAACCATACACGAATTGGGATTCGAACTCCCCCTAACACTGCATAACGAACTAAGTCTGCGACGCAACCACTTACATTACGAAGACAACGTGGAGGGCGTGTCCTATTTAGTTAAGTAAATAACGTATACACACAACTGCCGGGTCTAGTAATACTTTGATCATATCATTTTAAGCTTTACCCATGAATAAGGTCTTCTGTATTTTCCTTCCTTTATTCAGTAATTATGCTCCAGAAAAACTCAAGGAAGCATCGCAAACAACGAACAGTGCTACACGCTTCTTACTCTGTCCGCCATGTTTCTCCAGGGTGAAACCGAGTCCATGTATGTGCGAGAGCCGTAAAGCGTAAGTAATTTCGGACCCGAATGGCCTCGTGAAATGCATCGACGATAACCATGCATTAACTCACGTATTTAAGTTAAATACGAAATAACTAATCGTTTATGACGAGTTTGTGAAAACGGCCCTAAACAGTTTTACATTTAAAAAAATATTGTCCAGAAGTTTTTGGAGCAACAGCCGAAGTCGTCTGACTTTATCAGAGCGTTAACAATCCCTCAGTATGCCTTCCTTCGGAGGGGAAGTAAAACTGGCAGTCCCAAGTCATAGATTTAGGGCATGAAAAAGAACCTTCCACTAACTAGACTTGTGTGAAGCGAAAATTTGTAGGCTAGAATTGATGAAGCTTTATTAGTTCCAACGTTCGCCGCCAGGTGCTGACTGCGATGGGATCTGGTAGCCAAGTCCGCAAGCTAGGTGTCGTGGACGGTAGCATTTAGTAGCAAAATTAGGAACTACTTGAAATTATAGTCTGCAGTCCTTACTTGAATTATAACAGATAACACACATTATTACAGCCATCATAATTAACACCGGTTATCAGACAGATTCTACACACACCTTAAGTACACGAGGCTAAGTACACGAGGCTACATGACCGCGTTGTCGCAGCCCCTAAACTGAAAAAAACCAACCAACCAACCTAAGTGATGAAATATACAAATTGGAGGTTCAATCTATGCGAATGTTCGCTATAATATATATGTTGAAAGAATGAAGTAGTAATGAGAGGAGATACGAATAAAATTGAATTGAGGTAGCGTCGAAAGGTGACAAGATCCACAAATTAAGGTTTAAAAGGAATATTCTGTGCCACAGTCATTAAATGAATTTAATTGCATCTAATTTAATCACGAAGGCCCAATTACCTCAATCTATAAGAAATTCAGTATGATGATAATTAACTGAATTTATGTACAGCAACTTAATGAATTTTTGAATAAAATCAAATGGAGAGAATGATAAGAAATTATAAGTAGTGGCGTAGTGGCGCTTCCAACTCACTCCAGAACCCTCCTCGACCCACTACTAAGCCTCAGCCATGTTAAATATCTCTTGAACGCAAGGTCCGATTTTGGCCTGCGACATATCGTTGGACTCGGGTTGACGTCCTCTTTCGTATGGACCATGTATTATATTTTTCAAAAAATGTTTGAAATTTTTCGTTTTCGAAATTAGGCGATAGTTTGAAAACCAAACATGATAGAACGTTGTGCCATGGCCCAAACGAATGGTCTTTATCACCTTTATTTTTTGTAATAAAACTTTTTTATTTTTTTATGTTTTTTTTTGAAAAAACTCGAATTTTGAAAATCCCATATTTTGGAAACGAGGAATTATACAAAAAAGTTTGTTTGATGTAAATCAATGATCCCTACCCCCTCTACCCCCAAAATAAATTTCAAGTCTCTAGAATGAAAACCTGCAGTAGTGGGATGAGGGGAAAGCTGCTTCCAAAAGCAAGTGGTGAGCCCCTGCGACCTTGGAACGGAAGGAGTCATGCTAGTAAGGGTTGCTTGGATTCGTTTTTTCGTCTCGTTGCGCTCTTTACGGAAATGTAGGTGTCGAAAAGGTGAAAATCTGGAAACACGTTTTTTGGGGGGGGAAACGTGATTTTAAACTTTTTGCTATATTTCGCGAACCAATCATGCTAGAGGCGTGTACGACGGGTCGAAGGACTCGGAGTGACGTCCTCTTTGCTATGGACCACTCGTTGTAATAAAAAAATTTGGAAACTATTTTGGGGTAAACACGTGTTTTTTGTGATTTTTGCCGATATCTCACGAACCAATAACGCTAGAGACGTGTACGAGGTGTCCTAGGACTCGGGCTAACGCCCCCTTTCAAATGTGGTAGATATGTTTTCCAAAAAATAATTCACAAAGGGCCTAACGCCATACATGTTGAAAAAAAATTATTTACCGTTACTTGTTTATAATGTTCGTGAAGCGTGGTGGTTGAGAGAGACGATACGGCTGGGTGTGTGTGTGTGTGTGTGTGTGTGTGTGTGTGTGTTTCAACGAACTTGTCGCTAACCACAAGGACCATGCTTAATAGAACAATCGCTATTTCGGCGGGTCGGTGTATGACAGAGCGAGGGTTTGTTTTTCTGATATTTTACCTTTAACGTGTAAACGGTGATGAGAACTTGGTTCTATGTTGGTCGAAGCGAGTACAGAAAACAAACTTGCAGACGAGCAGGAGGCGAATGTCATTTGAGCTTATTGGATGGTGCTGATCTGACTTGACAACAAGTGCAATGGAAAATGACAAAGACGCTTGAAGGTGAAATAATCTGACCATCGTGGTGGCAGGGAAGTGCGAAATGCATGCATACACATGTGAAACCACATGTACGCTAAACAAGTTACATCCTGTTTTTGCTTCGTACGTGACAAAATTAAAGTTCATGTGAAATTTGATCTGCCACAGGTGTTCACCTTGGGCTTTGGCTGTCCACGTGTTTGATAACAGGATGTTCAAAGCGTGGGAAAAATGATTATACATGCAACGTAACATATATAAAGACATGTCGTTATCATTTCCTCTCTCACTTAGGTGACTACCTTTGAACACACTGCGTTGCGTGAAACACTTGGTCTTGTTTAACAGTTTTGGTGTTGGTGGAAAATACTTATCCTTGTTGTGAGGTAGGTATATATTTATTCATTTATACATTTATTGATTTATATATATTTACAAGCAATTATTTATTGATTAGGTAATTATTGATTTTTTAATTTATTTGTTTGCAGATAACTGGTATACCTTACATGTCAGAGAGAAGAAACCATTGCACTTTTGAGCCCACTAGAAGGAAACAGCAATAAGCCACTGCAAGTGAAGGTGGGATTATCTTTTTAAACTAACTTGTTTCATTTTTTGTTTGTTTTATATTTTGTTTCATTTTTTGTTTGTTTTATATTTTATTTTATGAAATGCATGTATTAACCTGAATTTAGGTATTTATAGCGGTTTCTTTTATTTATTTTTAGAAACTTGGAAAGAAAAGTCTTACCGCCGTAGCAGTTGCTGAAAAAAACCTGAAACGCACTAAAGTGAAACCATTGTTTCCAGGCAGTTAACTATTGAAAACTCAGGTAAGCCTAACATAAAATGAGATTCCATTTTACCACTACTGAAAACTGGTAGACAAAAAAATTCATAACCTGTACATGACTAGGACGATGATTGCTTTCTTGATTAATGGCTATGTTGTTGTTGACTGGGAAAAGTACAAGGCCATGTTAGATTTTCTAAAAACAAAAGTTTAAATTTAACTGACATGTCGTTCCCTATAATAATAATAATAATAATAATAATATTAATATCATATGGCCTCGGGTGCTGGGTGCAAGCTTTGTTAATTGACACACAGAGGGTAGCTTGCATGTCGAATTTAGTTGTTCCTTGACTATGAAAGTCAAGGAGGTTAGATGTTAGATATCTAATCTCTTTAAACTCTATAGCGCTTTCTAGTAGAAAAATGAGGAACTTTGTACCCTATGAACTCAACGAATATCCACAGGTTTGAACATGATAATGTGAACAAACTGACATGCCATTCATTTTTTTAGCCTACTTTCGATTTTTGCAAAAAATGAAAGTAGACTTATGAGATCAACACAGGGCGAAAAAAGTGTGTCTGTCTGTGTGTGTGTATGTGTGTGTGTGTGAGTCTGTGTGTGTGTGTATGTGTGTGTGTGAGTCTGTGTGTGTGTGAGTCTGTGTGTGTGTGTGAGTCTGTGTGTCTGTGTGAGTGTGTGTGTACTCTGAATGTCTGTCCCCCCCTATCAATTCGAACACGGTGAAACCGAAATGAACGAAATTTGGTACAGAGGTAGCACTAGTAAAGGACACCTCAGTGTCATACTTTATATCGCCGCCATCTTTACCAAAACAGAATGGCGGCCACTCAAATGTTCAAAACGTAAAATCAAATTACGGCTAAACTAATCATCCGATCTCTACCAAATATGGTGACAACATACCTTTATATAGGACGCGTCTTTCACCCAAAATTCAAGGTCATCGGCCATGCCATTTCAGGATGGCGGCCGTGTGAATTATGCAACCATTTTAATAAATAGCTTAAGACCCACCAATTCCGATTATCGAGCCTAGGGGGGGTTTAAGCTATCCTGAAGGTCGTGATCCGTTATTTATTATAATTTAATATTATAATATTATACAGTATGAGTGGCTTAAAAGAGCTGAGCCGTTTGTGTCACACAACAAGATGGCAGCTGTCCTCATGTGCCTGTCTTATATTTCAGTAGTTTTAGTATGTTGTATGTGATATACCGTACTGATACAATAATATAAACTTTGTATGAAATGATCTTTAATGAAGATGTACTGCAGTGAAGAAATCGTTTATTTAAAGTCATTATTTGCCAACAGTTTGTATCTAATATGTCAGTTAAGAACACCTGACGTCATGGATACGGTTAGCTCTGGGCTAGCATGTTAGTCTGACACGCAGTTGACTGGGGATCGAATACTGCTACAGTTAGGTTTTTTTTTTCTTGAATTCTTTTACAAATGATGTGCACGAGCTTTTCCCACAGATACTGAATAAAATGTCAATTAGCTCAAAGGAGAGGATAAAGTATACACTCGTATATTAATAAAATCACAGTCCCAGCATCGCACATAAACAGAAGACATTAGAAAAAGGAAAATAGAAGAACTAGATACACGTTGTCATTAACCACAGCCTTCTTAATTCCTCTGTACGGTGCTGTCCTCTTGTGGGTTATGTGGGTAATATTGTTCCAAACATAACGCTGTGTAAATGCCTGAGCTGGCCTCCTGAAGTATGGCAATTTTGTAATACTGGTAGTTCAACTATTAGCCACGATCGCGCTCCGAATACCTTTAAACACTGCCAGCTGGATCGCCTCCCTCTTGGCTACTTTAAACTGCCTACTCATTCAACACCCATAGAACACTGCCATCGTAGTACATTACGATGGCAGTGCATAGGCGTACAAGATAAAGATTAATTCACTGATAGGTCGCAGCACCACCTACTGTGATTGGGGCGGAAGATGATTGGGGCGGAAGATTCTTAATTTTGCAGGCTGTCTTAATATAGAGATTAACGGACGTGAATGCATTACAATAAGTTAGTAGTTTTGTTATTCAATCATCATAAAGTATATAATATTGATCTTGACACTTACTGGCTTATTATCAATATAAAAGAAAACAAACAATACATTGTGGTTGGGGTGATTGTTTTAGGGATGAGGACAAAGAGTCATAAAGATACCCATACATTTAGGAGAAAGTAGGCTATATGTTCTTTGCTGAACATCTTGTTTGTTTATATATTGGTTAAAGGGGGGTGTAAATGACTAAAGCTTTATAAAAAGAAAATAAGTGCATGGGTTACTGTTAGTGCCAACATACAGTTTATTTTAATGGTGTTTTGATATATTAATGCCAATTAACGTTCAAGTTTTATTTACAAGTATTGATTGATTGATTGAGCGATTGGTTATTTTGTTTGCTTTTAGGTGTCGTCATGCGCCATTAACGTAATGAACAGACAGTGAACAAGCATGCATTGTGCTTTGAAGTACTCTGTGCAACGTTAATAACTTACAATAAGAAAAAGTTTTATTATAACACATGGCGTTAGTACCAAATACAACAAGTGAGCAAGTTGGTTTACCACGTGGATTAAATTTAAAATCAGAACATGACCGTTCGTTAAAATTTGAATCCTGGCCTGTAGGCTTTTTGTCGTTACATGAACTTGCAAAAGCCGTTTTTTTACTTGAACCGAGAAGATGTGGTGCGCTGTGTGTTTTGGCGTATTGAACTTTCACACTGGGAAGAAGGGGATGATCCCTTTAGAGACCATTTGCGATGGTCTCCTTGTTGTCCTTACATGCTTGGAAAACAAGTGGGTAACCTAACTGTGTATTCATTTTACCGAACCAAAAGACCATTGGCCACTACTTACGTTGCTAAATCACAAATAAATAATAATAATGATGTATTACCAGTCAACAACGGTAGTGTCGATATATGTGGTCCATATGCCATAGACAGTGTTGAATTGGCGAGTACTTTTGAAAAATTGGGAGTTTGCAAGACTAAAGCACTAGCACACCCAGAGTACAGCTCTGTTGAAAAACGTTTAGAATCTTATAAAAATGTTTGGCCATTAATATTAAAACCCCTTACCAAACAGCTAAGTGAAGCTGGATTTTTTATACTGGTAAAGGGGATAAAACAATATGTTTTTACTGTAGATTTGCTTTAAAGGATTGGCAAATGACTGATGACCCTTTTGTGCAACACGCTCGTTGGTTACCTAACTGCAAATACATGGTGTTGCTTAAAGGTCAGGAATTTGTGAACACTATTCGTAAAGAAAACATGATTGCAGCACAAGACTTAAAAGTGCCTTAAGAGTTAGAACACGCGGAGCAAATACACGAGGCTGAAAGAAAAGACTTGTCTCACGAACATATACAAAAGTGTGACCAACAATTATGTAAAATTTGTTATCAAGATGAACTAGGTGTTGTATTTTTGCCTTGTGGACACATGATAGCCTGTGTCAAGTGTGCATTAGAACCCAACACTTGTGCTATATGCAGAAAAGCAGTATCTGCTACAGTTAGGGCATTTCTTGCATAAATAGTAAAATTTATCAGCCATGAATAGTACAAAATCCCAAATTGCACAATATTATTAAAGCTGTTTTAGAGTGTAATAGATATGCTTTTCTTTTGTTTATAGACTACTACAATGAATGTTTTGAATGCTGTGGGTCAAGCATGTGGCTTAGAGACAAAGAAGCTCAGCGAATTGCCAACGCATATTCCATTCCGCATTATCAAGATTCGGAAATTGAAAACAGCATATGGTGATCGTGTACTTTGTGTATGTGAAAACTTTGAGACATTTCTACCTATACGGTTTAATGATATGTCGGAGAGTGTTTTTGATTAAGTAAATAATGCTGTGCAACCTGTACATTTAATTTTTGAATGTTTTAAAAACAATAGGTGCATGGTTAGCTTTAATTAAATAAAAAAACAAATGTCAAATAATAATAATAATGGAAGATATAAGTGATGACAATGGACTGAAAGAAAAATATGTGTATAGAATAATAATGTTTTAGTTTTTAGTATTGTCTTAAAACATATTATCTTGTAACCAAAAACATGTATATAAAGTTTGTAATTAAATGCAAAATGATGTTACAATGCTGTTTTATTTTATACAAAGTTAGTATATTTAACATTGCAGAGTATACATGATTATGAAAATAGATGCACACCGAATACAAGCCTTTCTCTCTTTACAATAGTCTGTTATAGTTTTAAACACAAGGCTTTTTGTAGATCATTTTATAGCAATGTCCATTCACTGTTTTCGAAAACTGGGGAAGCCGCCATGGTTTTATAGGCATAAAAACCTTATTGGTATTACTATTTAGTCATTTTTATCCTCTTGCATATCAAGAGCAGATAACCTAGTTGTTCCACTCTTTAAAACGACAACAACACTACCTCATGCACAGCTTGTGATGTTGATGGCTCTGGCGACGTGGTAGATGGATTAAAAATAACTTTTAGAACAGGGGTTAAACGTTGCTCATTAAACAATGCACTATTTTGAATAGCAATATGGTTTTCTTGATTTTTTGTCGACGGCAACTGTGTTTCATGCAGTACACTACATTGATGATCACTGACACTTAAAACCTCACTATTTTTACTTTTTAGGTCACCACGACAATGTTTGGAACGTTGCCTTGAACAACGCCAAATAACAGTCATGAAGATCATGATAATGATAATGATGATGATGATGATGATGGTTAATGCTTTGTGTACACCTAAAAATCCATTTGTTAAATTTGTATACTGGAACAAACCCAGTAAGCTAATTCAACGGCTTCGACAATTGCATGCTTTACAACAAGCTGGGCATATCGGTCACGATTGGGAAATCAAAGAATTGAACAAGAGCTTCGTCGTGCTGAAATTATTGTGTAATGGGTCTACCACTTTGCAACCACTTTTAACCCCACTCTTGGTTCTTATATTTGCTTATTTGCTTCCACTTTTACCTGAACTCTTTGGATCCATATTTGCTCTCACATTAAACTATTATTCTTATTACCAAGTTGACTTTACTAGAGCTTAGTCTATGCTTAACAGTTGACATGGAAGTTTCAGTGACTAGGTATGGTAAGCCTTACGCATACTATAAAGGATATTCATATATCGTGAAACGAACCAATAAAAATGGAACTGTTATTTGGCGTTGTTCAAAGCAACGTTCCAAACATTGTCGTGGTGACCTAAAAAGTAAAAATAGTGAGGTTTTAAGTGTCAGTGATCATCAATGTAGTGTACTGCATGAAACACAGTTGCCGTCAGCATAAAAATCAAGAAAACCATATTGCTATTCAAAATAGTGCATTGTTTAATGAGCAACGTTTAACCCCTGTTCTAAAAGTTATTTTTAATCCATCTACCACGTCGCCAGAGCCATCAACATCACAAGCTGTGCAAGAGGTAGTGTTGTTGTCGTTTTAATGAGTGGAACAACTAGGTCATCTGCTCTTGATAAGCAAGAGGATAAAAATGACTAAATAGTAATAACAATAAGGTTTTTTATGCCTATAAAACCATTGCGGCTTCCCCAGTTTTCGAAAACAACAGTGAATGGACATTGCTGTAAAATGATCTACAAAAAGCCTTGTGTTTAAAACTATAACAGACTATTGTAAAGAGAGAAAGGCTTGTATTCGGTGTGCATCTATTGTCATAATCATGTACACTCTGCAATGTTAAATATACTAACTTTGTATAAAATAAAACAGCATTGTAACATCATTTTGCATTTATTTACAAACTTTATATACATGTTTTTGGTTTCATGATAATATGTTTTAAGACAATACTAAAAACTAAAACATTATTATTCTATACACATATTTTTCTTTCAGTCCATTGTCATCACTTATATCTTCCAATATTATTAATTGACATTTGTTTTTTTTATTTAATTAAAACGAACCATGCACCTATTGTTTTTAAAACATTCATAAATTAAATGTACAGGTTGCACAGCATTATTTACTTAATCAAAAACACTCTCCGACATATCATTAAACCGTATAGGTAGAAATGTCTCAAAGTTTTCACATACACAAAGTACACGATCACCATATGCTGTTTTCAATTTCCGAATCTTGATAATGCGGAATGGAATATGCGTTGGCAATTCGCTGAGCTTCTTTGTCTCTAAGCCACATGCTTGACCCACAGCATTCAAAACATTCATTGTAGTAGTCTATAAACAAAAGAAAAGCATATCTATTACACTCTAAAACAGCTTTAATAATATTGTGCAATTTGGGATTTTGCACTATTCATGGCTGATAAATTTTACTATTTATGCAAGAAATACCTTAACTGTAGCAGATACTGCTTTTCTGCATATAGCACAAGTATTGAGTTCTAATGCACACTTGACACAGGCTATCATGTGTCCACAAGGCAAAAATACAACACCTAGTTCATCTTGATAACAAATTTTACATAATTGTTGGTCACACTTTTGTATCTGTTCGTGAGACAAGTCTTTTCTTTCAGCCTCGTGTATTCGCTCCGCGTGTTCTAACTCTTAAGGCACTTTTAAGTCTTGTGCTGCAATCATGTTTTCTTTACGAATAGTGTTCACAAATTCCTGACCTTTAAGCAACACCATGTATTTGCAGTTAGGTAACCAACGAGCGTGTTGCACAAAAGGGTCATCAGTCATTTGCCAATCCTTTAAAGCAAATCCACAATAAAAACATATTGTTTTATCCCCTTTACCAGTATAAAAATCCAGCTTCACTTAGCTGTTTGGTAAGGGGTTTTAATATTAATGGCCAAACATTTTTATAAGATTCTAAACGTTTTTCAACAGAGCTGTACTCTGGGTGTGCTAGTGCTTTAGTCTTGCAAACTCCCAATTTTTCAAAAGTACTCGCCAATTCAACACTGTCTATGGCATATGGACCACATATATCGACACTACCGTTGTTGACTGGTAATACATCATTAATATTATTTATTTGTGATTCAGCAACGTAAGTAGTGGCCAATGGTCTTTTGGTTCGGTAAAATGAATACACAGGTAGGTTACCCACTTGTTTTCCAAGCATGTAAGGACAACAAGGAGACCATCGCAAATGGTCTCTAAAGGGATCATCCCCTTCTTCCCAGTGTGAAAGTTCAATACGACAAAACACACAGCGCACCACATCTTCTCGGTTCAAGTAAAAAAAACGGCTTTTGCAAGTTCATGTAACGACAAAAAGCCTACAGGCCAGGATTCAAATTTTAACCAACGGTCATGTTCTGATTTTAAATTTAATCCACGTGGTAAACCAACTTGCTCACTTGATGTATTTGGTACGAACGCCATGTGTTATAATAAAACTTTTCTTATTGTAAGTTATTAACGTTGCACAGAGTACTTTAAAGCACAATGTATGCTTGTTCACGGTCTGTTCATTACGTTAATGGCGCATGACGACACCTAAAAGCAAACAAAATAACCAATCACTCAATCAATCAATCAATCAATACTTGTAAATAAAACTTTAACGTTATTTGGCATTAATATATCAAAACACCATTAAAATAAACTGTATGTTGGCACTAACAGTAACCCATGCACTTATTTTCTTTTTATAAAGCTTTAGTCACTTACACCCCCCTTAACCAATATATAAACAAAAATGAATGGCATGTCAGTTTGTTCACATTATCATGTTCAAACCCGTGGATATTCGTTGAGTTCATAGGGTACAAAGTTCCTCATTTTTCTACGAGAAAGCACTATAGAGTTTAAAGAGATTAGATATCTAACATCTAACCTCCTTGACTTTCATAGTCAAGGAACAACTAAATTCGACATGCAAGCTACCCTCTGTGTGTCAAATAACAAAGCTTGCACCCAGCACCCGAGGCCATACGATATTAATATAATTATTATTAATATATTATTATATTATTATTATTATTATTATTATTATTATTATTATTATTATTATAGGGGACGACATGTCAGTTAAATTTAAACTTTTGTTTTTAGAAAATCTAACATGGCCTTGTACTTTTCCCAGTCAACAACAACATAGCCATTAATCAAGAAAGCAATCATCGTCCTAGGTCATGTACAGGTAATGAATTTTTTTGTCTACCAGTTTTCAGTAGTGGTAAAATGGAATCGCATTTTATGTTAGGCTTACCTGAGTTTTCAATAGTTAACTGCCTGGAAACAATGGTTTCGCTTTAGTGCGTTTCGGTTTTTTTTTCAGCAACTGCTACGGCGGTAAGACTTTTCTTTCCAAGTTTCTAAAAATAAATAAAATAAACCGCTATGAATACCTAAATTCAGGTTAATACATGCATTTCATAAAATAAAATATAAAACAAACAAAAAATGAAACAAGTTAGTTTAAAAAGATAATCCCACCTTCACTTGCAGTGGCTTATTGCTGTTTCCTTCTAGTGGGCTCAAAAGTGCAATGGTTTCTTCTCTCTCAGACATGTAAGGTATACCAGTTATCTGCAAACAAATAAATTAAAAAATCAATAATTACCTAATCAATAAATAATTGCTTGTAAATATATATAAATCAATAAATGTATAAATGAATAAATATATACCTACCTCACAACAAGGATAAGTATTTTCCACCAATACCAAAACTGTTAAACAAGACCAAGTGTTTCACGCAACGCAGTGTGTTCAAAGGTAGTCACGTAAGTGAGAGAGGAAATGATAACGACATGTCTTTATATATGTTACGTTGCATGTATAATCATTTTCCCACGCTTTGAACATCCTGTTATCAAACATGTGGACAGCCAAAGCCCAAGGTGAACACCTGTGGCAGATCAAATTTCACATGAACTTGCATTTTGTCACGTACGAAACAAAAACAGGATGTAACTTGTTTAGCGTACATGTGGTTTCACATGTGTATGCATGCATTTCGCACTTCCCTGCCACCACGATGGTCAGATTATTTCACCTTAAAGCGTCTTTGTCATTTTCCATTGCACTTGTTGTCAAGTCAGATCAGCACCTTCCAATAAGCTCAAATGACATTCGCCTCCTGCTCGTCTGCAAGTTTGTTTTCTGTACTCGCTTCGACCAACATAGAACCAAGTTCTCATCACCGTTTACACGTTAAGGGTAAAATATCAGAAAAACGAACCCTCGCTCTGTCATACACCGACCCGCCGAAATAGCGATTGTTCTATTAAGCATGGTCCTTGTGGTTAGCGACAGGTTCGTTGAAACACACACACACACACACACACACACACACACACACACACACACACACACACACCCCCAGCCGTATCGTCTCTCTCAACCACCACGCTTCATGAACATTATAAACAAGTAACGGTAAATAATTTTTTTCAACATGTATGGCGTTAGGCCCTTTGTGAATTATTTTTTGGAAAACATATCTACCACATTTGAAAGGGGGCGTTAGCTCGAGTCCTAGGACACCTCGTACACGTCTCTAGCGTTATTGGTTCGTGAGATATCGGCAAAAATCACAAAAACACGTGTTTACCCCAAAATAGAGTTTCCATTTTTTTTAATTACAACGAGTGGTCCATAGCAAAGAGGACGTCACTCCGAGTCCTTGGACGCGTCGTACACGCCTCTAGCATGATTGGTTCGCGAAATATAGCAAAAAGTTTAAAATCAGGTTTCCCCCCCCCCAAAAAAAAAACCGCTTTTCCAGATTTTCACCTTTTCGACACCTACATTTCCGTAAAGAGCGCAACGAGACGAAAAAAAACGAATCCAAGCACGCCTTCCTAGCATGACTCCTTCCATTCCAAGGTCGCAGGGGCTCACCACTTGCTTTTGGAAGCAGCTTTCCCCTCATCCCACTACTACAGGTTTTCATTCTAGAGACTGGAAATTTATTTTGGGGGTAGAGGGGGTAGGGATCATTGATTTACATCAAACAACCTTTTTTGTATAATTCCTAGTTTTCAAAATATGGGATTTTCAAAATTCGAGTTTAAAAAAAACATAAAAAATAATAAAGTTTTATTACAAAAAATAAAGGTCATAAAGGCCATTCGTTTGGGCCATGGCACAACGTTCTATCATGTTTGGTTCTCAAAATATCGCCTAATTTCGAAAACGAAAAATTTCAAACATTTTTTGAAAAATATAATACATGGTCCATAGAAAAGAGGACGTCAACCCGAGTCCAACGATATGTCGCAGGCCAAAATCGGACCATGCGTTCAAGAGATATTTAACATGGCTGAGGCTTAGTAGTGGGTCGAGGAGGGTTCTGGAGCGAGTTGGAAGCGCCACTACTCCACTACTATTATAGTATTACACTAGTAGAAGTTAATAATATTTAAGTGTATGGAAATTATGTTTGAATTACCATGGAATTAACTGAATGTGAGAAATCAAAATGGATAGGATTTGAGACTTGAGAAAATTAGAAATTTCAATTTATGGAACTGCATTTGAGGTGAAAGAGAGCGTACAAAATTTATATAAATGAATTGAATAAGGGCGAGCATTTATAATTTAAAATGTGAATTTCTTTAGAAGGAGATCGAGTGGTATATTGATTTTTTATTATTTTTATGTTTACCATAATAAGAGAGGAGATTGGTGAATGTAATTTTAAGTTAAAAAGGAAATATTAGCAAGGATCTCCGTAAGTTTAAATATATCAACGATAGGACACGAGAGATGTTGTCCCTATTCAACAATATAATCGTTTGATTTTTATTTAGTTTTGCATTTCAAGTATTAACTTAGCAACCTCCGAGTTCAGGGACAGGCTTATTTTCTTTTGTGTGTATCAGTGTGACCGCGATAAACTGGTGGATATTTTACTTTACTTGTGCTGTTCTCTATATTGTTTTGCAGTTTTTTTGTTTGTAACTTGAACGATTATCGAAATAACGTGGCTTCGGTGTCGTAGTTGGTAGCATGCTGAACTGCTGTGCCCAAGATAGCGGGTTCAAACCCGGCCGAAGTTGTCCGATTTTTTAAAAGCGTTAAAATCCTTCAGTATGCCTTCCTTCGGAGGGGAAGTAAAGCCGGCGGTCCCATGTCATAGATTTATGGCATGTAAAAGACCCTTCCACAGACTAAACTTTTTTGAAGCTAAATTTGTGGGTCAGATTTCGTTGAAACGCCCTGTCAACGTTCACCACTAGGTATCATTAACATCTCGTAGCGAAAGTTGAAACTACTTGAAATTGAACGTAACTTGTAGTTCACCCTTGGGTGTTCGCTTGAAACAGCTACAGCTTCTGGCGAGCCGTACGATTAATAAATGAATAAATCGATATAACTTTCGAGGTTTTATCATTTCAAATGATCTTGTCGACTTCGTCGTTATGGTTGGGGTCCATCGTTATGCGTTACGGACACGGAGACGGACGTGACGTCATGCAGCCGCGCGGGAAGTGACGTCATGCAGCTGCGCGGGAACGTGACGTCATGCAGCTGCGCGGGAACGTGACGTCATGCTCACGCGGGGAGCGAGAAGCAGACGCTAATGAGTATTTGAGTCTGTTGAAAGAGGCCTGGCGTCGAGCGACCTGGGGCTTTGAGCGAAGCGAACACAAGAATACAGGGTGACTTCTGAAGAGATATACAAGATGGCATATAAGAATAAGAATACAGGGTGCCTCACCAAGAGGTGTGCAGGATGTCAGAGCAAAGCATCGAACCAGTCCCAATATTCCATCCCTACTCTCGCTCAAAATAGCCCCCCCCCCCTAATGTTCAGCCCGCCACTGCTCGCTCCCAGGTTCTACAACTCATCTCCCAACTCTCTACCGTTACACTAGTCTAGCCAGATCGAACACATGCCTGCCTGGGGCAAAAACACTCCTTTTCAGAGAAATAACAACTCCGCAACAAGCTTCACGAAAACCCAAATTAAAATCGAAAAATACATTCTACAAACACCAAATTCAGTAAACTTCCCTCATTTCAGTTACTCTATACTTTGAACAGACACAGAAGGCATAGTACTGACTCCTTCATGGAGTAGGCCATTGTCTAATCATGTTCACCTCTCCTTCACCTTTACCATAAATTTCATAAACTCGATTTAAAAATCTGAAACTCACTCCACAAATCTGTAAATCAGTATTCTTCCCTTATTTCAGATACACTATTCATTAAACATATAAGGCATAGTCATGACCCCTTCATGGAGTAGGCTATTGTCTAAATCTGGACACTCATACTACATCCTTACACTAATTCCAATTTACGGCCAAATGATCCTTCTGACAGGGAGGCAAAGGTTTCCGCCGGCTTGCCTGGGATGATGGGCCACAAAACCGCTATCAAAAAGTACACAATTTACGCTTTATTCAACCAAACACATCTCTAATACAAGTACAAGAAACACATTTCTTCCCGTGACCCTTAAAGACGTGCTCGCGCGGGAAGCCTAAGTTAATGGGTAATGCAGTCTGTTGAAAGAGTCCTGGGGCTTCGAACAAAGCGAGAAGCCGTCCTGAGCCTTTCTAACATGTGTAGCATTAGTAGCATGAGTCATTTGAAATGATACAACGTCTAGTCTTTCTGACTGACTGATTTTTTTAACCATTGAACCCAGTTCCCATTCACGGCCTGGGATTACGCCCTGGGATTATTAGGATCTCGTCCTCCCGGATTACTTTTCTTCGATACCGAACTTATTTCGACCGTTCAAGGATTTTATTTCCTGTTGTTCCGACTTCTCGCTGCGGATTGCGATGATGAGCCGGGCCATTCAATCCATGGTCGAGTTATCGGACACAGTGCACATTGCAACAGGTAGTTTTCTCAGGAAATCTACCTAATAACCGAATAGACAAAAATCTCATAATATACCTCGACGATAATGTGACATGAAAATGAACATGCTAGCCCTGTTCCTTATTAATGAGGTATAATAAGTCCTGAAGATTTAAAACCTTAGTCATTATTAATTTGTACTTTTTATTGTACGCTTTCGGACACATTATGACCTTCCTCAGCGCAAATAATGTGAATAGAATAGCAAGAAAAATGTTACCATAAAAGAAGGTACCTTAGTTCTCAAAAATATTTATAATAATTTAATCGTCTAAAAGCTAAAAAACTAAAAAACACTCTACACTAAAATTTAAAATAACAGATCTGTTACCAAAATAGGTTATTTTGAAAGAAATAAATCTTGATATTGTTACGTGCCACCCCCCTAGTGGCACTTTTGTTAACTGGATTACGGTGGGTAGGAAGCACAACACCAATTACTGCTTAAAGAAATAATTAACTTTATTGTAGCCAGAAAGATACACTACTCATCACTACTCATCAGCAAATGCAAACAATTAGAACCTTACTCCAGTTTCCTCAAGTCTCTTCCTTGAGCGCTCTTGGCCCTTTCACATGTCAACAAACCACAGAAGTTAAACCGTCTTAATGAGTATGGTGGCCTTGACAGAAACTACCTGCTCTTCTTCCTCATGTACACCTCCCACAGTTACTTACGATAATCCGCTACCCGCTGTTTCGCTGTCCACAAGCTGGGGAAACAATGTCACTGGATTTCGTAACTCGCACGGCACTTCGTCACCACACTTCTGTCGCACTCGCTCACAAACACACACCCACAGAAAACTCGGTCCCCTCACTGTTGAAGCCGCTTATATAGCAGGCTGGTGACAATGAATTCTAGAATCGTCCAGGGCACACGGCTTCTCGACATTTCCTTCACTGGTTCAGTCACGAATATTCTGGATCATCCCTTTGTCCTAGTAGTCCTGTTGCATAAGGCGCACGCAATACATGAGGCAGGGCACAGCCCAGCCCTGGGGCAGTTGTGACTCATGCGGCGAGCGATGACACAAACTCACAGCCGTAACACCATGAAACCAGCTTTAAGAAGGAAACCGTGATGTGGTTGCTTTGTAGACAATTTTGAGGTTAAGATGGAATATTTCAGAATGGTTATAATCAAGTACAAATGTGAAGACGCTGTGGAACGATACGCTATATAGGCTAACATCCACATCACTGTTTACTTCTTCAAGCGGGTTTCAGATCAAGATTTATTTCTTTCGAATTAACATATTTTTGTAACAGATCTGCTTTTTACTTTAATGTATGTGTTTTATAGTTTTTTAAGCTTTTAGACGATTAATTTAGAAACTAGCAACTCGACCCGGCTTCGCCCGGGAGAATGCATTACGTGATAAGCGCTTGTTTTTCCTCCGTGTCAATGAACAACGACCAATATCCGTTTTACGTCTCGGCATGATGGGTTAAAATCACTGACTGGAATATTGTTATATTACCATGGAGTTGGATGTGCAACAAATTCTTGTCAGACGTAATTTAAGAATGGGGACGTGCATGAAACAAATCCCCTTTCCGTACAATCATAACTTGACTGTGAATTTTGCGGAACGGAAAGTTCACAGGTGAAATGAAGAAAACCCGAGTTGCACTTCCAGGGAAACTCCAAATACAACCACCCTTCTCAGAAGTCTTAACTCAACATGAATCAACGGTTTGCTGCTGGCTTATCTGGGGCAATAGGTTCGCCCGGTAGCTAGGCTGTAACAGGGATGATAGATTCGCCCTTAGGTAGCTCGTAAACTGTCGCCTCATTATTTGAATGGACATGGTTGGAAGAAATTAAAACCTAAAAACACTCATAGTGGGCGATGTATTGAAGATAAGACATATGCTCTCCCGCACTTTTTTGTAGAACTTTTCATGCTGAACAATTCTTACACTCATAGTATTTAGATATGTTTAAAAGTTTGCCCAGCGTAAGCTTACAAAGGGCTCAGACGCCAGTTTTTTTTTTTTACTTTTGCACCGAAATCGTTACTGCTCGGCTTTCTTTGATCATAAATAAATTATTTTCTACAGAAATAATCCTAGAGATATCCTTTACAGAATGGTGGAAGGTGCATCAAAATCCATCCAGTGGTTCTCGAGTTTACTCGTAACAAACACAAATCGGGGACTTTCTTTTATACTAAGTAGAGATACTTTTGAGAAAAACCTTCTTTTATGATAAAAATGTTCATGTACTGTCAGTCTTGCTTTTCTATCCTCCCTAATATTATTCTGCTAAGGTCCCATTCCGGTTTTGTACCAAAAATAAGGTCCTGTTAATACCAACCTACACATATGGGGTACATACGGATTCCGCATAACCCCATGTGTGCCCGAAACGTACTCACTTCCTCTTTAAATGCCTCACAATTAAATAAATACCTTACAAAATGTACATTTACAATGGGAGCACCGTAACCTGGCGAGCCTGCCGCTAGAGCGCAGGACAGCGCGGCGGCGGCAGCCATCTGGCGGCAGCCATCTGGCGGGAGGGCGACTACTGCTAGCTGAAGAGTCTCTGAGCAGATGGCTCTGGTGTGGTCTCTCCAAGACTTTCTCTAGGGTTCAATCCTTTGCAAATGTAAAACTTGCTGTAGAAGTAACTCCCGAGCAAACAATAACCGAGGAATTCGTTGTGACATCGAATATTGTCTACAAAGAGGTGCTGGGACAAGATTAATCTTCAATATTTAAAACTTCGTTCTCCTATATTCTTCCCTACTACCCCATAAACATACAATCACGTTGCGAAAGCTCGCACGGGCCCACTAGTTCACATAATTTGCACTGAGAAAGTCCACAATGTGACCGAAACCAGTACAACAAAAAGTACAAATTAATATTGACTTAAGGTTTTTAATCTTAAAGGACTTATCATAAGCGGCTTCGGTGGCGTAGTTGGTAACATGCTGAGCTTCTATGCCCAAGATGGCGGGTTTAAACCCGGCCGAAGCCGTCGGATTTTTAAGAGCGTTAAAAATCCCTCAGTATGCCTTCCTTCGGAGGGGAAGTAAAGCTGGCGGTCCCATGTCATAGATGTATGGCATGTTAAAGAACCTTCCACTAATTACACCTGTGTGAAGCTAAATTGGATAGGTTAAGAATGTAAACAACGCTCTTAGATTTCTACGTTCGTTGCCAAGAGCCGACTGCGGTGGCCTCTAGTAGCTAAGTACTGAACTTGGCCTAGTAGTCGTTGACGGTGGCGCTTGGCGGCAAAAGTAGGAACTATTAGAAAAATTCTAAGTTGCAGTCTGTACTTAAATTAAGAAACAGATACACACACTAATACAGCCATCACAATTAACACCGGTTATCAGACAGATTCTACACACACCAAAGTACACGGGGCTACATGACCGCGTTGTCGCAGCCCCTAAAACTGAGGAACGAACCAACCAGGACATATCATACCTCGACGAGCTAAATATGGAGTGTTAGTCAAGAGCTTACCTTGTGCTATACGAGTTACATCTCTCCTATCGAGTCTTGGATAAAAGCTGAAGCGTAAATATTAATGACAAATAATGCCAAAGCTGTTGGGAGCGTTAAGTACTGTTTTAACGAGATACGTACTGGCATTTAACCTTGAAAATAAAGTGTCACCCGGCTAATGACAGGCGTATATGAACTATTGTAGTGAAAACATTATCATTTTTATAGACACAGCAATGCAGCGAGGTCCATCGAGTTGGTTAGAATTTGGGTCACGGTGTTGCCTCATTTGAGGGTTTAGGTTATTTTTGTCATCAGTGCCAACGATTTGTGTGTATATGAAGTCAGTCTAATAACCAGCGTTTTAGGTAGATTTCATTAGAAAGCTAACTATTGCAATGGGTCCCATGTTTCGACTTCCGGAAAATTTCGACATATCTTCGCGTTTCACATCCCCCAGACCCCAAAACCACCGTCAGTTCAAAAGTTTATATATAATTTATGTATATATATATATGTATATCAGTTTCTTGTGGACACGATAACTGCCGTAATTTTGCACCAATTACTTCGAATTTTTTACCGAAGATGTATACCTATAAAATCTCGGTCGAGTTCGTTACTGGGCTAAATCGGTCGAAGGGGGTGAAAATGGGGGGCTTTTTTCGAAAAAGTGAAATTTCGCTATAACTCTCTTAATACGTGCAATATCGAATCCATTCAAAGTTCATAATATGTGTCGGATAAGTGCCAAAAATTTATGTCAAATAAGATTTTGATAGCACCAACCATTGACCAAAGGGGTGGAAAAAAGTGGGTTTTTCGGGAAACATTAATCATATCTCTCTTAATAGGCACAATATCAAAACCGTACAAAATGGACAATATTCCCCTAATAATTACCTAAAACTTTTGTCTGAAAGAATTTTTGATATGACCCACCATTACGCCAAGGGACGAGAAAAATGATTTCGGAATTATAAGAAAATGCCAAGAGCTATCAGTGGTTGCCATGGCAACACTACTAAATTGATGAGGCATGGACCATCAGACGTTGCCATGACAACGCACTTGCACGAGATCAGATTCAGTATTTCCATCTGATTAAGTGGTTGGTTGGTTGGTTCTTAAGTTTAGGGGCTGCAACAACGCGGTCATGTAGCCCCGTGTACTTTGGGTGTGTGTAGAATCTGTCTGATAACCGGTGTTAATTGTGATGACTGTATTAGTGTGTGTTATCTGTTTGTTAATTTAAGTACTGCAACTAACAATTTTTCAGATAGTTCCTACTTTTGCCGCCAAGCGCCACTGTCAACGACTACGAGGCCAAGTTCAGAACTGAGCTACTAGACGCCGCCGCAGTCGGCTCTTGGCAACGAACATAGAAACCTAAGAGCGTTGTATACATTCTTAACCTATCCAATTTAGCTTCACACAGGTGCAATTAGTGGAAGGATCTTTAACATGCCATAAATCTATGACATGGGACCGCCGGCTTTACTTCCCCTCCGAAGGAAGGCATACTGAGGGATATTTAACGCTCTTAAAAAATCCGACGGCTTCGGCCGGGTTTGAACCCGGTATCTTGGGCATAGAAGCTCAGCATGTTACCGACTACGCCACCAAAGCCGCCTGATAAAGTGGGAAGCGGCTTCGGTGACGTAACTGGTAGCATGCTGAATGTCTATGCCCAATGTCGCGGTTTCAAAGCCGGCCGAAGTCGTCGGATTTTCTAAGAGCACTAGAATCCCTCAGTATGCTTTCCTTTGGAGGGGAAGTTCCAACGTTCGTTGCGAGTTGATGGTTGGGGTGGCATCTAGTAGCCAAGTTCACAGCTAGGTGTCGTTGACGGTTGTACCTGGTAGCAACATTAGGAACTACTGCTTGAAATTGACCGTCTGCAGTACTTACATGAATTAAGACTAATACAGCCATTACAATTCACACCGTGTATCAGACAGATTCTACACTCACCCAAAGTACACGGGGTTAGATGACCGCGTTGTCGCAGCCCCTAAACTGAGGAACCAACCAGAGGTAGATTTCATTAGAAAGCTAACTATTGCAATGGGTACCATGTTTCGACTTCCGCAAAATTTCGACATATCTTCGCGTTTCACATCCCCAGGCCCCAAAACCACCGTCAGTTCAAAAGTTATATATAATTTATGTATGTATATGTATATCAGTTTATTGTGGACACGATAACTGCCGTAATTTTGTACCAATCACTTTGAATTTTTTACCGAATACGTATACCTATAAAATCTCGGTCGAGTTCGTTACTGGGCCAAATCGGTCGTTGGGGGGTGAAAATGGGGGGCTTTTTTTTCGAAAAAGTGAAATATTGCTATAACTCTCTTAATATGTGAAATATCGAATCCGTTCAACATTCATACTATGTGTCGGATAAAGCCCAAAAATGTATGTTTGAAGAGTTTTTTTTATAGCACCAACCATTGACCAAAGGGGTGGGAAAAAGTGGGTTTTTCGGGAAACATTAATCATATCTCTCTTAATAGGCACAATATCAAAACCGTACAAAATGGACAATATTCCCATAATAATTACCTAAAACTTTTGTCTGAAAGAATTTTTGATATAACCCACCATTATGCCAAGGGATGAGAAAAATAATTTCGGAATTATAAGAAAATGCCAAGACCTATCAGTGGTTGCCATGGCAACACTACTAAATTGATGAGGGATGAGCCATCAGACGTTGCCAAGATAACGCACTTGCACGAGATCAGATTCAGATTTCCATCTAAGTGTGAAGCGGCTTCGGTGACGTAACTGGTAGCATGCTGAATGTTTATGCCCAAGGTCGCGAGTTCAAAGCCGGCCGAAGTCGTCGGATTTTCTAAGAGCGCCAAAAATCCCTCAGTATGCTTTCCTTTGGAGGGGAAGTTCCAACGTTCGTTGCGAGTTGCTGGTTGCGGTGGCATCTAGTAGCCAAGTTCACAGCTAGGTGTCGTTGACGGTAGTACCTGGTAGCAACATTAGTACCTACTGCTTGAAATTGACCGTCTGCAGTCCTTACCTGAATTACAGACTAATACAGCCATCCCAAAGTACACGGGGTTACATGACCGCGTTGTCGCAGCCCCTAAACTGAGGAACCAACCAAAATCTCTGCGGTAGATATGATTTTGCGTGAAGAAGTAACAGACCGTTACATAGTTGCACATCAGTGTCGAAACCTAGCATAAGGACAGTGTGACCACAAGTATAAAAATGGACCCCAAATGACAAGAAGGTTACCGTTCCCATAAGACAATAAAATGTTTAAAATAAGCATAAAATGACGAAAAACAAAGTTAATTAAGCTCCAATTATAAAATACCTTCTCGCATTAAATGAGGTCTGATCCTTCTACGAAAATCTGCATATTCTGCCTATTTTCGCCTATCCCCAAGTTTGTCCGGTGAAATCTACCTCCGCCTTCCGGCGTGCCGAGAGGATTTTTTGTTATGACTAAGTGTGACTCATTAGGGTCTAGGATTGGGAAAGGGCCTCGGGACGTAATAAAAATCGCCATCCCAGCATTCGCATGAATTTATTTCTCTGAAAGAAATGATTATGCAATGAATGAAACATAAATGTGGTTTCATATTACTAAACTGCTGTAATATATTCACTCGAGATCAGTTTGACAAAATAACTTCAAGTCAATTCATATAAGAGTATTTTATTCTTAAATTTCAGGACATGTTAATGAAAATTTTACGTGATTTGAATTCCTCAGCATCCACCCCCAAGCATAGGCTATGAGTATCTTTTGATAACAAATAACCCCTGGCACTACAGCCCATGAAGGGCCTAGTCCTACCAAGAGACCTCTGCCCATTCATTTGGCCTGCAGATATTGGGGTGACGCGTGATCAGCGCATGATCTGCCTCACTGTCAGATACTCATTGTCCTCACGAGACTGAGTGCACCCCGTTCCAGCCCTCACGTCAGTTTCTAAAATACCTGGAGCCGGAAATCGAACCCGGGGCCTCCGGGTGAGAAGCAGGCGCGCTACCCCAACACCATGGGGCCGGCGAGTATCTCTTGAGTAAGACTTAAAATTGAGATTGTAACCGGATTTAAATCCGGGAAAGGAGCGTTTAACTGAATACATCGCCGTGGCAGTGGCGATTCATGACCTCAGAATCGGATTATGCTGTAAAGATTTACATCTCGATTTCTTGAGGGTACAAAAGCTGTATAGACTACTAACACTGTTCGTTGGTTCCTTAGTTTAGGGGCTGCGACAACGCGATCATGTAACCCTGTGTACTTTTGGGTGTGGGTAGAATTTGTCTGATATCCGGTGTTAATTGTGATGGCTGTATTAGTGTGTGTTATCTGTGATTCAGGTAGGGACTGCAGACGTTCAGTTTCAAGTATTTCCTACTTTTGCTACCAAATGCTACCATCCACGACACCTAGCTGCGAACTTGGCTACTAGATGCCATCACAACCAGCACCTGGCGTCGAACGTTGGAACTAAAAAAGAGTTATCAAATCTAGCGTAATTTTTTTTTTAGCTTCACACATGTGTAGTTAGTGGAAGGCACTTTTACATGTCATAAATCTCTGACATGGGCCCGCGCCGGCTTCACTTTCCCTCCGAAGGAAGGCATATTGAGGGATTGTTAACGCTCTTAAAAATCCGTCGACTTCGGCCGGGTTTGACCCCAAAAACTTGGGCATAGAAGTTCAGCATGCTACGACTAATACTACCACTACTACTGTTAGCTCCTCTTCTAAATACTACTACGAGTAGGCCTATTACTATTGCTCAACAACTGGGGGCTAGGTGGCGCAGTGGTCAAACTTTTTTCCTCTCACCAAGATAGACCGGGTTCGATTCCTTGTCAATACATATGAGACTTATCGAAGTAAAATGCCATGTCATGTGGTTCGGATTCCGTGCAAAAAAGAGATCCCATACCTAATAATAGCGAGATTAACGATCACCTTAAACTACAAGCTTCCTTCCTTGATTCATTTGTTCAACAATTACAACTACTAATATTCCCAATACCGCTATGCTGCTGCGAGTTATGTAAGGTACTGCAATGTTCAAAACTTCCGAATTCCATGTACCAGATTCGCCACAGATGTAACCTATAGGTTTACAATTGAAAACCGTAACAAGCAATAAGCAAGCAGAAGAAAAATACAGAGGTCCCTCCACATCCCACGCTCTAACAATAACAGCTTTTTGCCAAGTTCAGAGTGGAGAATATCTCCTTACTTGCAGTTCGAAATCACGGGAGAACGTGCGTGCGCCACAATAGATGGCGCATGAGCAGACACTTGATTTGGTACTCCAGTGTGGCGAGCCTCTTCCAGCATTACTGGTACATGAAAATATGAAAATGAAAATCCACAGCCTGTTTCCAGTCGATCGACCGGGTTAGGGAATGGAATGAATGAACACCCCCTCCCCCCATCTAGCGGCGAGGGTATGAACTGTGCTGGCTGCCGAAGCCTGTCGCACTCCCCTGAGGCAATGATTAAATGAATGACAGATGAAATGAAATTATAGTGGAGAGTGTTGCTGGAATGAAATGTGTGACACGGAAAACCAGAGTACCCGGAGAAAAACCTGTCTGCCTCCGCTTTGCCCAGCACAAATCTCACATGGAGTGACCGGGATTTGAACCACGGACCCAGGGGTGAGAGGCCGGCGTGCTGCCGCCTAAGCCACGGAGGCTCTTATTACTGGTACATACAATGCAATAATGTTATTGGTTTTACGTCCCTTTTAACTACTCTGGCTTTTAGAGACGCCAGGGTGCCGAAATTTTACCCCAAAGGGGATCTTTAACGTGCCAGTGTATCTACTGACACGGCTCCCTCGCATTTGCGCACCCTCAAATGCCAGCTGAGTGCGCCAGGATACGAACCTACTGTACAACCTTGGGCCCAGCAAGCGTAACTGGTACATTAGGGTGCAGTGAAAGCAAAGATCGACATTTGTAGGTGCAGAACCGATGTCCCAAATTGCAAAGCTTTAAACCGGAGAAATGTTATTCACACAAATATGTAGAACTAAACATGCACATTATAGCTGCCACTTTCGCATGTAGTCAAGGAAATCTTATCTCGTGGAAGGTAAGAATAAAACTGAATGATGTAATTCGCCAATCTATTCTCCTTAATAAAGCGGTCACAGTTTTGACGTCAACCGAACATGGTGACATGAAGATATCAAAATCCGGCTCAAGTGCCCTCAAATCTGAGAATCTTTTCGTGAATTCTACATTTAGAGACAGAACGAATGACTGAAGTTTAGCTGCGAATTGCGTCACATTCGGAAAATGCGTGAATTTACGGTCCGGGAATTGATTTCGCCATATCTCCAATTTCATTCGCATTGCGCGAAATTTCGAAAGCAGAGAAACTAGTAATTGACCATTTCCCTGCAAAGAAGCATTGAGAGCATTCAAACTACTCGTTATGTCTGTGACAAATGCTAGGTTCACAATCCATTGAGGGTCAGAAAGCTCCGGAACAGACCTTCCTTTTCAAAATGATTTGCCTGGTCAAGCCAAAAGAAAACGTTCAAGGGTTTTACCCCTACTAGTGAGGCAATCGGTGGGTTTACGCTGCCAAGACTCAACGCAGCCCACTTAGCGAAATGCCCGGTTTGAGCAAGTCTAGCCTACTGTCGACCAAAGTATTATTATGTGTACTCGAGTTTGAAGGAGTGACGTCACCAATAGACATACATAAAATCCAATAACATCATTTTCGCCGTTCTATTTTACGTGAGTTCATGTAGTTTTGGAATTTTTAGTTTATATTTTAATATTTTTTATCGCAGTTGGAACCCAAAAAGTGCCCGTTTTTAAGCGTGTTTCAACCATGTGTCACATTTAAGAATTATTATCTCTCAAACCCGTCATCAGATCGAATCCAAATTTTAACACAATATACATTGAAATGTTGTATAACTGGTTTATTAATTTCAAAATTTTGCGTGTCCAAGAAACAAAGTTGTTATCATTTGTGTAAGGTAACGTTTTCTCGGCTTGGGGTGGTTGGAATATTCATTCATTCATTCATTCATTCATTTATTTGCAATGGGGGGTGTGTCCCCCGGTGGCAAATTGGATATACATAACAAATACATAATTATACATAAAAATACATAATTATACATAACAATTCAATAACAATTATACAACAATTAAACTGGAGTATTTACACAAATAGTCAGTCTTTTCTTAAACACACCTATATGTTTGGGAAAAGGCTCTAAGACTGCGGCAGGTAGAGAGTTCCAGTTATCAATGGCCCGGTTTACAAAAGAATATTTACCATAATTTGTTCGCTGTGGTCGGCCCTTAACTTTGAAAGGATGATCGCTCCTACCCATGTAAGTGGGCTTTCCCAATCGTTTGCTAAGCTCACCCCATGCTGGTTGATTTGTATACGTGTTGTACATAGCGCAGAGTCTAGATTTCATCCTCCTAGCCTCCAGTGATTCCCACCCAAGTTTCTTTAACATACGGCTCACACTGCTCCTGGGATTAAAGTCACTGAGCACAAATCTAGCGGCCTTTCTTTGTACCATTTCCAACTCATTGATGAGCCCTACTTGATATGGATCCCAAACCGCCGAGGCATATTCCAGAATAGGTCTTACAAGTGACAAATAGCCTAATTCTTTAGCAGAGGTACTACTTCCTTTTAATACCCTCATTACAAAGTGCAGGGATTTGTAAGCTTTTGAAACTACACATCCTACATGACTACTCCATTTCATATCATTCCTTACGTGAACGCCCAAATATTTGCAAGAATCTTCTTCTACAAGTATTTCCGAGCCAATGTTATATTGAAAATCCTGCCTCCGCACTTTCCCTATTTTTAAAAGACTACATTTTCTTGTGTTTATTTTCATTTTATTTACAATCGCCCACTTATAGACCAGGTTCAGGTCCTCTTGCAGCACTGCATTGTCTTGTGAGTCATGTATCTTTCGATATATTACACAATCATCCGCAAACAATCGACAGTCACTGCGAATTCCATTTGGTAAGTCATTTATAAACGCCAAAAACAACAAAGTTCCGATTACGCTGCCCTGAGGGATACCAGACGTTACGGTAATTTCTTCCGAGAATATGCCTTCGACTTTCACTTTCTGGGAACGACCCGTCAAAAATTCTTGGATCCATAAAATTACTCTTCTATCAATCTTCGTCGAAGCTAATTTATGGAGTAGCATGTCATGCGGCACGACATCAAATGCCTTCGCAAAATCTATAACCACGGCGTCGACTGAAACTCCATGGTCTAACGATTCGCTAATGTCTTGAAAAAGTGATAACATCTGACTCTCGCATGAGTAACCTTTCCGAAATCCATGCTGCCTATCATTAAACCATGATAATGTTTCCCACTGTTCCCTCAAGTAGTCGCAAATGAGATGCTCCATCTGCTTACAAACGATGGACGTAAGGCTAACCGGCCTGTAGTTGCCCAATTCAAGTCTGCTCCCTCCCTTAAATATTGGGACTACCGTAGCTCTTTTCCAGTCATCTGGGATTTGCGCATTGTTTATGGACACATTAAATATCACCTCCAAGTATCGTGCCACGGCCCTACCTCCTAATTTAAGTACTTCACTAACAATATTATCAGGACCCTTTGATACATTGAAACGCAGTTTTTGTATTAGCTTTACAATTGCTGACTGGTTTATTTGGAACAGGGGAGCCCCTGATTCGTCGTTAAGGTCCAACACACAGCTATTGGATTTATTGAACACACTACCGTAAAAGACATTTAATTCATTAGCAATGGCCTGTTTCTCAGTAATTAATTTACCGTCACCGGACATTATCATCGACAAATTATTTGAATTTCCCTTTCTTCTCCTAACATAACTGTAAAATTTTTTCCACCCACCCCCTCCCGAACCAAGTAAACCTTGCATATAACTGTCATGAGCAGCCCTCTTTTTTAAGACGAGCTCTCTTGATAAGGACTTAAATTTCAACATATACTTGTCACTATCATGTCTTTTATTGTATAATTTCCTAATTTTCCGTTTTAGTCTCCTAATTTCTCGTGTGTAATACTCAGGGTCTGGGTTTTGTTTCAGCAATTTAAATGGGACAAATTTATCAACAGCGCTATTTAAAATTTTCAAAAAGTTAGTCCACAGGATATTAATGTGATTTCCTTCCGATGCCCATCCTACAAATAGCTCATTCAAATACCCCTGAAACTTGCCCTGATCCGCCCTGCGATACTGGAATATGATCTTTTTTGCTACATCAGAGTCTAATTTTGTAACGTCACCATATCTAATATTTAATTCAACCCCAGAATGGTCACTAATTCCTGGTACTTTCAGACAGTTAATATACAGCTCTACAGGCCTTACGAGATAAACATCTAAGGTATTATTGTCTCTAGTTGGGAAGTCAACTACTTGGGAAAATCCCCCCTCCCTTAAGAATTTATTTGCAGTGCTCTGAGCTTGACCACAGCTAGTTGACTCACCAGACCAGTCTACTTTGGGGAGGTTTAAATCTCCAGCAATTATTATGCTCTTTTTCATAGCATTACCCGTACAAGTTTTATCATACAGTGTTTCGAGGAGAGAAAAGTTATCTTTCGGTGCTCTATACGCCCCTATCACCTGAAGAGGGAATTTATTTCCTTTATCCGAAATTTGTACACATAACATTTCATGATCCATATCAGCCCACTTTAAGAAACTAGCTATATTTTTGCGCACACAAATAAATAGCCCACCACCTCGCTTCCCCCGATCCCTTCTGTACATTTCGTAGGTCCCTTGAATTATTTCGCTACTATTTATGTCCTCATATAACCAAGATTCAGTTGCAATGACAATGTCCGGAGAATACGTCTCTACAAGATTCCAAAATTCAATTAATTTATTTCCTAAACTCTGACAATTAACCTGCAGTAATCTTAGAGTCTTACCTCCGCAGCAAATATCTTGAAGTAGCTCCTTCTGTTCCCATCGGCTGGCAACCTCTGGACCTGCTCCTCCTCACAAAAGCCGGCACGAGCCGATGACCCTGTCATGTAGGCTCCCTAGGTTGTAAGCGCCCCGTCGATTTAGATGCAGCCCGTCTCGGGCGAAGTCACGGCCACCAATCCAGCAGTCAGCTTCTACGTACACTAATCCCAGTTGTGCACATACCCAGTCCATGCGGTCATTTATAGTCTTAACTCGCCTTAACGGAACATCTCCCCGCCGAACAATGCCACTCATTATAATTTTTGCATTTCTAAACTTGCTTTTAGCTTTTCTGCCTAGTTCGTAGAGCTCCCCCATGATGTAATCAGCTGTAGCCCTCTTCTTCAAATCGTTCGTCCCAACATGGAGCAACAACACTTTAACTTTTTCACAGTCCTCTATATTTGCTTCTTCCACTTGTTGGGCAAGCTGGTCAATTTTAATACCCGGATAACACCGCACTTTCGCACCTGATTTCCTCGAGATATTCGCACTCCATCGTATCATAGAATCACCCATTATGATAACGTCATCCTCAGTTTGCTCCTGCACGCCCTCTTCCACACTGATCCCAGTAGAAAGCCGTTTAGACACATCCTTCACCGTTTCTTCTGATTCACGAAGCTTAGCTCTAAGTTCCTGTATTATTTGATCCCTTGCTTTGATTTGCACCCTCAAACAGTCCGGCGTATCACATACTTTACAAAACCAATTTCCGACATCACAATCCTCCTTCTTGACCTTAATACAGCCGAAGTGAAACCATTTCTCACATAGTCCACACTCAACACCATTCCTCAATGTTTTACTGCACGTCGAACACTTTAAAACTGTCACTGGATCATTTGCCTGATTCACATTTGGAGTAACAGGCCCTGGATTCACTTCCACTCCACCAATAACTAGCAATGCAGCTATCACTAGGGCTATGAACCACAAGTTGCTAGGTCCCGTACGCACACACAAACACCGGAAATCCCGACTACCCTTCACATACCACAGTCCGATCCTCGCCCGATAACACTCCAGAGAACAACCCATTCCAGCACACCTCAGAGCTTGGGAAAAACACGACCTTTCACTTTGACTGCCAACTGTATGTAGTTCTTGGTCGCGTTGTAATCCTTATACATCAAAAAGTTATGCTGTATGACTTTAAAATACATAAATTAATTCAATTATTTTATATCGGTTTATATTTGAACGGGGAAATACGACCTCGCCTCGCTCGGCAGTGTTGGGCTCCATCTCAGCAACGCTGTACAGCTTACCCCGGAGCGGCTGGCTGGTGAATCATGCCTTATTTCCACGAACAAATACAAACCGATATAAAATAAGTGAATCAATTTACGTATTTTACAGTCATACAGCATAACTTCTTGATGTATAAGGATTACAACGCGACCAAGAGCTATATTTTCCAACCACCCCGAGCCGAGAAAAAGTTACCTTACTAAAATGATAACTTTGTTTCTTGGACACACAAAATTTTGAAATTAATAAACCAGTTATACAACATTCCAATGTATATTGTGTTAAAATTTTCATTCGATCTGATGACGGAATTTTGAGATAATTCTTAATGTGACGCATGGTTGAAACACGCTTAAAAACGGGCACATTTTGTGTTCCAACTGCGATAAAAATATTAAAATATAAATTAAACATTCCAAAACTACATGAACTAACGTAAAATAGAACGACGAAAATGATGATGTTATTGGATTTTATGTAGGTCTATTGGTTACTTCACAAACAACCTTCAAACTCGAGTGCACATAATACTTTGGTCGACAGTAAGTGAACAGCTGACCGTTTTGCTGAAATGGTAAGAGTGCAGTTAGAATGAAAATCCACTGCCTGCTTTCAGTCGGCCGACTGGGACAGGGAATGGAATGAATGAAGCCCCCATCTAGCGGCGAGGCTATGAACTGTGCTGGCTGCCAAAGCCTGTCGCACTCCCCTGGGGTAATGATTAAATGGATGACAGATTAAATAAAATCATAAGGGAGAGTGTTGCTGGAATGAAAGTTGTGACAAGGAAAACCGGAGTACCCGGAGAAAAACCTGTCTGCCTCCACTTTGTCCAGCACAAATCTCACATGGAGTGACAGGAATTTGAACGACCGACCCAGCGGTGAGAGACCGGCGTACTGCCACCTAAGCCACGGACGCTCTTTCAGTTAGAATAACGCCTAACAATTTTGCACTAGTGAAACGAAACGCTTACATAGACATTTATAAACGTACTGTGCATTATCAAATCATTTGTCATCTATACGAAGATTGGTTTTATTAAAAATAAAACTTCACAGAATTCAAATTTTTAATACCTGGCTCTGGGGAGGATTGATCCCCCTGATCATCCCCCGTAGTTACGCCCCTGCATGGAACACCACACTCATGAAGTTCATTCGTAAATACCACAGTTGGGTCAGACCGACTCGGTCTGACTGCTGTCATTTATATCGTCACCACTTGTTCTTATACGAACTGTCTACTTAATAGTAATGTTACAAGATACTATATTGGCTTCACGGCCAGTGAATTAAACTCAGCAATTTTTCTCGGTCTGTGCCGTGACTTGTGTGGGGGTCCAGGCTGGGACACCAAGAGCCCGCTGATGAGCCAGCTTGGCGGCGTAGGCGAAAATCCACACAAGACACGGCACAAACATAGAAAAATTGCCGAGTTTTAATTCACTGGCCGTGAAAGCCAATATACCATCTTTTAGGAAGCCTTCTTAGGGAGGTTTAGGCTGCTTGAGCTTTTACTTCTCGCAGTAAAGAGTTACGATTGCACTCTATATAAAATGAGATAGCGCGCAGTTCGCTACTGCTGGGGGGTCCGGGCTGAGACAGCAAGTGCCCGCCGATGAGCCAGCTTGGTGACCTAGGCGAAACCCCTCACAAGACACGGCACAAACCTAGAAACATTTCTGAGTTTTACAAGATACTATTTTTTATCCCTGTTTCTTATATACAGTAAAACCTGTCTAAACCAGTCTCTTTATATACCGGAAACCTGGACAAACGGAAAACAAAATTCGGAACAGTTATTTCCTATGTAAAATTACACTGTAATCCGGAAAACTGCCTAACGTAGAAACGGAAAGAAATTTCGGAACTGTAGGCGTAAATGACCTGATGTAAGACGGATTATCTTATCCATAATACAAAGCTATGTAGTACATTTTGAGTGTGACTGTACTTGCACCAAAGCCCTAGGAAAAATTAACTAGTTAGCCTACTTTCGATTTTTGCAAAAAATGAAAGTAGACTTATGAGATCACTACAGGGCGAAAAAAGTGTGTCTGTCTGTGTGTGTGTGAGTCGTGTGTGTGTGTGTGTACTCTGAATGTCTGCCCCCCCCCCTATCAATTCGAACACGGTGAGCGCAAATTGAACGAAATTTGGTACAAAGGTAGCACTAGCAAAGGACACCTCAGTGTCATGTTTTATATCGCCGCCATCTTGACGGAAACGTAATGGCGGCCATACAAATGTTCAAAGCTTAAATCAAATTACGATTAACCTAATCATCCGATCTCTACCAAATTTTGCATCAACATACCATTATGGAGGGAGCATCCTTTGACCAAACTAATAGGTCATTAGCCAATATTTTGCGGATGGTGGCCAAGTATGTGTGCAAATCGATTCCCCCTATCAATTCAAACACGGTAAAACCGAATTGAACGAAATTTGGTACAGAGGTAGCACTAGCAAAAGGCACCTCAGTGTCATGTTTTATATCGCCGCCATCTTGACGGAAACGGAATGACGGCCACCCAAATGTTAAAAGCTTAAATCAAATTTCGACCAACCTAATAATTTGATCTCTACCGGATTTTGCAACAACATGCCTTTTTGTGGAAAGCATCTTATGACTGACTACAAGGTCATCAGCCCAATAGTTTGCAAATAGCGGCCATGTATGTGTGCATATCCATTCCCCAGATCAATTCAAACACGGTGAAACCGAATTGAATGATTTTTTTTTACAGAGGTAGCACTAGCAAAGGGCACCTCATATTCATGTTTAATATCCCTATAGCACGTTGTATTTCAACAAGCTACTACAACCAACATTCAATTATACTCCTTGAAAAGGACAAAGAGTTATAACAATACCCATGCATTTAGGAGAAAGTAGGCTATATGTTCTTTACTGAACATCTTGTTTTTCCTAAAGGATGCAGCAGGTATGCTACATTCACAACATCTGTACCTCCAACCCTCTTGTAATACACACAGTTTCCTTCTGACCAATGAGAGTAAAGTACGGGTGGAAGAAAACAGTGGCCTGGAGTAATCTTTAAAGGTGTTCTTTTTACTGTGCACTGCATTAATGTACGTACTGTAATTCAGTGACAATGACTTATAAACATAAGACACTTACACTGGAGGAGGAAATTAAAGTTATTAAAAAACACGAGAAAAACCAACGACCGGCTAAAAAAGTGTGTTGTTTGAAGTGGGAAAAACTCAAATTATTTCACAGTAATCCTATGCGTTAATACAGTATTTCTTTGCAGTGTATTTTGTCTTATTAAAACTCAACCCTTTGTAAAACGGAAACCAGCGAAAACAGAAAATAAATCCGGATCGATTGCGTTCCGCTTTAGACAGGTTTTCTGTATTTCAATTATTTAAATTTTGAACACAATGCTGTTACAGCCTTAATATTACAGAGGAACATAAATACATATATTTTGCTAGAACATTGGACAACGTTTCTCAAGCTTTGGAGTACATTTACAGTAAAGCAATTAAAAAGTTATATTAACAGTCACTCTGAACGAATAGCACCGATGGGTTATAATATCCTTCACAAGGGACGGTCGGTGACTCGGGCAGAATGGTTTCGCATACTGCGAGCAGACCGTGTTGGTTTTACTGTCGCTCCGACGTGGGCAGATGACGCAGCGAAAGTGTCTTGGAATGGAACACAGTGTTTGATAGGCACCCCAATGTTCAAAATTTGAAGAATTACTTTCTTGATGTAGCGGTGTACGGTAGGTAGGTTGGTTGTTTGTTCCTAAGTTAGGGGTTGTGACAACGCGGTCATGTAGCCCCGTTTACTTGGGTGTGTGTAGAATCTGTCTGATAATCGATGTTAATTGTGATTACTGTATTAGTGTGTGTTATCTGTTTTTTTTAAATTCAAGTAAAGGCTGCAGATGTTTGAATTTTTCAAATAGTTCCTACTTTTGCCGTCAAACGCCACTGTCAACGACTACTAGTTCAGAACGTAGCTACCAGATGCCACCGCAGTCGGCTCTTGGCAACGAACGTAGGAACCTAAGAGCGTTGTTTAAATTCTTAACATATACAATTTAGCTTCACACAGGTGTAATTACTGGAAGGTTCTTTAACGTGCCATACATCTATGACATGGTACCGCCTGCTTTACTTCCCCTCCGAAGGAAGGCATACTGAGGGATTTTTAACGCTCTTAAAAATCCGACGACTTCGGTCGGGTTTGAGCCCGCGATCTTGGGCATTGAAGCTCAGCATGCTACCAACTACGCCACTGAAGCCGCCGTACGGTAGGTATACTGAGCCGATCATGAAGGTGAGGCTGAATAGGTGGTTGGTTGGTTGGTTCCTCAGTTTAGGGGCTGCGACAACGCGGTCATGTAGCCCCGTGTACTGTGGGTGTGTGTAGAATCTGTCTGATAACCGGTGTTAATTGTGATGGCTGTATTAGTGTGTGTTATCTGTTTTTAATTCGAGTAAGGACTGCAAACATTCAATTTTCAAGTAGTTCCTACTTTTGCTACCAAACGCCACCGTCAACGACAACTAGTTCTGAACTTTGTTACTAGATGCCACCGCAGTCGGCTCTTGGTGACGTACGTTGGAACCTAAGAGCGTTAGTCAAATCTAACCTATAATTTAACTTCGCAGACTAGCCTAAGTCTTTTCAAAAATTGCCTTACAACTAAGATCTTTGTTGCAATCCTGAATTGACTAGATTGAAGACAATGGAAGAATTGACTCCACATGAAACGGCTACCGCTTAGTTTTTCTACGAGTACTGTGCGACAAGTTCAATTAAGTCCCGGAAAATATGCGAACTACTAGGTTTCCCCTTCCTCCCGCTCCCTCGCGACAACAGCGCCTTAACTCAGGGCTTCAGTTGAACTTGCTGACCTATAGAAAGGAAGTTAAAATTACACACATTTGGAGAAGCACTATCTGTTGTGAGTGACCTTCAGAAATTTGCAGCTTCCAAGAATGTTCCAGAGCTCCTGGAGTTAATGCAGGATGCAAAGGAGATCATACAACGTCCTCTTGTAAAGAAGTCGCGACGATGCACTTTGAAAGACATGTGGAAACAAAGAAATTAACAGAGAAACAAATTTTTGTACGTAAGTTGAAAATACAGTGTATTATATATGAACCTATTTTCTTTTTTATTTACAGACCTAAATTTCAAGAGTCGTCGGTCAACACGAATGTACCCAAAAGAGCTGGGTTATGCCCTAATCCTGGAATAAATTACATGAGATTAATAAATACACTAGGATGACCAGTTTCGATCGTCAAGCGATCATCATCATCAGATCCATTACACTTAGGCTATAGAATCTATGTTTGAAAATACAGGCGAAAATATTTACAGTATGTACAATTATTTAGTTGCCGTATTAGTAATGCAACTGTCGGTGTATGCTAAATGCAGTATATATGATGTTAGGGAAATGCTAAATGGTGATATATTAAATGGTGATATATATCATCATCATCATCAGAACCATTACACTTCTATGTTTGAAAATACAGGTGAAAATATTTACAGTATGTACAATAGATATCTATCACAGTTTAGCATTTCAACTAACATCATATTTAGCATACACCGACAGTTGCAGTATCAATACTGTAACTAAATAATTGTACACATTGTAAAAGTTTTCACCTGTATTTTCAAACATAGATTCTATAGCCTAAGTGTAATGGATCTGATGATGATCGCTTGACGATCGAAACTGGTCATCCTAGTGTATTTATTAATCTCATGTAATTTATTCCAGGATTAGGACATAACCCAGCTCTTTCGGGTACATTCGTGTTGACCGACTGAAAAGCACTAAACTCTTGTTTACTAAGGCAACACTGAAAAAATGGCTTCAAACCCCACAAAGACCTAAATTTTAAATTATTATTTCATTGTAATTATATGCGATAATACAGTATTGTTTGTAGTGTATTTTGTCTTATTATCGCTGAACCTTTGTAAAACGAAAACCTGTGAACACGGAAAAATAAATCCGGAACATTGCGTTCCGCTTTAGGCAGGTTTTACAGTCCCAGTGCTCTTCGAACCAAAGTTTAGCGTCCTATCCATTGGACCACGAAGCTGGACAGGACAAACAACAATGTGTATTTATTGCAAGAGGGCTTTGAGAGCAACATCCTGGATATCGTTGAGACCTTTATGAACTCCAAAGACGACACCTGACTTGCGTACAGTCGCTGGAATGATAAGTTGGGAACTATAGTACTCTGAGTGCTTATCGGTTGACAGGTATCTTCATGTCGTATTTTTTAAGGTCGTCTCGTATCACTCCGACAGTTTGTAACTTTGTTGGTGGGATTTCCCAATCGCTTCAAGTACGCAGTATTCATGGAAATTAGATTAACATACTGGGGTCAGGATTTTGGCTCTGGCCAAGTATGACCACTAGCCTGTGTGTAAGAAGCATTTCTTTTAAATTCCAATATCCAATCTACCTCTGTCACTGTAAGACTTCAGTTTCTGCAGTGCCTGACTTGACCCCTGCTGCTTTTTATAATAAGGCAACACGGTACTTGCCGACTCGGTTGAACTGAGGTTGAATGTCCTATACGGTTTCGCCTTGAACTAAAAGCCGCAGTAGTTAAAAGGGTCGTAAAAGAAACAATAATATTATTATTATTTACTTATTAGTTAGACTACTGTTAATTATTTCTCAGTTGGCTACCGAAATATACAAATTTGATATGACAATGTTTACAGTGAAAATTCACCCTTATGTATGTATCTGATAACTCATAATGCTTCATCAGTCTGTCGTCCACGAAAATTATTCATTTTACCGATTATATAATATGTAAATAAAGCATTACAATACCCCAAGCACTCCGTATTATTTGCTATTGAAGGCAGAGGTACGAGCAACTAGAGCCTTTACGGGGGCGTGGTCAACGCTTCAACTCACAGCGTGTTACAGAACTGACAGAGCGACTCCTTATTACTCCTTGGCTTGACTTAACAGCGTGTATCACCTTGTGGTGTTAAGTGATGTCGGGAATGACTTTAACAATCTGAGGAATTTAGTAAACATACAGGTAGTTGGCGTACAGTAGTTAATAACGTGCTTCTAGAAGAATTCGTGAAGACTGAACAAGGAAAACTTCCAATAATTTAGGTATTACGCACGTTAACGTTCAAGGCCTTAGGGGCTAGATTAACTCCGGGTTGAGACAACACTCCACAACAAAACGTATTCACTTTCAAGCATATTATGACGGGATTGACGACTGAGGAAAGGTGAGGGTAGTCCACAGATTCACCCGTTAGTAGCACTTTTGTCGCACCACGTATGCACCACTAAATTAGTGGCGTGCTGCAACCTCGTCTGAAACAAACAATTTAGTTCCTGGTTTCGCGAAGAGCAACGCTACTTATTGTGGCTGCCACCAGCGGCAAAGTAGTATTTCTTAGTAGGAGCCGATATATCAGTCCTTGGCATTATACGAGTTAATATGGCATTGCCGTTTCTTCCCAACTTCTTGTCATATTTCAGTCCATCTTCCTTCATTTAATTTCTCATTTGACCACCGCAAGATGTACAGCACAGGGTTAAGGACACAGGCAATTTTAACAAATTTAGTTAAAATGATCTGATATTAACCTTGCTATGTAAAGGAAACTTGATGCGTATTGATAGTAATGAGACTGCGATGAGTCCTTCAGCCCAAAATGAATTATAAAGGGCCTACACGAGGCAGCCAGGTCGCGTAGCTAGTCATCGGGCTTTGATTGTTATGAATGTCGCCAAATGCGCGACCAGAGATTGTTGGCTGGCTGGCTGGCTGGCTGGCTGGGTGCCGTGCCCCGCCACAACTCCCGACGACCACTGGCTATGAATCAATTGTTCACGGAACATCGATATATCCAGAGATATATATTTATCAGAAAATAACACGCTTTTATGCACGTTCACCCGACTTAACACCGCTAGACTACTATCTGTGGGGTCACATGAAAACCTTCATTTACGAGACCCCTGTGGAAACCGTGGAAGATCTATTGGCGCGGATAATGGATGAAGGGGATATTGGAGGACCAGCGATTGGTGATTGTGTGCATCAGAACATGATACGGAGGTACCGTGTCTGTGTTGACTTACTGGTCGTTACATCGAGTGCCACCTGTAATTGGACCCAGACGACAAGCAGCAGGAGTCTTGAAAGAAAGCCGAAAATGCGGAAGCTGTGAACGTATGCTGTGTTTTTTTTTTTTTTTTTTTTTTTTTTTTTTTTTGCGGGTAGCGGGAAGACTGTAGGCCTACGTTTCTGGACACAAGTTCCTATGCTTAACTTAACCATCTTGGCCCCCACTACAAGCCCTCAACGTCTGCAATGGGGATTAAGACACACCCTGTACAGTATGTACAATGTTTCGATTACATAAATTTGTAAAAACTTGTGTAACGCGTCGATCTTATATATTATTGCTCACTTCTATTCGGACAATACAATTAGATTAAAAAAAAGCGTTTTGAGGAAAATTTCCAGCAAGCTGGATATCGTTTTAAAACCTTCGTATGGCCTCCTAAATGCGTGTAATCGGAGTTTGCAGCATCCCAAGAGGTGTGCATAACTTTTGGGATCCAAATAACCTCGAAAATTTTCCTCTTTTTCCAGTTTCTTTTTCAGCTGATTTTTTCCCCCACGATTTCCGAGTTCAATAGGAGTATCTATTCCGAAGATATCTGGTCTTGGATAGTCGCAAAATGCAAGTTTTCACCTAAATGAGAAATGTTCCCAGTTTTGAACTTTAGATTTCGGCTATACCATTGAACCAAATTCAAGTTTTAGATGTTCATTCGACACAGAATTTAACCATCTGTAATATTGAACTGACTAATATTTTCCGTGTTCGAGCTACAAGCAAAATTATTCTATTAATACATTATGAACAATACAATACTACTTAAATCTAACAATAATACGAGGTAGATAAAACATGCAGTCTACATGAAATGAAATGTGTATGCTCTTCAATAAGTGTTAATTTTTAGCCTATTTTCATTTAAGAAAAAAAAAATTGCTTACAAGATCACCTTTCGTCCGGGTGTGTGTGTAAGTGTGCGTATGTGTTTCCCTTCCCTAATAAAATCTAGACGGCTGGATCGATTCGAATGAAACTCGGTAAGCACATAGTACAATTTTGTCCAACCCCAACCGTTCCCTTCAAATTTTATTACATTTCACGAATCCAACATGGCGCCTGTGCAAAATATTCCACCGGCATTCCCTATCTCCGAAACCATTACTGATATCACCCTGAATTTTGTACGGTGATGGCACTACTAGAAGTTCACCTATGACTTTCATAAACCTGTTAAATACATAACGAACATGGCAGCCAACGAAGTTGAAACATGTAAATATACTTTTCTCTCAATTTAACCATCCGAGCGCAGTGAGGCATTGTACAGCAAGGGTATATACACATTACGGTATTAAAATGATTCATACTTTAGGGCTACTGCCGTGTGAAAATTAAATTAAAATTCTAGACGTTTCGAGAGGGACCTTGCCTCCTTTTTCAATAGAACTGAAACAATGTGGCCAAAGAATGTGTGTCAATGAGCTTACAAAAAAAAAATAGAGAAATTCCTCTGTTCGTCACCTGATAGCAGCCAGAAGCTACTGCATGGACCTTGGTAGAAAACCGCGCCATATTAATTACAACGGCGGAAGAGTGGTAAGGAAGGAGAAGGAAAAGGGACGGGGGGAAATATTGAGACTCCTTGAAGAATGAGGATGTCCAAATAAGGGAAAAGTACGGGATGGAGGGATGGATATAAAGAAACAAACAAAAGGGGAAGTGTATCTGTACGGTACTCAACGTCATACAGGCCTTGGCGAGAAAAAAAAAGGACGCTCCGTTAAGCACCACTGGTCTAAAATTATAAGGGAGGCAGTTGAAATTCGTAAAAAGTCCAATAACTTCAACAGAGACACTGGTTATCACCTAAGTGACACCTGGCTGCCAATTATTAAAGATCTGGGAAGATAGTTCTCTCTCCCCCCTCCCTCTCAGTTTCTCTATTTCTTCATGAAATTTTACATGGAAGTAGCAGATTCACCTGATTAATATATAGGCTACTTTTGATTTCAATACTTTGCACTATTTAAAGATGGCGACCATTTTAGTGACGTCACTACACTCTTTGGTTTCAAACTTTCATATTTCAATTTCAAATAAAAAGAGAACGCTAAGAAGTAGCCAATCTTTTGATGGCATACACTAGGTTTAAAATTTAAATGTCTATCCGAATGGTCCTTATCACTTTTCATGTATCTCCAACTGTTAGCGAGTAAACCTAAACTCTCCCTCCGCTCAGCACCTCGCCTATCCCCTGTTTTAACTGTCATCTTCACATTTCAATTTATTTATGACCAGTAGCGAAGCACGGGTACTTCAGCTAGTCCATTAATAATTTCCATAATATTGGTTTATATTCCGGAGTTATTACAGAAGGCTTTGACTTAACACGAGCAGCGGTTTAAGTGACACGTGCAGCGGCTTGAGTGAGTCTGCTTTTACCCTTAAATAAATAATGTCGATAACACCAAGAAAAAAGGAGTTCCGGTATTATCGAGACTTGAGGTTCCCACTCAGTACCCGTTGGTGTATTCTTTGAATACACGGTACGTGAGAATCCAATTTTTAATGCTCTTTGCATGTCCATTTCTTCCTTTCTTATCAAACACCAACAGTGATCTTCTATTTTCTCTTTGTTGATCAGGTCTCTTATATCTTTTATGAGTCTGTTCTAGATATATATCCTCTATGACCCACCTAGCTTCATCTCGCAGTGAATCTCTGAAGCTCCTCAATTCTTCCTGGTGCAAGAGGATTTACTTATCCATCTGGCCACCAGATCTTGTTACCTTCGCCAGCTATTTTCTCCGTGAGCAAGAGAACTACGTCTACTTTTTTACTCACCATGCTGCGCTAGTATCATCTGTTATCAACTCTTTGAAGACCGGCTCAGCAAGAGAAGATCAATTTTTTGTTGTAATGTTGGCTATGTTTATATGTTCTCCTTTTGTCTCCTACCCCCACTCTTTCCCTTCCTTGGACCCTCCGTGCTCTGCTGAGTGGGTCTCACTTGTGCACCGGCCGTCGACTCAGTTAAGGCTCAACTCGAGCCAGTCTCCTCAAACCAAGAGGCAAACTCTACTTTCTACGCCATGTTGGCATATTAAATATTGTAAAGGGGAACTTCACCTTCAACATGCAACCAAGATAAGTACAGACTTAAGGTTTTAACCTCATCTTCATCAATTTTATCTACATGCTTTTATTGATTATTTTATAGACAGCGTGAGATTACTTGTGGGGCGGTAATCATTCTTCGCGGGATTTTTCATGTTGGGCTTTTGTCTAATCAAGCCAATTTTGGTGAAAAGCAGCATTTCTTATGCTTGCTAAATGAGAAATCTTCTCACCACGTGGGATATTATCTAATACCCGCTGTCTATAAATTACAAAGCAAGTTCCTCCGCTGGATTATCTTTGGCCCCATCTTTCTATTAAGATCGTTCTGGAACCTTCCAGATCCTGTACTTTATCTGCGAGTCTTGCCGTCGGGTATTTTTCACTCACTTGTGAAAATACTATTTAAAATGAGGAATCTTCCTTATAAATTACTGCAATAGCAAACTTTCGTCCACCGTTGGAATGTTCTATGGCGCATTTAATTGTAATTCCCAACTTTCTCAAGATGATGATGATGATAATTGTTGTTTTAAGGGGCCTAACATCTAGGTTATCGGCCCCTAATGATCTGGGTGATAGCGAAAATGAGAATTAAATGGAAACCAGAACGAAAATTATGCGAAACGGAAAATACGTACAAAGAGAAACTCAGATGGAAACAACTCACTATATGGTCTTACAAAAGGGAATTTAGAACGAAAAGATTCACAAAAATAATAGATTGAAAAAGACCCACAGAACATAGGCTAGATTCAAAATACGTACAAAATGCAATGTAGCGTCGAAATACTAACAAAATGCAACTGAAATTCAAAATGCTTACAAAATGCAAATGAGATCGAAAATACGTACAAAATGCAATTGAGGTTCAAAATACTTACAAAATGCAGTTGAAATTGAAAATACACAATGCAATTCAGATTGAAATATCCCAGTTCCAATCCAAATTATTCACAAAGTGCAATTGAACTTCAAAATACTTACAAAATGCAATTGAAATTGAAAATGCTTACAAAATGTACGGTAGATTCAAACGACTCATGTGGATTGACAATACTTACAAAAAGCAATTTAGATTGAAAATACTTGACAAATGTAATTTAGATTCAAAATACCCACAAAATGCAATTGAGAATCAAAATATGTGCAAAATGCCCACCAAACAAAATGCAATTTAGATTCAAAATTCGTGCGAAATGCGGTTTTGGTTGAAAATACTTACAATATGCAATTGAAATTCAAAATACTCACTAAAAGGCCCGGCAACCTGCATTGAAAGACTTACTAAAAAGCAATTTAGATTGTCAATCTTTACAAAATGCAATTGAGGTTGAAAACAATCGCGAGATGTAATTTAGATCGAAAAAAACTTACAAAATGCAACATAGATCAAAAATGCCTTAAAAAATCGCTAAAAGGGAATTTAGATACACGGTGATTCGAGTAACAAAAACAGTGCGGGAATCTTAAAGAGAAAAGGAAATAGAAGGAAAAGAGGAGAGGAGAGGGGAGAGAGGAGAAGGTCCGCCCCAAAGGGAAGGGACAAAAAGGGGAAAACGGACCCAGCTCAGGAATCCCTCGGGGTCGCCAATGCCCGAACTCACCAGCCGTGAGCCCCTGAGGGTGTAGCATTATCTAGGGTGCACCAGAAGTGGTGGGACTACATACACCCTGCCTCCTTAAGGGCCTTGAGCACAAGGCAGAAGGTAAAAGGAAAAGAACAAGAAGGCTGACCCCTCACAGAAGGAGGGTATCAGGAAAGATGAGACAAGGGCCAATTAAGGCGGGAAAGTGAAAGACTCCCTAGGCCTCGGATAACCTAATACCATCGGGGTCGGAAGAGAACAAGAGTTGACCAAGGAAGGTCGACAGGAAAGAAGAAAGAGAGGAGCCCGGCACAAGTAAGTGGAAGCAATGCCGGACTCAGCTGGGGCCCCGTGGTCGCCAACCCACAACCCACTAGATGTGAGCCCCTGGGGGGACGTTCTCAAGAAATAGACTCTCGCCAACCTAGTGCAACTAGTTATTTTCATCATTGCAATAACTTTCTTTCCATAAACTTTCGTGTCTCTACAGTGAACTTTTCATCTATTTAAAAGACTATAGTGATAACTAGTGCTTATCCCACTTTTCTACCGCGTCGCGATCGTCCGTTTACATTAAATCGGGCCATGAACATTGATCCTAAATCCCAATGATCTTTCCTCAACCTTTTACTAACAAACCATATTAATAAAATTGTAACTTCTCCATAAGGTGTCACTCTTCGAAGTGCCCTTCCATTTTTGCTGTTTATCATTACTCAATTTCTGTATAATTACGTGTTTTATACACGGTTCAAGCTCACATTGTTTCTCTTTTATAACGAGAGAATACAATTCTTTTAACTCATTAGTGAGTTGTTTCTAGGTCTCACGAAAGGGTACCTGCCCCATTTATCTAATGATTCCTATCTAAATACAGGAAGTCTAGAACCTTCCTTGTTGATTTTTCTTCAGGTTTCACAGTAAGTGACCTGCTCTCTTTTGTATAATTGTTATATAGTAATTCTGCTTAAATATAGGAAGTTGTAGGAACTTCTATCTTATTCTTCATGGTTTTCTTATTGTTATTTTCAAAGTTGTTATCCTCTCTAGAACATTCTCTCAAGAATTTCTTAAAGTACACTCTTTGTACTCGATTTAATGTTTAAACTTTAATTACTTCATTTGTCCTTTTTTAAAAATCTTATAAAGATTTTAGAACATATATAAGGTTTGATACCTCATAAATTGTTATTTGCCTGGTGCAATCTCTAAATGTTAGGAGGTCTGCGACCCCATTGTTAAAAAATTTAATGATCCATATTTGTCAGAAAAATATATATTTGTTAAAGTTATAAACTTCTTTGAATTGTTAAATAAATTAAATATTTGTTTTTGGATTTATAATTTCGAAAACACAACGGTTAGGCAAGATCCGGTCTTCCTTGACTCTCCCTACTCAATGCCATTAAACCTATTGATAGGGCTTTCACCACTGGTTGCATTTGAGCAAACATTCTTAGTGGTAATCTTGTTAAAGTTCTCTTAGCTTTAATAGCTAATTCTAACTGGCCAGTAAGGCAAGTACAGCTCGCTACGCCAGCTACCTGCTTGTGGAGATCCTCTCCAAAATCTTATGGTCAGTTTTCAAAAAGATAAGTGTTTCTCTTTGCCTAAACTTTTAGTCGGCTACTGGCTGGTTAAAAGCTTAGCCACTTCCAAATGCAACTACTGGTTCATTTACCAAATTTATTTTCAAAAGCATAATTCCTCTATCACCATCCTTTTTGGAAGCACTTGGTTACTGTTCAGGAAGCTTATAACTTCGAAAACTGGAAATATCAAAATTGATGCAAATTATTGTCATTCTTCGAATTACTTTGAAAAAAAAAAAAAACGAATTTCTTTGAAAGGACATACAATGAACTTGTCACTTTCAGTCATGCCAGACCTACACCCTTCCCCATAGTAGTCTTATGCCTGCTTGAGAGGGAATATACTAAGGCCACTCTCCAGCAAACCGCCCAAGTTCTAGCTGCGGTTCCCGTTAGCTTAGACCAAGTCCTTACCCACTTTAGGTATCCGAGAGCGGATTTGCGGTGGCAACCGCCTCTGAGTGTATTTAAAGCTAAATTTATAACTTTTGTGGAACTCTCATCCTATTTCGCTATCCTTTTTCTCCAGTCCGAAACCCACTTCCTTTTCTTAATCATCTTCCCTTGGTGGGCGGGTTATTCCTCAGCCAATAATCTACCCACCCGTATTATCGAGACTTAAGATTCTCAATCATCGGAAAGACCTGGCCTTGAGTGCGCTTGATGGGGAACGATACTGGCCATGCGGCAATTTACGACCCCGGTCGGAAATAGAGCAAATTTGCCCGGCTCTAATTGACATACATTCTTTGACCACATTGTCAGTTCTAATGAAAAAGGAGGCAAGGTTCCTCTCGAAACGTCTAGAATTTTTATTTCATTTTCACACGGCAATATCCCAAAAGTATGAATAGTTTTAATAGTATTCAATTGTTTACATAACCTCAAGATGGCGACAGTGCGAAATTTTAAATTGAAGTTTTTATTTCTTGTGTCCTAATCATACAATCGAAGACAACATTTGAATAATGAACCTAAGCAATAATCGCTATCTTAATAGTACATAACTCTATGGTCTACGTATATAAAAAAAATCCAACATGGCGACCTTCCGAAATATTTAGACGGTTCTCAATATCTACGAATCTATTACTGCAATCAAACTGAAATTTTGTATGTTGATAGAGGCAATTAACATAAGTAGGATATATGAAAATCGGCTATTTAGTTCTACACGGAGCTACTCGTTTGTTTATGATTTGTTATCTGGCTAACGGTGCTGTGAAAAGAATGGCGAAAATGGAATAACGTCACAGTGACAAAATACGATCAGTACAGTATAAATAACAGTTCCAGTATCTGCAAGTAGTCTAATCTGTTAAAAACGGTGACTTTGGAACACGCGTGGTAACAATGAATACAATCCTGATTCAAACCAACGGCAAGATATTATACTATATATCACCATGTTTGTAGTGATGGGGATAAATGGTTAGGTTACATTGTTATAACTAAAGTTAGGTAGAGCGGCTTCGGAGGCGAAGTTGGTAGCATGCTGAGCTGCTTTGCTCAAGGTCGCGGGTTCAAACCCGGTCGAAGTCATCGGATTTTAAGAGCGTTAAAAATCCCTAAGTATGCCTTCCTTCGGAGGGAAAGTAAAGCCGGCGGACCCATGACAGATTTATGGCATGTAAAAGAACCTTCCAATAATTACACTTGTGTCAGCTAAATTATATGTTAGATTTGACCTCTTAGGTCCCAACGTTCGTCGCCAGGAGTCGACTGCGGTGACATCTAGTAAACAAGTTCAGAACTAGTTGTCGTTGACGGTGGCGTTTGGTAGGAAAAGTAGGAACGACTTGACAATTGAATGTCCGAGTCCTTACTTGAATTAAAAACACTAATACAGCCATCACAATTAACACCGGTTATCAGGCAGATTCTACTCACACCCAAAGTACACCGGACTACATGACAGTTTGTCGCAGCCCCTAAACTGAGGAAGGAACCAAACAACCAATCAAAATGAGACAAATATTAAGAAATCTTACTAATAAATACTGTAATTATAGTGTATATGTGAAAGTTGGCCTGTTTGTGTTTCATTTACGCGAAAACTACTTAACCAATTGAGTTAAATTTTGCATTGGTAGCCTACCTCTAGTTGTAATCATTGGTTAACACACAGAATTATTCAATATTTTATCTAATACACTTATTTTATTTTGGTGGTCATTTATATGCAGTTTTTGACTAAAATTGCTCATGCATTGTCTACTAATCGGTAAACTATTAGTCCTATCACAAAATGAATCCCACTAAATGTACTTAAAAATTCAATTTTCTACGCCTCTTTGAGCGATGTAGGCTACAAAACTAAACATATTCTTGCATGGTGGCTCCTTACAGTTTTTATGCAAGAGCAAAGATTTTTTTTTTTATAAAATGCCATTCCGTAAGGGTGGGAAATAATTGATTCTTTTTTTCAACCCGGTTAAGGTACAAACGAACTTGACATGTGCGCTTTGAAAATAAGTTCGAGAAAAGTCTGATTTTTCACAGCATATTTCTAGTGTTATGACTGCCAACACGATATGTAGAATCACCGAGTGTATAAAGTACAATAACGAATTTTCACAGGTAACTCTTTAGTCTAAAAGCTGCCTTAAAAATAAACTTCCTGGAAAAGCAGCTCGAAGGGAAAAATATATTTTAAAAAGGTTCACCTCCTTTTGAGTGATGAGAATGTCTTTCCACTGGAGGACACCTGTTCTCGGGAGTGATGGATACAATCGATCGTTAACTACCGAGAAATCTATTGTTTTTGACTATCGAATTGCTTTCAGTTTCCTTTTAAAGTAATTTAATAACTTTTCATTTGCTTCCGGGTAGATAATGGTATTAATCAATTGTGTAAAAAACATATCTTCCGCAGTTCAGATTTGTCATCCGATCTTTTCCTTCAGTTGTGGTCAAGCGATGTCGTCGCAATGAGATTGTATGGTCAAGCGATGTCGTCGCAATGAGATTGTATAACTTATTTATTAGTCCGTATGAAGCAAACACCTACTGGAACAACAATAACAACAACATATTTGATTCGGATTGGTTAATCTTCCGCTCAAAATCACAAAATTAATGTTAAGCCATTTCTCATCAGTAGCGAATCATGGGTGCAGCCAATACACTAAAATAATACTAATAATAATACTAGACCCATAACCACAATGCCCTGTTTTATGAATACCAGAGACGACCTCAAAATGCTGCATGTAAAACCCGACGACACCTCCAATAGAGATCTCTTCCGAAAAAAAAAAAAATATATATATATATATATATATATAATAATAATAATAATAATAATACTGACGAATGGGCTAACCCGAGATGAGACACCGAAACTGAAAAGACGAGGTACCACATGGACAGCGGAGCGCATGATGGCCCACTCACGGAGAATGAGGGAATTATGGACTCAAAGGAAAGCGAAGCAAATTGTCAAGTTTAACAAGACTTAACGTGGACCTAGATGACGCTCAACGAATTAATATATAATAATAATAATAATAATAATAATAATAATATAAAATTGATTTGTAATCTGTTTCATTTGAGCATTGCAAGTGACGGAGGGCTAGTCAGGAATTATGGTAGGGCGTGGAAATATGGACGGAAGATCCAGCTAGGTTTAAAGAGAGGTAGGCTTCGTACACAACCGTTTCAGGAAGTTGCTGCCCATCAGGAAAACCCATTCTTAAATAACAATTTGGGGTTTCTCGGACCATCAACTGGGTTTATTTATATCTTAAGAATGTCTGTCGCAACTAGCATAATTCAATGTCCACATGTTTTGCAGTACATACTGTAGGCATACACATTCTACAAGTTTCAATGATACAGCAGGGGTTCAGTAGTATCACATTTTCGTCGCACCCGGCATGTTGAAATGGCATCGTTTTTATTGTCATATAGAAACGTTGATGTATTGTTAAGTTAATCCTTCGAAGATACGAGTACGGTAGCAGAGGTAGAAACTATTCTTTGTTTAATAAGTTTCGCGCGGGAAGGATATAACTCACGACCATTAGCCTTTCATAGTTTCACTCTACGTGGTGACATGAGCCATTAAGCTTAGCTGTGCTGTTGAAACACACCATCCTTAATTCGCCCATTATTATTATTAATATTATTAATTCTTCCGTTCACAATTCACGTCATTATAACTTCTGTCTAATAAATAGCGCGCGCAATGCTGCTTGACTTACGTGCAGACGCTTAGTGTTCATGACACTCAGTTTAGTGTGTGTCGCCATGTTGCCAACACGTAAGGCGCGTTTTGTTAATACACAAAATATTCAAAAGTGAAATACAGTTTGAAGTTAAAAAGCAGAAATTAGTAAGATTCAGCGGCGAACGATTCGGCAACAAGATGAAGATTTAATCATTGAACGATCAGCAACTAAAAAAAGAATTCAAAGAAACGCAAACTTCTTGTCATCAATCCTGCTCGTCCCGGCAAGTTCAGCGGCACTCTTGTCTTGAAAGCTAATAATGTACTTTAAAGTCGCACTGTGGTATGAGACAATCTAACTTGTGCCATCTGACAAGACGAGAGAAAGATGCCGTGTCCAGATCAAATGTAGAACTACTGTACTTTCAAGTGTGGACGAGTATGTCATCTTACTTTCTTTACACGTGAAAGTGATATTGATGATGACTAGGGAACGGACATTCATGCACTAAAAACGATTAAACAATGCATGCAATTATGCACTAAAAATGTAGAAAATATGCATAAAAACATTGAAAATATGCATTAAAAATTGAAAAATATGCATTAAAAATTGAAAAATATGCATCAAAAGTTAAACAATATGCATCAAAAGTTAAACAATATGCATCAAAAGTTCAAAAATATGCATCAAAAGTTCAACAATATGCATAAAAAAATCTTATTCACTCTTCATTCCCTCCTTTGCCATAATATGTGCAGCCGTATTTGCATGTTCTTCAAGTTGAAATTTCTGTTCACATTTCCACTTCCTTCGAGCATACTTGACAATAGATAACAACGCCATCAGTTGAATAATCATTATTACCCGACACCCACTGATTTAATAAATACTTTCTGCTGCTCTTCCCTTTAGGCATTAAGAGTAAACGATATGCAGACTAAAGTAACACTTCAATTGAAGAAACTAATCAGCAAACTAACCCCGGGCTACTGGCTGCCGAGATGGTGAAAGGAATGTCCCACCCCAATTTCTTCTTGAAATAGTCAGGCAGCATTCTAGCGTAAAATACTGTTATCTCGTTATCTGTTGCTTAGAAAGTTACTTGCGAGGGATGTCCAACACGCAGGTGAAACCAATTTCGTCCAAGATGTTTTAAATTATACTTAATTTCAAATGTAAATGCTAAAATATGCCGTTATGTTCAGAATATGCAATCAAGCCAATAAACCCACAAAATATGCATTTGAATATGAATTTCCAAAAATCCGGTCCCCAATGATGACACTCAAAATTTATAAACAATAATAATGTTATTGATTTTACGCCCCTTTTAACTACTGTAGCTTTTAGAGACGCCGGGGTGCCGATATTTTGACCCGAAGGGGATCTTTAACGTGCCAGTAAATCTACTGACACGTTTCCCTCGCATTTGCGCACCCTCAAATGCCAGCTGACTGCGCCAGGATACGAACCTTCAACCTAGGACGCAGCAAGCGAGAACGTTAACGCTGAGCCACGCAGCCAGTCAATTTATTAACATGTCACTTACGACTAAATAGATCTTATTGGAAGCATATCTAAAGAGGTGAGCCTCCGTGGCTTAGGCGGCAGCACGCTGGCCTCTCACCGCTGGGTCTGTGGTTCAAATCCCGGTCACTCCATGTGAGATTTGTGCTAAACGAAGCGGAGGCAGACAGGGTTTTCTCCGGGTACTCCGGTTTTCCCTGTTACAATTTCATTCCAGCAACACTCTCCGCTATCATTTCATTTGTCATTCATTTACTCATTGCCCCAGGCTTCGGCAGCCGGCACAGTTCATATCTTCGCCGCTAGATGGGGGCTTCATTCATTCCATTCCCTGACCCGGTCGGAGACTGGAAACAGGCTGTGGATTTTTCATCTAAAGAGATATTCTGGGCACAGTCAGTGTCTGTGAATGCTGTGAAAGGTTCTACTCATAGGATTAGTACTGCTGTTCTGACTCAGTGAGGAAAGCAATGGCAAACTACCACACTCCTCATCTTGCCTAGTACGCCTCAATATAGCACTGCCTTGGGTTTTTGTGGGTATCTACCCACATACTTTTTGAGGATCCAATCAGCCTTGGGGCTGACTACCTAACAGACCGATCTAAAGAGGATGCAGCATATGTGACTGCTAATTGTTTGGGATCTGCGTCATTTTGATTATGGCTTTTGATTGAAGCCACGTACTGTAATTCTTCTGGTGAGAGGCAAGCAGCTATTGCGCCACTGTTTTAGACTAAGAAGTCTGAGGGTTAAGTAAATTTGAACGTCTCTGTACTGCAGTAGTTTTCAAGACAGGGATTCCCCGGTCATTAAGTATAGCAGAGGTACTGGAGGAGTCAACAGTCTCATTAAAGCCTCCAATAGTCTTAACCAAGCCAGAAAACTTTACTTGAAATTACAGTGATCTGCGAAACTTTTAGAGTATTGAATAATAATAAAATAATAATGTTATTGGTTTTACGTCCCTTTTAACTACACTGGCTTTTAGAGACGCCGGGGAGCCGGAATTTTGCCCCGAAGGGGATCTTTAACGTGCCAGTAAATATACTGACTCGGCTCCCTCGCATTTGCGCACCCTCAAATGCCAGCTGACTTCGCCAGGTTTCGAACCTGCAACCTTGGGCTTTAGATTATTGAGAGTGCTATGAAAGTTTTTGAAGTGTCCTTTTCTTCTGCTCTTCAGAATGAAATTCGAAAACAGCACATACGTGATTTCTTATCGCGCAGTAGGTAATGTAGGATTCGGGAACTGAGGCAAGCCCCGGCCTATTAAGCGGGAACATTTTGTACTGTAGTCAGATTATCGATTATTCAAGCAGCTGGACTTTTCAACTATATTTCGAGTAAATGGTGGACAGAAATATAATACAAATTTAAGAACATATTTTGGAAACTTAAGACATATTTTCCTCTTTTAAGCACATAAATAAATACATATTTCTGAAAAGTTAAGCACATAATTTATTATCCGGGCCCTGGTCATTACTCTTAGGTCTAAAAAATTCTGAAAAAAGAAATTACATGTATGGGTCTAAATTGCATGACAAAAGTGGGAGCTGACAGATGTGAAGATTACTGTACAATCAGCTTGATTACTCATACTTCAAAGATCCTGTCTAGAATAATTTTCAAGAGAATGGAAAGCCAGATAGAAATGGAGTTGGGCGAAGACCAGTTTGGTTTCAGGAGAAATGTAGGAACAAGGGAAGCTGTACTAAGCCTTAGGCTGATTTTGGATGGTAGAATAAGGAAATATAAGAGAACGATCATGGCATTTGTAGACTTAGGAAAGGCTTTTGATAACGTTGATTGGACTAAATTGTTTGACATTTTGAATACGATTGGAATAAAGTACAAGGATAGGAGGGTGATCTACAATCTATACAGAAACCAGACAGAAGTCATTCGAGCTGAAGGACATGAGAGAGGAGCTGGTATTCAGAAAGGTGGAAGGCAAGGCTGCAACTTACAACCCATACTTTTCAATCTTTACATTGAACAAACAATGAAGGAAATTGGAGAAAAAATTAAAGTGGGAGTTAAGGTTCAAGGAGAAATAATTTCAAATCTGAGATTTGCCGATGACAGTCATCTTGTCAGACACGCATGAGGAATTGAATGAGTTTTTGAATGGTATGGACTCAGTTTTGAGTAAAAAATTCATGATGAAAATTAATGAATGTTAAACAAAAATATTGGAATGCAGCCAAAATAAATCAAAATCCTCTATGGACATCGAATTGACAGATGTAAAACTAAAGGATGTAGGAGACTTCTGATGCTTGGGAAGCAAATTAACCAGTGATGGACGGAGCAAAGATGACATAAAAAGTAGGTTAGCTCAGGCAAAGAAGGCATTTCTACAGAAAAGAATCTGTTGACATTGAACATAGATTTAGGCATTAGGAAGTAATTTTTGAAAGCCTTTGTATGGAGTGTGGCACTCTATGGAGGACAAAAACTGTAGGGGTAGACCAAGGTTAGAATATGTTACACATATTGCCTCGGATGTAGGGTGTGGTAGCTATGTAGAGATGAAACGATTAGCTCAGGACAGGGAGGCATGGAAAGCTGCATTAAACCAGTCAAACAAAAACAGAAGATTCAATATCTGGAGTGATCGAAGATTATAGTATTGTATTGCAATAATGGTTTTACGTCCCTTTTAACTTATGTAGCTTTTAGAGACGCTGGGGTGCCGGAAGTTTGCCCCCGAAGGGGATTTTAACATGCCAGTAAATTAAGTTATGCAAATGTCCACTTTACAATACAAAATTATCTTTTTATATATCACTTGATGTCAATATACATTTTGTGACATGTTTCGGCCCTGTGAGCCTTCTTCAGTCAAAATCACTAAAAAATTCTCCTAAAACAGTCTTAATGTTTGGTCTCTCATAAAAATTTGTAAAATATTTTTATATCGTCAAGATGATTAAAACACATGAATATAAAATGCTTAAAGATTTTTTTTTTAAATGTACAAAATTTCGAAACGTGGGCCACATTCTATTTGATCCATTTTCAAACAGGGGATCTGGAACAATAAAAAATTACCTAACAATCTACGGTTCCTACTTGGAAACATGAAGCAAAGTAGGAACCGTAGATTGTTAGGTAATTTTTTATTGTTCCAGGTCCCCTGTTTGAAAATGGATCAACTAGAATGTGGCCCACGTTTCGAAATTTTGTACATTAAAAAAAATTCTTTAAGCATTTTATATTCATGTGTTTTAATCATCTTGACGATGTAAAAATGTTTTACAAATTTTTATGAGAGACCAAACAGACTGTTTTAGGAGAATTTTTTTGTGATTTTGACTGAAGAAGGCTCACGGGGCCGAAACATGTCTCAAAATGTATATTGACATCAAGTGATATATAAAAAGATAATTTTGTATTGTAAAGTGGACATTTGCATAACTTATCAAAATCAATACGGGAAAACTTGGAAAAATGACTAAAGTCATAGATATTCATGCCAGTAAATGTACTGACAGTCTTCTCGCATTTGCGCATCCTGTGCCAGGATTAAATCCTCAAACCTTGGAAACAGCAGGCGAGAACGTTACCACTGTGCCAACCAGCCAGTCTAATGTAATGTAATTCAGTAGGAACTATGGGTCGGTAGTGTCTGCTACGGTGTGTCGGGTGGAGGCAAAATCTGCAATTGCTATCGTTAACACAACTGGTTGTTGTTGTTGGTGGTGGTGGTTTAATGGAGCTTCTATATCTCCTGACTTATTCTGAAAAGCTGCTACGCACATCATTTGGTAGGGGTTGAGATTCTATGAATTGATATGGCGGGTGACTTTTACAGAATCAATAGGCCTATAGCACCTTATTGCCTCTTAAAAAAGAAAAGGTGAGAACTTTACAGAAGAATTGAAACAGTATCCGCACACACAAAAATAAAAGTTATTAATACCTGAACTCTTGCTTCAATTTAATTCCGATGATCGATCCTGTATTTTCCAAATTGATTAAAACCACAATGTGATACCCTAATGCATTCTTAAAGATAATAATAATAATAATAATATGCAAACTACCCAAGCTAAAAAAAAACAAACAAGTACGCACCGTTGGCTGAAGAAATACGGAAAATATGGGGACTACAATGCGTGGGAATTTTGCCAGTGGTGATCTCTTCCACGGGAGTTGTTCCTAAGACGTTGGCAATGGCTTTGGAACTGCAAATTAAACACCTGTTGCCAGAATACGAAAGGCAGTGCTGCTGGATACGTGTCATATTGTTAGGCTATTTTTATATCAGTAATAAGTTGACAGGATACTTTATTATCAAATCCGTATGTTGTAGACTGAGTTAAGAAATTAAAGATTATAATAATAATAATAAAAAATAATATTCCAGGTTTGATTCCCACCTCAGCTGTCCTATGAGTGGCATTGATTGATTTCCTAATATCATTATTGTATTATTATTATTATTATTATTATTAATAGCCGACTCATGTAGCCTCTGGGTGGGTATTGAGATAATGGATCCATAGCTCCTGGTTCGATTCCCGTCTCTACCAATTCTTATCATGAGGGGTTTGAATTGGGTAGGCTACACTCAGCCTTGGGAGGCAAAGCTAAGGAGAGAGGCGTTTGATTCCCACCTCAGCTGTCCTACTTGTGGCATTACTTGGTTTCCCAATTATACTCCGTTCAACAACAACAATAACCGAGTTAGAAGGTTCAAAATAACCCAAAAAGCAAAACAGTGATTTCATGAAGACATTTTGCAAGAAACCATTTAACCAATTAACAAACTTCAACGCACTCTTTGAATGGACATACAGTAGTCTCTCGCAAACTCGGCACTCCGGATTTCTCGGCCACCCTGACAGGAGAAAAAAAAAATGATTTGTTTGTTTTTGTGTTTCCGCACAGAGCGTTATTATGTTTTCTTTCGTCTAACAGCTTATTTTTTCTTTTTAACACATTTCCTGATAACCCGGCATTTTCGCGAACTCTGCCACCCTTCGGTCCACATTAGGCCAAGTTTGCGAGACTCTACTTTACCAATAATAATACCCTGGTTCATCTAAGTTGAAAAAGATCTTCGAGAAGTAGGAATCACACTTGTTGTATTGTTATTGTTTTAAGGGGGCGGAACAGCGGGGTCATCTGCTCCCAAATCACACTTTAAGAACATCCAGGAACGTGCACCTTTCCAGAGAAGTAGCAGACCGAAACAAAGGAAGTAAAAGAAAGTTCAGTTTCTTGGAGTACGTATTGAAACAGGTCTAGGGGTTCTGGGTTAGATTTCTGACTCAAGCGATTCCAGTTTGCAGGTAGGAATGGAGCACGCAGCCTCGTGAGGCCATCAGCCATCCTGGAAGTGTTTTGTTTCGTCGTTTCCCAATCTTACTTCAGAGGCAAATGGTTCCTAAGCACTATCACCTTCTTCCAAATAGACTTTTACTAGCCTTGAGAATGACACTGGTTATCACACACACACCAAAGTATACGTGCTACTTCAAGATGCCGAAGTTCCTAAGCGAACCAATGTTCCCAATATTAACAAGCAAAGCCAACTCTTACAGGCCATGGAGGCCCTGGGAGAAGTGGAAGGTAGAGGCTTCCACTTTTTGTGACATCGCCACGCTCCACGCCCGGCCGTCTTTGCTCCCAGGAATTACCCTGGTACTCATTTCTGGTGTAGGCTGAGTGAACCCCAGGACCATTTGCGTTTCCGAAAGTGGTAGTTTTGTTTCTAAAATCTACTACCTGGGTGGGGATCGAACCCACCCCCCTTTCAATTAGAAGCTCTACTGACTGCGCCACGCAGCCCCCTCCCAATATTAACAACAGCAATAATAAGAAAACAGTAATAATATTAATTGTTTGAACAGGTTAAGAAAAATGCAAAAAATAACACGGCGAATTCATGGAGATATTTTGGAAGGAAAATAAACCAAAATTTATTTAAACAATTAACACGTTTTAACGCAATCCTTAAATGGACAAAACTAATAATAAGCAGTACAATCACACCTCTTCATGTATTCGATCACAATGACAAAATTAAGTTGAGTCCTACTTACACTTCATGTTGTCTGTACTCTGTAGCACTTGATCACTGAAGCACGCTGAAGCACGTGTAAACGACTGGGAATGGGGGAAATGCTTCATATGGGCTGTACGGCGAGGCCCCGGAATGTGCATTACAAACTTGAAGTATGGCCCATTCATTTCTCATCTGGGAGAAAGGGAATTCTTCCGCGCATGCGCGCATGTTGTCACCCTTGGAAGCCCTTGGATCCATTGTTATGATCATCGTCTGGAACTTCTCCTGCAGAGATTATGCGAGATTCGAGGCTTATCAATGTTGGAACTGAACACACCGTCAGTCAGGAAGTTTGGGGATTTCACTTCCTGAGGGGAAGGTCACGGGTTCGATTCGTGTGTTTTAACATCTTTATTTTATGCTTTCGGCCTTGAAGAAGAGTGCTAATGCTATGGGTATATCTTTACCTTTAACTGCCGTGCCTTTAAAGACGCCGCGCGTTGTTCGACATCATGGTCATTTAGCTCCGTATATTTAGGTGTGTCTGTGGACGATTAGTATGATAACATGTGTGTTATTGTGGTGACTGTACATGTGTGTATAATTGTTGTTAGCTTATTTTAGAGGATTAGGGCAACATCTTCATCAGCCCCGTGTACTTAGGTGTGTGTTGAACTTGTCTTATATCCGAGCAGTAATCTATACTAATCTCTTCTAAACGCTATGCTAATATAATAAAGCTGAAGAGTTTGTTTGTTTGTGTGTTTAAACGCGCTGATCTCTGGAACTACCAGTCGGATTCGAAAAATTCTTTTTGTATATGATAGCCTGATTCAAGAGGATTAGTTTAGGCTATGTAGCATTAGGATACACCTCTTAGGTAACCTTAAAGATCGATTTTTGTTCTCTAAGTCAGAAGAACAAGCGCTCCAGAACAGCTTCAATAATACCGAAGTCTATTATTGCCTGGCAATGCGGGCTGCATCACGTCGCCCCTACCAGTGTTCTGGTGCAGAATTGCGAGCTGCTTATAAATTGCAGTCACGGGGAGTAATTAGTGCAAAAGGATTTCTTAGGCCCCTTAAAACAGTTATCATCATGACAATAGTATGCCTCTGTATAAGGGCGATGTTGTTGGTGCAGTATACTGAGGTTATCAGCTGCAATAAGCGTTGGTGCTTTCCGAACCTTATCCTTGAGCGCTCCAGTTCTGTAGTAGTATTCATTATCGTCCATAAAACAAATAAATCCACCGGGCGAAGCCGGGCACTACTGCTGTTGTGTGCATAATGTTCACGTTGGAGTTGGTGCTCCGGGACTTGAAATAGGGATCTATCCTGGCATTTGCTGTAAGGGAGAGTGGGAAACCCCGGGGGAAAACCACACTCAAGATAGCCAATGTCAGCGCCGGGATTCGAACCTCCATTCTCCGGACTTAGTGCAGTTTCCCGTCGCAGTCGAGGTGCGCGATATAACACGCACTTATACGCCGTGTGGTGTATTTGTGATTGAGGCTAGGATTGGGAAGGAGATGACCGTGGCTGTAGGTTAGTAACCATCCCGGTATTTGCCTGATAATCACAGAAAACCTCTTCTGGGACGGCTGAGGTGTGAATCTCAGTTTTGCCTCACAGAGCTAAGTGTACCTCAATCTAATATGATGATATTTCAATATCCGGAATGTTGTTTACGTTATTTGGGAAACAAGCAGGACCGGTATTATTATTATTAATAATATTTAGAGTATGGCTTTTGGTGCCGGGAGTGTCCGAGGATATGTTTGGCTCGCCAAAGGCTGTAGCTGCTTCAAGCGCACACCCATAGGGTGAGCTACAAGTTCCGTCCAATTTCAAGTAGTTCCAACTTTCGCTACCAGATGTCATTGTATGTTGGAACTTTGATAGAGCGTTTCAACGAAATCTAACCTAGAAATTTAGCTTCACACAAGTTTAGTTAGTGGAAGGATCTTTTACATGCCATACATCTATGACGTCGCCTCCGTTGCCTAGTGGGCAGCCTGTTTAGCTGCCACCCTGGAGGTCCGCGGTTCGAAATTTGAAAAGTGGTATGAGGACTGAAACGGGGTCTACTCAGCCTCGGGTGGTCCAAATGAGTAGAGGGGGTTCGATTCCCACCTCAGCCATCCTCGAAGTGGTTTTCCGTGGATTCCCACTCTTCCCATCCCTTCATCAGGCCCCTGTTCGCTTTGCAGGTGAGGCCGCCTGGGCGTAGTGCTGGTCACACACCCCAGTTGTATCCCCGACTCAAATTCTCAAGCTCCAGGACACTGCCCTCAGTGGCAGTAGAGGTGAGATCCCTCGCTTCGTCCGTAGGAAAAACCAACCCTGGAGGTTAAAACGATAAAGAAAGAAAAAAAAGAAAAAAATAAGAAAAACCGCAAATCTATGACATGGGCCTGCCAGCTTTACTTCCTGTCCGAAGAAAGGCATTCTGAAGGTTTTTAACGCTCTTAAAAAATCCGACCACTTTGGCCGTGTTTGAACCCGCGATCTTGGGCACAGCAGGTCAGCATGCCACCAAGTACGCCACCAAAGCCGCTAGCAAGACCGGTGACAGAGCATGAATAAGGGGGATTTGATTTCTTCTGGAGACCTGAAATCGACTAGCGTTCTTGGCTGTCACCCCGGAGGTCCGGGTTGATTTCCGGCTTTACCAAGAAATTTAATTCTGGTCTGAGGATTGAAACGGGGTCCACTCAGCCTTGTGAAACAAAACTGAGAAGAGGTGGGTTCGATTCTCATCTCAGCCATCCTGGAAGTGGTTTTCCTTGGTTTTTCACTTCTACTCCAGGCAAATGCCAGATTGGTCCCTAACTTAAGACCACGGCTGCTTCCCTCCCAATCTTCAACTGAATTACAAATGAACACACTAATACTGTCTTCACAATAACACAGGTTATCAAACAAAATTCCAAACTCACCCAAGTACACGGGGATAATTGACAACGATGCCCAATCCCCTCAAATGAAATAATAACACTAACAATGCCATGAAATCAAGGAGGAAATGAAGGAAAGTACCTTAGGTCATAAGTCCCTTGAACACGAGTGCATATGGAGCTTGTTTAGCATCCTACGTCATTGTACTACGTGTAGCAGCGTCTATATCTGTAATGATTTCGTTCTTTGAGGTATAATAATAATAATATCGTATGGTCTCGGGTGACGGGTGCAAGCTTTGTAATTTGACACCCAGAGGGTAGCTTGCATGCCGAATTTCGTTGTTCCTTGAAGCACTATGAAAGTCAAGGAGGTTAGATATCTAAGCTCCATGAACACTATAGCGCGTTCTAGAAGAGAAATGAGAAACTTTGTGTTGGCGGAAACTCCCGAGATTGATTTTGCCATTATGAACACGGCCTACTGAATTCAAATGGGTTCTTTGACATTCCAACATCGTATGACATACGTGTCGTATTTTTGCCGCCTTTCAAAAATCACTTACCACGGTCAGGAGCGAACCTGCAATCTTGGGGTTAGTAGACCGACACGCTATCCACTCACCCACCGTGGCAAGCTATTCTTGAGGTAAATTGAAGTGATTGAAGCCATTATTTCAGTGTTGCCTATTTCTACCAGTCCAAGGAGTGCTTGCATCGAGAACGGACGCTACAAGTGTCAGTGCAAGCAGATGCTGCATCCCTGGTGAGCGGTGAGTCTCCAGCTATTTCAGCACTTCGGAAGGAGAGAGAGAAAAGAAAAGGAATGAGAGGAGCATATTTGTTGCATTATTATTATTAATTCACCGACAACTGTAGCTACGCTCGCTAACACGCAGCGCTAGGTCATGAAGCCAAGCTCTCTCTGCTGACTCGGTAGACACGTGGGTTCGAGCCCCACCGTCGGCCGCCCTTGAAATGGTTATCGGTGGTTTCCCATTTTCAACACTAGGCAAATGCTGGGACGGTACCTTCTGACAGGCCACGGCCGCTTCCTTTCACATCCTAGTCCAGTTCATTCACCATCATTCATATCATCTCCCATTAACTTATCTCATGAGGCTGGTGTCAGGAAGGGCATCCTGCCGTAAAAACCATCCACCATAAGTACTTGCATCGCATCTCATCCCCGACCCCGTTGGAAAACAGGAATAATAAGCGATAGACACAAATTTTTATTATGATTAACCGACAACAATGGCAACGCGCTTATGAGGCATCCGGCCGTAAAAACCATCCACCACAAACACTTTCATCGCATCTCATCCCCAACCCCGTTGGAAGACGGGAATAGTAAGGGATAGACACACATTATTATTATTATTATTATTAACCGACAACAATGGCAACGCGCTTATGAGGCATCCGGCCGTAAAAACCATCCGCCACAAACACTTTCATCGCATCTCATCCCCAACCCCGTTGGAAAACGGGAATAGTAAGGGATAGACACACATTATTATTATTATTAACCGACAACAATGGCAACGCGCTTATGAGGCATCCGGCCGTAAAAACCATCTGCCACAAACACTTTCATCGCATCTCATCCCCAACCCCGTTGGAAAACGGGAATAGTAAGGGACACACATTATAATTATTATTAACCGACAACAATGGCAACGCGCTTATGAGGCATCCGGCCGTAAAAACCATCCGCCACAAACACTTTCATCGCATCTCATCCCCAACCCCGTTGGAAAACGGGAATAGGAAGGGATAGACACACATTATTATTATTATTAACCGACAACAATGGCAACGCGCTTATGAGGCATCCGGCCGTAAAAACCATCCGCAACAAACACTTTCATCGCATCTCATCCCCAACCCCGTTGGAAAACGGGAATAGTAAGGGATAGACACACATTATTATTATTATTATTATTATTATTATTAACCGACAACAATGGCAACGCGCTTATGAGGCATCCGGCCGTAAAAACCATCCGCCACAAACACTTTCATCGCGTCTCATCCCCAACCCCGTTGGAAAACGGGAATAGTAAGGGACACACATTATAATTATTATTAACCGACATCAATGGCAACGCGCTTATGAGGCATCCGGCCGTAAAAACCATCCGCCCCAAACACTTTCATCGCATCTCATCCCCAACCCCGTTGGGAAACGGGAATAGTAAGGGTAGACACATATTATTATTATTATTATTATTATTATTATTATTATTATTATTATCCGACAACAATGGCTACGCTCGCAAAAGCGCAGCGTTGGGTCATGGGCCAAGCTTTCTGCTGACTCGGTAGACGCGTGGGTTCGAGCCATACCGTCAGCCGTCCATGAAATGGTTTTCAGTGGTTTCCCATTTTCAACACCAGGCAAATGCTGGAACGGTACCTTCTACAGGCCACGGCCGCTTCCTTCCACATTCTTGCCCAGTTTCATTCATCTTCATCCATTCCAACTCTCATCCCGACGCGCAAGTCGCCCACGGGCGTCGACTAGAAAGACCTGCACTCGGCCTCTCAGGAGGCCACACGCAAAAAAATAATATTATATTTGATTTAATGGTGCACGGGTACTTTGTATGACATGAAGTTGGTGCTCACAGACTCAAAAGGGTTATGAACGCCTGCCTTGTTCTTTCATGCACGTAGCTGCTCCGGTCGGTAAATTAATTAACTAAATTAAGTTGTTATTGCTTAATTTAGGGACTATAGATATTTTGGTCATCTGTCCCCAGTACTTATCCTTAGCTTGCCACGGTGGGTGAGTGGATAGCGTGTCGGTCTACTAACCCCAAGTTTGCAGGTTCGCTCCTGGCCATGGTAAGTGATTTTTTGAAAGGCGGCAAAAATACGACAAGCATTTCATACGATGTTGGCATGTCAAAGAACCCATTTGAATTCAGTAGGCCGTGTTCATAATGGCAAAATTAATCTCGGGAGTTTCCGCCAACACAAATTTCCTAATTTCTCTACTAGATAGCGCTATAGTGTTCGAGGAGGTTATATATCTAACCTTCTTGACTTTCATAGTGCTTCAAGGAACAACGAAATTCGACATGCAAGCTACCCTCTGGGTGTCAAATTACAAAGCTTGCACCCGGCACCCGAGGCCATACGATATTATTATTATTATTATTATTATTATTATTAGTACTTATCCTTCAAATGAATTTGTCTAGTGGTGATAACTAGGGCTCGGATTTTTAGGTAAATACATATGAAATGAAAATCCACAGCCTGCTTCCAGTCTCCGACTGGGTCAGGAATGGAATGAATGAAGCCCCCATCTAGCGGCGAGGATATGGACTGTGCCGGCTGCCGAGGTCTGACGCACTCCTCTGGGGCAATGATGAAATGAATGACAGATGAAATGAAATGATAGTGGAGAGTGTTGCTGGAATGAAATTTTTGACAGGGAAAACCGGAGTACCCGGAGAAAAACCTGTCTGCCTCCGTTTTGTCCAGCACAAACTGCACATGGAGTGACCGGGATTTGAACCACGGACCCAGCGGTGAGAGGCCAGCGTGCTGCCGCCTAAGCCACGGAGGCAGGGTAAATACATATATTTTATGTAAATACATATTTTAAGTTTTTTTTTCTATAAATACATACGTTCCTGCTTTTCACTTATTAGCACATAAAAATACATAATATTTTCATTTTTAAAAATTAGTCCTATAGATCTTTCAGTTGATTGCATTTTTGTTCTGTGTTACTTCAACGGGGAAGAACCTGTGAGCCATGTAATCTTCATGCAGAGCGTATGTCAGCTTGCAACTGTGTTATTCTTTTCATGTCGCCCCGTGCCACTCACTGTGGGAGCGGGAGATTTCCATGTCCATAGCCATATTGCACGACGTGCTAGATCTACCTGGAACCAGTGTCACTCACATGCAGTTCATTTCTGGCACTGTGAAGTGTACGGCAATTCTAAGATGCCTGAAGGAAAAACAACTACAAGTTATCGTCTGCAGCGGTATGTTGCAGAATTTAAAGATAATTTTACTTCTGATGGGGGCGTTCTGTTCCGCCAACCATGTAGGAAAGCAATCAAGGCTGAACAGGGATCTCAAGTTACACAACACTTCAAGGGCAAGACACATACTGCCGCGCTTTCGCGCCTTCAGAAGAAGGGTTTCGCGATAATCGTCGGTCATTTGTGATGGACAACCTGAAGATGTATCACGTTTTGTATTATAATTTTCAGCAGTGAGACATCGCATGAACTGTATTCGTGAGTACTGCATATTGAAAATGAAAATCCACAGCCTGCTTCCAGTCTCCGACCGGGTCAGGAATGGAATGAACGAAGTCCCCATCTAGCGGCGAGGATATGAACTGTGCCGGCGGCCGAAGCCTGACGCACTCCTCTGGGGCAATGATTAAATGAATGACAGATGAAATGAAATGATAGTGGAGAGTGTTGCTGGAATGAAATTGTGACAGGGAAAACCGGAGTACCCGGAGAAAAACCTGTCTGCCTCCGTTTTGTCCAGCACAGATCTCACATGGAGTGACCGGGATTTGAACCACGGACCCAGCGGTGAGAGGCCGGCGTGCTGCCGCCTAAGCCACGGAGGCTTCTAGTACTGCATAATAACATTGAAATGAAAATCCACAGCCTGCTTCCAGTCTCCGACCGGGTCAGGAATGGAATGAATGAAGCCCCCATCTAGCGGCGAGGATATGAACTGTGCCGGCTGCCGAGGCTTGACGCACTCCTCTGGGGCAATGATTAAATGCATGACAGATGAAATGAAATGATAGTGGAGAGTGTTGCTGGAATGAAATATTGACAGGGAAAACCGGAGTACCCGGAGAAAAACCTGCCTGCCTCCGTTTTGTCCAGCACAGATCTCACATGGAGTGACCGGGATTTGAACCATGGACCCAGCGGTGAGAGGCCGGCATGCTGCCGCCTAAGCCACGGAGGCTTCACTGCATAATAACATTAATAAACTAAATTATAATTAAATATGTTTACGTTTTGTCACATATTTCAGGTATTTTTAATAAATAAATAAAATATTTTCCCGATTTTTAGCACCTAAAAATCGGAGCCCTAGTGATAACAATGTGTATAACTACAGTACAACCGTTGAGTGTCCGGCTCTGACATTTCTCATGATGGAGGGAGAAAGAGTTGCCGTTTTTGTACCGCGAAATATAAAACAGCGTAGACTACATAAAATATTTCACATGTTTTTAAATGAATTCTGACGAACCGCTGACCATATTACTAAAGTAATATAATTGCACACAGTTAACCGGTAAGTGTGCACGCACAAGACAATAAAACAACACACCTGTACAAGCACAAAGAGCAACAGACGAGAGACCTTGCAACATCGAGCTAAATTTAAAGACCCGCTTACCGGGAATACCGCTGATTGGTACATGTAATAATAATAATAATAATATCGTATGGCCTCGGTGCCGCGTATAAGCCTTGTTATTTGACACCCAGAGGGTAGCTTGAATGTCGAATTTCGTTGTTCCTTGAAGCACTATGAAAGTCAAGGAGGTTAGATATCTAATCTCCTTGAACACTATAGCGCTTTCTAGTGTGCGGTATCACTACCACCTCGACCAATGGAGGTACCCGCTAGAGATATTCGCTCTCAGTTACGCCTACAAGTTCTGGCTTTTTGGGAGAGTCAGTGGCTAGCTGACCCACTGCCCAGTAAACTGAGAGCGATCAAGGGAACTACTCGCGTGTGGCGGAGCTCCTTCCGGGCCCGGAGAGAGTCCGTCATTTTGTGTAGGCTAAGGATAGGTCATACAAGATCCACCCACTCGTACCTAATGAGAAGTTAAGACCCCCCCACTTTGTACCTGTGGAGCCGTATTCACCGTGGCCCACATTTTTACCGAATGTGTGGATCTTTCTGACTTACGAAGAAACCTTGGTTTGCAGACGACACTCAAACTTATATTATCCGATGACGCGGTGGCTGCTGATCGCGTTATCCGCTTTGTAAGTGAGAGTGGGTTAGGGCCAGCAATCTAAATTTTCCAGTGAACATTGACTCAACGACTTGTTCGTTTTTGAATGATAATGCTTTGTTTTTTCCGTAATTTTTGTTTATTTTTATAATTTTTATTTTTATTTAATTGTTTTTTATATTAATTTTTGGTCTTTTTAAATTTAGATGTCCACCTCAAAATTTTAAATTCAATTCAAAATTTGTATTCTTTAATCTGTGTTAAGAGGGGCAGATGACCTCGTAGTTCCGCCCCTTAAAACAACAATAACTAACTAACGCTTTCTAGTAGAGAAATGAGGAACTCTGTGTTGGCGGAAACTCCCGAGATTAATTTTTCCATTATGAACACGGCCTACTGAATTCAAATGCGTTCTTTGACATGCCAACATCGTTTGATATGCGTGTCGTATTTTTGCCGCCTTTCAAAAATCACTTACCACGGCCAGGAGCGAACCTGAAAGCATGGGGGGGTTGGTAGACCGACACGTTAACCACTCACCCACCATGGCAACCTATTGGTACAGGTGACAACATTCTTATTGACAGTAAGCGACTTCGCCAACATAGGCGGAATTCCACTGCGATTGAAGAATATAGGTTTTGTAACCGCAAAATGTAGGAATAACAAAATGATGCATAAAATTGCAAATGGGGTGTGGGACTTCCACGTTACATAGTGAAGACGCTAGAGAAGAATTACACTGATGGCAAGTTTCTATTAACAGCTTCTCACTGCCGTAAGTTGGCTATATTATTCTCTTTACCCATCTTCTCCCACCATCGCCAGAGCCAGACACTCAACGGCTGGACTGTAATTAGGATTGAGGAAGATGCCCCGGTATTTTAAATGTGTACAATTTTCCCGAGATGGTAACTCCGCTAATTAGGTTAAACCCAAACAGTCCTGTCAGCTGACGCTAATGGTTTTTTTTTTTTTTTTTACCCTCCAGGTTGGTGGAACCCACGGACTCAGCGAGGGAACTCACCACTACCGCCTCTACGGGCAGTGTCCTAGAGCTAGGAACATCGAATCGGAAGGGATACAACTGGTGAGGTGGGATTGGCACCTCGCCCAGGCGGCCTCACCTGCAAAGCGATCAGGGGCCTCATGAGGGAAGGTAAGGGATGGTTAGGATGGATAGACAAGGAAGAGGGAAGGAGGCGGCCGTGGCCTTGAAGAAGGTACCATCCCGGCATTTGCCCGAAGACGAAGTGGGAAACCACGGAAAACCACTTCGAGGATGGCTGAGGGGGAATCGAACCCCCTCTACTCATTTGGGCCACCCGAGGCTGAGTAGACCCCGTTCCAGTCCTCATACCACTTTTCAAATTTCGTGGCAGAGCCGGGAATCGAACCCAGGACCTCCGGGGCGGCAGCTAACCATGCTGACCGCTACGCTACGGAGGCGACATGGGTTTAATAAGAGAGTGAAATGTTGTTTGAGCCATGAGTTGACTGACAGCTACGTACATCTTAACCCCCTGGAGTTTCCGTAGATATAATCAGTGAAGCGAACATGTTATCTATGAACAGTCAAGGAGGTGGAGAATTGAGAATTATAGGAAAGTATAAATTTCAAAAGTGTGAATTGTCATAACGGGGTTGAAAGTGGAGGTGTTCAAACAAGTAATGTTCTGTCCATTTACTTACAAATGGTGGTAACTTTCTGCTATGTGGGTCTCACAATCACGAACCCTGTACCACGATTAATCGAGAATTTATTTCGAACAGTGTAAAAAGAAATGCCTATAGCCTAGAGTGTGTGTGGGACAAATACTGGGGAAAACCACGCTACAATACTGGATGATGGCTGTCAGTGCCGGGATACGAACCTCGAATTTCCGAACGCCCCCTACTCAATCCGGATGTCACAGCAACCTCCCATTGCCAATGTCGTAGGATACTCATCACATCACGCAGTTATCAGCGTGACACCGTGCATTGTTAGGAAGGTTGTTGGGAGTCCTTGACAGCAAGCGCCGTTGTTTTCTCTGGAGAGCAGTACAATGGTGCTGCTCCAAGAAATGGTAGGTGTACTGCAATTTGCATTAATCGGCTGTTTATGGGGTGCGTGCGCATTATGACTCCACGGGTGTCATACGCTGTTGTTGACTTATTTTAGGGGATTTGTGTCTTCGCGGTCATATACTTGCGTGTGATACTTTGTCACAGTCATGGCTGTATTGAAACTGTTGCTAGGATTTAGGTAGGAGGCAACCGTGGCCTTAATTTAAGTACTATCTCAGCATTTACCTGGAGTAAAAGTGGGGAAACCTTAGAACACCACTCACTAGAATGGCTGAGGAGTGAATCGAACCAACCTCTCTTCAGTTCTGCATCACAAGGTTGAGTGAACCACGTTCCAGCCCTCAGACCAGAATTACATTTATTGACAGAACCGGTAATCGAACCCGGACCGGGTCTGAGGGTACACTCAGCCTCGTGAGGCAAAACTGAGAAGAGGCGGGTTTGATTCCTACCTCAGCCATCCTGAAAGTGGTTTTCTGTGGTTTCCCCCTTCTACTCAAGCAAATGCCGGGATGGTACCTAACTTAAGGCCACCGCCGCTTCCTACCCAAATCCTACCTCAATTACAAATACACACACTAGTACAGACATCACAGAAATACCGGTTATCAGACAAGTTCCACTCACACCCAACCACACGGCGTTGATGACCAAGATGTCCCAAGCCCCTAAATGAATTAACCACAAAACGACTAGCATCCTTGGTTGTCACCTTTGGACCCCCAGGGGCTCACATCTTGTGGGACGTGGGTTGGCGACCATGGGACCCCAGCTGAGTCCGGCATTGCTTCCACTTACTTGTGCCGGTCTCCTCTCTGTCTTCTTTCCTGTCGACCTCCCTTGGTCAACTCTTGTTCTTTTCCGACCCCGACGGTATTTGGGTATCCGAGGCCTAGGGAGTCTTTCACTTTCCCGCCTTAATTGGCCCTTGTCTCATCTTTCCTGATCCCTCCTTCTTCGAGGAGTCAGACCTCTTGTTTTCTTTTCATTATATTTCCTTTTCTCTTCCCGCACTGTTTTTGTTACTTGGTTCCCCGTGTATCTAAATTCCCTTTAGCGATTTTTTAAAATCTACTTTGCATTTTGTAAGATTTTTCGATCTAAATTACCTCTTGCGATTGTTTTCAACCTCAATTGCATTTTGTAAAGATTGTCAATCTAAATTGCTTTTTAGTAAGTCTTTCAATGTAGGTTCAGGGCATTTTAGTGAGTATTTTGAATTTCAATTGCATTTTGTATTTTCAACCAAAACCGCCTTTCGCAAGAATTTTAAATCTAAATTGCATTTTGTTTGGTGGTCATTTTGCAAATATTTTGATTCTCAATTGCATTTTGTGGGTATTTTGAATCTAAATTACATTTTGTCATGTAGGCCTATTTTCAATCTAAATTGCATTTTGTAAGTATAGTCAATGCACATGAGTCGTTTGAATCTACCGTACATTTTGTAAGCATTTTCAATTTCAATTGCATTTTGTAAGTATTTTGAATTTCAATTGCAGTTTGTGAATAATTTGGATTGGAACTGGGATATTTCAATCTGAATTGCATTGTATATTTTCAATTCCAATTGCATTTTGTAAGTATTTTGAACCTCAATTGCATTTTGTACGTATTTTCGATCTCATTTGCATTTTGTAAGTATTTTGACCCTACGTTGCATTTTGTACGTATTTTGAACCTAGCCTACATTTTGTGGGTATTTTTCAATCTATTCTTTTTGTGAATCTTTTCGTTCTAAATTCCCTTTTGTAAGAACATTTTGTGAGTTGTTTCAATCTGAGTTCCTTTTTGTAAGTATTTTTCGTCTCACTTAATTTTCGTTCAGGTTTATATTTCATTAACATTTTCGCTATCACCCAGATCATTAGGGGCCGATAACCTAGATGTTAGGCCCCTTAAAACAACAATTATCATCACCATCATGTCAACTTTGGAGGTCTTGATTCGATTCCCGGCTCTGTCTAGAAATTAATTCCTGACCTGAAGGCTGGAAAACACTCAGCCTCGTGAGGAAAGCTGAGAGAAGGTGTGTTCGATTGCCACCTAGGCTGTCCTGGAAGTAGTTTTTCATTCCTACTCCAGGCAAATGCCTGGTTGGTTCCTAACTTAAGGCCACGGCCGCTTCCTTCCCAATTCTCATCCGAATTACAAATACACACACACACACTACTACAGACACAACAAGAGCATAGGCTATCATACAAATTCAACACACACCCAAGTACAGGGGTTAAATGACCACGCTGCCCAAGCCATTAGAATTAAACAACAACAATTGCGTTCATCTATTTTATTGTTCACTATGCCTGATTTGTTTATTGTTTTTTACCATCCCCCTTTTACCTTTTTTAAAATTCAAATAAGGCATAATTGTTGGGGCTCACTGTCTGTTTTATATAAACCATCTTCGTCTCATCTCTAGCAATGGGCTGTTTTTATCTTCATCCTTTCATTTCATGCTATTTCATTTCAATAGAGGCCGATAATCTAGATGTTAGGCCCCTTAAAACAAGAATATCATCATGAAACAACAACAACAACATACTTAGATAGCAGCACATTGAGCCTGACGATTCTCTTGAAGGTCAAGCAAGACAAGGCGAATACATACGTAACGCGTTCCGGTGGCTATCTACTTGTGTGGGAGTGCGCTAATTGCTAACTGATTCCTGCGTAGTTGTTCGGCGTCATTGTGGCATTTTCTGGAGGAAACAGATTATATACGTAAATTACTTTACTAACTTTCCTTATCCGGGTTACCCACCAAATCCTTCCTGTCCAGAGATTTTTCAAGTTGATTTATTTAGGAGCTTTACGACATCGTAGTCATGTAGCCCCGTGTACTTGGGTGTATGATTAACAACTACTTGAATAAATTTGGAATCTTTGTATGCTACACACTTAACTTCATGCTGTACTCCATCTTTTATCATGATGACTACTCCGTCATTCTGATTTATTGCACTTTAATTATAGTAAGATTTATAGCAGCTATAGTTTAACTATGATCTTAGTGAGGTTCAATTTGTATGTGGAGCTTTAACGCGCACTTAACATTAACGGTGGCAGAGAGCGAGTCCGGCTCCGTGGCTAATAGGTTAGCGTACTAGGCTTTGGCCCAAAGGATCCCGGGTTCGATTCCCGGAAGGGTTATGCGGAATTTAATCTCTTATGGTTAATTCCTCTGACTCGGGGATTGGGTGTTTGTGACGCCTTCAATGTACAAGGAAACCAAACACTGGAAACAAATAAACAGAAACAAGTAAAAAGAAGAACAAAAAAAAGAGCGCATGCGCAACCTCGTGCCTTGCTGGCATCGGGAGAGCATGGGTTCAAATCCCATCTCGGCCGTCCTGAAAATGGTTTTCCTTCCAATATACCTTCCCTGATCCGTCCTGAAAAGAAGAGTACATGGCCATTGGCTGCATTAATAAAATAATAAAATAATTTAAATTAAACGTTGAACAATTCCAATAAACATGGAAGATATGTGGGAAACTATAAAGAACAGCTCAACGCAAGCGCAACTTTTGAAAATTGGATAAAATTAGTTTTTTGTTTCCGGTATCAAAGATGCCTGTGTTATCTTGAAAATGTGTGTAATTGTTTTACGAGGTTTATGACAGACGAGGTCGTAAAATTCACATGGTTCTTTGGCTCCTACGGAATTCATATGCGTTTGAAATGGCGAAATTTATTTATTTTATATCAGTACGCTATATTGCATGCAATACTCAAATTAGTGAAATATAAGTCAGGCACAAGATATCCGCTGCCATCTTGTCTTATTACTAAATCAGCCCAGCTTTTTAAAATCACGTCTGCACTATAGTATTACAAAATAAACTTTTAATTTCGAACGTGCCTCTTCCTTTAGAACAGTTAAAACGATTCTCGGCTCGATAATCGGAACTGGTGGGTCCCATGATATGGATTATAAAGTTTGCATAATTCGCACGGCCGCCATCCTGAAATGGTATGGCGGACGACCTTGTAGTTTGGTCACAAGACGCATCCTATACGAAGGTATGTAGTTACCAAATTTGGTAGAGATCGGATGATTTGGTTAGTCGTTATTTGATTTTACGTTTTGAACGTTTGAGTGGCCGCCATTCAGTTTTAGTAAAGATGGCGGCGATATAAAACATGACACTGAGGTGTCCTTTGCTAGTGCTACCTTTGTACCAAATTTCGTTCAATTCGCATTCACCGTGTTCGAATTGATAGGGGGGGACAGACATTCAGAGTACACACACTCACACACACACACACACACAGACACACAGACACACACACACACACACACACACACAGACTCACACACACACGTACACACACACAGACAGACACACTTTTTTTCGCCCTGTAGTGATCTCATAAGTCTACTTTCATTTTTTGCAAAAATCGAAAGTAGGCTAAAAAGTAGTAACATGGACATTAAATTACTACATATTAGCCTACTTTCGATTTTTGCAAAAAATGAAAGTAGACTTATGAGATCAACACAGGGCGAAAAAAGTGTGTTTGTCTGTGTGTGTGTATGTGTGTGTGTGAGTCTGTGTGTGTGTGTGTCTGTGTGTCTGTGTGTGTGTGTGTGAGTGTGTGTACTCTGAATGTCTGTCCCCCCCTATCAATTCGAACAAGGTGAATGTGAATTGAACGAAATTTGGTACAAAGGTAGCACTAGCAAAGGACACCTCAGTGTCATGTTTTATATCGCCGCCATCTTGACGGAAACGTAATGGCGGCCACACAAATGTTCAAAGCTTAAATCAAATTACGACTAACCTAATCATCCGATCTCTACCAAATTTTGCAACAACATACCTTTATGGGGGGAGCATCCTTTGACCAAACTAATAAGTCATCAGCGTAATAGTTTGCGGATGGCGGCCATCTTTGTGTGAAAATCGATTCCCCCTATTAATTCGAACACGGTGCAACCGAATGGAACGAAATTTGGTACAGAGGTAGTACTAACAAAAGGCACCTCAGTGTCATGTTTTATATCGCCGCCATCTTGACGGAAACGTAATGGCGGCCACACAAATGTTCAAAGCTTAAATCAAATTACGATTAACCTAATCATCCGATCTCTACCAAATTTTGCAACAACATACCTTTATAGAGGAAGCATCCTTTGACCAAATAACTAGGTCATTAGCCTAATAGTTTGCGGATGGCGGCCATCTTTGTGTGAAAATCAATTCCCCCTATTAATTCAAACACGGTGAAACCAAATGGAACGAAATTTGGTACAGAGGTAGCACTAGCAAAGGGCACCTCAGTGTCATATTTTATATCGCTGCCATTTTGACAGAAACGTAATGGCGGCCACACGAATGTTCAAAGCTTAAATCAAATTACGATTAACCTAATCATCCGATCTCTACCAAATTTTGCAACTACATACCTTTATGGAGGGAGCATCCTTTGACCAATCTAATAGGTTATTAGCCTAATAGTTTGCGGGTGGCGGCCATCTTTATGTCAAAATTGATTCCCCCTATTATTTCGAACACGGTGGAACCGAATGGAACGAAATTTGGTACAGAGGTAGCACTAGCAAAGGGCACCTCAGTGTCAGTTTTTATATCGCCACCATCTTGACTGAAACGTAATGGCGGCCACACGAATGTTCAAAGCTTAAATCAAATTACGATTAACCTAATCATCCGATCTCTACCAAATTTTGCAACTACATACCTTTATGGAGGGAGCATCCTTTGACCAATCTAATAGGTCATTCGCCTAATAGTTTGCGGATGGCGGCCATCTTTGTGTCAAAATCGATTCTCCCAATTAATTCAAACACAGTGAAACCGAATGGAACGAAATTTGGTACAGAGATAGCACTAGCAAAGGGCATCTCAGTGTCATGATTTATATCGCCGACATATTGACAGAAACGTAATGGCGGCCACACAAATGTTCAAAGCTTAAATCAAATTACGATTAGCCTAATCATCCGATCTCTAGCAAATTTAGCAACAACATACCTTTATGGAGGGAGCATCCTTTGACCAAACTAATAGGTCATCAGCCTAATATTTTGCGGATGGCGGCCATCTTTGTGTGAAAATCGATCCCCCTTATCAATTCGAACACGGTGAAACCGAATGGAACGAAATTTGGTACAGAGGTAGCACTAGCAAAGGGCACCTCAGTGTCATGTTTTATATCACCGCTATCTTGACGGAAACGTAATCGCGGCCACCCAAATGTTAAAAGCTAAAATGTAATTACGACCAACCTAATAATCTAGTCTCTACCTAATTTTGCAACACCATATCTTTATGTGGGAAACATATTCAGACCAAACTGCAAGAACATCAGCCCAATAGTTTGCAGATGGTGGCCAAGTATGTGTGCAAATCGATTCCCCCTATCAATTCAAACACGGTGAAACCGAATTGAACGAAATTTGGTACAGAGGTAGCACTAGCAAAGGGCACCTCATATTCATGTTTAATATCCCTATAGCACGTTGTATTTCAACAAGCTACTGCAACCAACATTCAATGATACTCCTTGAAAAGGACAATGAGTTATAACAATACCCATGTATTTAGGAGAAAGTAGGCTATATGTTCTTTACTGAACATCTTGTTTTTGATATAAATTTAGTTTTTAAAATTTCATATGACATGGGTTGATTAAATAATGTAATACAAAAAATAGTGCTTGGACTAATTCCGGATAACCTTGTGTACATCCGCAATATGATAAGACGTCTAATAATATGGTTCATTACCACCTCTACTGCGTTGGCTTAGCTGCTCGTCTTTCACCCGGTCGACCGGGGTTCGAATCCCGGTGACAGCGGGGTGGAATTTTCACCTGAAAAAACACGTGGCGACAAGAAGGGAATCCGGCCTCAAATCCCCGGCCAAAACCAAAATGAGTCTGTTTGGCTCCGGTGACCCCAACTAATTGGGAAAAGCTGAAGAACGAAAGGAGAGAAAAATCTACCTCTACTGCGTAAATGCATCACCGAAATACACGAAGAATCTCTAAATAGTTTAAAAGTGTTTTTACGTTATCATTTCTTCCAACAATATCCATTCAGTGGATATTTAAATTACTAGCTTCGGAGTGAGTTTACGAGCTAGCGAGTGCGCCTGTCACCCCGGCTTCTGCTAGCTGTCGAGTCGTGTCGAGTTAAGACTTCAGAGAAGAGTATATGTGTTTGGTGTTTCGCTGTTCACCTCGGCTTTTCTAAATTGCGTCTTTGACCTGCCTTTTATGCTTACGCTGGGTAAACCGTTAAAGATACCGGGCGATGCCGGGGCGGGTTGCTAGTTATTTATAAATTCCTTGCAAATAATTTTGACGCAAGTTTTCACGATTTTACCACTAGGTGGTAGCATTTGTCTTTTCGAAATTCATGGCCAAGGAAAATTTAATAGTTGTCTCAACACAGCTGATGAGATGAACTCGTGTCGTGCACTGGGTTGTATCTGCAGAAAAAGTATATTTCAGATACTGCGAAATTAGCCGTAATCCCCTACTTGTAACACTGTACGCGGAGAGTTGAATTAAAGAGCCTTAATGGAGAACAAGTATCCAAGGACATAGCATCATGATGAATTGAGGCATCTGATGCTTATCTAAGCAATAGTAAGTATTGTTTTGAATCCGAATGGTGTGAAATAACAGCTATTTTTACTGTGTTGAGAGTACTCTGTCACGGATGTCTTTCTAAACCAGTGTACGAGAAAACACTGTGATTATTCTAATATATATTATCTTATATTATTCACCTTGAGGAAGTTGTAATCTGTTCCAATTATGGCGCAATAAAATTATATTCTAGTTGTTTTTACACTGTTCGTATCTCTTTTTGTGTAATTATAAATTATGGAAATATATGCTTCTTGTTATTACTTCATAATATTAAAATCAACTCCACACATCAGCTCTAAAATTATCGGGTTTCTTCATTGAGTGATGGATGATAGAGCTTGTTGCACTTAACTTCATGCCAAGAAAATTAAATCTGTTGCCGAGATGCAGCCCATCACTTCCGAGTGAGGCGAGCCATGACTCGTGATGGGCTCCATCCTTCCAACGCTGTACAGTTCTGGGCCTCAAAATCGATTTGATGTGCTCACAATTCGTGTGTGTGTATTGTGAATATGTTTTGAATTATAAATAGCTGTATTGTACTGTCCTGGATACGAAAATATAAAAATATATATACGCTGTACAGTTTTCTCCGTATTGGCTACCTGCTGAACCATGTCTTATTTTCCCGTACAAATACAAACCGATATAAAATAAGTGAATTAATTTACAGTCATACAGCATAACCTTTTGATGTATAAGGATTACAACGCGATCATGAACTACATTTTCCAATCACCCCTAGCCGAGAAGAAGTTACCTTACAAAAATGATAACAACTTTGTTTCTTGGACACACAGAATTTTGAAATTAATAAAACAGTTATAAAACATTCCAATGTATTTGGTGTTACATGACGGGTGTTTGAGATAATAATTCTTAAATGGGACGCACGGTTGAAACACGCTTAAAAATTGGCACTTTTTGTGTTCCAACTGCGATAAAAAATATTAAAATATAAATTAAAATTCCAAACCTACATGAACTAACGTACAATAGAATGACGAAAATGATGATTTTATGTAGGCCTATTGGTTACTTCACAAACAACCTTCAAACTCCAGTGCACATAATATTTTGGTGGACAGTTGCCACGGAGCCGACGTCAATTGTAGTAAAATTGAGGGAATCTATTCCAAGTACAGCATTAGTATCATTCTGGTATACGACGTCGAGGTTCAAGTGAACAGTGTTAGTATCGCTGATATACAGACAAGAGGTCTATTTGGCGGCCCACACTCTCACAAGGGTTATTGTCAGACCTTGAGGTCTCAGCGTGGGCCGGTCACGAAGCAGGTTAAACGATAACGACTTGGTTGATGAGACAAGGTCACATCCCAGCATTATACACGATATCGCCTAATATATGAGTGGTAGTCACAGAAAACACGTTCGACGTTCGTCGGTATAGGAATATGAAGAAACGGAAGTCGACACGCGAGCAATTAAAAAAGTAGTAATATATTTATTTTCAGCATTACTTCTTACACTTGTTCAAAAGAAGTCACCCATGGCGTTAAGGCAGGCACCATATTGATTGCGTAGACGTCAAATGCCGTAAGCGATGAATGACTTTGGTAGCTGCTAGTACCAATTAGTCGCGACCAAAGGTTTTATTATTAATATTTGTGTTACACTATTACTATTGTTATTATTATTATTATTATTTTATTTCTTTCACCCAGCTTTGGGGTACATTAAATCAATCACTGTTTAATGTTCTGTGCTTTCCTTGTAGCCCAGTATTGCCTCATTCATTTTGATCTTGCATTCCTTACTTCATCACAGATTTGGATCTTTCTCTTGGGTTTGACTTTGACTTCGAACCATTGTTTCTTGTCCTTGGCTATAGTTTTGGCTGTTTCATCCATGAGCATATTTTCTGCGATTCTATTAAGTCTTTCTCCGTTTCCTTAAACCAAAGTGGTTTGGTTCTTTTGTTGCGGAAGTAGTCAAATATTTTTTTTGGTTAGCCTATTTAAGTTCATTCATTCATTATTACTACTAGCATTACCCGTCGCGGCTTCGCCCGCGAATATTCTAGTTGTAACGAGTACACTTAGCAAAATCTCAATCATGAATGCTATGACTGATTTATCCTTGGTATGAATAATCAGACTTTATCAATTCAGCTACTGGTGCAGTGGTTAGGGGTTTGCCATTCCTTCATAGGTATATCAGAGCGAAGTTAGTTTTCTGGGAATATCACAGACACTGTTAATTTAAGGGCTTTTAAATGTGGTTTTCGGAGACCCTTTATAGTCGGGTGAAAATGACCTTTCGTACCACACTCACACGTGAAAATTGCGTCAAAAATTCTAGAGTGCCCCTTGACCCCCTTAAGCGCATTTTACTGTATGTATTGATGAATTTTACAGCTTAATTTGGTTCAGTGATAACCTTATAACCGTCTGGAAACTTTCAAAGTAATGTAATAATTGGAATTGCATTGCGTCTTACAGAAATAGATTGACCTGTGAGATTCTGTTACCATGGTTACCGTGTTGCAGTCTTTCATTATTTCATTGTAAATATACATGTTTTAAGGTATTTTTAATTTTGAGGCATTTAAAGAGTAAGTGAGTGCGTTTCGCTTACGCATTGGGTTATGCTGAACCTGCAGGTACCCCATATGTGTAGGTTGGTGTTAATGGGACCTTATTTTCGGTACAAAACTGGAATGGGACCTTAGCAGAATAATATAGGGAGGGATTCGTCTATTATTATTATTATTATTATTATTATTATTATTATTATTATTATTATTATTATTTATTTAACATTATTTATACTGGAAGTATGGAAGGCCCAGTGTAAAAAGACAGGCTGGCTGCGTGAGTCAGCGGTAACGTTCTCGCTTGCTGCGCGCAAGGTTGTAGGATCGAATCCTGGCGCTGCCAGCTGGCATTTGAGGGTGCACAAATGCGAGGGAGCCGTGTCAGTAGACTTACTGGCACGTTAAAGATCCCCTTCGGGGGCAAAATTCCGGCACCCCGGCGTCTCTTAAAGCCGCAGTAGTTAAAAGGGACGTAAAACAATTAACATTATTATTGTAAAAGGACAAGCCCCACATTCATATTTTATACTTCACTGGCACAACTTACATCTACATTCCGTTTTTACAATATTTACATATTTTACAAAGATATTTGCATTATTTACATATTTAGAATATTAATAATAAGAGTAATACAATGAATGTTATCCCGTGCACACTCTCTCTCTTACGTACGCACTTTCATAACCTCAATTATTCCATGCAATCATTCATTTATTCATTAATTTCATTCGGATACTCATCCATACAATCACTCATACAGAAGTTTATTTACACAATGTACTTTTTTATTTACGACCTGAATTTCCAAAAAGACAAGATCTTGGCATCTCCTGGCAGTGGGTTTCATAACCGCGCAGACCGGCCGTAGAACCCTGTCAGGTAGGAAGGAAGAAGGAAGATTGAAGTTTTACGTGACCGTTATTCTCGAGATCATAAGCCACGGGACCTCCTTTTAACGAGGAATCCGAACCACAGGACGTGGCATTTCACTTGGAAAATCTCACATGCATTGACCGGGAATCGAGCCCGGTCCGCTGTGGTGAGAGGCCAACAGTTCGACCGCTGCGCCACCACGCCCCCTCCTGTCAGATAGGGATTGCTGGAAACGAAGGGCGGAACGAGAGTTACGCCTCGTCCTCTTCGAACTGAGCGATGGTCTAACCCAGTACCGAACGGTGATGTCAGCCAGACAGCTGTCTCACCCAATATTGACCAATGGTTGCCAAAGTATTATATTCTATCACATTAGGCATTTCCCGGCTTGTTCACAGGTGACAAGTCCTGATCAACCTCTCTAGACATCGGCGTGTTCACAAGGAAGACTGTTCGCAATTCGAAGGACTATTTTCTCTGCGTTAATGTTTTGGGGTCATTGGGCTTGGGTATATCCAGTCTCGAGAGGTGAGTGCAACGAGCCCTCGTTGGGCAAGTGTTGTCTTGGCTGTGATACTCAGAGATTTTCAATTCGTAACCCCATAAAATGTCCGGATGATACAGGATGCCAGGAAATGATCTCCACAGTGACTACGTGCAGCTGCGAGAGGTTGCGTCATCAGTTTAGTTGGCAGCACAGTGTCCTTGATAGGGTGAAGGCCACATGTGTGGGCTGTGGGCGGTCAAAATCGTCAGTGTGTATAGTTAGATTATTGGAAGAGTGCAACAGCATGTTATGAATGACTGTGGTGAGTATAAAGTTTACTGTATGTTTGTTATAATACAAGCGACAGCCGTGCTGCCAACGTAACTGGTGACGTAATCTCTCGCAGCAGCTTGTTGGCACTGCGGAGAACATTCCCTGGCGCCCTGTACTTTCTAATAGATCATTGGTGCTCCTTGCAACTCCAACGGATGAGGTTGCTATTTGGAAGAGCATCTGGCTATCAAAATCAATTATCACATGTAAACTGATCTCTTCCGTATTGTACTTGTATTACTTTGTAGCTAAGGGAATAGTCAGTGGTAGAAAATAGAAATAATTCATTCATTCATTTTGTACGAAGCCTCCGTGGCTTAGGCGGTAGCACGCCGGCCTCTCACCGCTGGGTCCGTGGTTCAAATCCCGGTCACTCCATGTGAGATCTGTGCTGGACAAAACGGAGGCAGACAGGTTTTTCTCCGGGTACTCCGGTTTTCCCTGTCAAAATTTCATTCCAGCAACACTCACCACTATCATTTCATTTCATCTGCCATTCATTTAATCATTGCCCTAGAGGAGTGCGTCAGGCCTCGGCAGCCGGCACAGTTCATATCCTCGCCGCTAGATGGTGGCGTCATTCATTCCATTCCTGACCCGGTCGGAGACTGGAAACAGGCTGTGGATTTTCATTTTTCATTCATTCATTTTGTATCGGCCTTCTTTAAACTGTCTCATTCTTCGGGCTTTGATGTTTGTCTATTACGCCCTCATTCGTTCTCTGTGACTTTACTTCCTTCACTGGGTCCAAATTTTTCCCGTTTCCAGCTTCGGTTTTTCTTGGAAACCTTGGCATGCTTCAAGTTTTCCCTTGAGTGGAATTCACTCTGTTATTTGACGGAATCCTCGCTTCTTTGAGATCTCTATCCAGTTCAATGAACCCGGCCCATTTGGTTTTCCTCTCCTGAATGCAAGTAATGATGCGGTTAGTCTGTCTCACTGGGCTCATTCGCTTCAAATGTGTATGAAGGTTATGCTTGTTTTCCGGATGGTGTCAGTTATTTTCTCCACATGAGTACCGTATACAATTTGTGGTTATGCCGTCTTCTATATTCCCTTTCAGTTTGATGGGAACCAAGATCTTTCTCAACATTTTCCTTCCTTTGGCGTCCAGAAATAATAATAATAATAATAATAATAATAATAATACTAATACTAATAATAATAAGACCGAACTACTTTGACTGATCAATCGGTATCACACAACAGGCCGGATCTGGTGGTTGTAAACAAGAAAACCAAGCAAACTACATTGATTGTTGTTGCGAGTCCTAACAACAAGAATCTCCAGTCAAAACACATTGAAAAGATCAGCAAATACAGCGAGTTGGTCGATCCTATCAAAAGACAATGGCATGTAGAGCGAGTAAAGACCATACCTTTCATTGTCTCGAGTACGGGCGTGATCCCAAGTGCCTTCCTCCAAGGCCTTAAAGAACTGGATCTGGATACTCGGCTGTACAAACTAATGCAGAAGGCAGTAGTTCTATCATCAACCAGAATCGATTGGAAGTTCATGGGTAGCGAAATTCCAGCTTAGAAGTTGCTGTTTCGGTAACTATACTTTGGTTCACTGAAGCCCGTATAGTTATGTTGTAATGTACCAGAAATGTGTTATACGTACTGTATAAACCAATAATAATAATAATAATAATAATAATAATAATAATAATAATAATAATAATAATAATGAATGAATGAAAATCCACAGCCTGCTTCCAGTCGACTGACCGGGTCAAGGAATGGAGTGAATGAAGCCCCCATCTAGCGGCGAGGATATGAACTGTGCCGGCTGCCGAAGCCTGTCGCTCTCCTCTGGGGCAATGTTTAAATGAATGACAAATGAAATGAAATGATAGGGGAGAGTGTTTCTGGAATGAAATTGTGACAGGGAAAACCGGAGTACCCGGAGAAAAACCTGTCTGCCTCCGCTCTGTCCAGCACAAATCTCACATGGAGTGACCGGGATTTGAACCACGGATCCAGCGGAGAGAGGCCGGCGTGCTGCCGCCTAAGCCACAATGGAACAATTAAGTTTAGATGGTGAAGAGCATACTGAGTAGCTGGGAGTAAACTCAGACCAAGCTCGTAGCCCTGAGGTCACTATTTCTCACACACTGCGATCTTCTGATGGACCAAGATGTCAGTTGAACGTATATACTCGTACTGTGCCCAACTCTAGGAATGGGTATTCCAAGATTCAGACACCTAGATATCAAGGGAAAGGCTGTAGCCGCTTTTGAAAGTTGAGATATTTGAATATCGCGCTACATTGCTTCTCGAAGCATTTGGAAAGAATTTACCGATACTTGGATGTCAAGTGACGTAGCGAGTAATAGCAGAGGTTGAGGCTATTTATTGATTAAATAGTTAACTATGGAGTAGAGACTTGAGACTGGGATCAGATTACTGGCACGGCCAAATGAAAGAGAATGCAATTAGTATCAAGTAAATCGGACCAGGGATTCAAGAGATATGAGGATTTCTAGATATCAGCTGATGCGGCGTGACCCTGACAGTTTTGAATAAAAGCCAGCTAGCCGAAGCATCGATAGCTCATTTCAACACAAGCATTTGCCTAGCAAGTGGCTGCGACGCTGAGCCAAGGCACATGGTTGCCGGATCTACGCAGAAGTTCTTTTCAAAGTCGTGATAGTCACGAAAGTGCTGCGCTACGAGGTGGAACTTAGTAAGTTTACGGCGAGGAGAATCACTGAGGTGATTGATTTTTCTACAGACATTGGTGGAAATATTTATATTTCGACATGGACATATGCTAGACTTTGTCTAGAATTAGTATTTTGTCACAGTCCAGTAATAACATAATACTTGGATATTTAAATCCATTTCAGTCAGTTTTCATATTTGTAACTAGTTAACCACTTCGATCTGTCAGTACACTGAAGACTAGTCTATAACGGTGGCGTTCATTAGTCTACGCAAGGGAAACTACAAGTTGCTTAGCGCATGGTAGATGGTGATATAATAAACCATGCCCAGGGAACGATCTTCAGAACAGCCGTTGATTGCTTAGACTGTCAGTGTTTTTCTTGTACTGATAAGATTACCGTGAGTTATGTTACAACTGACATATCTAAGAAGAGATCACTTAGATCTGACCCTATTTAAACAAACTGTTATGGCTTTGATAGAAGCCCATATTAAAATGGAACAACAGTTAATTCAAACGTCAAAAGATACTACCACTATGTCGGACTAGACGGATTGTGGGTATATAATTGCGGCCGATACAAGGATTATACGTGCTTGTCCAATGGGGCATGTCTATGGACAAATCTGGTACAGACCAGGTTTACTACGCTTCAAGACCATCAAGAAATGTAAGCCACATTTGAATTATATTATGCCTAGCTAATTGGAACAAACTATTTTTTCTGCAGATGACCAACACATTTTATTTATTTTTCTTCGTATTTACATCTTGCAATGATTTACGCAAGACTTATTAGAGTTATTCTGAGCATTTTCAACACTCAGAACAGTTTAGGATCGATGACCGAGCATTTCGAAGATTTATTTGAATTTTTCATATTTTAAGGAAACCACGGAAAACCCCCGATGTAACTGTAAAAGTTAAATTTATTTTTGTTGAGGAATGGATATTTTTTTTCCATATTCGAAGGTTCGAACATGTGGATTCTCACATAATGAGATGATAATTAAACACATTTAAAATGACATAAATAATAATAATAATAATAATCCACTAATAATAATAATAATAATTTTCATAATTTTTCTAAATAATTCTTGGATATTATATTTTATAATAATCATATGTATTGAGAAAGAGCCTATGAAGTAGTTTAAACATTTCTAGTCTGGAACAGGAGATTTTCCGAAGGAGAGTGGTTAGCGCTAGCCCGCATTCAACCAACATTTCAGTCCTGGTTGAACAGTTGATATTTGCTATGAGCAAAGTACATTTTTCAGATAACACGGAGAGGCATGAAACGGGAAGCAATTGATATTTGTATCAAATAGGATATTTTTGTATTTATATAAAACTAGCAGTAGTACCCGGCTTCGCCCGGTGGAATGATGATAATGTTTTAAGGTCTCCTTAGAAATATAATGGACTTAAAATCTAAGTCATTTGCCCCCAAAGACATTAAACATTTCGAGAAGTGACTCGATTATGAACTTCAAGTTTCTAACAAAATACATGATTTCTGAATCATCAACTTGATCACTAAATTGTTGAACCATTCAACTATTCGATTTTCCACTTGGAATCATTATTATAAAAATATTGATATTTATGGCCACTATTAGTAATTTTCACAACTTGCAATTCTTCGACAGAATGCGGAAATAAGAATTGTAACTTCATAATAAATTCATTTAGTTCATGGCACTAGGATTGAAAATATCCTTCAAATTATTCGTGGTTAAAGAATTATTTTTAATTGGCAGTGGCCCATTCTATTATTTGTGTAAGAACACAATATTCCAACAACAACGGCAAAGGTCTTCCTCTGAAGAAGAATAAACTACTATCATGACAAATCCGGGTTCTAGCAAAATCAAAGTCTAAATGGAATTCGTAAACAAGGTCGAAATAAGAACTGATGGTTTCAAGAAATAACCTTCGGGTCATTCATCCGACGAAATGTGTAGTTCCAATACTCCTACTATAAACCTGAGCCATCGAACCTGCTATTTGATTGATGCTCGAAAAAACCTCTTCATTCCTGCGACTTAAACATGCGCACCTGGGAATGGCATTTCAACTACTCCACACATATAAATTTTCTTCCCAAAATTTATACAATAAATCAAGCCTCTGCTTGTTATCAACACTGGAAGATTAATAAACTTACAAGTTTATTTTATTTTACCATTCAGTTCAACCCGTGAATTTACCATACTTATGAAAAGCTTTATTTCACTTTCGAGTGTATTTATGTCATGATTTTATATAAATACAAAAATATCCTATTTGATACAAATATCATTTGCTTCCCGTTTCATGCCTCTCCGTGTTATCTGAAAAATATACTTTGCTCATTGCAAATATCAACTGTTCAACCAGAACTGAAATGTTGGTTGAATGCGGGCTTGCGCTAACCACTCTCCTTCGGAAAATCTCCTGTTCCAAACTAGAAATGTTTAAACTACTTCATAGGCTCTCTCTCAATACACATGATTATTATAAAATATAATATCCAAGAATTATTTAGAAAAATTATGAAAATTATTATTATTATTATTAGTGGATTATTATTATTATTATTAGTTATTATTTTAAATATATTTAATTATCATCTCATTATGTGAGAATCCACATGTTCGAATCTTCGAATATGGAAAAAATATCCATTCCTCAACAAAAATAATTTAATAACATGTAATTTATTTCAGGTTGTTTTTTTTACATATTCCAGTGATTGTAATTATTTTGTGTAGACCGACTGAAAGTTATAATATCAAATAGTTAATAAGGCAACACTTCGGTGGCGTAGTTGGTAGCATGCTGAACTGCTATGCCCAAGATCGCGGGTTCAAACCCGGCCGAAGTCGTCGGATTTTTTAAGAGCGTTAAAAGTCTTCAGTATGCCTTCCTTCGGGGGGGGGGGGGGGAGTAAAGCCAGCGGTCCCATGTCATAGATTTATGGCATGTATAAGAACTCATCACTATTGGTAGTGTTTAGCTAAATTTGTAGGTTATATTTGGTTGGTTAGAAACGCTCCATCAAGTTCCAACGTTCGCCGCTAGGTGTCAGTGACGATGGCATCTGGTAGCCAAAGTTGTACCTACTTGAAATTGAACTTGCTGAGATTACACGGGCGTTCAATTAAAATACCCTGCTACGGCCATTGGCTGCAGTAAATATATAATAATGAGGCAACACTGGAAAATGGCTTTAGGGGGTGTGGTTGCGCAGCGGTCAAGCTGCTGGCCTCTCACCAAGGTGGACCGGGTTCGATTCCCGGTCAATGCATGTAAGATTTTCGAAGTGAAGTTCCATGCCTTGTGGTTCGGATTCCACGTAAAAAGGAGGTTCCGTTGCTCATGATCGCATGATTAAAAATCACGTAAAAAAAGAGGTTCCTTCCTTTTTAAAAGTGACTTCAAAGCTAACTTAAGAAGTAACCTCCATCATCAAACCAAACACTCATATCGGGTAAGTTGCCCTTTCAATCTGGTAAACTTCTTTGTTGTTCCGAAGTTTCCATCCGCTTTCAGTGTGAACAGCCCCCATAATTCTTCTGAGGATTATTATTTCCAAGACCTCTAGTTTCCCCAGCTTGTAGTTCATTGACAGGCATTCACTGGCATACAGAAATTATGTTTTCCCCTCGGTGTTGTAGTGTTCTATTTTGGCATTCCAGGATAAGCACTTTATATTGTGCGTGTTTTTGTCAAGCCGTATACTCTCTCCATTTTTGAGATCCGATCTCCTACTCCGACTATTTCTAGTCCATTCTCCTGTATAGTCTCACCAAGGTATAGAACGTCTTGACCTTTTCGACCCGTCCTGTTTCTGTATCCAGGACGTTTGATCCATCTTTGATGTTCGTCACGAATTTGGTGTTTTCTACTGAGATCCTCAGCCCTGTTTGGGTTGCGAAACGTTCCAAGAGGTTAATCTGTATTGTTGCAACTTCGGGACTTTCCGATCATATGGCAAAGTCATCAGCAAAAGTCAGGCAGTTGACTTTAATCCCCCGTGGTTTTCTCCCTGGGAAGATCGGGGTTATCCCTTGGAGTTCAAGTAATTATTATCACTATTATTATTATTATTATTATTGTTATTACTGTATTCCCAACGCTGTATATCTGTCATACCTCTTTGCTGTTATTTACATCAGACAAGGGAAAGCATTATAACATCTCCGAAGGAAAGACCACAACTTGCTCAATATTGAACATTTTCCGTGTTTCCATTGAGGAAGCAGCCTTGATCTTAATCATCAATAAGTCATTATAGTGTATTCGCTAAGTGATGGCTTTATTACTGCAAGCGACAGCCACTGACGTAGAATAGGATAACAGAGAGACGTGATGCCATGACGTACTTCACGGAAACTGGTGGAAGGAATTCTTGTTGACATTCTTGCACAACAAACAGTAGAATCAACAAACAGTGTAACCAAAACGAATTTGTAAACAAAATACCCACATTTAGTGGGAAACCGACCAATGTTTCCCATATGAATTATTAGGTATTCCTCAGGATCGGATGATGATTCATCATCAACAACAACATTAATAACACATTTAGGAGGGACAATAAGAATGTGCGGGAAACCTTGAGAGAAAGTTATTCAATAATATATCCTTATTGAAGCGAGGCGATGGGATTCGCGGCACCAGGAAACCGCAGAATGCGTGACGCGGGCTTCCACATTTCTACAGAACACGGCAATCAAAGTTGACAGAACTACACACTGTCACTATTTATCTTGTTCATTTATGAGAAACAGTGCATTGTGTTCTACTTGATAGAATCCTGAGAATGTAAACATACGTCGGTCTGTTCAGTGGGAGAAGTTCTTTGACAGTGCAGCGGTCAAACTACATGATGATGATGATTGTGGTTTTAAGGGACCTAATCACTGGGTTATCGGCCCCTAATGGCTTGGATGATAGTGAAAATAATGTCAAATAATATCCAAGGAGTGATATTTGCGAGACAGGTTTTTGATCTGCTGTTGTTCGCGCCCAAACGCACTACATACGGCGGGGCATGGCACGGCTGCAGGGATTGGTTCCTTTGCCATGATGTTCTCCAAGGGCAGGATGAAGACTAGTTCGAACCTACGATGACACAATAAAATAGCGGGTCACAACACCGGCCTGATTCAGCGGCTTTTTAGTGCACCCAGGCCTGGAAATCCAATTAGAAGATCTTCTATGGAGAGTCGGAAACAATGGATTGATGAACTTCGCATTATTTATTTCATAAACTGTATTCATGTCACTTATGTACTTATAAAGGTAATTAATCTTTGATATTTATTGTGCAGGCTGAGGAAGAGGGAGTTAACCACCTTCGAAACATGTACGTGTGAGTAGGTTTAATATAAGTATTGAAAAGGCAGAATCCCTTTATTTATTTCTAATTTATAGTGAAAATGTAATGAAATTTTAAAAAACTATACCTAAAACTAACTAAATACTTACATACTAGAAGAGGAAATGGGTGGAGTGCGAACCCTTCTCAAGGTCTTATGCAAGATTTTTCCACTTCCCTCGTAAAAAAATAAAAATAAATTGCATAGCCTATAATGTCATTTGAGACTGTTTGGCCTTTCAGCGACAAGTCTAGTCTGCAAGGCTCTGTTTGTGAACAAATCGCCTCCATGGTTAGCACTGCGGCCTCTTCTGCTTCTACACCTCTCACTTTGAAATCGTACAAAACTGAATCTAACCATCGCTTCCTAGGTCTACCGCTGCTTCTCTTACCCTCTACAGCAAAACTCATTAACCTCTTAGGTAATCTCTCCTCCCCCATTCCTTTCACCTGACCTCACCATCTGAGTCGACCCATACGAACAGCTTCTTCTAACGTGCTCATTTCTCACGTTGCCTTTATTATAATTGAATTGCAGCCATAGCAGAGTATTTCAATTGAACGCCCGAGGGCTCCCAACAAGTTCAATTTCAAGTAGTTCAAACTTTGGCTACCAGGTGCTACTGTCACTGACACTCAGCGAGGAACGTTAGAACTTGATAGAGTGTTTCTAACCAAATAATCTACAAATTTTGGCTACTTACGACCAATTGAAGTGGTAGGTTCTTTTACATAACATAAATCTATGACATGGACCCGCTGGCTTTACTTCCCCTTCGAAGGAAGCCATACTGAAGGATTTTAACGCTCGTTATCTCTTCTTTACGAGTACCTTCCTAGCATTGCTCCCATCTATTTGTCCCAGCAATTATTCGTGCTACCATCATATCAGTGACCTCTAGCTCATGTATCAGATATCCTGAATCTACCAAGCTCTCGCTTCCATACAGCAAGGTCGTTCTAAATACTGAGCGATGTAGGGAGAGTTGCGTTATTACACAAAATTCTTTCTTGCAGAATTTTATCTACCTCTGCCGCTTTGTGACATATTTTATTTACCACTCTCTCTACTTCCTCAGCCGTGATCCAGTTCCCGTCCTCATTTTACTCCTGCATAATCTCAACATATGCCACATTACCGGATAAGTCTCCTGTAACATTAGCAAGTTTTCGAAGTATTCTTGCCATTTTCCCAGTGCTTCCATGGCATCTACAATGAGTTTCCTTGAATTCTCCAAAACACTATTATTATTATTATTATTATTATTATTATTCTTTCTTCTTTCTTCGTGTAGGCCAGCTATGGACCACGTAATTTCAACTGCTTACGTCTTTGGGCCTTGATCTTAGACCAGTGTTCACTCATTCGCTGCCTGTGAGACTCCTTTCTTTCTTCAGACCACTTCTTGCCGGTTTTTAATTTCGCTTTTTCTTGGAATTGGTGGTGTGCTCCAAGCTTTTCCTTCAAAAGGTCACGTTCCATAATGTCTGCGTGGGTGATCCCTACTTCGTGTAAATCCTTGTCTACCTCACAAAACCAGGGGCCTTTGTTTTTTTTTCTTAAGAAAATAGGTAAATATCCGATTGGTGATTCTCTCGGGTTTCATACGGGTTAAGTGCCCATAGAAAGATATTCTTCTCTTCCGAATTACTTGAGATATCCTTTCTACATGATGGTACAGCTAATTGTTATGCCGTCTCCTGTATTCACCATCGCCTTTTAACGGCCCTAAGATCTTCCTGAGGATCTTCCTTTCCTTGGCTTCCAGTTTCTCAACCAAACCCTTCCTATTCATTGCCAGGCATTCTGCTGCATACAGAGCCTCAGGTCGGATAACTGTACGATAGTGTCTTAATTTGGCATTGCGGGACACTGTTCGCTTGTTGTACACTCCTTTCGTTAGCTGGTAGGCCACTTCCATCTTGTTCATTCTTGACGTGAAGGCTCCCTTCTCTGATATATTGGACTCGATCCACTCCCCTAGGTACTTAAACTTTTTGCCTGACGGATCTTTCCATGTTCAATATTTAATTCTTTGACTGCAGGGCTAATATTAGTTATAAACTCGGTCTTCTCAAAAGAGATTTGTAAGCCTGCCTTTGCCGCTTGTATTCTGAGTTGGTTGACTTGTTTTGCGGCTGTGTCTGGGGAATCAGAAAAGATTGCTAGATCATCTGCGAAAGCTAGGCAGTCAATTGTCAGGTCCAAGCTCCTGCAGCACATTATGACACCATTTTCAAACACTTCTTTCCCCATCTCCTTGCGCCATTCACGAATTACTTTCTCCAGTACACAGTTGAAAACTAAAGGTGACAGTCCATCTCCCTGCCTCACACCCGTCCTGATTTTGAAAGCGTCCGAAATTTCTCCTCTAAATTTCACTCTGGAGTTTGTGTTAGCCAAGGTCTGCTGGATAATTGCTCGTGTTTTGTCGTCCAAACCCATTTCTTTTAAGATTTGGAAGAGTGTGGTTCGATCAATAGAGTCATAGGCTTTCTTCAAGTCGACGAATATAACTACGAACTTCCTGTTTCTGAGCTTCAAATATGAAAGAACAAATTTAAGACTCATGATCTGCTCTGCACATGAACGACCTTTCCTGAACCTTCCTTGATATTCTCCCAGCTGAAAGTCAAGTTGTTCTTCTGCCCGGGTCTGAAGGGCTTTGGAGAGAATTTTGTACGTTGTTATGAGGAGTGAAATGCCACGATAGTTGTTAACGTCTGTTTTGTCACCTTTCTTATGAAGAGGGTGAATCAAAACCGATGTCCAGCCACTAGGGAGTTGCTCTGTTTCTCATATCTCCTGGATAATTTCTGTGAGTTTACTAATTGCCTTATCACTTGCGTACTTCCAGAGTTCAGCTATTATGCCATCCTCACCTGGTGCTTTGTTGTTCTTTAATGCATGAATTATCTGCTTGATTTCCTCTTTTGTTGGTGGAGAAGAGTCTGGGTTAGGGTGGGTAGTTTCATCAAAGGTGAATTGGGATTGTGGAGCTTCACAGTTAAGAAGAGATTCAAAGTAATTTGCAAGGATCTGGCAATTGTCCTTGTCATTGAAGGCTAGTTTTCCTGTATGATCTCTAAAGTGTAGGCTTGGAGGTGTAAATTTACTCAGATTACGCTTAAAAGTTCTATAAAAATCCCGAGTATTGTTGTTGATGAAGTCCTGCTCAATCTGCATAAGCTGGTTTTTGTCAAAAATCCTCTTTACTTCACGGATAACTTTTGCTGCATGTTTTCTCACTGCCAAGAAATCATTGTAGCTATTTTGATCCCTCTGTGAGTTCCACCTTTGCCATGAAAATCTTCTTTGTTTTATAACTTCATCGCAATCCCGATTCCACCAAGGATGTTTTCTTGCTTTTGCTAATGGAACTGTATCTGTTGCAGTTTCAACCATGGCTTCTCTAAGTTGCTCCCAGTTCTCTGGATCCAGGGATTCCCACTTCTGTGTGAATTCTTGAGTTGTTTAAAGCTTTTCAGTGTCAAATTTTCCAGTCCTTGACACTAGAACCCTCCTGGTGTTTCTCTGGATAAACCTAACTTTAATTTTTGAGAGATAGTGATCTGAGTCGAGGTTTGCACTTCTCAGGACTTTTACATTCTGAATTTTTCGTGTTGCTTTCCGCGCAATTGCGACGTGATCAATTTGAAACTCTCCAAGATTAGGGTTTGGGGATGCCCAAGTCTTTTGCTTCCTTGACAGACGTTTAAAAGCTGTTGATTTTAGGACAAAGTTAAATGCCTTCCACAGCTCTATTAGTCTTTCTCCATTCCGATTTGTTCTTCGGTGAGCTGGGTAATTACCAACAATTCTTTGGAATTTCCTTTCTTTGCCAAGTTGAGCATTGAAGTCCCCATGCAGGATGATCGTATGTTTTTCGGGAAATTTTGAAAGGATATTTTCAAGGTTTTCCCAGAATATATCAGTTCCTTCTGGATCTCTTTTGTTTGCCTGATTTATTGGCCCATGCACGTTTACGATCGTGTAGACTTTGTTAGTGCATCGGAAGCTAAGCATTGATACGCTGCTGTTGGGAGAGCTCAAGTCTATAATGGATTCCAGTATCTTCCTGCTGACAATAAAACCCGTCCCAAGTTGTGGAACAGATTTTATCACGCGTTTGCCAGTTTTCCCCTTGAAGATCCTGTAACCTTGGTATTCAAACGCTTGTTCGTCAGTAAACCTTGTTTCCGCTATTTTGATTTCATGATGCGACATTGTGTCTGTCAGTTGTTTTAGCTTACCAACCTTCAGTAGGGAGTTGGGAGTTAACGTTGAAGGTTGCAAAGACGTTCCTATGTGTGTGTCTGATCTTGATTGTGGGAGTCTCCGATACCTCCAAGCATGTTGGTGCAGGCTCTCCAGAATCCGAAGGCCTGCGCAGCTCTCTCGAGGTTAATGTGGATTGATTACCACCTGGGGTAGTAGCATTTGCTGAACTTTCCTCCATGCTTTAAAAAGCTGAAAAACTGTAAATTGGGGCCAGTGATGTTTCACACCGACAACATTACTACCAAAGTTGTGAGCCTCAGAGAAAGCCTGGTGTTCAGCTTAGGCTGGCATTTCCTCCATGTCTCACACTTCGGTTTTCCCGCCAGTACTCGGGTGGCTGACTGCAGTGGTTTCCCACTGGTCGATGGGTGCGCCACGTCCCTACGCCATATTATTATTATTATTATTATTATATTACATCGATTGTTCCCCTTTAGGAGAGCAATTTAACTTGAATTCACGATTTCATCTTTGGCCGTTTTCCCTCTTTTCTCCCCAAAATCTCTTCATCCTCTCGGAATGCTCATTCTTCCGCTCAGCTGTCCATTTTTTTCCAGCTCGTGATGTTCTTTGCTCATAATTAACATTTGTGATTTTATTACGGCACTCGGTGCGGTCCTCAAGATTTTGTATGTCAATCTGCGGTTGTTCCCTCTAACCAGCTATTCCGAGTCGCACTTACTCTTCGTTATGATGTTGAGTAGTTTCTTTGCCGTTCTGGAGTTTTCCAACCTGTTGATGTGTGTGTAGAACTTTGCTCGGCGTTTTATAATTTCTTCCGTTATTGTGTTATTGTTATTATTATTATTAGCGGACCCATGCGAGAACTCGGGCATAATGGGTTGAGTGCGCCCCATGCGTACAGACTACCCGCCCAGCTCTAGTGCTATGCGGGCTGTACGCGATACAGTTCTGCCAGGGGCTATCGTTTTGTTTATTTAATTAAAAGCACTTTATAAAGAAATACATATATTATTTCAGTTGACTTTTCAAGAAATGCAAGATTTTTTTAATTCTATTGAGACGAGTTGGAATATTTTGGTACAAACCGCACCTTCTAACTCCCTCTGGTTTAGGAGCTTGAGTTTTGTAAAACATACACCTTAGCGTAGAGAGTATGAGATTGTTGGACAAATCAGGGACGCGCAGGCACAGTGATGAAACTGCTTGCCCCCATCACCAGGATGAACTGGGTTTGATTCCCGGTTAATACATGTGGGATTTTCGAGATGAAATGTCACGTCTGGTAGTTTACATTCCACGTAAAGAAAAAGAGACCCCGTCGCTTACGATCCCGTGATTAACCGTAGAAAACGGGATACACTTTTTCTTCCCCCACTCCTCCCTTTTGTCCAATTCCCACCAGTGTTTGGCAGTCCTAAAATACAAAGCAAATTAGTTATAATTCAGAAAATAAAACCACATAAGGTTTTAAATTTAGTTAAAATTCATTAAATCCCCCAAAATAATCAAAATTAATATAAATGTGTCCAATAAACTTAAAACGTAAAAAAAACTTAACAATACCGTTCTTAAAATCTAAGAAAAATAATCAAAATGAGTCATGATGAAAAAAACAAACACAATTAGTCCAAAAAATCAAAAAGGCAAAAAAATAGTCAAAATACAAAAAGAAAACAATCACATTTAGTCAAAATGAGTGAACCCCAGCTCAAAAATTTGAAAAAAAAATGATCAATATCAAGGCTGCTTCCTCAATGGAAACATGTAAAATGTATAATATTGAGCAATTTGTGGTCTTTTCATTGGAGATGTTATAATGCTCTCCCATGTCTGATGATGTAAATAACAGCAAAGAGGTATGTCAGGTATATAGCAGTAATAATAATAATAGTGATAATAGTTACTTGAACGTCAAGGGATAACCCCGATCTTCCTATGGAGAAAATCAGGAGGGATTAAAGTCAACTGCCTGGCTTTTGCTGATGATTTGAGTATACGATCGGGAAGTCCCGAAGATGCATCAATACAGATTAACCTCTTGGAACGTTCCGCAAGCCAAACAGGGCTGAGGATCTCAGTAGAAAACACCAAATTCGTGACAAACATCAAAGATGGATCAAACTTCCTGGATACAGAAACACGACGGGTCGAAAAGGTCAAGAAGTTCTATACCTTGGTGAGACCATACAGGAGAATGGACTAGAAATAGTCGGAGTAGGAGATTGGATCTCAAAAATGGAGAGAGTATACGACTTGACAAGAAGCACGTACAATGGAAAGTGCTTATCCTAGAATGCCAAAATAGAACACTACAACACCGAGGTGAAAACAGAATGTCTGTATGCCAGTGAATGCCTGTTAATGAACTACAAGCTGGAGAAAATAGAGGTCTTGGGAAAAAAAATCCTCAGAAAAATTATGGGGGCTGTTCACACTGAAAGCGGATGGAAACTTCGGAACAACAAAGAAGTTTACCAGAAGGTGGAATGAATCTCGGAGACTGGCGATTCTGGAGCATACGTTCTGAATGAACTAACCGATGAAGAGACATTCCGGATTGGAAGGCCAACCTACTCGATACGAGTGTTTGCTTTGATGATGGTTACTTCTGAAGTTACCTTTGGAGCCATTTTTAAAAGCGAAGGAAGCTTTTCGTTTTAAGTGACCGTTAATCATGCGATTATGGGCCTCGGGACCTCCTTTTTACGTGGAATCCGAACCTCAGGACATGGCATTTCACTTCAAAAATCTCGCATGCATTGACCGGGAATCGAACGTGGTCCACCTTGGGGAGAGGCCAAAAGCTTGACCGCTGCGCCACCACACCCCCATCTTCATCTTTCATCTTTCTTACAGGGGGTTAATTAAATGTTGTTGCTTCATATGAGGGGCTTGCACATCGTGGTCATTTACCCCCGAGCATGTAAAATTTTTGTCTTGTATTATTGATATGGCTCTATTAGTGTGTGTATTTCTAATTCAGGTGAGGATTGGGAAGGAGGTTGCCGTGGCTTTAATTAAGGAGCTATCCTGGTATTCGCCTGGAGTAGAAGTGAGAATGCACGGGAAACCACCTCCAGGATGGCTGAGGTGGGAATCAAACACACCTCTTCTCAGTCTTGCCTCACGGGGCTAAGTGTGCAGTTTACAACATAGTTCTTGGGCCGGTCAGCCCCGGTTGTGCAAATATGCAGATGACACTCGGTGTTTTTGGCCCAGGTTAGTGCCATTTATACGTGAGTTGCTTTCGAAGCAACTGACAAACTCACGAATCCATTGCGCACACCTCGGGCTCGCCGACTGTCCTCTGTATAGTTCTTGTGCACTTTCCTCGTTAACATGTGGTTTGGCTTTGAAATCGAACTGGGCGGATATGTTAACATTCCATGGCTGCCTGGAGGCATGGCTTTCCCAGCGCGAGGGACAACGTTGTCAACTTCCCACCGTAGCCACTGAGAACAAGCAGCGAGACTAGACTGAACTACGTGCAGATGTGCAACACTGGACACTTGACACCTGCGTGACACGCAGGCTGGCCGCCAGGGCGGGACTTTGTAGTCCACGTGGAGTGATAGAGGAAGCATGCTATTGGTCAACAACTGCCACTATTAGACAGAACTACGTGCAGATGTGCAACACTGGACACTTGACACCTGCGTGACACGCATTCTGGCCGCCAGGGCGTGACTTTAGAGCCCACGTGGAGTGATAGAGGAAGCATGCTATTGGTCAACAATTGCCACTATTAGACAGAACTACGTGCAGATGTGCAACACTGGACACTTGACACCTGCGTGACACGCATTCTGGCCGCCAGGGCGGGACTTTAGAGTCCACGTGGAGTGATAGAGGAAGCATGCTATTGGTCAACAACTGCCACTATTAGACAGAACTACGTGCAGATGTGCAACACTGGACACTTGACACCTGCGTGACACGCATTCTGGCCGCCAGGGCGGGACTTTAGAGCCCACGGGGAGTGATAGAGGAAGCGTGCTATTGGTCAACAACTGCCACTATTAGACAGAACTACGTGCAGATGTGCAACACTGGACACTTGACACCTGCGTGACACGCATTCTGGCCGCCAGGGCGGGACTTTAGAGTCCACGTGGAGTGATAGAGGAAGCATGCTATTGGTCAACAACTGCCACTATTAGACAGAACTACGTGCAGATGTGCAACACTGGACACTTGACACCTGCGTGACACGCAGGCTGGCCGCCAGGGCGGGACTTTGGAGCCCACGTGGAGTGATATAGGAAGCATTCTATTGGTGAACGACCGTCACACATTGGATAGAACTGCATGCAGATGTGAAAAACTGGACATTTGACACCTGCATGACACGCGAGCTGGCCGCCAAGGCGGGACTTTGGAGTCCACGTAGAGTGATAGAGGAAGCCTTCTATTGGTCAACAACCGTCAACGTTGGACAGAACTACGTGCAGATGTGCAACATTTCACACCTGACACCTGCGTGACACGTGAGCTGGCCGCCAGGGAGGGACTTAGGAGTCACGTGGAGTGATAGAGGAAGCATTCTATTGGTCAATAACTGTCAACATGGACAGAACTACGTGCAAATGTGCAACACTGGACACCTGACACCTGCGTGACACGCGAGCTGAAGCCAGGGTGGGACTTTGGAATCCACGTGGAGTGATAGAGGAAGCATTCTATTGTTATTGGTCAGTAGCGAACAATGGTTACTGTCAGCGCGTGCTACTGCCTTAGGTTTGAGACGCCACTCGTTAACCAGGAAAGTGAGGGAACTATCAGCAATCAGGGCTGACTGACCAAAAACTGTGGCTTAAACTGTACCCCGTTCCAGCATTCAGATAAGATTTAATTTTCTTGGCAGAGCCGGGAATCGAATTTGGACTTTCAAGGTGACAGCCAAAATGTTAGTCACTACACAAAGGAGTAGACTTAAACAGCAGTGGTTAGTTGGCTCCTCAGTTTAGGGGCTGCGACAACGCGGTAATGCAGCCCCGTGTACTTTAGGTGTGTCTGATAACCGGTGTTAATTGTGTTGGCTGAATTAGTGCGTGTTATCTGTGACGATCAATTTTTCAAGTAGCTCCTACTTTTCCTACCAAATGCTACCGTTCACGACACCTAGCTCCGGACTTGGTTACTAGACGCCATCGTAGCCAGCACCTGGCGGCGAAAGTTGGAACTAATATAGCGTTATCAAATAATCTAGCCTACACATTTTTGCTTCACACAAGTGTAGTGGAAGGTTCATTTTCATGCCATAAATCTATGACAAGGGACCGCCGGCCGTAAACGACAGTATACGCGATATAGTGCGACTTATCAAGAACGTTTTAGATCGTTCAGGAGATTTCAGGCAACGTGCTTATAACAAAAGAAACGTGTTAAAACTCATTTATCAGTATGGTTGAGGAAATAGTTGAGGATAACCAGTACCAATTATGTATGGTACTTAACTAAAACAATGTGGCGTAACACAAAGCGACGGGATACTCACGCACGGTTCATTACGAAACAGTACTTCCCGGTGTGAGTTGATTAGCCTATACTGTTAGGGTTCGGAAGTTTAAGACCTAAAGAAGTTCAAAATATGCAAGCAAATATGCCCTAAAAACTAGCTAAATATGACCTAAAAACATGGCATTTCCTGTTTGCTAATTGCTTCTGAGCTAAATATATCTACTGGAGTGACATTCTATAGGTATTGAAAGGTGGAAACACACTATCGTTATGTTCCGTGACCTCATGCGTACAGTGTCGCAATCTAACTTGTCCAGAAAGATGTGCTAAAAGACTTCCGTAGAGGAGCGCCTTCTTGGAATCAGGTCTTCTAAACCTGCTATCTGCCTGTTCCGGGAAAAGAAAGAAAAATAAATCTAATACACTATTCGGAAATCCTGTGTTTAAAACCTCGACGAACTTAACACGTACCTTGTTGACGACGCCTGAAATTAAAGAAAAATGCTGAAATTATAACCAAATATGACCTTATATCACTAAAATATGACCAAATATGACCAAAACAATAAAAATGGCCGAAATATCCATTTATAGGCAACATCAAATTGCTTTAAACGTGATCAGAGACCCGTCATTCAAACTTATTTTTCAGATTTCGGGCAAAATGAGCCCAGGAAAAAAATATGACTTTTCCTTAACATCCGAACCTTAATGATATATTTAGAGTCTTTGCGACATCATGGTCAAGTAGTAAGGCCGGTACTTTTATTCGAATACTTTCAGTTCTCGAAAAATCGATAAATCGAAGTAGAAATATTTCGATTAATCGATTAATTTCTACCAATAACGATTAATCGATTGTGCGTTTAATCGATTAATCAGTTTATCAAATAGTTGATTAATTGTTTTGTCGATTAATCAAAGCAGGCTACCTAGCTTCTTTCACTACATCCTCACAGAAGCAAAACAGACATTCATTTGGCGGCTTCGGTGGCCCACGATAGCGGGTTCAAACCCGGCCGAAGCGGTCGGAATTTTTAAGAACATTAAAAATCCCTCAGTATGCCTTCCTTCGGAGGGGAAGTAAAGCCGGCGGTCCCATGTCATAGATTTATGGCCTGTTAAAGAACCTTCCACTAATTACACCTGTGTGAAGCTAAATTGGATAGGTTAAGAATGTAAACAACGCTCTTAGGTTTCTACGTTCGTTGCCAAGAGCTGACTGCAGCGGCGTCTAGTAGCTAAGTTCTGAACTTGGCCTAGTAGTCGTTGACGGTGGCGCTTGGCGGCAAAAGTAGGAACTATTTGAAAAATTGTAAGTTGCAGTCTGTACTTAAATTAAAAAAAAAACAGATAACACACACAAATACAGTCAACACAATTAACACCGGTTATCAGACAGATTCTACACACACCCAAATACACGGGGCTACAGTACATGACTGCGCTGTTGCAGCCCCTAAACTTAAGAACAAACAAACTAACCAGACATTCAATTAATTAAAGTATATTGTATCATATAGTTTTAACTATAGTAAAGCCATCATAACTTCCGACTTGACGTTTCAGTGTTACCCTAGAGTTATTTAGCGGTCGGAAGGAAAATCATTTTAATCAGACAATCACAGACAGTCATTCAAATCGATATATCACGACAAATTGAGTTTCGTTCGCGATGACGTGATTAAGCGAACGAAACTCTAGCCTAGCAGTGAAACGTCAAGTTTCTTTGTGAAAACTAGGCTAAACCGAAATAAAACAGAAATGTTCCTGTTCTAAATTGTAAACATTGAACAAGAATTCAAAATCATTGCTAAAATCTCTTCGTTGTCTTTGTTTTGAAAGCCTTTCCAATTTGATTAATGTTTGTCCTTCCACTGTCTCTGGCTCTTATTTGGTTATTGTTAACAAAAACAAGGAAGGACACACTGTATATTTCGGCAAAAAGTAACTTTTAATGATTTCTATACATCATTCCAAAAATGAACATAACTCAACTTAAGCGATGACCTCTTATTTATATTTATCAGATCTCGTGTCTACTAATTCACCGATTCTTCGGTTTGCCGATTAATCTATTATGCGGTTAGTAAATTAGTCGACCCCCACGGGCTCTCATTTAGTGGGACATGGGTTGGCGACCACGGGACCCCAGCTGAGTCTGGCATTGCTTTCACTTACTTGTGCCGGGCTCCTCTCCGTCTTCTTTCCTGTCGACCTCCCTTGGTCAACTCTTGTTCTTTTCCGATCCCGATGGTATTAGAGTGTCCGAGGCCTAGGGAGTCTTTCACTTTCCCGCCTTAATTGGCCCGTGTCTCATATTTCCTGATCCCTCGTTCTTCTAGGGATCAGCCTTCTTTTTCTTTTCATTATACTTGCTTTTCTCTTTAAGATTCCCGCCCTGTTTTTATGAATTGGCTCCCGGAATCTCTAATTACATGTTTTTTTTAAATATTAGACTACCAACATTTTGTAAGTATTTTAAATCTACATTGCATTTTGTAAGTATTTTAGATCTAAACTACATTTTGTAAGTATTTTAAATCTACATTGAAATTTGTAAGTATTTTAGATCTAAACTACATTTTGTAAGTATTTTAAATCTACATTGAAATTTGTAAGTATTTTAGATCTAAACTACATTTTGTAAGTATTTTAAATCTACATTGAAATTTGTAAGTATTTTAGATCTAAACTACATTTTGTAAGTATTTTAAATCTACATTGAAATTTGTAAGTATTTTAGATCTAAACTACATTTTGTAAGTATTTTAAATCTACATTGAAATTTGTAAGTATTTTAGATCTAAACTACATTTTGTAAGTATTTTAAATCTACATTGAAATTTGTAAGTATTTTAGATCTAAACTACATTTTGTAAGTATTTTAAATCTACATTGAAATTTGTAAGTATTTTAGATCTAAACTACATTTTGTAAGTATTTTAAATCTACATTGAAATTTGTAAGTATTTTAGATCTAAACTACATTTTGTAAGTATTTTAAATCTACATTGAAATTTGTAAGTATTTTAGATCTAAACTACATTTTGTAAGTATTTTAAATCTACATTGAAATTTGTAAGTATTTTAGATCTAAACTACATTTTGTAAGTATTTTAAATCTACATTGAAATTTGTAAGTATTTTAGATCTAAACTACATTTTGTAAGTATTTTAAATCTACATTGAAATTTGTAAGTATTTTAGATCTAAACTACATTTTGTAAGTATTTTAAATCTACATTGAAATTTGTAAGTATTTTAGATCTAAACTACATTTTGTAAGTATTTTAAATCTACATTGAAATTTGTAAGTATTTTAGATCTAAACTACATTTTGTAAGTATTTTAAATCTACATTGAAATTTGTAAGTATTTTAGATCTAAACTACATTTTGTAAGTATTTTAAATCTACATTGAAATTTGTAAGTATTTTAGATCTAAACTACATTTTGTAAGTATTTTAAATCTACATTGCATTTTGTAAGTATTTTAGATCTAAACTACATTTTGTAAGTATTTTAAATCTACATTGAAATTTGTAAGTATTTTAGATCTAAACTACATTTTGTAAGTATTTTAAATCTACATTGAAATTTGTAAGTATTTTAGATCTAAACTACATTTTGTAAGTATTTTAAATGTACATTGAAATTTGTAAGTATTTTAGATCTAAACTACATTTTGTAAGTATTTTAAATCTACATTGAAATTTGTAAGTATTTTAGATCTAAACTACATTTTGTAAGTAATTTAAATCTACATTGAAATTTGTAAGTATTTTAGATCTAAACTACATTTTGTAAGTATTTTAAATCTACATTGAAATTTGTAAGTATTTTAGATCTAAACTACATTTTGTAAGTATTTTAAATCTACATTGCATTTTGTAAGTATTTTAGATCTAAACTACATTTTGTAAGTATTTTAAATCTACATTGAAATTTGTAAGTATTTTAGATCTAAACTACATTTTGTAAGTATTTTAAATCTACATTGAAATTTGTAAGTATTTTAGATCTAAACTACATTTTGTAAGTATTTTAAATCTACATTGCATTTTGTAAGTATTTTAGATCTAAACTACATTTTGTAAGTATTTTAAATCTACATTGAAATTTGTAAGTATTTTAGATCTAAACTACATTTTGTAAGTATTTTAAATCTACATTGAAATTTGTAAGTATTTTAGATCTAAACTACATTTTGTAAGTATTTTAAATCTACATTGAAATTTGTAAGTATTTTAGATCTAAACTACATTTTGTAAGTATTTTAAATCTACATTGAAATTTGTAAGTATTTTAGATCTAAACTACATTTTGTAAGTATTTTAAATCTACATTGAAATTTGTAAGTATTTTAGATCTAAACTACATTTTGTAAGTATTTTAAATCTACATTGAAATTTGTAAGTATTTTAGATCTAAACTACATTTTGTAAGTATATTCAATTTGAATTGCATTTTGTAAGTATTTTGAATTTAATTGCACTTTGTGAGTATTTTGAATCTGAAGTGGCTTTTTTAATCTAACTTGCATTGTGTATTTTCAAAGTAATTTGCATTTTGTAAGTATTTTGAACCCTAACTGCATTTTGTACGTATTTTGAATTTCAATTGCATTTTGTAAGTATTTTGAATTTTAATTGCACTTTGTGAGTATTTTGAATCTGAACTGGCTTTTTTAATCTAACTTGCATTGTGTACTTTCGATGTAATTTGCATTTTGTAAGTATTTTGAACCCCAATTGCATTTTGTGCGTATTTTGAATTTCAATTGCATTTTGTAAGTGTTTTGAATTTCAATTGTATTTTGTGAGTATTTCGAATCTACATTGCATTTTGTAAGTATTTTGAATCTAAACTACATTTTGTGCGTATTTTTCAATCTAAATTCCTTTTGTGAGTATTTTCCATCTAAATTATCTTTTGTCAGTATTACCACTCTACATTTTGTGATTCATTACATTCTCATATTCGCTATCACCCAGACCATTTGGGCCGATAACCTAGATGTTAGGCCCCTTAAAACAACAATTATCATCATCATTTACTCGAATCTTTTTCAATTAATTTCAAAGTAATCGATTAGTGAGAGATTAATCGAACGTCGCTTATTACCAGCTGTATCATGTAGCGCTATGCGGTGTTGGCGAATTGCATCAGCTAATCTTCCGAGTTGATCTTTCTTATCTTGTCATTCCATCGCAAGGTCCTTTCACGCTACTTGCCTCAGGCCAACTTCCGGTTCTTCCACCGAAATCATCCAACATTCCGTCCCCCACCACTACTATTGTGAAACCGGGTGATTTAGCTGTGGTCGTGGCGTGGCTGCAGGCAGTCGCTCACATTCGGGAGGTGAGGAGGTTCGAACCCCATCTTCCTTTCAGGCATATGCCGGGGTTGGTCCCTAACTATAGGCCACAGCCGCAACCTTCCAATTCCTCGCCCTTACATTCACACTTTCCTCCCCAGACAACACTCCACACGCGATGGTACTTGTAGTTCACCCCATGGGTGTCCGCATAGAAGCAGCTACAAACTCGGGTGACAGGAGCCGACTGCGGTGGCATGTAGTAACAAAGTTCGTTGACGGTGGCGTTTGGTAGCAAAAGTTAGAACTACTTGAAATAGAATGTCTGCAGTCCTTACTTGAATAAAAAAAAACATTCCTCTCGGCACGCCGGAAGGTGGAGGTAGATTTCACCGGGCAAACTAGCGGATAGGCTATAATAGGCAAAACATGCAGGTTTTCGTAGGAGGAACAGACCTCATTGATTGCAAGAAAGTATTTTACATTTGGAGGTTAATTAACTTTTTTTTTCGATTTTGTATGCATATTTTTATCATTTTATTGTCTTATGGTGATGGTAACCTTCTTGTCATTTGGGGTTCATTTTTATACTTGTGATCACATTGTCCTTATGCAAGGTTTGGAACTAATGTGTAACTATCTGACAGTCTGTTACTTCTTCACGCAAAATTTTATCTCCCGCAGAGATTTTTGTTGGTTCCCCAGTTTAGGGTAACCCCGTGTACATTGGGTGTGTGTAGAATCTGATAAACGGTGTTAATTGTGATGACTGTATTAGTCTGTAATTCAGGTAAGGTCTGCAGACGGTCAATTTTAAGTAGTAGTTCCTAATTTTGCGCCATATACTAATGTCAACGACACCTAGCTGTGAACGTGGCTACTAGATGCCACCGCAACCAGCAACGAACGTTGGAACTTGCCCTCCAAAGGAAAGCATGCTGAGGGATTTTTAGCACTCTTAGAAATTCCGACGACTTCGGCCGTCTTTGAACCAGCGACCTTGGGCTTATAAGTTCAGCATGCTACCAGTTAGCCGCTTTCCACAGAGTCAGATGGAAAAATGAATGTGATCTCGTGCAATGGCGTTGTCTTGGCAACCTCTGATAGCTCATCCCTCATCAATTAAGAAGCGTTGTCATGGTAACCTCTGATGGCACTTGGCATTTTCTTTAATTCCGAAATCATTTTTCTCATCCCTTGGCGTAATGGTAGGTCAGATCAAAAATTATTTCAGACAAAGTTTTAGGTAATTATTAGGGGAATACTTTCCATTTTGTACGTTTTGATATTGTGCCTATTAAGAGAGATATGATTAATGTTTCCCGAAAAACCCACTTTGGTCAATGTTTGGTGCTATCAAAAACTTTTCAAACATAAATTTTTGGCACTTATCCGACACATATTATGAACTTTGCATGGATTCGATATTTCACGTATTAAGAGAGTTATAGCGATATTTCACTTTTTCAAAAAAAAAAAAAAAAAAAAAGCCCCCCCCCCCCCCTTTCAACCTATTTTGCCCATTAACGAACTCGACCGAGATTTTAAGGGGATACATATTATGCAAAACATTCAAAGTGATTGGTGCAAAATTACGGCAGTTATCGTGTCCACAAGAAACTGATATTTATGCATATATATACACACACATTATATAAACTTTTGAACTGACGGTGGTTTGGGGGTCTGGGGGATGTGAAACGCGAAGATATGTCGAAATTTTCCGGAAGTCGAGACATGGCACCCATTGCAATGGTTAGCTTTCTGATGAAATCTACCTAAATTGCAATAGTTAGCTTTCTGATGAAATCTACCTAAAATAGGCTACATAATTAAAAATACTACCATCAACGACACCTAGCTGTGAACTTGGCTACTAGATGCCACCGGAACCATCAACTCGCAACGAACGGTGGAACTTCCCCTCCGAAGGAAAGCAAACTCAGGGTTTTTAGCGCTCTTAGTAAATCCGACGACTTCAGCCTGGTTTGAACCCGCGACCTTGGGCATAGAAGTTCAGCATGCTACCAGTTCCGATACCGAAGTCGCTTCTCACAGACAGATGGAAAACTGAATGTTATCTCGTGCAGTGGCGTTGTCATAGCAACTGCTGATGGCTCATCCCTTATCAATTAAAAGTAAAGTTGTCATACAAGATGTATAACACAATTTACACTCGCCAAATCAATACTTTACTTTTTTAGGTAGATTTCATTAGAAAGCTAACTATTGCAATGGGTCCCATGTTTCGACTTCCGGAAAATTTCGACATATCTTCGCGTTTCACATCCCCCAGACCCCAAAACCACCGTCAGTTCAAAAGTTTATATATAATTTATGTATGTATATATAATTATATATATATAAGTTTCTTGTGGACACGATCACTGCCGTAATTTTGCAGCAATCACTTTGAATTTTTTACATAATATGTATCCCCTTAAAATCTCGGTCGAGTTCGTTAATGGGCAAAATCGGTCAAAGGGGGTGAATATGGGAGGCTTTCTTTTTCGAAAAAGTGAAATATCGCTATAACTCTCTTAATATCTGAAATATTGAATCCATTCTAAGTTCATACTATGTGTCGGACAAGGCCCTAAAATTTATGTTTGAAAAGTTTTTTGATAGCACCAACCATTGACCAAAGGGGTGGGAAAAGTTGGTTTTTCGGGAAACATTAATCATATCTCTGTTAATAGGCACAATATCAAAACCGCACAAAATGGACAATATTCCTCCAATAATTACCTAAAACTTTTGTCTGAAATAATTTTTGATATGACCCACCATTACGCCACGGGGTGAACAAAATGATTTAAATTATAAGAAAATGCCAAGTGCCAAGAGAGGTTGCCATGACAACTTTACTTTTAATTGATAAGGGATGAGCCATCAGCAGTTGCTATGACAACGCCACTGCACGAGATAACATTCAGTTTTCCATCTGTCTGTGGGAAGCGACTTCGGTATCGGAACTGGTAGCATGCTGAACTTCTATGCCCAAGGTCGCGGGTTCAAACCCGGCTGAAGTCGTCGGATTTACTAAGAGCGCTAAAAAAACTGAGTTTGCTTTCCTTCGGAGGGGAAGTTCCAACGTTCGTTGCGAGTTGCCGATTGAGGTGGCATCTAGTAGCCAAGTTCGCAGCTAGGTGTCGTTGACGGTAGTATTTTAGGTAGATTTCATTAGAAAGCTAACTATTGCAATGGGTACCATGTTTCGATTTCCGGAAAATTTCGACATATCTTCGCGTTTTACATCCCCCAGACCCCAAAACCACCGTCAGTTCAAAAGTTTATATATAATTTATGTGATATATATATATATATATATATCAGTTTCTTGTGGACACGATAACTGCCGTAATTTTGCACCAATCACTTTGAATTTTTTACCGAATATGTATACCCATAAAATCTCGGACGAGTTCGTTACTGGGCTAAATCGGTCGAAGGGGATGAAAATGGGGGACTTTTTTTTTCGAAAAAATGAAATATGGCTATAACTCTCTTAATATGTGAAATATTGAATCCGTTCAAAGTTCATACTATGTGTCGGATAAAGCTCAAAAATGTATGTTTGAAACGTTTTTTGATAGCACCAACCATTGACCAAAGGGGTGGGAAAAAGTGGTTTTTTTTTCGGGAAACATTAATCATATCTCTGTTAATAGGCACAATATCAAAACCATACAAAATGGACAATATTCCCCTAATAATTACCTAAAACGTTTGTCTGAAATAATTTTTGATATGAGCCACCATTACGCCAAGGGATGAGAAAAATGATTTCGGAATTATAAGAAAATGCCAATGGCAACACTACTAAATTGATGAGGGATGAGCCATCAGACGTTGCCATGACAACGCACTTGCGCGAGATCAGATTCAGATTTCCATCTGACTAAGTGAGAAGCGGCTTCGGTGACGTAACTGGTAGCATGCTGAACTTCTATGCCCAAGGTCGCGGGTTCACAACCGGCCAAAGTCGTCGGATTTTCTAAGAGCGCTAAAAATCCGTCAGTAAGCTTTCCTTTGGAGGGGAAGTTCAAACGTTCGTTGCGAGTTGCTGATGGAGGTGGCATCTAGTAGCCAAGTTCACAGCTAGGTGGCGTTGACGGTAGTATCTGGTAGCAACATTAGGAACTACTGCTTGAAATTGAGCGTCTGCATTCCTTACCTGAATTACTGACTAATACAGCCATCACAATTCACACCGTTTATCAGACAGATTCTACACTCACCCAAGGTACACAGGGTTACATGACCGCGTTGTCGCAGCCCCTAAACTGAGGAACCAACCAACATCTCTGCGGGAGATATAATTTTGCGTGAAGAAGTAACAGACCGTTACATAGTTACACATCAGTGTCGAAACCTTGCATAAGGGCAGTGTGACCACAAGTATAAAAATGGACTCCAAATGACAAGAAGGTTACCGTCATCATAAGACAATAGAATGTTTAAAATATGCATAAAATGACGAAAAACAAAGTTAATTAATCTCCAATTATAAAATACTTTCCCGCGATAAATGAGGTCTGATCCTTCTACGAAAACCTGCATATTCTGCCTATTTGTCCGGTGAAATCTACCTCCGCCTTCCGGCGTGCCGATAGGACTTTTTCTTTTTTGGTTAGGATTTCGATGTCATATGATGTTTCACACCAACATATGGACTGAAGAAGGAAACATATCAAGTTTCCGAAACATGTACCTATAGTAAAGTAACGTATTGATTTGGCGAGTGTAAATTGTGTTACACATCTTGTAAACATGGTCAATACGGAACCTGGAACGAGTGCGGTTTATAAAGTTGTCGTGGCAACCTCTCTTGGCACTTGGCATTTTCTTATAATTTAAATCATTTTGCTCACCCCGTGGCGTAATGGTGGGTCGTATCAAAAATTCTTTCAGACAAAAGTTTTAGGTAATTATTGGAGGAATATTGCCCATTTTGTACGGTTTTGATATTGTGCCTATTATCAGAGATATGATAAAATTTTCCCGAAAAACGCACTTTTTCCCACCCCTTTGGTCAATGGTTGGTGCTATCAAAAAACTTTTCAAACATAAATTTTAGGGCCTTGGTATGAACTTTGATTGGATTCAATATTTCTGATATTAAGAGAGTTATAGTGATATTTCACTTTTTCGAAAAAAGCCTCCCATTTTCACCCCCTTTGACCGATTTTGCCCATTAACGAACTTGACCGAGATTTTAAGGGGATACATATTATGTAAAAAATTCAAAGTGATTGGTGCAAAATTACGGCAGTTATCGTGTCCACAAGAAACTGATATAGGCTACATATACAGTATACATATATACATATATAAGCAAGGAAGGAAGCTTGTAGTTTAACGTGACCGTTAATCTTGAGATGATGAGCCATGGGACCTCCTTTTTACGTGGAATCCGAACCACAGGACATGGCATTTCACTTCGAAAATCTCACATGCATTGACATTCATAAATTATATATAAACTTTTGAACTGACGGTGGTTTTGGGGTCTGGGGGATGTGAAACGCGAAGATATGTCGAAATTTTCCGGAAGTCGAAACATGGGACCCATTGCAATAGTTAGCTTTCTAATGAAATCTACCTAACAGATAACACACACTAATTCAGCCATTACAATTAACCCCGGTTATCAGACAGATTTTACACACACACAAAGTACACGGGGCTACATGACCGCGTTGTCGCGGACCCTAAATTGATGAACCAACCAACCAAATTTGGGCGAGCCGAACATGTAATACGAAAAAAAAAAAAAAAAAAAAAAAAAAAAAAAATGCTGAATGAACGACTGGCTTTTGAATTTCCTATAAACACTCTGCTATGCAGGGCTGTACAAAATACACTGGGATCTAGCACGAAACACTGAAACATATGTATTTAATATTTAATTATGACATCGTATTCTTTGGATAAAACTCTTCCACATAGTTATTACCATAACCTGAACGGTAGTTCATATAGGTTATGTGACTTTAGTAATTGCCACTCCTGGAACGGTCAAACTGACAAACACTTCTCCTCCAACAGTTTCTATGACTAAAGTTTTGAACATGTGAAAAATCCACTTCTTGGCGAATGCCATCGATCTTCTACCCGGCCCAAAACACCCCGCTAGAAAGTATTATGAGGCCAGGAAAAATAGCTGTAACATTAATACTCAAAGAACTTATAAGCAAAGTTCTAATCCTGAGAGGTCTACGAAGAAGGACAGAGAAAAACGCCGTGATAAGTAGCCTATAAATACCAGGTAGCACAGTCTATTACTACAAACAACGTCGGAAAGTAATCAGGTCAGTACTTATGAACGATATGCCCAGTTGTGCGACTGATGAGGAATCCGTGTACGATGCATTCATTTCACATTTCTCTAACCCCAATGACAATGTGAAACAAGAATACATCTCATCGCTCAATGATACTGAGAGAATTCCTCTAGATGATACATACGTAACAACTGTCAGTAAGGAAGAAATATCAGTCGCAATAAATACGATACAATCTGATACTGCCCCTGGACCTGATCACATATTACCTTGAGTTATAAAGGATGGAATGGCGATAGAAATTATCCCTCTAATCGCCACAAGAATGCTGCAGACGGGACACGTTCCTCCTTGCTTTCAGAGAGCCAGAACGGCATTGATTGATAAAGGGAGGAATTCAGACGATATTTCGAACTGGAGACCAATCACAATTGTATCCGTAGTTCGCAGAGCCATCGAAAGAGTGCTAGACAGACGTCTCAGAGAGTTCATCTCAATGAGCATCAGCGTGGATTTACTCGATCACCTGGTACACTTATGAACGCATCCTTGCTTAGGTCAACTATGGTATCAGCCAAAACTCAGAAACATAACGTCACTAACGTCTTCTTAGATATCAGAAAGGCATTTGATAACATCGGACACCTGCATTTAAAGAAATCATTTGAAATATCTCCTATACCTTCTAAATTAGCTACTATAGTTCTAAATCTGCAGTCTAATAACCAGACTTGCGTGGAAGTTAATCGCAGGAAAACAAAACCCATTGTTCTAGAACGTGGTGTAATGTAAGGGTCTCCACTCTCGCCCACATTATACAATTTGGCCACAGATCACATACCGGTACTAAATGAATTGTCTGAAGAATCAATTGCCAGCGAGTTTCGATACAACCTAGTTCCGAGTTTAAGTCCAGTAACAGTGCTTGGCTTTGCAGACGAAACGGTTCTGTTATCTAAGGATGAAAAATCAGCTTTGGAGCTTACTCGAATGGCCATGTCAAGATTCCAAACTATTGGGTTGGAAATAAATCTGGCAAAATCTGTAGCTATCAATATTTGCAAAGGAAAACTAACTACCAACCACCTTGAAATCTCGCCAGACACTGTTATCTCATGCTTATCCTCTGATGAATGCGTTCGTTACATAGGCATACATTTTATTGACATTTGTCTTTTCAAACCACAGGAGGCCCTGACGGATCTGAAAGACAATCTCAACCTCCTTTCGTCTAGCCAGCTATTACATCCCGACCAAAAATTCTGTATTATGAACACTTCCATTTGTCCATCCCTCATCTATACGTTCCAAGTAATGCCTTTAAAATCAATTCCAATGAAATTTCTAGACGATGCCGAAAAAATGATCAAGGGAGCTTTGAAAGATAAAATTCAATTACCAACAGATACTCCAGACGCAATGATCTATACTCGCAGGAAGTACAAAGGTTTCGGATTATTTAGGATGAAATGGAAGGCTGTGCTCCAGCAAATATAATAAATGGTTTACGAACTCTCAGAAAAACACAAAATGAATACATTCTGAAAACGAGAGACATTGGAAAAGAGGTGGACGTTTGTTTAACAAAACTTGGCATAGGTGGACCACAAACATTTCTTGGTCGTCGAGTTAGACACTCAAAAAGTACGGTCATATTTAAGAGATCAACAGTTTGAAGTGTGGTGTCGATTAACTCAGAAAGGAAAAGGGGTCATTCTCTACAAGCAGTTCACGCCACCTAATACACGGGTGTGGCACCACAAGGGTCTTTCCAGCTCTGAATGGAAGGATGGACTGAAGCTTGTATGTAATGCAGCCGCAGTTAGAGCTGTACCAGGCAAGAGCCGGGACGATAACCGTTGTCGCCGCTGTGGCAACGAGATTGAAACCCTCCCTCATGTTCTTGGGTTCTGCAATTATGGTGATGCTCTACGTAACGCAAGACATCACTCAGTAAGATCCATCCTTGCGGAGAGTCTGAGGGATGTTGGCTTCGTGGTGCATGAAGATGTTTCAGGGCTAGCCACGCAAAGCAGTACCAGGCGCTTTGAGATCATAGCCTACAAGGAGGATAAAAAGAAGGGTTATATATTGGATCCAACCGCGCGTTTTGAAACCCATGCCGAGCAGGCAGATAAAGTGAACAATGAAAAGAAGGATATTTACGAGCCTACAGTCCCTTTCTCCAAGGAAAAATACCGCCTTCAAGAAATAGGAGTTATTGGGTTATTAGTGGGGGCCCGGGGAACAATACCTTATCTTTTTGCTGCAACGTGTAGAAAATTTCGTATCTCAAATGCCACCATTAATACCATAGCAATAACAGCCCTTAACCCTGGAACAGTACAGTGCGGCACTCAGTGCCCCAGAGAATTTTCGTTCCCCGATTACGTTATGTTGGTACGCCTGAAAAGCGGCCACCTCCTGTGACTTTTACTTGTGTTTGACTGTCTTTCAGTCAATGTGTATACTTCTTAGCAGTGACAGTTATTTATACCCAAAACAGTGTCTCCAGGGCATTGAGTGCTCCATCTGGCCACGATCCAAGGACACCAAGTTCACTGTGGTGTGCTCAGAATGCAAGAGTTTTGTGCGTAAACATCATAGCTTGGTGTTTTACCTGTTTCTTTAAAATTTAAGTACAGACTGCAACTTAGAATTTTTCAAATAGTTCCTACTTTTGCCACCAAGCGCCACCATCAACGACTACTAGGCCAAGTTCAGAACTTAGCTACTAGACGTCACCGCAGTCGGCTCTTGGCAACGAACGTAGAAACCTAAAAGCGTTGTTTACATTCTTAACCTATCCAATTTAGCTTCACACAGGTGTAATTAGTGGAAGGTTCTTTAACATGCCATAAATCTATGACATGGGACCGCCGGCTTTACTTCCACTCCGAAGGAAGCCATACTGAGGGATTTTTAACGCTCTTAAAAATTCCGACGGCTTCGGCCGGGTTTGAACCCGCTATCGTGGGCATAGAAGCTCAGCATGCTACCGACTACGCCACCGAAGCCGCCAATTGAATGTCTGTTTTGCTTTTGTGAGGATGTAGTGAAAGAAGCCAAGTAGCCTACATTGATTAATCGACAAAACAATTAATCAACTATTCGATAAACTGATTAATCGATTACACGCACAATCGATTAATCGTTATTGGTAGAAATTAATCGATTAATCGAAATATTTCTACTTCGATTTATCGATTATTTGAGAACTGAAATTATTCGAATAAAAGTACCGGTCCTACTACATGACCATGAATGTGAGAAGTGAAAATGGTGATTATGATTACAAAAGAAAGAATATCTACAATAACATTGAAATATTACTAACATTTTTGTTTACATTATATTCACACAGTTATTTTCATTGTACAGCCTTCATAGTTAAAGTAGTCTGTGCTACAGGGTTGATTTTACTCATTTGTAATTGCAGTTATTAGTAATACATAATTTTAATGCATCAGAGTTGTGTTTCTGTCTTGGGGTACTCAGTGCCCCAGGATACCGTTACCGTTTCTGGAGAATAAGGGTACTGTTCCAGGGTTAAGGGATCCATTAGTATTTTGAGAAATCACCTATATTCGTAAATTATGTGTCTTTTAGGGCTGAATAGCTATTTTAATTATTTATCTTTAGTTGCGGCTTGTCCACTCTTCAGGTCTTTTAATCTAATTTATATGTGTCACATATTTCATAGTTCATTACTCGTATTGTGTTAACCATCTAATGTCTCTTCTTTCACCTCATTGTGATTGTTAAGCTTTGTATATTAGCAGCCTTGTAAGTCGATGAAGCATAATAAATAAAAATAATGCCTGCAGAGTGGGGGAAGAGAATGGAAGTTGCTAATTAGCTATCACAGGCGCAATCGGACTATGAATTATGAAGTGGCAGATCATACTGGCGTCAAAAGTCTGTCCGACTTTATCAATGTAATTAACTGAGCCCGCCCCATGTACAGTACTGCTCGAGTCCAAGCTTGAGAGAAATGTGGATCGCGGACGGTGAGGTGAGGTGCGGGACGTTACGAGTCCGTACGTACTAACAGAACCAAATACATCTGTTGGTCAGTTGATACGTACTTTTCGGTACTTTTACATTTAAACCAATCAAGTTTTAATATTTAATTGCCAATTGCTGTTATTGTTAAACTTGATAATGCACATTGGTGAACGCTGGGCATATTTCCTGGAGGGGCACAGCGAGAAAATATATCGTTATTCGCCAACAACAGGTGGAATCAATCAGTCGAGGAGATGACGTTCCAAACGTAAAGGACACACTAAACATTTCTTGGTCATCACCTCCGTGTATTTGGGTGTGTTTTTTATTGTCTGATAACCTGTGTTTCTATGATGACTGAAGGGCGGTGTGTACCTGTAATTATATTAGGATTAAAGATGGGGTAGGCGTTTCGGGACTTAAAGTTAAGATATTATCCCGGCATTTGTCTGGACGGAGTGTGGGGAAACACACTAAAGATACCCTCTTTTAGTGCAAGGATTCGAACCTCAAATCTGCGGAATTGCTGCAGCTTCCCTGAGAACTATACTCCGTCCAAGCAATCTGTGAAGTGCCAGTGTGAAAACACGTAGTCTGTGCACAGGAGTGACTCGGCTGACTGGCCAATGAGGTGCGATGCCACCGAATAATAAGCCCAGGAGGGAGGTGCTACCTTGGCTTCAACCAACTCTCGCAATGACTGGGCTGCCAAGATCCACCCCATAGCATTTTCTCTGCACTTCCTCTGTGTGACGTCATGCGCAAACCTACTTCACAGATTCCATGGATGAGGTATACGCCCTCTATACAGGGGAATGTTAGAGAAACAACTGTTGGACTACTCACTCACTTATTCGCAACAACACACTTATTTAGGCAACGGCTTTATGTTGGCAGTATTGGGATAGACAGGAATTAAAGATAACGAGGCGGGCTGTTAACTGGCCCTTCTCTTCCCTCCTGCCACTTCACCTCATCCACAAGTACATGGAGTTTAGAGCCAAGCAGCATAGTTATCTCACTTTCCTCGTTAACGAAGTTTCGCCTTTGAAACCTAGTTGGGCGGCCATGTTTACATTCCATGTCTGCGTGGAGCCAGGGCTTTCCCAGCTCGAGGCACAGTGTTGACCTATTCTGGAATATGCCTCAGCGGTTTGGGATCCATATCAAGTAGGGCTCATCAATGAGTTGGAAATGGTACAAAGAAAGGCTGCTAGATTTGTACTCAGTGACTTTTATCCCCGGAGCAGTGTGAGCAGTATGTTAAAGAAACTTGGGTGGGAATCACTTGAGGCTAGGAAGATGAAATCTAGACTCTACGCTATGTACTGAACCCAACGGGGTTAGGCTGACTGGTGTCGAACGTGGATCTCAGAGATAGTTGAGCTCAGAATGAAAGTTCCAGCAAGGAACGAACACGAGATCTTCTGAGGGAGTTTAAGTTATAAAAACCCCTAGAGAATATACATATTAAATCACTGTTGTGATATGAACTAATGCTGACATTATTTATTAATATAATGCAGGGAATATTAGTAGGATACGGCATTATTGGGCTGTATGGAGCATACTATTCTGGACTTGAGCACAGAAGTTGGAGCGCTTGACGTTTGTCTAATGACCCTAGAAAAGGGGGAGGAGATTCTTGGAGCCTTGTCACTCTTTGTGACCTACTTAAGTCGTCTGGAGCAGGTCAGGAGGAAAACTAATTGCCAAGTTATTCCCCGTTTCAGAATGGAGAGGCTGGTGGAGTGGGAAGATACCAGCGTAATTTAATGATTACTCGTGATTGGAGCAACGCAGTGACATGAGGTTTTCACCTATGTGAATGTTTAGCCGGGAGGCTAATTATCAAGCCATTAAACACTGAAATCGAGGCATATTTGATGGAACGCGCAGTGACACAGTATATTTGGTGTTAGCGGCGAGATCTGACTAGGTCGCCGGGGGTTTTTAGAGGACGCGGCGTGCCCACGCCATGGCAAAGGCAATTAATATTAATTAATTGGCCGATCGATTCTCGAGCACGCATACAGATATGTGACCAGCGAGGGAAAAGGAACACTATAAACGTTATTTCAAGACCAGAATCATACTGTGAGAGAATTTGACGCTGCAGAGGAATCCTCGGTCTACTTTTTTTTCTCTTCAAACGGATATAAGGGAGTGGACCCAGGACAGAGGCAGTTAGTGGAGACAGATGGAGTAAGAGGGGTCAGTCGAACCAAACTTGCGAGCGAAGTGCACGTCACCCGAAGCCCAGAGAAGGGACGCGCAGACTTTAACTTCTAAGTGCAGCAACATATAGTCATGCATTAAGTCATGAAGTAATAACGGGTGTGTAATCAGTTGAACCGCAGTCTAATGAGAAGTGCGCGTTACCGAAGTCGAGAAGGGATGCTCTGACTTCAACATGAAGAGCCGCGCAGTAAAACATTTATTAATACCATTTATTAAGGACAGTCGCACCATATTTGTATAGTCGGCATTACGAGCGATTGTTTTTGTGCACGTAGGAAAGGTACCGTGTAATATGCAAAGTAGGACAATTGCGAGTGATAATTTGTACCAGTACAATGTACAATGGTTGAGCGCAGTATGTAAAACTTTTGGTTATACATATCTTAGTATGCCGGACTGCGCAGAGATAAACTTTAGTATGCGATGGGTGAAATTTCATAAGAATACCAATATAAGTAACGCTCAGGACGATATGCAAGCATATTTATGCGATAGCAGGAAGTTGATCGAAGGATAGAGATTGATAGACAGTCGGGTGAATCGATAGGAACCCGTAGGCAGATGATCGAGACTTTCAATCAGGATACGGATAGCAGCGAGGAGGAGTTATTCAACGCCTGCAGTTCTGATATCTTGCCAGGGAAATTCAACCAGTAAGAAATGTAAATAGTGACGTGTGAGTGTAGTGATGATCTGTTAAATATCTTTAAACTTAATATTGTAACAAGTGCTATAAAGTGTTATGTGTATAAGGAAGCAATAGCTTCAATATGGAAAGGAAAAGTGCCGTGAGTCTTGTGAGGCCAAAGTTATATAAAATGTGTGTTATCAGTGTAAGAATGCCTTGCTAATTATGCAAATGGCAGGCGTTACTGGAAGGAATGAGTGGTTGGAGCCACCGGACTAGCCGATGTAAGTACCCAAAAACCATGATTTTGTAGCAGTTGTAGTCCACTGTGTGTTGTGTGATTTCAAAACTATAAAATATGCCAATAAGAGTCAATTTTAGGAGGGAGAACCTCAAGGTAGTATTGTTGTGTTGATTTTAGTAAAGTTGAGATGTTTTGTACATCATTGAGTGGATAAATCGTTACCACTAGTGTAAAATGGCAGTTCAGTTATATAAACTTAACGTAACGAACACGGATGTTCGGTTATTAAAATGGTTGCGTTGTGTCGGGTTATTGTAATTCATGTCAGTAATAATAATAATAATAATAAAAATAAAAGGAATAAACGAATACATCAGGGAAAAATGGTTGTAAGCAAATATATGTGCTAATTGGAATATTTATCAATCCAAGCAGTAATCGTATTATACATGAAGGGCTAAGAGAAGCAAGTTAATATCAGAATATATTGTAATAATGGGAATAATTATGCAAGCTTCTAGGGAATGGAAGAGTTTAATAGTGAATTGAATTTGCAGCTTGTGAATAAGTTTGTAGAGTAATTGATAGATTTATCTTACTAATCAAAGGACGAGATCATAGCATAATGGTCAGGGAAGCCAGGTAATCTATTCGACGTGTGAAATCTCGTATAGCCTAGGGCGTACAGAGATATTTATTATTTGCCAGAGTGTATTTAGTGATGTACTCTAACTCTGAGGATGGATATGGAATGTTCCGGGTTCGAATCCTGTGGTGTATGGGAGGACAACAATGGAAACCTCCGCATGAAACCTGATCGACCGAGAACTAGTTATTTGAATGATTCAGCTCCTGGGAAGCGAATCTAATTGGCGGCAGCATGTGCTTGACCGTAGCATTTATTGAGATACCGGCTAGCCAGTTCGACCAGAGTTTGATGAATCTCGTTCCTTCATATAATGAAATGGACCTATTGAGGCCAGTTATTAATATCCTAAGGTTAGGAATAAATATTTGAACACGTCCATAACCTGTCTTGCATACAATTTAGTTGAAATCATATGGGATATGTGGGTCTTTGAGACTGCACTATTGTATTAAGAATCTTGTTACTGCTTGGAGATAAAAGAAGGAGTCAGGAAGGACGACGCACGTGTTGTGACCGCTCAACTCCGTTCCATTGTATACGAGTCGCTCCAAGGGGCACAGTTTTAAACGATCCGTGAAGGTTGACATTTAGAAGGGACAGACTGTGAAACCCTGTTCGTAATGAAAAGAGTCATTGTTGTATTGTATAATGAATTTGTGTGGTTTGAAACACATTGTTCGTTCTTATAAAGTAATACTTGGAAAACTTATGAATTATTGGAAGTTACATTTTTTTACTGACAGTATTACTTAGCTCTGGAGCTTGGCACTAGATGCCACAGGCTATGCCCGCGCAAGGGTAGCGATAATACCATCCGACACAGCGGTAACGGAAGTTTTGGAGTTGAAATCACAACGGCATACAGTGGAACTGTAGGGGTATATTTACATATAATTGTGGAGTTGCAAGTAGATTTGATATGCAACCCATGAATTGGCTAATGCATGGTAAAGTATTTTGGTGGGAAGAGAGAAACAAAACACAAGGGTACGTATAATGTAAAGTAAGATGTGTTGTGAGTAAACAATTAAGCTTGTGAAATGAAAGAGGTCACAACAGGTGACATAAGATTACAAGTACAGTTTTTGTGTAAATTACATGTGCAACAGAGCACTTGAGATGAAGTTTGATGTCAATATCAGGGTAAATGAATGTATAATCATCTGGATTTGAAAGGATAAAGTGTGAATAATTAGTGGATTGTAGGAGTAATTGTGCTTTGTTTGTACGATATTGTTGGGATTGTGTTTTTATGTGTTTGAAGCCATGATTTAGATCTGAATTAAAGTCTTTAGAATAGAGTTGTGTTTTATCATTGTAGAGTTGATACCTTTTAGTCTCAGATCAAAAATATGTAACTGCTCAGTGGGTGGACGGTACACGCCTGAGAACTGATGCTGGCTGGAGGCAGAAGCATATTTTCCATGGAAATTACTCACATGGGTACAGTACAACACGTATACAAATCAACCAGCATGGGGTGAGCTTAGCAAACGTATGGGAAAGCCCACTTACATGAGTAGGAGTGATCATCCTTTCAAAGTTACGGGCCGACCACAGCGAACAAATTATGGTAAATATTCCTTCGTTAACCGCGCCATTGATAACTGTAACTCTCTACCTGCCACAGTCTTAGAGCCTTTTCCCAAACATATAGGTGTGTTTAAGAAAAGACAGACTATTTTTGTAAACACTCTAGTTTAATTGTTATTGAATTCTTATGTATAATTATTAGGGTTCGGAAGTTTAAGACCTAAAGAAGTACAAAATATGCCCAATAAACTAGCTAAATATGACCTAAAAACTATAAAATATGACCTAAGAACTATGACATCCTATTGAAAGGCGGAAACACACTATCGTCATGTTCCGTGACCTCATGCGTACAGTGTCGCAATCTAACTTGTCCAGAAAGATGTGCTAAAAGACTTCCGTAGAGGAGCGCCTTCTTGGAATCAGGTCTTCTAAACCTGCTATCTGCCTGTTCCGGGAAAAGAAAGAAAAATATATCTACTACACTATTCAGAAAGCCTGTGTTTGAAACTCGACGCAGATAACACGCACCTTGTTAACGACGCCTCAATTTAAACAAAAATGCTGACATTATAACCAAATATGAACTTATATCACTAAAATATGACCAAATATGATCAAAACAATAAAAATGGCTGAAATATGCATTTATAGGCAACATAAAATTGCTTTAAACGTGGTCAGGGACCCGTCATTCAAACTTATTTTTCAGATTTCGGGTAAAATGAGCTCAGAAAAAAAAAGACTCTTCCTTATCATCCGAACCTTAATAATTATTTATTTGTTATGTATATCCAATTTTCCACCGGGGGACACACCGATAATTTCAAATAAATGAATGAATGAATGAATGAATGGATGAAACTCTCCACCGTAGCCACTGAGAGCAAGCAGTGAGACTGGATAGAACTACGTGCAACTGTGCAACACTGGACACCTGACACCCGAGCAGGCCGCCAGGACCGGACTCTGAAGTCCACGTGGAGTGACAGAGCAAGTGGTTATTGACGGCGCGTGCTACTGCCTATCATTTGAGTCACCGCTCGTTAACGAGAAAAGTGAGAGACGTATACTTGGGTGTGCGTGGATTTTGTCGTATTGTAATGTCTAGAGCTGGGATTTCTATGTAATTACATATTTTACATATTTTTCATATTTGTGGGTATTCTACATATTCTTAGTGATATTACATAAAATTACATATTTCAGAGTTTTCCTGTTTATTTATATGAAATAAATTGCTGAATTGAAGTTTCACACTAAATGTGGGGCTGTTTTCTGTCCTCTCAACAGGGCGATTAAGGTAATTATGAGTGACAGCTATTTGAGAGGATGATAGGATGATAAGTGCTGTGCTTGGGGAAACTGGTGCAAGTGTATTGAGTAAATTGCAAAAAGGGTTGAAGAGAAATCCTGGTTATTCAACATTTCACAGTGTGTGCCGAATTCTACGTCGAGATGACGTTGATCCTCTCGAGGACATTTATCCAGTGAAAATTCCTCTCCTAAAATTTGCCCCAGTTACATCATGTGATGTTGAAAGATCTTCCTCTGCATATAAGAACATCCTAAGCGACAAACGTCTTTCTATGACCCCAGAGAACATCGAAAAATACTTAATAGTTCACTGTGCTACAAAATTTAATGAATAAACGTGCTTTATGAAAATAACAAGTTTCTATTGAATATGTGGGATATATTCATATAATATGACTCCAAAGAACATTGAAAAATACTTAATTGTTCACTGTGCTACAAAATGTAATATAAAGTGTGTTTAGTGTGTTGTAACTCGCAAAATAGTAAGTTTATATTAATTATATAATATTACATATTTTGCCCAATCTACATATTTTGCTACATATTTTGGTGCTTTTTGTTACATATTTATGTACATATTAGGCCACTTGATATTACATAAAATCCCAGCTCTAGTAATGTCTGTACTAGTGTGTGTATTTGTAGTTCAAATGAAGATTGGGAAGGAGACGACCGTGTTCTTGCCTTAGGAACCATCCCGGCTTTATCCCGCAGTGAAAGTGGGGAAACCACGGAAAACCACTTTGAAGATGACTGAGTGTACCTTGTCCGAGCCCTCAGACCAGAATTAAATTTCTTGGCAGAGCAGGGAATCGAACCCGGGTCCAGGGCGATAGCCAAGCGTGCTAGCCACTAAACCATGAGGTGGTCTAGTTGATTATACAGAAGTCTTGCTTAAATAAAGGAATTGTTCGCCTCGTTGCGAAGTGGATAGCATTATTGGCTGTCGCCGCGGATCTGGGTTTGAATTCCAAAGGCGTTCGTAATGGCTCTGGATCAACTGCAAACGAAACAACTGATTGTCAGAATATAGAAGGCAGTATTGCTGGATACTTGTCATATTATTAAAGAATGCTTTCCAGTCGTTCAACACAAATTGTGCCCAATTACATTGGGTGGGAAAACAAGTATTTATATGCTCTAACACGAAAGAGTCCGGCTCCGTGGTTAAATGGTAGTGCGCTAGGCTTTGGCCCAAAGTGCCCCGGGTTTGATTCCCGGCCGAGCCATCAGGGATCTTCAATCTCCTGGGGTTAATTACCGTGGCTCGGGGACTGGGTGTATGTGCCGTCTTTATCATCACTTCATCCTCATTACGACGCGTAGGCCACCTATGTCGTCATCTAGAAAGACCTGCACTCGGCCTCTCCGGAGGCCATACGATCATGTGGATTTTCATTTTCATTTCACAAATATATACCGGCTGAATTAGCTGCCCCTAATAATATTGTTTTATGCAGCCCAACTAACGCATATTTTCAGGAAGATCGATTTCTCTGCTTGCATCTCGTATGGTAGGCCTACTAATGGACTCCAAGCATATCCGGCAAACGATACTGAACACTATTATTTTCCCCTCGATGTGACTACAGTCTAATACGAGGAAAACACGATAGTGTTTAGTAGGGATCCCCATCTTTCTTTAATGTGTTCCTTGGTTCAAAACGCTCAGTCGTTCTTTGATTTTTTGAAAAATCTTCATACCGGCAGTAGTTATAAGGGCTTAAGTGAAACGCTGCATTGACTCTCACTAGCACTCGTAGTGGTAGAAAAGGCAAACTGCTAATCTATTCGACTGCATATGGTTGAGTTTCCGGTGACAATTATCAGTCTACCGCGTGCCGTCATGCCGACACCTCGTAATAAACGTTTATTGTGTCCTTCACGTTTGGAGAAGTGGAGAAAACCACGAAAATTAATTACAATTGCACCAACAATAAGATGCAGTGATGAACCGGGTTTGAGTCGGCAGTCGGACAATACCAAGTCTATATCTCCTTTACTTTACTTTACTATACTTTACTGGCCGGTGCTACAGTCCCTGAAGATACTTGGCTTCCTTTATCACCTGCCTCCATTCATCTCTATCTTCCGCCTTCATTCTTCAGTTCGTGCTGATTCCCAGACTCATAAGCAGGCACGGATCTAGAGTTTGGCTTTGCGGGGAGGGGTCAGAGAATCGAAATTGATAAGAAAAATGGTATCACTAAAAACGCTCTCACAAAATAACCAAATGTACAAAACCAGACCAATTTTTTGCAAGCTACATGGATAGAAATTTGATGCGTTTAGCGCACCAAAAGTATTCGTACAAATTGCAACGGCGTGTTTTGCGACTTTTACATCAAGCTTCGAGAAAAGTATCAAGGTACGTTACAGTTTCGGCAAATCGAGTTGGTACCGACAAAGGGGGAAAGTCACAGCTTAAATTGCCAACCAGGCTTGCAGTTTGGACGTCGGCAAAAATTTTTGGTGCGAAAAAAGCCCCAAATTCCTATCCGTGCATTGCTGTACACTCATCGTCACATCACTATAAATCACAAGGTTTGCTAAACAAAATAGACGAGTTGATTTTGTTATATAAATAATCGTTTTTATATAACAGGTATGAAGTTGTAAATATGTACACTTGTAACAGAACATAATGATTGCGATAAATATATTTTTAGTATTGATTAAAATAAAAATAAAACCTGATTTCAGTTAAAATTCGTTAAGTTTTATTTGTCTGGATCTTGTGTTTTCGTTTTTTGAGTTTGCAGTCTCCCCTTGAATCCACGCCAGTTCCTAAGGTCGTCTTCCACGTCCTCTATCCACCGTCTCCTGGGCCATCTCCTTCTTCCCCCAGGGGCTCACATCTAGTGGGACGTGGGTTGGCGACCACGGGCCCCAGCTGAGTTCGGCATTGCTTCCACTTACTTGTGCTGGGCTCCTCTCCGTCTTCTTTCCCGTCGACCTCTCTTGGTCAACTCTTGTCCTCTTCCGACCCGACGGTATTAGGGCATCCGAGGCCTAGGGAGTCTTTCACTTTCCCTCCTTAATTGGCCCTTGTCTCATCTTTCCTGATACCATCATTCTTCGAAGGGTCAGCTTTCTTTTTCTTTTCATGGTATCTCCTGCCTTCTGCACAAATCCCTCAACGAGACAGGGTGTATGTAGCCTCACCACTTCTGGTGCACCCTCAGGGGCTCACGGCTGGTGAGTTTGGGAGTTGATGGCCCCGAGGGATTCCTGAGCTGAGTCCGTTTTGTCCCCTATTTCCTCTGACTTTGGGGCGGGACCTCTCCTCTTTTCCTTCCCTATGTGCCTTTCATGGCTCTCCTTCCTTCCAAGACTCTCAATCCTCATTCATCGAAGGTTGAGGGCATTTCTTTTTTTTTCTGTTCTTTATTTGCCTTATCGTTTTTTTTTACCATTTCTTCTTCTAGTATGTGAGTTTGTAGTTAGTATTAGTGATAGTTTTCATTCTAATCTCATCTTTCACTATCACCCAAACCATTAGGGGCCGATAACCTAGATGTTAGGCCCCTTAAAACAACAATTATCATCATCATGTCCTTCTTCCATCCGGTCTTTGTGTAAACACCGTTCTGACGCTACGCATATCAGGCATTCTCTATACGAGTCCTGCCCATCTTATCCTCCCCTGCTTAATTTTCACCACAATATCTACTTGTCGGAAAGGTTCCTGTAGTTCCACATTTGCCCTTATTCTCCAACCTTCCTCCTCTATCACTGACCCGTATATTTTCCTCAAGATCTTCCTTCCCATCTTCGCAGCAAGTCTTCTTCTCTTCTATTCAGAACCCAACCTTCCGATCCAAGCATAACCACAGGTCTTAGCATTGTAATGTAAATTTTTACTTTAGCATTCCTAGTAACATTTCTGGATTTAAACATGCTTTTCAGAGCGTAATAGCATCTATTTCCACTTTTTATTCTTTCTTGTATTTCCACTGATGTTCTGTTATCATCCGTTATTTTTGAGCCCAAATAATTGTATTCTTCTACTCTTTGATATTCTATATCTCCTAAAGGTACGTAAATTCCCAAGTCCATGTCCCCTAAAGGGATGATGTTCATGGAAAGTCTAGTCCAGTGGTTCCCAATCTAGACGCGATCGCCCCCAAGTGGGCGATTTGTGTTATCAGGGGGGCAATAAATATGTGGGGGGCGATTTGGGGCCGATGAGTATTCATAGGGGAAAAAAATAAAATAGTACTGTGCAGTAGAAGTTGCCGGATAGTACACGAAAAAAAAATGTGTCACGAGCGCCTCCCGTTCGCTCGTTTGTCATCGCCAAGTTAGATACAGTATTCACGAGGTAAATATTGGCCGTAAAGCGCTGTTTCAGTTTCCGACCCTTAAAAAGTGTTCAGTGTCAGATAACGAGACTCCTGAACTTCCAGATGGCAAAATCCTAATTTTTACGGACCACCTTGACCAGTTAAAAACTGACATGGAATCAAGATTTGAAGATTTGACCAAATTACAAATTTCGGATTGGATTCTAGATCCATTCTCATTGAAGCTGTGGATAAGCTTCATAACTCTTTGTAGACGGAGTTTCTAGATCTAAAGTAGGAATGTGATCCGAAAATCATTTTCAAGCAGAGCGGTTACGATTTAGCCTGGGTGAAGCTTATGGACACTTATCCACAAGTGTGGAGAAAGACTGAACCACTTCTCATATCGTTCCCGTCAAAACATTTAGTTGAAAAAAGGATTTAGTTCTGTTGTCCAGCTCCTCACAAACCAAAGAATTAAGTTGGGCATTTGCCTCAAAAGAGACTTTCACCTGAGCTTGACGAACATAAAGCCGAATATTCAAGCTTTAACTGAAATCCACCAAGCACAAGACAGCCATTGAAAAGGTAAAATAAAACAATAACAAAGTTTTCAAACTTTCATCTAATTTTTCAAATTTTAACAGTCAACTTTCAGAATTTTTCCAGATTCCAATTTGAAAATGAAAACATGTACTCCAGTTTTTTTAAATGTTCGTCAATGATCCAATTTAATTATTTCACGTCATTGTTCTTAAAAATCTGTAAAAATGTACTTTTTTTAGCCTATTTTCAATTTTGAAAAAAATAGGCTTATGAGATCACCTTTTGTCCGTGTGTGTGTGCGCGCGCGCGTGTGTGTGTGTGTGTGTGTGTGTGTGTGTGAGGTGTGTGTGTGTGTGTGTCACTAATAAATTATAAACGGCTGGAGCGATTTCAATGAAACTCGGTAAGATCATAGCAACATTCTGGCCGACCCCGACCGTGGCCTTCAAATTTTATTGTGTCTCACCAATCCAACATGGTGGCTGTGCGAAATATTTCACCAGCATTCAGTATCTTCGAAACTATTACCGATATCACGCTGAAATTTTGTACGGTGATAAAGGGAACTACTAGAAGTTCACATATTAGACTTTCAAAAACTCGGTAACTACAAAACCAACATGGAGGTCAAGCGAATTTGAGACTTTTAAATAGACTTTTCTCGCGATTTAACCATCCAAACATAATGACACATGGTACAGCAAATGTTTATATATATTGTAATACACTGGGGTCAAATTTAGTTCAATTGTTTACATAACCTCAAAATGGCGGCTGTGCGAAATATTTCACTGGCATTCAATATCTCCGAAACTATTTATGATATCACCCTGAAATTTTGTACGGTGATAAACAGCACTGCTACAAGTTTATCTATGTAACTTTCAAAAACCTGTAAAGTACAAACGGAACATGGCGGCCAAGCGAACTTGAAATACTTTAATAGACTTTTCTCGTGATTTAACCGTCTGAGCGCAGTGAAATGTGGTAAGGTAAATGATTATTTATATTGTAATGCACTGGCATCTCATTTAGTTCAATTGTTTACATAACCTCAATATGGCGGCAGTGCCAAATTTAAAAAAAAAATGTTTCTTGTGTCGTAATCATGCGATCGGAGTGAAAGTATGAAAAATGAAGCTACGCAATAATTTTCCTTTAATTGTACATAAATCTATGGCCTATACATTTAACAATCCAAAATGGAGAGCATCTGAAATATTTTGACGGTTCTCAATATCTACGAATCTTTTACAGCAATCAAACTGATTTTTTTAATGTTCATAGAGGCTATGAACTTAAGTTCGCCTATACGACTTTTAGTTTCCTGGTGAGCACAAATCCAACATGGCGGCGACGCGAAGTTTAAATACTTAAATGGATGTTGCTCGTGATGTTACCTTCTGAGTGCAGTGAAACTCTGCACGTTAAATCCTTATACAAATGTTAATCCACTGGCATCTAATTTATTTCAATTGTTTTCATAACCACAAGATGGCAGCTGTGCGAAATTTTAAAATCTCGTTTTTACTTCTTGTGTCCTAATCATGCGATTGAAGTCTGAATACCACACGTACACAATAATCTTCATGTAATAGTGCATAAATAAAAATCCAACCTGGCAGCCATCTGAAATATTTAGACGGTTCTCAATATCTACGAATCTATCACAACAATCAAACAGAAATTTTGTACGTGGATAGAGGCAATTAACATGAGTAGGATATATGAAAATAGGCTGTATAGTTCTTCACGGAACTACTTGTTTCTATTTCATTTAAGAGTGACCGGATAAAACTGCTTCGGTTGTTTTTATATACGGTAATACAATTGTTCAAAATAATGTTTTATCCCTTGGTTGGGGGTGGGAAAAACACGGTAGTGTAGATGTGCTAATTTTGAGGACTGCTTCCGAATGAGAGTAGTTTCCCGTAGTTGGGAGAGACTGCCAGTGTAGTGTGTTGGTGTGAGTGCTTAATCTACTGGGGGGCGTCTCTGCAGGATGCAAATACCTGCCAAGGGATGAACGTCAAGTGCAGGCTGCTAATCTAGCCTGCCAATTAAGGAGAGTGAGCAATTCAGCAAATGTGCAGAGTCAGTGACTCGGCGCTCTGCAGTCGAGTCGCGTGCTCGAGTACAATAGAACCTGACAATGAGATTACTGGCCTCTACGGTCAGGGGCAATTATGACTAAGGTCAGGTGGGGTATAAGGATGTAAAGATGGAGTGTAATTAGTGATAAACGTGTATGCTTACTGACCATGTGTTTATTGGCCAGTAAATGTGATGTGATTTCCCTCTTGGGGAGTTTAAACAAATATAAAATGTGGTACAATTTGTAAGGTGTACAGTAGTTCATGGTAGGTGTTTTACAAAGATAAAGGAGTCTGAGCACCGCTAGATCTCACCTGGTGAAGAGCAGGAACGGACGTCGTCGGGCAGGGCCGCTGGCGAAGAACAGAACAGAACAGATAATCCCTCCCATCTTGGTTCCATTCTTATATGTTTCGGCGCTGCTTAGTCAGCATTGCATCAGTGTAGCTGCCCCAGATAGTTCTTAGTGTAAATGTTTATGTGAGTTTTGCAAGCCGTTGGCTAACCTCCTAGGCTTAGGTGGTCGCCGCTTGCTGTGTAGAGATATGTTCTGGAATTATAGTGTTTCCAGTTAGGGTGGTTTTGGTGAAAGATGGCGGGGTGGGTCTCAGGGGGTACTGCCCCCGGGCTGTACAAGTCCCCTTTTCCGTTTGTTCGCGTCCTCGCGAACGGAAAATAGAGTGGGCGTGTCGTTGTGATGATTTTTCATCGTTTTCTGCTTGTCCCTCTTCTTCTTCTTCTTCAGTGTCGGTGTCGTGTGGGTGTGTTACATGCTGATGGACTGGAGGTAGTCCCCCTGTATGTCTTTGCACTGGGGGTGCAGATGTTGGTGTCCGCTTCCATTCTGGCGAAATCGCCCTCTGAACTGGCGGTAAGGATCGTGTAATTGTCTGTGAGCGCTTGAGCAACGTATTGGAGGGTAGTCTGACCGATTTCAGGCCTATGGCCACGGTAGACTCCTTCCCTTGTGTGGCGGTACGTGTCGAGAGGAACATCCTCGCGAATTGATGAGTTAACGTATCTACGCCTATGTCCTCTCTTGGCTGGGCTGGTGGCCCTGCCGCGAACTCAAAAATGGCCTTGTTGGCTTGGAGTTCCCGGTATTCTTCCCAAATTTGGGCGTACTGCCTATTGAGGCATATGGCCTGTTGGCAAATTGCTGTGTTGATGTGTTTGCGTCCTATACAGTTCTGTGGCCGCCAACTGGAGGAACGCCTGTTCGCGAATAAACTCCATGTATTGGGCATATAAAATTGTGTAGTGCGCTCTCATCCTCTCGAGGTTGTTTTATCTATTGTAGGGCCATGTGTAGTGATTAATCGGTCGTATATCCTGTTCCTTTGGACATGGCTCCTGTTGAGGTGTCCGTGTATGTTACTTAAGTGTCTGTGTGCGCATCTCAATTGCGCTGTCCTACCCTCTGACGGGGTGCATGACTGTTGGCCCTATATTGCTCCAACCTTAGTCTGGAGTACGCGTATTTGTGCCTGTCGTCTTTGTATATGTCTCTGGCACCTTAGTAATAATGTGAATAATATTGGTCTACCTCTATTGCCTCTATGGCTTACAATCCCTGTTGCTTCTACATGTGGTGCCATTCTGAGCTAAGTGTATGTACAAAAAGAAATGCATGCGGCTTCTAATGTATTAGATTTGTGATTCTTTCCAGGGGGGGTGGGTGGGTTGACCAAAATTTCCCTTGTGTTCCTCGAGTGAAGGGAAAAAAATAATGCTTTCTCCAAAAAAAAAAAAAAATTCTTCAACTTTTGCTTGGCTGTTTGCGGTACGGATCGTTCTACCACGAGGGCTCGTTGTTTGAGTCCCTTAACTTTATTTTGCATGGTAGCCGCGCCTCCACCAAATATGTTTTATCCCTTGGTTGGGGGTGGGAAAAACACGGTAGTATAGATGTGCTAATTTTGAGGACTGCTTCCGAATGAGAGTAGTTTCCCGTAGTTGGGAGAGACTGCCAGTGTAGTGTGTTGGTGTGAGTGTTTAATCTACTGGGGGCGCCTCTGCAGGATGCAAATACCTGCCAAGGGATGAACGTCAAGTGCAGGCTGCTAATCTAGCCTGCCAATTAAGTAGAGTGAGCAATTCAGCAAATGTGCAGAGTCAGTGACTCGGTGCTCTGCAGTCGAGTCGCGTGCTCGAGTACAATAGAACCTGACAATGCGATTACTGGCCTCTACGGCCAGGGGCAATTATGACTAAGGTCAGGTGGGGTATAAGGATGTAAAGATGGAGTGTAATTAGTGATAAACGTGTATGCTTACTGACCATGTGTTTATTGGCCAGTAAATGTGATGTGATGTCCCTCTTGGAAAGTTTAAACAAATATAAAATGTGGTACAATTTGTAAGGTGTACAGTAGTTCAGGGTAGGTGTTTTACAAAGATAAAGGAGTCTGAGCACCGCTAGATCTCACCTGGTGAAGAGCTGGAACGGACGTCGTCGGGCAGGGCCGCTGGCGAAGAACAGAACAGAACAGATAATCCCTCCCATCTTGGTTCCATTCTTATATGTTTCGGCGCTGCTTAGTGAGCATTGCATCAGTGCAGCTGCCCCTGATAGTTCTTAGTGTAAATGTTTATGTGAGTTTTGCAAGCCGTTGGCTAACCTCCTAGGCTTAGGTGGTCGCCGCTTGCTGTGTAGAGATATGTTCTGGAATTATAGTGTTTCCAGTTAGGGTGGTTTTGGTGAAAGATGGCGGGGTGGGTCTCAGGGGGTACTGCCCCCGGGCTGTACAATAATAAAACTGCTTTATTATTTATACTTTACTTCAAATTAAAGTTAGACATACAACGAAAATTAAAAGGGGGCGATAAGTGTTAGTCAACCTCCAAAAGGGGCGATGGACCACAAAAGGTTGGGAATCACTGGTCTAGTCGATGTCATTAAGGGATGTTTATGTAAATATTTTATGTCAGAAAACTGTTTCATAATGGGGGTCATTTAAGTACTACTTTTCATTATGACACAGTTTTTCCAACCAATCAGAGCTCAATAGTTACATTCATTGACCAATTAGGTAAGGATAGCTTCTGACATGCACTCAAAATCCAATATGTTTGACATGAATTACATGATTTGAAAGTTGCCTATATTGAATCAACCATTGTAGTTACAATCCATAAACAAACTGGACAATATTGCAAAATAAATAGCAATGTACCTTAATATCCACAACTACAATTTCTACACATTCGTAAGATTTCGCCGACAATTTTAGTGAATGCCGTTGTTGACATAAACACACCAGAACGTCATGGAGGAAGCAGTCGTATGATATTAGGTCCACGGAAATTATAATCCAGCTCTCTGTTCAGTAAATAGATATCTTACGCGAAACTTTCCGCCAGATGTCATAACTGTTCTATTTGGGACTCAATTGATTTGCCTTCCGTTGACATTCTATACGCATCGAATTTGAAGAATAACTAGTTGATAATACGATACATTTTAATTTTAAAGCGTTTGTAAGAGACTATTTTGTGTTATTTCACCAAAATAACATAATGACCTAACATAATACCTGTGCGCTATCTGTTGGTGCTACTTCAGGATAAACAATGTTTCAAAGCTTTGGGATTCGTTATTTGGTAGAGATCAAATGATGAGCCCACACAATTCCCAAGATGAAGAATTCAACCGACTGAATCTTGACAGATATTTATGAATATTTATGTTACAACATATAATAAAGTTATAATTATCGTCGAACATAAACAGTCGTATGCAACTCGCCTATAATGGCAATTAAGACACTCGTATGGAAATTATAAAACTCTCTTCGCTCATTTTATAAACGTACTCGTGTCTTAATTATTGCAATTATAGGTTCGTTGCATAATGTACTGTTTCAACATTGAGGTGCTTGCCTGAAGGGCTAGAACTGGGGGTGTTTATTAATTTTTTAAATACTTTGGTCCTCGCTTTGTGGTGACTTTCACCGTTTCCTTCGTATCTCCCATATTTATCGGAATGTTTGGAATTATCTTCTTTTTAAAGCGGGTGTTAAACCTTCAGCTTCAAAATGAATCTCACACATTTACACATTTCATTTTTATTCACAGGAAACTAAAAAAATGTTTATAATAGACTAATAACATTATGGTGTTTGAAGCCATTTTTCAGTGTTGCCTTAGTAAACAATAGTTTGATGCCTTTCAGTCGATCAACACGAATGTACCCAAATGAGATGCGTTATGCCCTAATCCTGAAAGAAATTACATGAGATTAATAAATACACTTGGATGACCAAGCGATCATCATCAGATCCATTACACTGAGGCTGTAAAATCTACGTCTGAAAGTATAGTATTTACAATATATACACTAATTTAGTTGCAGTAATAGTTAAGATAATGCAACTCGTCAATATTTGCTAGTTGTAGTCTATGTGATATTTTGTTGAGATACTGGAAGTGGTGATTGGCCTCCGGAATTTGCCTGTTTGGAGTGAATATGTGGTTATTGTAAATGGTCAATCTCATTTGGGTATGGTGGCTTCGGTGACTTAGTTGGTAGCATGCTGAGCTTCTATGCCCAAGAACGCGGGTTTAAATCTGGCCGAAGTCGTCGGATTTTTAAGAGCGTTAAACATCCCACAGTATGCCTTCCTTTGGAGGGGAAGTAAAGCCGGTGGGCCCATATAAAAGAACCTTCCACTAACTTCAATTGTAAAACAAACGTTGTAGGTTAGATTTGATTAATGCTCTTAAGTTCCAACGTTCATCGCCAGGTTCTGGTTGCGATGGCATCTAATAGCCGAGATTGCAGCTAGGTTTCGTGGACAGTAGCATTTGGCAGCAAAAGTAGGAACTACTTGAAAATCTTGCCTGCAGTCCTTACTTGAATTAAAACAGATAGCACACACTAATACAGCCATCACAATTAACACCGGTTATCTGACAGATTCTGTATCCGTGGCTTAGGCGGCAGCACGCCGGCCTCTCACCGCTGGGTCCGTGGTTCAAATCCCGGTCACTCCATGTGGGATCTGTGCTAGACAAAACGGAGGCAGACAGGTTTTTCTCCGGGTACTCCGGTTTTCCCTGTCAAAATTTCATTCCAGCAACACTCTCCAATATCATTTCATTTCATCTGTCATTCATTTAATCATTGCCCTAGAGGAGTGCGTCAGGCCTCGGCAGCCGGCACAGTCCATATCCTCGCCGCTAGATGGGGGCTTCATTCATTCCATTCCTGACCCGGTCGGAGACTGGAAGCAGGCTGTGGATTTTCATCAGACAGATTCTACACACACCCAAAGTCACTGGGGTTCCTTAACAGCGTTGTCGCAGCCCCTAAAGTAAGTTAGTTAGTTAGTTAGTTAGTTAGTTAGTTAGTTAGTTATTGATGTTTTAAAGGGTGGAACAACGAGGTCATCTGCCCCTCCCGTAAACTAAGGAACCAACCAACCAACAGAGGTGGCGCTAACTGAGGATGTGGTGAATTTTCCACCCTTCTTTCAACTTGGGTTCTCAAATTATTGAATTATCACAGGAAGTTTGTTTGGAGCAAAAATGTTAATTTATTTCCGAGATATGAGTTTTTGAAATTAAAAATGTCGCTTAGTTCACTATGGCATAAGACTCCTAGTTAGTTAGTTAGTTATTGTTGTTTTAAGGGGAGGAACTACAAGGTCATCTGCCCCGGCATAACATTGTCCATATGAGCGTTTGAAATTTGTTAGCACTGACAAACAACTACCAATTACTGCTGACGGAATTTATTTCACTGTTATGTCCCACAAATTCCATTTTTGTCCAAATAAGGTACATTATAGGGGCAGATGACCTTGTAGTTCCGCCCCTTAAAACAACAATAACTAACTAACTAACTTACTAACTAACTAACGAAGGTACATTATCTCAGATAGTGCTGCACTGATCTACATGAAATATTCATAGTATTCTAATATATATTAATCTGACCTAGAATATCAGCTCCAGTATTTATGTAACTTGAGAGAAAATGCTTTGCTATAAACATAGTTTTTTATAACTTTTCAAAAACAAAAAGTTTCAAACAATACGTTTTAAGAACTAGAACCATTATTCTAGGTTGGATTGCAAGCAGTCAACTTTCTGTTAAGTGTATTCAGTTTCAAATCTTCAACATAAATAGTTAAGTAATAAGTGTACCGTTTGCTTAATGTTTTTTTTTCTTAAATTCATTAATTGTAATGTTGGTTACAGTGAAGGATATTGCTTTCTCAGTAACAACTATTTTATATTATAAAGGGAGTTTCACCATGTTGAAGAAATTTCATAACAATTGATTCCTAATTTTGGCTGGTATGAGCATGTTAAGAAATTGAAGTGTTTTGGTCAAAAATTAAATTAATGCCACCTCAAGTTACACTTCGAGTACACCTTTGGTTTATGCAACCTGCATGGCATATATGTTTGATAAGTTGCCTATTCATACTGCCAGGCGCAACACTCGTCCAAGAAGTACAGTATATTGGTATAACGTGGAGAACTAAAGTCGGGCTAGGAGAATATGAAGGTGGGAAATTAGCTTCCAATCTCGAGATACTCTCTCTCCCTGTTGCCTGATCAGGGGTGACTAGTTAGTGGAATTGGTGTGTTACGGTCTCACCAGCGTACCAAAATGTTCAAATCATTCCGTACGATTAAACTGGTTTGTTGTAGGTGTTCATGGTTCATTGTAGGACATCGTGGTCATGTAGTCCCGTGTACCTTGGTGTGTGTGCATGTGTGTAATTTTAATGATAACCAGTGTTATTGTGATGGATGTATTAGTGTGTGTATTTGTTATTTAGCTGAGGATTGGGAAGGAGGCGGCCGTAACTTCACGGCATTCACGTGGAGTGGAAGTAGGAAACCATGGAAAACCACTTCCAGGATGACTGTGGAGGGAATCGAACTAGCCTTTTTCTGTTATAATTCTCGAGGCTGAGTGTACCCTGTTCCAGCTCTCAAACCAGAACTAAATTTCTTGGAAGAGCCGGGAATCAAGCCCCGTCCTCTGCAGTGACTGACTAAAAGTGCTAGCCACTACGCAACGAGGAGGACTCCTTCCTGTGATAAACACACACTTCCACAAATGCAACACAGGTTATCATAGTGATTCCAAGTATATGGGACTAATGACCATGATGTCCCAAGCTCCTAAATTACACAATGACTGCAACCAAGTTTTATTTGTTTGATGCTACCATCAACACGATGAGGAAGAAGCCCAACGTACTCAACTTACGCTCCTATTTACACGTCTAGAGTTTCCCTTAGGAAATAACAACAACAGCAACAACAACAACAACAAAGGGGGTGGGGAGGAGGGGAATCGCGTGCTATAGAATTCTTTCCCATTTTGTTGCGACAAAGACCACGCTCCATTACTTCCACCTCTTACAAAATGTGTGCTTATTCTTACGATGTAGCTGTGGAATTCATTCTAATCAGATCACCTCGTAGTGTAGCGCAAACGTTCCTGGCTAACGCCCTGGAGGTCCGGATTCGATTCCCGGCTCTGCCAAGAAATTTAAATTCTGGTTTGAGGGCTGGAATAGGGTATACTTAGCCCCATGAGGGAAAACTGAGAAGAAGTGGGTTCACTTCTCTCATCAGCCATCCTGGAAGGGGTTTTCCGTGGTTTCCCCCCACTTCTACTCCAGGCAAATGCTGGGATGGTTCCTAACTTAAGGCCACGGTTGCCACCTTTCCATTCCTAACCCCAATTTATAAATACATTGTGCACTTTCAGCATGAAATATGCAAATCACAGTATGCCAGCAATGCTCAAATCGGGATTTTCGGGGTTATGGTATGTTCTCCCACTCTGTGACTTACACATTTTGGATTAAAATAGAGAATACACTTCCAAAATAAATAAACAAAATCAACTCCGACCATAAAATATTTAATTAACCAAATATATGGCGCTACAACAAATTTAACAAATAAAATACTGACCCATAATTCTACTTGTTCAAAGTGAACAAGGAATACATAATAAAACAAAGATTAAATCATAATAAATGGTTTCTCATAAACCAACAAACTTATATTTCTTTTCACTACCATATAGTGTCCTTTTAAAATTCAATAAAATCAAGAGCTCCAAATGGCCCAACACTTTTTATATACACTGTGCTATTCTTTTCAACACATCACTTCCTATTATATGAGTATCTTATAATCAAAAAAATATATAATTCTTATTAAAATACTGTTACTCCCTTACTTAAATTTTTGGGCTTTCACAATGTTCTCAGGTTACCATCTCTCTCAAGTCAACAATTCACTACCGTGATTGGGAAACATTTGCGTACTCCCGAGCTACAGAAGACTACTTGAACACGTCAAAAATTAAGATCACTCCCGGAATCTAATTGTCTTCCCTAAACTCGTGAATCAGTACATCATAATTATAACATTACATTAGGGATTTTTTATGATTTGTCTTAAAAGACCATTATCTCATAAGAAAGCAACGATCTGAACTTGCAAGCGGTAATTTTCATCTAAAAGATCCTCGGTTCGAAGACCGGGTCGTTAAAACAAACTCTAAACACTCTTGTGTATTATAACTTCAAACAGACGGCTCTCTGGACCTACCACAACATCAATAGTAAGGGTCTAGCCTGGGCCACTTAGCGTGATTTATGGCCGGGAGCAGGAACTTCAATGTCTCACTCACAAGAGACGAGCTACCCTTAGCTTTGTACAGCTGTGTCTTAAATGCAGTTCTTTGAACAAGCAAGGCTTTCATTCTACTTATTTTAACAACATATTTAGGTTCACTAGACCTATTCTCTTAAACTCGGCATTTATTAATTATGAAGTGTCCTCATTGGTGGGTAAGAATAATTCAATACAACAACAAATATTTAGGGGCTCAAACATATACGAATCTGGGTTGGATTCTTTCAACTGCCTCGGGAACCATATCCCATACTGGAGGACTTATAACATTCACGACTTAGGGCGGCCTTTTTAACCTTGAACCTGCGCTCCTAATACAATAAATATTTCGCACCCTTTTATAATACAATACACACATGGCCTCGTGATCACATCAATATTTAGAGGACTTACCATAACTCAATTACCACGACCAACTGCCCCTCATAATTAGTGTTACCGTGTATATTTAGGTTCAACGCTTTCCTAGCGTGACAAATTACTTCAATGCGCTACATTGCGCTATTACTTTACTGCCAAGTTGCCTTCAATGAACTGATAATTCAAAATCAACATTTGATTGTACATCTCAATTCTATATTAATCCTCTCCCGTGACAATAATCGCTTTACCTTAAGAACATGTGTTCACATGTATTAATTCTTTTAAAGGAGCTCAAAAGCTCTTATTTTTCATATAAATCATCATAATCTTCATTCATTTATATAATTGTTGTTATTATTATTATTACGCTTGCTTTCACATATTTAAATCATTTATCAAATACACTGATATTTTATTTCATACATTTCCCCCAAGGGATTTATTTATTTCACATAATTATTTTATACTTTATCAATTTTAATCGTTCAGATCGCGCTATTATTCTGTTATTTGTTATTCAAAAACAGCCCTATTCTTTCGTTCTCAGGTGGATTGAACGCAAATCTTCCCAACACATAACATAATGAAATGGTTACTCACATGATATTACGGTCACCGACCGAATTCTCCAGCGATGTTTCATTTTTGCCCACTTAATGTGTTTAGGCCATCTTGATTAATCCCATTTCACACAATGACACTTCTTGATACACATACACATTATTTACTTTAAACACTGGTAACATATTGAATACAATTTTGTATTCTTTTATCATACACAAATAAATTCACTAAAAATTATTACACTAAAACAGATTTTACTATATTTACATTACACTGTTTTTAATCACCGAGGCTTTAATTTTTGCCTTACACACGTGATTTCTTTCCTCCCCGTTTCCAAGGATGACACTCTTAGACGTCGGCTCCCTAATCTAGCCAGATGGTGAAAGTCTCGATCAATCTCCCCTCCCTGGAACGGTAATTCTTCAGATCCGGTTTTCTGACTATCGGCTTCTATTTTTACTAGCTCGAAGTCATTTCTTTATAGACACTATTTAGTTTGTCTAGATAAAGTCTGTCCTGTTTACGGCCTCTCGAATACTTTATCGGTGACCTATGATTCCCTAGCATTTACTGCTATTCCTTCACTTCGTAGCTTATTGCTTATTACTGTTAGCTTGTCTCCTATAGACAACGTTTTGGATTATATTCTCACTTCTTATTGTACTGCACTCTAGTTCCTATCTTTTCGGTACACTAGGCGTTACTGATTTCGTCCGATCCTGATCGGGTTCCTTAACTTTGTTATAAATGTTTGTTTCACTATCGTTGGTACTTCAAAACGTTACGATACTTTCTGTCGTTTAACTGAACTGTTATTTGAAGACCTATCGCCTGTTCTTTAAGTTCGCAGCCTAACTTTGACTGTAATACGGAACTTTCACTATAAAGACTAACGCTTGCTGAACTAAATCCTGTACTTAGGATTTTACTAAGTCTTCACACGGCGATACTAATTGATATTTCTTATACTGTAAAGCTTCATCGTGCAGCGTCTCGGCGCTCACGGAATAACTGTATCTGATGATCTGCGAAGCAGCACCTCCCCACGAGGTCTGCTGTAAACTGCATTAACGATGTGATGTAGCGTCACGTCCCCTGGACGGACTAAAACTGCATTTACGATGTGATGTAGCCTGACGCCCCCTCGGGCTGTCGGAAACTGCATGATTTGCCTGGCTCTGCCAGGGCTTTTATACAAATCGGCGACAAAAAGATAAAATCCACGCCTTTTTCATAACTAACTTTTGAAGCAATAGTCGCACACTTTTAAAAATTATATCTCTGGAAAGCTCGTTTTCTAAACGTAAACTGACTTCTTTGCACATGAAAATCTATCGTACAATTCCGAGATATTAAATAAATTTTGCTCTTCAGATATGTGGGCGTTGCAGTTGATTTTTAATCCCTACCACCTCGGGTCTCGGGGAACTTTTAACTACGTCATGCTGCGTTTGCACTTCTTTCCTGTGCACTTATTATAACCCTTTTCACCACACAAAAATCTCTATTCCAAAATGATTCACAATGATATATTTCTTTTGTTAATTATATTCTCGCAAATGGCTTAAATCTAATTATTCCTCTTCTTGCATAACTGCGAGGATGCCATTTTATCGCTGCGTAAGATCAATTTCCGAAACCTCTTCTCGCTTACTCCCAGCGGAAAGTTTTTAATTCTATTTATATCCATGATCGGCTCCCTATCGATGCGTCACGCATGATATCATTTCCTGGTGCCACCTGGACTCTTATTCTTGCACAACATTATACCAGTCCTCTACATAAAATCTTTCTAAGTTCTACTAAAGACTGTATTTTTCCTCTCTTCTTTTACCAATAAAACATGGATTCGACCCCTTGAACCAATGGTACATGGGTTCAACATCCACTAGTATAGCCATCACAATAACACAGGTTATCACACACATTCCACATCCACCTAGAACAATATGACCATGATGTCGCAGCCTTGAAGAAATAAGCAACAACAAAACAGCATTATTCTTTTCAGCACATCATTCTCTTCCAGCGTTACAAACTTAACAACATGTCCAGTACACCTTCCTAAATTACGTTTAGAGTTCGGTTGAAAGATTAGTCAAGTTAAACCCGCTTCTTAGCCGCGATGGAGATTGGAGGTTCGAATCCCGGTGCTGACAGCGGCTATCCTGGTTTCTTCCCAGAGTTTTCCACACTCTCTACAGATAAATGCCAGGACAGTACCTTCTCCCAAGTCCCGGGACAAGTAACCCATCCCTGACCCAAATAATTATAGTTATACACACCACTACAGCCACCACTAAAACACAGGTTATCAGACAAATTGGGCACACATCCAAATACACGTGGCTGATGACCAGAGATTCCCAAGGTCCTAATATAACATATTAACATTAATAATGTTATTGGTTTTATGTCCCTTTTAACTACTGCGGCTTTTAGAGACGCTGGGGTGCCGGAATTTACCCCGAAGGAGATCTTTAACGTGCCAGTAAATCTACTCACACGGCTCCCTCGCATTTGCGCACTTTAGGAACAGCAGGCAAGAACATTACCGCTGAGCCACGCAGCCAGTCGAATATAACATAATGTTAAGTTAATAATTGTTAAAGGTTTAGTTGATAACCGTCTTATATTTGATGGAGTAAAAGTGGTTGGTTGGCTGGTTGGTTCCTCAGTTTAGGGGCTGCGACAACGCGGTCATGTAGCCCCGCGTACTTTGGGTGTGGGTAGAATCTGTCTGATAACCGGTGTTGATTGTCATAACTGTATTAGTGTGTGTTATCTATAATTCAGGTAAGGACTGCAGATGATCAATTTCAAGTAGTTCCTACATTTGCTACCAAATGATACTGCCAACGACACCTAGCTGTGAACAGAGTAAACTACGGAAACTCACTTCTAGTGTGGCTGAGTTGGGCAGTAGAGATTTACATTACCATTAACCTCTCGGTCATAAGGCACGGGACCTCGTTTTTAAGTGGAATCCTAACCACAGAACGTGACATTTCAGCTTGGAAAATCTCAAGTGCAATAGCTGGAAAATACCAGCCACTATGACCGAGAGCACTTACGCGCTAACTCGTGCCTTGTCTTCATCGGGAGAGCGTGAGTTCGAATGCCACCTCAGCCGTCCTGAAAATGATTTTAGTGGTTTCCCATCCACACGGCAAATCCCTTCTCTGACCCGTCCTGAAAAGGCAATAAATGGCCATTGGCTGCATTAATAACATTATTAACCGGAAATCGAATCCAAACCTATCTTAGAGAGAGGCAAGAAATATGACCGCTGCGCCATAACGTCTCACAGGCTGAGCACGGTATCAAACCCACCTCTTATCAGCTTTACTTTTGAGGCTCAGTGTTCTCCGTTGCAACCCTTGGGCCAGAAATACATTTCAAGCCAGAACCTGTAATCGAACCTACACCACGAGGTGAAAAAGCTAAGCTCCTAGTTTTTACGTGACTTTTAATCTCGCGATCATGAGCCGTAGGACATCCATTTTAATGGGGAATGTAATATCTAGGGCTTGGATTTTTAGGTGCTAAAAATCTGGAAAATATTTATTTTTTATGTATTAAAAATACCTGAAATATGTAACAAAAAAGTAAAAATATTTAATTATGCAGTACTCACGAATGCAATTTATGCTATGTCTCATTGACTACTGAAGAATTACAATACACAACGAGACGTATCTTCAGGTAGTCCATCACAAATGACCGACGAATATCGCGAAACACTTCTTCTGAAGGCGCGAAACTGCGGCAATATGTGTCTTGGCCTCGAGGTGTTGTGTAACTTGAGATTGCAGTTCAGCCACGATTGCTTTCCCACATGGTTGGCTGAACAGAATGGTCCCATCAGAAGTAAAATAATATTTAAATTCTGCAACATACTGCTGCAGACGATAACTTGTAGTTGATTTTACTTTAGGCATCGTAGAACTGCCTTACACTTCACAGTGCCAGAAATGAACTGCATGAGAGTGACACTAGTTCCAGGTAGCTAGGAGGGGGAGGTAGTCTAGCACGTGGGGCAATATGGCTATGGATAAGGAAGTCCCTGGCTTCCACAGTGAGTGGCACGGGGCGACAAGTTAAGAATAACACAGTTGCAAGCTGACATACGCTCTGCATCTAGCATGCTGATTTTTAAAAATATTATGTGTTTTTATGTGCTAATAAGTGAAAAGCAGGAATTTATGTATTTATAGAAAAAATGCTTAAAATATGTATTTACATAAAAAAATATGTATTTACCTAAAAATCCGAGCCCTAGTGATATCCTACTTCACTTCGAGAATCTGACGTGCATTGACCGGGAATCGAGGTAAGAAGCTTGACCTCTGCACCATCACGCCCCCCACACTATGAGGTGGTCTGTGAAGGAGTAGCAAGTGGGTAGACATTCAGTATATTATACGACACACGGGACTACTGGCTGTAGAAAGTCGTATGCATGAGCATATTAATCTCACGTCAGTGTGAAAGTAGAAGATACCGTAGCAATTCGCAGGTATGGCCCAGGGGCGTCCACAAAAATACGCACAAGAACTAAACAGAGAAAGTATGCACCAGGCAGCGACAGTGACAGCACGCCATTGAATAATAAATAATAGCAGTAACCACTAGCTCCATTTAATCACACGTGCGGTGTCCAATTATTGGGTGCACGGCGATCAGTTGACTGCGGTTCACGAGACAGAACCCCACATGAGTTCCTGTGGTCTCTCTTCCATGTACTCCTCAGGGCGGAACTTCCCCCCAGGGGCTCACATCTAGTGGGACGTGGGTTGGCGACCACGGGACCATAGCTGAGTCTGGCATTGCTTCCACTTATTTGTGCTGGGCTCCTCTCCGTCTACTTTCCTAGTCAGCTGCCATTTGAGTGGGCGCAAATGCGAGGGAGCCGTGTCAGTAGATTTACTGGCACGTTAGAGATCCCCCTCGGGGCAAAATTCTGGCACCCCGCCGCAGTAGTTAAAAGGGACGTACAGCAAATAACAATATTATTATTATTATCATCTTCTTTCCTGACAACCTCCCTTGGTCAACTCTTCTGATCCCAACAGTATTAGGGTATCCGAGACCTAGGGAGTCACTTCCTTTCCCGCCTTAATTGGCCCTTGTCTCATCTCTTCTCATCCCTCATTCTTTGGGGTTTGAGGGCATTTATTCCCCCTGTCTTTTGTATCCCTTGCTCTTCTTTTGTTTTCCATTTCTTCTTCTAGAGCAGACGTGCCCAAACAGCACTCCGGGCACACTGGCACACCGGCTGCACTCCAGAGTGCTTCTGGGGCGGACGGCCTTGCAGTGATGGTGGGGGAAGACTATATGTCTGTCTCTCTCTCGCTCGCTTTCTTGTCTTACTCCCTCCTGTACTGTCTTTGCTGTGTTGATAGTCAAACGGTCGCGATGTGGTGTACCTTATATTTATATCTGTAGTCTCACTAGACATTATTAGATCGCAGGGATTAGTAACGTTTAAATATGGCTAGTGCTGAAAAGAAAATGAGATGTGCAAGTGCGACTTCTTTTAAAAAGAGTGAGAACAATTTATTTTCATCTCGCACAACGGAAACGCGATGTGTGTTATATGCCAATGTGTTGTTGTTTGCTTGCGAAAGTAAAAATGGTGACCAAAATTGCATTGTCATAAAATATGTGTCCCATGACACCATATCAATATTTCATATTTTTTTGATTCTGGCCACCTCATGGAGTAGCGTCTAGCATTCTTGATGTAGCACTGGAGGTCCGGGTTTCAATCCCGGCACTGCCAAGAAATTTAATTCCGGTCTCAGTGCTGGAATTGGGTACACTCAGCCTCATGAGGCAAAACTGAGAAGAGGTGGGTTCGATTCCCATCTTAGCCATCTTGGAAGTAGTTTTCCGTGGTTTTGCACTTCTACTCCAGGAAAATGCCGGGATGGCTCTTAAATTAAGGCCACGGCTGCCTCCTTCCCAGTCCTCACCTGGATTACAAATACACACACTAATACAGTCACCATAATTACACAGCTTATCAGACAAATTCTATATGCACACCCAAGTACACGGGGTTACATGACCACGATGTCGCAAAGCCACTACATCAATCAACAACAAGAAAATGTTCTAATGCTAAGCACGTAGGCTAATCTTCAAGTGCCGGTACGCGCATAAACACGCGAACAAAATGTAGGAAGAACGGTTTGTTTGCTTACATTACGTTCGGTGCTAAGGTGATTGCTTCCAACGCACCAGCAGTCAGGGCAGGCAGCACAGCCGAGAGAGGCCTGCCCAAGTGCTGCGGAGTGCGGCGCAGTGCAGTCGACAGTCCGAGGGTGCAAAATCTGGCAGCCCCTGTTCTAGTTGTACGTTTGTAGTTAGATATAGATTTATTTTCATTTTTCATGATCACCCAAGCCATTAGAGGCCGATAACCTAGATGTTAGGCCCCTTTAAACAACAATCATCATTATCATCATCATTATCATCATAATCATCATTACATTATCATCATTATCACCATAATTATCAACATCATAATTTTCATCATAATCATCATTATCATCATCATCATTATCATCATCACCACCATCATTATCATCATCATCATTATCATCATCATCATCATTATCATCATTATCACCATCATTATCATCATCATCATTATTATCATTATCACCAACATTATCATCATCATCATTATCAGCATCATTATCATCATCATTATCATCATCATTATCATTATCACCATCATTATCATCATCATTATCATTATCACCATCATTATCACCATCATTATCATCATCATTATCACCATCATTATCATCATCATCACCATCATTATCATCATTATCATCATTATCACCATCATTATCATCATTGTCATCATCATCACCATCATTATCATCATTATCATCATTATCACCATCATTATCATCATCATCATTATCACCACGGTGGGTGAGTGGATGTCGTGTCGGTCTACTAACCACAAGATTGCAGGTTCGCCGCTGGCCGTGGTAAGTGATTTTTGAAAGGCGGCAAAAATACGATACGCATGTCCTACGATGTTGGCATGTCAAAGAACCCATTTGAATTCAGTAGGTCGTGTTCATAACGGCAAAATTAATCTCGGGAGTTTCCGCCAACACAAAGTTCCTCATTTCTCTACTAGAAAGCGCTATAGTGTACAAGGAGCGTAGATATCTAACATCTAACCTCCTTGACTCTCATTGCCAAGGAACAACGAAATTCGACATGCAAGCTACCCTCTGGGTGTCAAATAACAAAGCATGCACCCGGCACCCGAGGCCATACGATATTATTATTATTATTATTATCACCATAATTATCATCATCATCATTATCATCATCATCATCATCATTATCATCATTATCATCATAATTATCATAATTATCATAATCATCATTATCATCATCATCATTATTATCATCATTATCGTCATCATCATTATCATTATCAGGGTGGAACTGCCCTCTTCAGCTCCATTAACCACCTTCAGATATGCCCAAGATCACGGGTTCAAACCCGGCCGAAGTCATCAGATGTTTTTAAGAGCGTTAAAATCCCTCAGTATGCCTTCCTTCGGAGGGGAAGTAAGGCCGGTGGTCCCATGTAATAGATTTATGGCACGTAAAAGAACTTTCCACTAACTACAATTGTGTGAAGCTAAATTTGTAGGTTAGATTTCATTAACGCTCTGTAAGTTACAATGTTCACCGCCAGGTGCAGGTTGAAGTGGCATCCAGTAGCCAAGTTCACAGATAGGTGTCGTTGACGGTTGTATTTGGTAGCAAAAGTAGGAAGTACTTGAAATTGATCTATGCAGTCTTTACCTGAATTACAGATAACACACACTAATACAGCCATCACAACTAACACCGGTTATCAGACAGATTCTACACACACCCAAAGTACACGGGACTACATGATCGCATTGTCGCAGCCCCTAAACTGGGGAACCAACCAACCTCCTTCAGAGATATTTGGAAATACATTGTGTACTGTACTCGTAATAGAACTCAACCGCTTAGCGAGTTGTATTTCTAAAATGGTGTAGTGGCTAGCATTCTTGGCTCTCAACCTGAAGATCCAGCATTACGGTTGGGTGCAGCAGGTTGATGCATAATTTGCGTTCATTGGTGATTATTTCCAGATTTATACCTTTACAGTATACGTGTTGTTAAAGGCATTCAGAGCAGCCTCTAGATCATTTTTGTTGTTGACTGTAGGGGCTTTGCGACATTGTGGTCACGTAGCCCCGTGTACTTTGGTGTGTGTATGCGTGTGAAATTTATCTGATAAGCTGTGTTATTGTGATGGCTGTATTAGTGTGTGTAGTTGTAATTGAGGCCGGCCCCAGAGTGTTGGGGTAGCGCATCTGCTTCTCATCCGGAGGCCCCGGGGTTGATTCCCGGCTCCGTCAGGGATCTTAGTAACTGACATGAGGGCTGTAACGGGGTGCACTCAGCCTCGTGAGGACAATTGAGTAGCTGTCTGACAGTGAGGCAGCGCCCTTGTCACCAAAACCAAGATTAACGGCTGAGGGGACTCGATGTACTGATCACGCCTCATCCCAATATACTGTAGCCTATGCAGGCCAAATGACTGGGCAGCGGTCGCTTGGTAGGCCTAGGCCTTCAAGGTCTATAGTGCCAGGGGTTATTTATAATAATTTATAGTTGTAATTCAGATGAGGATTGCGAAGGAGGTGGCCGTGGCCTTAATTTAAGAACCATCCCCGCATTCGTCCCAAGTAGAAGTGGGAATCCACGGAAAACCACTACCAGAAATCGAACCCTCCTCTTCTCGGTTTTACCTCACGTGGTTGAGTGTACCCCGTTCCAGCTCTCAGACCATAATTACATTTCTTGGAATCGAACCCAGGCCTGCGAGGTGACAGCCAAGAGTGCTAGCCACTACGCAACGAGGCGGACCTCTCGATCATCTAGCGTGTTATACCATTGTCGTCTGCTTACTGGAGTTCGGGAACAGAACCTGTTGATACCTTTGTCTTTGCTCGTAGTCGGCTAAGATTGAATAATCCTCCATCTGTTCTGTGGTCCCGCATACACTATTGTTGTATGGGATATCTAATAACTGATTTTTACAGGGGCAACAAACACTGCATGCAGGCAGAATACGTCAGAATGCGAAGAGATAACAAGAAACAACCGCACGGTTGCTCGCTGCATGTTCCTCAGCGCTATCCGTTTAACGCTGCCCCATTGCGTTATGAAGCCTCGACTGCATTACGACCAGATTCTCCACAGATTAAGCATACGGTGCTGAATACTCCAGCCAACGTCGATGTGTTGACAGGAACTGCCGTGCTGTTGTAACAAACACGAGCCTAGTAGGCACTCAAAAGCGACGATTTATAATGCAATGGGGTGCATTTGAAGAGTAGCACCGAAGAACATGCAGCGAGCGGCCGACTGGTTGTTATCTCTTGGCATTCTGACGTAACATGCTTGCATGCAATAATAATAATAATAAATTTCTTGCAGCCGAATGACCAGGAAAAGATTTACAATACCTATTAATAAGATCAAAGTTGCACTCGAATAAGCATTCTATAACTGTTTGCTTTAAAAAGTTAATTTAAAAACTATGTCCTGTTTTTGCACTGATTAAGGTAGTGAAGTTCGCACTTCTTGACACATAATTTGCACACACATTGTTCATTTACTTGATAATACAGTAAAACCTACCTAAACCCGTCCCTCTATATACCGGAAACCTGGAAAAACGGAAAACAAAATTCGGAACGGAGGTATTTCCTTTGTAAAATGACACTGTAAACCGGAAAACTGCCTAACGTGAAACCCGAAAGAAATTTCCAAACTGTAGGCGTAAATAACCTAAGACGGACTATCTGATCCATAATACAAAGCTATGTACTAAATATTCAGCTCGACTGTACTTGCACCAAAGTCCTAGGAATAATTAACTCTAATTTTTTCTCAAGGATGCAGCAGGTATGCTACATTTCACAACATCCGTACCATTACTTCCTCCACCCTCTTGTTTTCTTCTGACGAATGAAAGTAGAAGTAAGAGTTGAAGAAAACAGTGAACTGGAGTAATCTTGAAAGGTGTTCTTTTAACTCTGCACTGCATTTATTTACGTATGGTGCTGTAATTCAGTGACAATGACTTCTAAACATAAGACACTTACACTGGAGGAGAAAATTAAAAATATAGAAGAACACGAGAAAAACGAACGTCCGTCTAAAGAATTAGGTAATTGTGTTGTTTAAAGTGTGAAAAACTCAAATTACTCCATAGTAATCCTCTGTAATAATACAGTATTTCTTTACAGTGTATTTTGTCTTATTAAAACTCAACCCTTTGTAAAACGGAAACCTGTGAAAACGGAAAAATAAATCCGGAACTATTGCATTCCGCTTTAGGCAGGTTTTACTGTATTTTGTATTTACGCAGAAAATATGTTGGAATCCGCCGAGTCCTATAAATGCGTACTATTGTGTTTGATTACTGTTGGCCCATTGGCTATTTATCATAGCGTCCGTTCCAAAGAAGGTGGTATATAACTCTTTCTTCTGTTTCCTTCTTTCTATTACTTCTTTGCAAGAGTCCGTATTAGGTAGCGATTCCTTGAGCCTTGTGCAATAATACCTCTTATGAAATAAGTTATTAACCCCCCCCCCCCCCGTTCATCGTTCGTACATGCAAGACACGTACATGAGTAGAAAGTACGGGGCAAAAGAGTCACCTGTAAAGCACTCCAAGTAGCACAGCAGCTGAGACCTCCTCCAATACTTTCTTGTTCCTCCTTTCCTCTCTAAGCCATCAGGTAATAATCACTCTCAACTTGCCATACCTTTGTTAGTGTATACAGGGTGATTCATAATTTCTATTACAAACATCTGGGGATTGTAGAGGGTACTAAGTAGATCACATTTGAATTAGGAACCCATGTCCGGACATATATAGTTTCGATACCAAATCAGTTTGACCCGATTGCACATCTCCCACTTCATTACAGACACGTATGCACTACAAGAGTTGTTCCACGTGGCGACCCTGCTGTTCATTACACAACGTGTACCTGCTCAGCATGTTGTCATACACGCGTCCCACGAGACCTCGTGTTTGTTCAATAATGTGCGCTGCCGCCAGAACGCGTGCAACAAGATCTTCTCCCGACTCGACAGGAGTCTCATAAACAAGGTTCTTCATCTGGTCTCACAGGGAAAAGTCGAGGGGAGTCAAATCTGGCGATCGTGGTGGCCACGAAATTGGATCACCTTGACCTATCCATCTTTTCCCGGACGTTTGGTCAAGTTGTTCGCGGATGTACTGTATGACATCAGGGGACTGCAGAGGTTGCCCTCAGCCAATGGCATTTGCGTTCCGTGAAGCGGGCGATGTAAAATGAAAGCGATCCTCAAACCGATTTGATATCGAAACGAAAAATGTCCCGACAAAGGTTCCTGTTCAAACTGTGATCTAATTAGTTTCCTCTACAACCCCCAGAAGTTTGTAATAGGAATTATGAATAGGAAATTCCGAAAATAACTTTCGCAATTCTTTCCCCTGGGAACCTTTATTGCTATACTGAAATACCTGTACACCATGACATCATGAACTATACACCTTGCACTATTTTTGAACATACTCGCCACTGACATTGAGACGCTTGTCGTAGCGTGCATTCAGTTTGAAGGACCCACTCTAGTAAAACTCGGAGCACTACGATGCAAGGAATTGTCGCACAGCCTGCTCCACCTCAGCATTGGTGTGAACATGACGTCCCGATAGCGCGACTTTCAACGCAGGGAACAGGTAAAAGTCCGAAGGGGTAAGATCAGATTTGTATGCCGGGTGATCCAATTGCTCCCATCCGAAGTGACGAATCTGATATTGTGTGAGCCTTGCTGTGTGTGGTCGTCCAAGAGCACAACACCTTCACTCAAGAGCCCTGGTCTCTTTCGTCGAATGGCGGACATGAGGTTGGTGAAGGTGTTCCAGTAGCGTTGCACATTGATGGTCCCTTCATGGAGGAAATCAGGAGAACACTGTGGCCTCACCTTTACTTAGGAGTGTGCCACTTTGGATTTCTTCCTCTCTGGAGAAGTGGGATGCTTTCACACCATTGAGGCACTCGGTTTCCGGAATGAAGTGGTGCACCCGTATCTTATCACCCGTGGTGATTCTGAACAGGAACTCACTTCCCTCTCGCGCGTACTGCATCAATTGATCGACGCTGATGCCCATTCTTGCACTCTTGTGTTCCGGGGTCAGGTTTCTCGGTACCCATCTTGCGGACGCTTTTCAGTAACCCAACACATCATCGAGCATGTGATGGGCCAGGGCACAACCAATACACAGTGTGGACGCCACGTCTGCCATCTTTCTGTGCATGTCCGCTGACACCATGTCCTGTACTCGAGCAATATTGCTTTCATTAGTGTATGTGGAGGGACGCCCACTTCAATCTTCATCCTCCACACTCTGCCGTCCTTCACTGAACGTACAACACCAGCGACCGACCATTTGACGAGACATGACTGCTTCACCATACATGGTCTGTAGGCGTTCATGGATGACTGACACACTAGTCCCTCGTGCCCATCCTTACCGGATAACAGCACGCTCCTTCATTGGCGACCACATTGTCAGTAGACGTCCATCTGCCATCTTGAGTTGTAGTCGAATAATATAGAATACGCCGGTCCCTCACTATTCGTCGGATCTTGGCGCATGTGTCATTCCCTTTCTGCTGACGCTCCTTCCGTCATTGAACCATCCACTGGTGTGGATTCTTATGACGATAGTTTGTGTCGTCTGGTGTACCATCAGGTCGTGCAATAAAATGACGAAACGTACTTTCCGAACTTCCTTCGTAGTTCTGTAGCTTTTCCTGATTGGTATGATATTGCGTTGTGCCACGAGTGATACTCCTTACTGTCTAACTACGAAATCACAGCATTAATAAGTAAACAAGGTCTGGAATGATACCGCTTAACACTCTAGCCAGGGTTATTTTAGCATGCTATAAAAACCTGCCAGCGGCGAAGTTTGAGACGAAGGTTCAAAGCTCTTTTTGAGAGGAAATGAATTTGTTAGTTTTAAAACCCCGTTAGTCACTCCTTTTGACTATTTCGTTTTATGTGACAAAATGAAAGTTAAAAGATAGATACATAATGATGTGTAGAAATCCCGTAAGTCTGCTCTATATTGTACAATGGTCCTGATGGGATGGTAAATATTTGCTTTGGTTTTGAAACTACGTAGCCTAAGTTATTGACCTGTCCAATGTGGAGGACATTAAACTTTTTTGGAACACACTGGAGCACCACTAAAAAGCAGTGAATTGCGAAATTTAAGCGGCTTCGGTGGCTTAGTCGGTAGCATGCTGAACTTCTATGTCCGAGGTCGTCGGAATTTTTAAGAGCGTTAACAATCCCTCAGTATGCCTTCCTTTGGAGGGGAATTAAAGCCGGCGGGCCCATGTCATAGACTTATGGCATGTAAAAAACCTTCCACTAACTAAACTTGTGTGAAGTAAAATTTGTAGGTTAGGTTTAATTAATCCTCTCAAGTTCCTATGTTCGTCACCAGGTACTGGTTGTGATGACATCTAGTAGTAGCCAAGTTCACAGCTAGGTGTCGTGGAAGTTAGCATTTGGTAGCGAAAGTAGGAACTACTTGAAATTATCGTCTGGAGTCCTTACTTGAATTAAAAACAGATAACACACACTAATACAGTCATCACAATTAACACCGGTTATCAGACAGAATCTACATACACCCAAAGTACACGGGGCTACATGACCTCTTTGTCTCAGCCCCTAAACTAAGGAACCAACCAACCAATTGCTAATTTTCACTTTTAAAACAATTACAATTTGTCATTTTTCATTTGAATTTTCATTTTGAATTTGAATTTTGAATTTGAATTTCATGCCGAATTAATTTTCATTTAAGAAGCATGTTCCTTGAGATATTAAAATACTTGTCTTGTGAAAGTTGGGCGAAATTTATTGTGAATGTCTATTACCTTTTATACTCGAATAAAGCAGATGCATACATTAATACATCATATGAGTATGAATTTTTTTAAGAACATACTAAAATGTTATTTTGTTCAAAATCCATTAAGTCACAGAAGTTTAAACTTATCTATAGGCAAATTAAATTAGTAAAAAAGTTAATACCCTACTTCATGATGTCTTTCCATAAGTATAAATCCTGAGATGTAAAGTAATTTTACAAATAGTTGCTGGTTTATTTGGCAATATTTTTTTCTCTTTTCCCACAAATTTACATTTTGTGATTTACGGGCTTTCAAAAATAGCCGATTGAAATCCCAAGTTGATAACAGAAGACTATTGAAGAATATGTGAAAAATATGATGCCTCTTGAGGCGCTGCTCCGTTTACTTGGAATATTTATGTACCTCTAGCAAGGGGATAATCCAGTATAAGGACAATCAGACATCAGTAAACTTATCTTTCTTCAGCATATGCCAAATAATTGGGGTTGGGTCCTGCCGTCCGTGCGCCTTATAAGCTTACGCGGGGTAAACCGTTAAAGATACCGGGCAAAGCCGGGGCGAGTTACTAGAGCTGGAGTCAGACAGGAAGGCTGTGCGCAGAACACAACGCTTCCATTCCACCAATCACAGTCTGTCTGTCTTGAGAATCTGAGCTAGTGTGTTGTCAGGAAAGCGAAGTGATTATATTGTAATATTTAAAGGTCTAGTGGAAGCAATTGTGTACAAATTGAGTGCTATGTAAGCAGAGGGAAGTAAACGACAGGTTGTGCATAGAAAAGCCCGATAAATAGTTAACACAGTGCACGAATACTTCAAAAGTGTTAAGCAGCGTGTAAGAGACGGGCTCGAAGAGGTACCACACCGCAGGAACTCACGACACCAGCTTGCGGTGTGGGGACTCGAACCTGGTGGACCTGTTGCAACAGTGGATATGTATCTCTATCTCTCTACGCGCAGTTCCCAGAGAGTCGACCGCCTTCCCGGCTGACCCGAGCTCTAGTGCTATATAAAACGTCTTTGGTTCGGAAGAGGGGTCAAAGGGGAGGAGCGAGCTCGGAGATGAAAGTAAGATCTAAATGGTAGTGATGGGCTGCGAGTGGACTCGCGAAGAATCGAGTCTGGGACCGTAAAACTCGAGGTACTCGAGTCTGGAATCGAGGCCGAGGACGCTGTCAGCGTTATCTGTGAGCCATGTATGGAAACAACTCGATGTATAATAATGTCGGGAGGCCTAGCCCAAGTATTGTATTCGTTTCCCATTAATGCACAGTGATATTGAAAACCGGCAAGAAGTGGACTGATGAAAGAAGAGAGATTTCGTTCCATGTGATCATTTGCTAAGCATTAGTATGGCTGTTGATAACGCATAAATACCTACCGACATCTTTGGTTGAGTGGTTAAAATTACTGACTCCTACCCGGCAGGCTGGGATTCGATTCCTGGTGAGGAGGATCTTTTAAACTTGTTTTTTTATTATACCGTATTTATCGTTTTACAATTACTCAATCGTTATAATATGAAGCATACCTAGGTACGGAGTGTGCATTTTGCAAACGATTTCGCTTGTAAATCACTAGTGTCCCAGCCTTGGAGAAAAGTCGTTCGCAAGTTTAGCAAGTGTTGGGAATTTTGCCGCGTTGTGTCCTATATCGCAGTTACTGATCGTGACGTCACCGTGGAGAGTCGAGTCCTTCGCACGGGTTACTCGTTCATGCTCGGAACCGCTAGGCTCGATTCTCGCGAGTTCAAGCGTCACTCGCGCACATCACTACTAGTAAATGGAGCCGAGCACTTCACAGTTGGGCCAGGGCCACCTGGAAAGTTTCATTTACAGCTCTAAGTACTTAAGCAAATGCTTCGAGAGCAGAAATTTCTCCCAAAGTACTTTAATTGCTTGGTTTAGTGAACATTATTAGTCTCGGTGCTAGACACACCGACAATGAGCCTCTCCGCTCGAGACTCATTATCCTACCGCCAATCACAGCCAGCAAAAACAAGTACTGTGTTTATCCCCACGCTGACAGCAGCCAGCCTGAGTGTGGTTCATCCCAGGTCTTTCCACACTCCCTCCAGGCAAATACTTGGTTAATATATTATGTCAAGTCAAGACTAACCCCAGTCCCCGAACCTAATAACTTCAAGTACGCACTTTACGACAGTCCGCAAAAAACACAGTTTATCAGATAAATTCGGCGGCTTCGGTGGCGTAGTTGGTAGCATGGTGAGATTCTGTGCCCAAGATCGCGGGTTCAAACCCGGCCGAAGTCGTCGGATTTTTAAGAGCGTTAAAAATCCCTCAGTATGCCTTCCTTCGGAGGGGAAGTAAAGCCGGCGGGCCCATGTCATAGATTTATGGCAGGAAAAAGAACCATCCACTGACTACGTGTGAAGCTAAATTTGTAGCTTATATTTGATTAACGCTCTATTAGTTCCAACGTGCCAGGTGCTGGTTATGGTGGCATCTAATAGCCAAGTGCACAGCTAGGTGTCGTTGACGGTAGCATTTGGTGGCAAAAGTAGGAACTACTTGAATTTGATCGTCTGCAGTTTTTGCCTGAATTACAGATAATAGACACTAATACAGCCATCACAATATTAACACCGGTTATCAGACAGTTTCTACACACACCCAAAGTACACGGGGCTACATGACCGCGTTGTCGCAGCTCCTAAACTGAGGAACCAACTAACTCAATTACACAGGCCCCAGCCTCTAAAACGAATTGCAACAACAGCAAAATGTTGGAAAATCATAATAAATCCATACACAATTCAGCTGACTTACACACTTACTGTAGTTCACTCCTGTTTGAATGTAACCTTGGATTTGGAACATCATTCTTACATACGCTCCCAAAATTACTACATACAGGGTTATCGAGAAAGGTTGCAGCGATTTCAAAAAATCATAGCTCAGGAACTATTTGAGATATTAAAACGAGTATTTGTTTGTTAAATTCACCAACTCAGAAAGTTTTTTTTCATACGATATAATGTTTCTACGTGCGCTCCCTTGGTTCGTCACTAGTTCTAGGGCAGGGCCATCCAGTCATTGCGCTCCGGGAGCGCGGCCCCGCTCGGGGAGCACTGGGCAGTCAGACTAGCGCTCCTTCCCCTACCACCGCTACACTGTGGCAGCGAGGAGACGGACGATGTTCGGACCACGCTGACTAGATACGTACGTACAGTCGTGTGGCCGACGGCTCTTGTGGGATTTTTGACATATTAATAGGGCTGTTTTGCCATAACAAATATACCGCATATACAAATCGAATGGTACTCCGATGTATGGAATGTGCAGGAAACGAACACAAATGTTAAGTAAAGAATATTGTGATTTATTCCAAACTGAAATCTGAACATATTAGAGAGGAACATTCAACAACAAATTGTGTTCTTTTTAACACATTGCATCTCTGTTGTACACTAAACATTTGGCATGCCCTTTATAAGCTGTACAGAAAAATGAAATTTTCCATTCTGCTTTAAAGACTGCTGCTTCACCACTCCTTTTTTGTATGCTGTTCAGTCATGACCACTGCGAAACTGATTTAGTTACACGCTGTCAACAAAGCGCATTGGACTAGACTAGCGACTGATGGATCGGCTGCACACTTCAGCGTGCTCAGCCAGCTACGCTCCTCCCACGACTTCTGAAACTACATTTCTCCAAAGCGCTCGGAGCACAGGCTTATTAGACCGCGGTCGGAGCGCTAGCGCTCGGGGAGCGCTGTCTGGATGGCCCTGTTCTAGCACGTCCGGGGGACTTCTTCACGTCAACACTGCCAGTTTCTTGAAACGGTTCAGACCACCGTCTAATGCTATTACTGTAGCTTGAAGGGGATCTCTACCATAAACACGTCGGAAAGTTTGCTGAGCAGTTATAACAGATTTAAACTCCGCTAAACCACAACACACACTGTGCTTTCTGCTGAACTGTCGCCGTTGCAATTACACTCACTACTGAAACAGTGGCGTGGCAGCTTACGATCGAACACTCATTCTGTGCATCGGCTGAAGATCACGGGCAGAGTAGTCACATCTAAAACTAAAACTCGATGAGTTCCTGATTAGTTTTTAGGTCGAATTATTAATTTATCACACTTATAACGAGAGATATGATTTTTTGAAATTGCTGCAACGTTTTCCGATGACTCTGTATATACAGTTTTTTTTACATCAGCAAAGTCGTTGTCAGAGCTGCTTGTAGACATTCCACAATTTCAGACAAGTCTCCAAATCAGACCTTTCAACACATTATTAGTTGACTAACACTGTTTTCGTATGTTGCAGTTCTAGCTTTTTACCATATTCTCGATTATTACAGGTTGCTTGAAACCAAGTCTCATCAGTAAAGTGCACAATCTCGCAGGGATTGCTCCGCAAAATAACAGAAGGGAAGTGGTTGCAAACAACGAAATAAGTAAATCATCTGCTATGAACTCACACCCACTCTCCGGATATCAACCTGCTGACAGGAGATTAAAATCGAGAAAGACCTCCCTAACAACTACTCATCCATTACAAGGAACAGAATCAACAGCTCTCGTTGCCGTGTGGAGGGAGAGGACCAGCAATCTGTTTGAATAGATGGAAAGTGGCATTTTCCGACCAAGACAGTCCTGTGTGATTGTGGTGCAACCCAGACAACACAACACCTCTTCTCATGTCCATTGTGCCCGTACAGCTGTACAATTAATGACTTGACTGAAGCTAATTCAAGTGCTATCGAAGTGGCTACGTTCTGGGCAGAAACTGTATGAAGTCGTCTGATGTATTCATACTTGAGTACTTGTGTGCTTCTGGCACTAATAAATAAATACCATCATCTCAGCAGAATACTCTTAGGCCATTTCTGCATTACTTTACGAGTCTACAGTACAGTAGTTTAGGACTTATTGCTTAAGTTTGACACAGCAATAATAGCTGCACCTTCATAGATCAGTTGGTGGAGTGAGACTGAGGATGAGAGATTGTCATTTATCAGTCTTGCAATATACTAGGTACTGTATAGAAATAGTTCTACTTAGCAAGTAGTGTGCCCTTTTAGCAAGAAATATGCAAATCACAGTATGCCAGCAATGCTCAAATCGGGATTTTCGGGGTTATGGTATGTTCTCCCACTCTGTGACTTACACATTTTGGATTAAACAGAGGATACACTTCCAAAAATAAAAACAAAATTAACTCCTATTATAAAACCTTTAATTAACCAAATATATGGCGCTACAAACAAATTAAACCAATAAACTACTGATCAATCCTTCTTACTTGTTCAGAGTGAACAAGGAATACATAAAAATCAAACAAATGTTATATTAAAATACATGGTTTCCTACAAACCAACAAACTTATAATTCTTTTCACTTCCATAAAGTATTTCTTTAAAAATTCAATACACTCACGAGCTCCAATGGCTCGATAATTTCCAATATAAACTGTGTTACTCTTTTACACACCTCAATATCTATTTTATGAGTTTCTTTTAATCAAACAATATATAATCTTATTTTAAAGTAAATGTTACTCCTTTACTTAAATTTTTGGGCTTTCCACAATGTTCTCATGTTAACACCTCTCTCAAGTTAACAAATTCACTACAGTGACTGGGAAAAATACTTGTGCACTCCCGAGTTATAGAAGACTACTTGAACAAAGTCAAAAATTAAGATCACTCCCGAAATCTAATTGTCTTCACTAAACTCGTGATATCCTACATTCATATACCATTACATTAGGAATTTATATTTATTATATTTTGTCTTAAAAGACCATCATCTCATAAGAAAGCAAACGATCTGAACTTGCAAGCGGTAACTTTCATCTACAAGAACCTCGGTTCGAATCCCGGGTCATTAACAAACTCTAAACACTCATGGTGTATTATTACTTCCAACAGACGGTCCCCAGACCTACCACACTTTCAATAGCGAGGGGTCGGACCGTAACACTCGGCGTGATTTATTGTCGAGGAGGGAGACCCTAAGTATCGCCCACACGGGACGGCTACACTCATGCTTTAAAACAGCTATTTCTCAAACACAGTTCTCTGAACAGACCTGGCGTTTCTTTCATTCATTTTTACAACATTATTTAGGTTCATAGACCACTTTCGTAACCTTGGCATTTATTAATTACTAGCAGTAGTACCCGGCTTCGCCCGGTGGAATGATGATAATATTTCAGTCTCCTTAACACTCAACGTCATTGATGAAGATGATACTGACGACGACTGCTATTGAACGGGTATAATAAACTTACGCTCTAATAGAAATACATGTTTTTCAATTACCGGCGAGTAAGACTGTGGTGTTGCCTAGTAGTATAATGGGCGTAACATCTAGGTCATTTTCCCTTTTGATGAGGATGACAATGAAGACTACTACTACTTAACGGGTATATTAAACTTACAAACTAATGGAAATACACATTTTATAAATCACAGGCAATGAAGACTGTGGTGTTGCTTAGTAGTACTGTATAATGGACGTAACATCTAGGTCATTTGCCCTTTTGATGAGGATGATAATGAAGACGACTACTACTGAACGGGTATATCAACCTTACAAATTAATGCAAATACATATCTTTAAAATCACAGGCTAGGTAGACTCTGGTGTTGTTTAGTAGTATAATGGACGCAACATCTAGGTCATTTGCCCTTTTGATGAGGATGATAATGAAGACGACTACTACTGAACGGGTATATCAAACTTACAAACTAACGGAAATACACATTTTAAAATCACAGGCCATGAAGACTGTGGTGTTACTTAGTAGTATAATGGACGTAACATTTAGGCCATTTGCCCTTTTGATGAGGATGATAATGAAAACTACTGTTGAATTGACACGACAAACTTACAAACTACCGTGATAGAAAGAAATATTTCAAAATTCACAGGCGATGAAGACTTATTGTGTGTGGTGATTAGTGGTATAATGGGCGTAACATCTAGGTCATTTGCCCTTATGATAATAATAAGGTAATGAAAAATGACTACTAAACGAACATGGTGTATTTTTAAATCTGATATAGGCAATTTAAATTTCTACCTTCGATGTCTTCCAAAGTCTGAACGTTATTTTCTGGCTTAGGCCTATACTCGATGCGTGTAGTGAAAGAGCTTATCGAGTACTGCCCGGGTCCAAGCTGCACGAATCGCAGATGATGACGATATATGATGACAGACGTTCGGGGGAGTTCCCGGTCCTATTCACATTGACCGGTGAATCACTCATTCTTTCGTAACACAACGTTTGAGCCAAGACCCTGTATGAACATCAGCATAGTCAGCAATACCAGGTAACACGGCGGGGTCTGGACATTTCTCTCATGTCAACTCGCGATGAATCAGCAAGCTATTCTCACACCTAGCCCCCTCCTCCCCACTCCACCCACCAGGGTTTCTCAACTTGTGGGACGTGAGTTTGCGACCACGGGACCCCAACTGAGTCCAGCATTGCTTCTACTTACTGGTGCCGGGCTCCTTTCAGTTCTCTTTCCTGTCAGCCTCCCTTGGTCAATCTCTTGTTCTCTTCCGACCCCGATGGTATCAGGGTATCCGAGGCCTAGCGACTCTTTCACTTTCCCGCCTTAATTGGCCCTTGTCTAATCATTCCTGATAGCCTCATTCTTCGAGGTGTCAGCCTTCTTTTTATTTCTTAATATCTCATGTCTTCTGCTCAAGACCCTCAAGGAGGCAGGGTGTGTGTAGCCCCACCACTCCTGGTGCACCCTGGATAGTGCTACATCCCCAAGGGCTCATGGCTGGTGAGTTCGGGAGATGGCAACACTGAGGATTTCCTGAGCGGGTCCGGTTTTAACCCTTTTTTTCATTGCCTTTGGGACGGACCCTGTCCTCTTTCCGGGAATGGAGTGGTCTGTCCGCAATTTCAAGAAGACAATGTTACTCGCGGGGTACCAAAGGGTAAGTATACAAATTTTGGTTCTGAACGGTGAAACGGTGTAGATTTGTGCCAAAGGGCCTAAATGCAGGGAATGGGGTGATCTGTCCGCAATTTCAAGTGGACAGGGTTACCCTCAGGGTTCGAAAGGGTAAGTATACAAATTTTGGTCCGGATCGGTGAAACGATATAGATTTTTGCCAAAGGGCCTAAATGCAGGAAATCGGGTGGTCTGTCCGAAATTTTAGGTGGACAGTGATATTCACAGAGTTACAAAGGGTAAGTATACACATTTCGGTTCCGATCGGTGAAACGGTGTAGATTTTAGCCAAGGGGCCTAAATGCAGGGAATGGAGTGGTCTGTCCGCAATTTCAAGCAAACAGTGTTACTCGCAGGGTACCATAGGGTAAGTATACAAATTTTGGTTCTGATCGGTGAAACGGTGTAGATTTGGGTCAAAGGGCCTAAATGCAGAGAATGGGGTGGTCTGTCCGAAATTTCAAGTGGACAGGGTTACCCGCAGGGTTGCAAAGGGTAAGTATACAAATTTTGGTTCGGATCAGTCAAACGGTGTAGATGTTTGCCAAAGGGCCTAAATGCAGGAAATAGGGTGGTCTGTCCAAAATTTTAAGTGGACAGTGTTATTCACAGGGTTACATAGGGTAAGTATACAAATTTTGGTTGAGATCGGTGAAACGGTGTAGAATTGGGCCAAAGGGCCTAAATGCAGGGAATGGGGTGGTCTGTCGGAAATTTCAAGTGGACAGGGTTACCCGCAGGGTTCCGAAGGGTAAGTATACAAATTTTGGTTCAGATCGGTGAAACAGTGTGGATTTGTATACATAACAGACAGACAGACAGACAGACAAACAGACAGACAAACATTGAGCTTTATATATTATATATTGTGCCCTTGTATATAACAGCGTCGTATATACGAGAATCAAACTTCGGGGAGCGTTCAGTCCGGATATGCTTTCACTAGAGCTCAAATACCAGACGGCTGCTTACAATTACAAGGACCATATGCAAAACTACAAACTAAGAAATGAGTGAAAAACAAATAAAATTACCACCATTTAATAACTGAATAAAAACAACAAAACATAAAAAATAATATAAACAAAGTCCACCCTGAACTTTACTCCCACAGTACAATAATTTACACAGATCTGAGTGGCCTAGAAAGGTCCACTCCAAAGAAATAAAATTGTGGATCAAATTCCACTTGTCTGATTAATATGTATGCACGCGTATAACTACGCTAGAGAAGTAATAAGTACTTTTGATGGAGATTTGCTCACAGATGGAACAGCCAATATGCTTGCAAACCCCCATACTGCAAACCATTATTATGGCTTTATGGGACACACTCGTAGAATAACTTACCAACAATTAAAATTTTACTGACACACGCAACCATTTAAAATTTATAAACTAATTGATCTCCATCGAGATCGCAGTGAGTCAGGAAACTCCCAGCAAAACAGAAGCTTGCCCAATGGCTCAAATTGCTCAACACATACATGACAACAACGTGGCCGAACATCGAGACCACCTGAGGTCAATGAACATGACAAAAATTAAACAAGAAAATAAGATGCCTAAAATCCGATGATATTTACATGAAATAAAAGCATGGATAAGCTAACACGCTGGGACTCAATCAATCAAAACGCGAACAGCACCCATTTACCGATTACAATTCTTTTATCATTAAACAGGCTTTATTTTAATATAAGATAAACATTTACGAAGAACGGAGACCTGGTCCGTGAATACTAATGAGCACAGCTTGCTCCTTATCTGATGGAGTGCGCCGGGTAGAAATACCTTCACTTACCACTCATTAGCGTCTGTGTTCAAAACCAGCCCTCCTTGTCGAAGCTTTGAGTCATGCTATTTATAACAAGAGACTAGACAGTCCCGTTCCGCCACCTGTTAATCGCGACACATAAATTCACACACTTCTTGTCAATTCCAAAGAATTGCAAGAACATCGTAGAAGGGGATTCCAACATTTTCCTCGCAAGGATTAAATGCTTAACCTGGCCAAAGCTTCAGACAGAAACCAGGGTTCCCGAAAACTCCTATCCCATAAAACATATATTTGCAGACTCAACAAAGCATTTAGGGCAGAACACAACACAAATCTACCACGGGCCGACACTCCAATCAAATATCATAGATTTTGTGTACCAGGACACTAAAAGGGAAACTTCATCAACAAATAAAGTCATTGGGCATATGACCCCTCACTTAACAAAAATGCAACAAACGGCAATTAACACACAAGCCTGTGTAACAATAAAAATCTATACAATAAAAAGATTTCCCACCAATTCTATTACCTACTCTAGTTAATTCAGTTTCGCTTCTGTTATGATATCGGTTCCCAATTTGTGTCGCTTAGCCGCGCATTTTACGGTAGCGAAGCGCACTCGAGTACGCTTGCCCCGTGTACTTGACATCAACAAAAAAAATCTTCACACAGATAGAATACATGCCACGTTGCTCATGAACTAAACTAAAGTGTGTCAGTACCACAAACCAACTACAATAAAACACGAAGACAAAAATGAAATAAAATATTTACACAAAATAATATTTTCCCACAAAACCATAACCAGTTTGTCAAATAATTAAATTATTTAGTACTTATTCCTCTTTCTGCGTCGTCTCATCGAACATCGCCTGACATTCTCTCTCCAAAGTGTTTAGCTCATCTCAGACCACATGGAGCCGTAGAAACGTTGGTTCGATGTCTTCCTCTGGGTCTGGAGTTCCATCTTGACGTTGAATAAAAAATAAAAAAATAAAATGTTATTTATAGTCACACGTAATTTTTCTATCTAAATTTTGCCAATAGTTACTTTATTCACCATTTGTCTAGTGCAAAATTAAACGTAGACTTTCCCTAATAGTTGTAGTCGTGGGAGACTACTAGAATCTTACCGATACACAAATTTCACACTCAGCTGTGCGCACACAACTTTATTATAATATTTTCAATAATGACCCTATCTCTGATAAATTTAACACAGTATATCTTCACGGTATGGAAAAGAATAAGTTTCACCTCACGGTGTCACCAAGAATCAACCTCCTCGTCACTCAGACGACAGTATTTATGTGAATTTGGCAAAAAGACGGAGGGAGAGGGAAATCTATCACTAACTTCTATAATAATGCGACTATTGGCATGCAACAGGTATCAAACAGTTTGAAAAATTATACAGGTCACAATGGGGCTATCGTGCTCTGGAATCGATCATAGATTTCGTTAATCCAATCTTTCCCGCTTTCAACTTCAAGCCGGCGTCAGACGCTCCCTTGGCGCTAAAATTGGTGACCCTCTCTGATTGGTAGTTCATGACGTCAATATCGCAGTTTAGAACAGAAGCCTCTGTCCTATGATTGGTTGAAAGTTCCTCTCATCTCTCTCATCCAGCAACTATCTTACTCGTAACGCTAGGGTGACAAAGAAATTACGGTCTGAAATGAGTCAGGACTCCAACACACCTTTGTCTGATAAAGTGTCTGTCAAACATTCCGATCTCGTCACTACTTTGTTTCAGGACTGGGCACGTTCAAACGTACTGTCTCCAAATAAGCTTGATATTTCGCAATCCAGTCTGGCCTTCCTGTATGATTCTGGCAGTAAAATCAGAATATAATGAAATGAATAATTAGAATCATTAATATGCGTAGCTTATTAAGGGTTCAATATATAGATGAAGTGTCATCATTGATGGGTAAGAATAATTCAATACAATAACAATATTTAGGGGCTTCAACAACTAGACGAGTCTGGGTTCGACTCTCTCAACTGCCTCGGGAACCAATCCCATACTGGAGGACTTTACAACAATTAGCGGCTTAGGGCGACCTCGGTCTAACCTGCGCTCATCTATACAATAAATTCACACCCATTATACAACGCCTCGTGATCTCCATCACTACATGGAGGACTTATCATAGCTCAATTACCGCAATCAACTGTCCCTCACAATTAATTTACCAAGTATATTTAGATTCAACGCCTTCCTAGCGTGACAATTTACTTTAATGCGCTACACTGCGCTATACATTACTTTAAGGCCTAGCGTCTTCCAAAGAACTGATAAATTCAAAATCAACATTTGATCTACATCTCATTTTTTTAATATTAATCCTCTCCCGTGACAATAATCGCTATACTTTAAGAACATGTATTCACACCATGTCTTTATACTTTTACAAGAGCTCAAACGCTACTACTTTCATATAATTCAACTTAATCTTCATTTATATAGTTTTTATTTTTATTATAATTCCGCTTGCTTTCATAACATTTATCCAGTGCACTGATATTTTATTTCTTACATTTCCTCTAAAGGATTTATTCATTTCACATAATTATTTTATAATTTCTCAATTTTTTTCTGTTCAGATCGCGCCCTATTTCTCAAACTCAGGTGGATTGCACACAAATATCTCCCAACACATAACATAATGAAAATGGTTACTTACATGATCAGACGGTCCACTACCGTGCTTTCCAACGATGTTTCATTTTGCCCACTATTTGTGATTAACCCATCTTGCTCAAATTCATTTCATACACTGACATATCTTGACACACATATAATTTATATACCTTAAACACTGGTAGCATTTTAAAATACAATTGTGTATTCTTCTATTACACACAATAAAATCACTGAAAAATTACTATCTAACACAAATTTTATATATTTACACTACACTGATTCTAATCACTGAGGTTTTGATTAGGCCTTGCACACGTGATTTCTTGATTCCTGTCTCCATGGGTGAAACTAGTAGATGTCAGCTTCCTATCTGACCAGAATATGAAAGTCTCGAACACTCTACCCCTCCCTGGAATGGTACTTCTTCAAATCCGGTTTCCTGATGATCGGCTATTATTATTATTAGCTCGAACTTGCTTCTTTCTAGACCCTATTAGTTGTCTAGCGAAAGTCTGTCTTGTTCACGGTCTCCCAAATACTCTATCGGTGACCTATTATTTTCTAGCATCTAATACTCCTCGTAACTTAGTGCTTTTTGTAGTTCGTTTGTTTCCTTGAAACAATGTCTTGAATTCAATTCTCCCCTCTGATTAACCTGTTCTCCAATTCCTATCTTTTCAGAATACTATGCGGACCTTATTTTGTCCGACCCTGATTGGGTTCTTTAACGTTGATAGAATGTTTGTTTCGCTATTATGGTACTTCAAAACGTTACGACACTTTCGGTCGTTTAAATGAACTGTTATTTGAAGGCCTATCGCCTGTACTTTAAGTTCGCAGCCTACTTTGACTGTAATACTGAACTTTTCACTGTAAGACTGATATTGGCGGAACTAAATCCTGTATTAGGATTTTCCTAAGTCTTCACACGGCGATACTTTGATGATACTTCACTGCCACTCCCTTCGGGTGCACGCTGGTTGTCGATACAGAGTATCACGACCTCTCGAGGTCTAGTAAGTACTGCATGATTAGCTTGGCTCTGCCAGGACTTTTATACTCTTTGGCAAAAAAAGATAAAATCCACGTATTTCTCAGAACCAACTTTCGAAGTAATGGTCGCACACTATTAAAAATGTATCTCTGGAAAGCTCGTTTTCTAAACGTAAACTGACTTCTTTGCACATGAAAATCGATCGTGCAGTTCTGAGATATTAAATAAAATTTGGTCTTCAGCTGTGTGGGTGTTACAGTTGATTTTTAATTCCCCCCTCCTCGGGTCTCGGGGAACCCCCAGTGACGTATGACCACGTCGGCACTTCTTTCCTGGGCATTTATTATAACATCTTTCTCCACACAAAAATCTCTATTCCGTAATGATTCACAATGCTGTATTTCTTTAGTTAATTTTATTCTTGCAAATGGGTTAAATCTAATTATTCTTCTTCTGGCACGGCTGCGCGGTTGCCATTTTACTGCAACGTAAGGGCAATTTCCGAAACACGCTCTTCGTCACTCGCTTGGAAAGTTCCACTCGTTCTATTTAAATTCGTGACTGGCTCCTTATCTGTGCGTCATGCATGATCTCATTTCCTGGCCACCTGGGCTTCAGTTTATTACACAACGTTATGCTAGCCCTCTTGTATAAAATCTTTCTATGTTCCTCTGAAGACTGTATATTTCCTTCTTTCCTTTTACCAAAATACCTGGATTCGACCCCTTGAACCAATGGTACATGGGTTCAGTAGGTACCGTATAGAAATAGTTCTACGTGGCAGGTAGGTACCGTATAGAAATAGTTCTACGTGGCAGGTAGGTACCGTATAGAAATAGTTCTACGTGGCAAGTAGGTACCGAATAGAAATAGTTCTACGTGGCAAGTAGGTACCGTATAGAAATAGTTCTACGTGACAAGTAGGTACCGTATAGAAATAGTTCTACGTGGCAAGTAGGTACCGTATATAAATAGTTCTACGTGGCAAGTAGGTACCGTATAGAAATAGTTCTACGTGGCAAGTAGGTATCGAATAGAAATAGTTCTACGTGGCAAGTAGGTACCGTATAGAAATAGTTCTACGTGGCAAGTAGGTACCGTATAGAAATAGTTCTACGTGGCAAGTAGGTACCGTATAGAAATAGTTCTACGAGGCAAGTAGGTACCGTATAGAAATAGTTCTACGTGCCAAGTAGGAACCGAATAGAAATAGTTATCCTTTAGGATGCTTAATGCTATAGTAGTAATAATATTGTATGGCCTCGGATGCTGGGTGCAAGCTTTGTAATTTGACACCCAGAGGGTAGCTTGCATGTCGAATTTCGTTGTTCCTTGAATCACTATGAAAGTCAAGGAGGTTAATTATCTATGCTCCTTGAACACTATAGCGCTTTCTGGTAGAGAAATGAGGAACTTTGTGTTGGCGGAAACTCCCGAGATTAATTTTGCCATTATGAACACGGCCTACTGAATTCATGAGTTCTTTAACATGCCAACAACGTATGACATGCGTGTCGTATTTTTGCCGCCTTTCAAAAATCACTTACTACGGCCAGGAGCGAACCTGCAAGCTTGGGGTTCGTAGTCCGACACGTGAACCACTCACCCACCGTGGCAAGAAAATGATATAGTATTTCTACCAGTAATAGTTACCACACTTTATACGTTTTTCAAGTTTTTTGTATGTTTCTGGAGGGCATAGACTGTTCGTGGGTGTCATTATAGGTTTGGTAGAGTTTTGTAGAACTATTTTGTCTTGTGTATATTTGAATCTGATGATGCTAGCTTGATGAGTGAAACATGTCATCCCTTAGTTTTCTCCCTCTTTTGTAGTGGGCCAATAACCTAGATGTTAGGCCCCTTAAAACAACAATTATCATCATCATCATCTTTTGTAGTCCAAAACAATTACCGGTATATAATTTTAAGCGTTATCTTCTTGAGGTTATCTTTCGTATGTCCCTGTAATGGAGACTGCTTTGTGTTGACCGACTGAAAAGTTGTAATATGTAAGTAAATACATACATAAAACTAGAATGTGATAACGATAATAATAATAATAATAATAATAATATATATATATATATAATACACTAAGGTGTATGTTTCACAAAACTCAAGCTCCTAAACCAGAGGGAGTTAGAAGGTGTGGTGTGTACCAAAATCTTCCAAATCGTCTCAATAGTACAGGAAATATCTTACATTTCTTTAAAAGTCAACGGAAAAATATTTATTTGTTTATAAAGCACTGTTAAACAAATAAACAAGACGATAGCCCCTGGCAGAACTGTGCCACGCCAGCCCTCATAGCACTACAGCCGGGTGGGTGGTCTGTACACAAGGGGCGCACACAACCCATTGTGCAACCAGCAGCAGTGATGAATTGCTCTCTGATATCGTAAAATAATAACGACAATTTGTTTAAAAAGTGCGTTTAAGCAAATAAACATATTTATAGAAGCCCGCATAACAGTAATGCCAGACGGGTGGTTTATACTGTGACCGTCAGCCGGGTGGCCACGGCACATATTTGTGAGTGACCTTCAGAAGTCCTCCGGTAAAGCTGTCGGGATAGCCAACAACCGCGATGACTCTCCTAACATCTCCCCCGTCGGACCTTTAAAAGTTTGCCGAGAGGATCAGGTGAACTTCCTAACAATAGGCCAATGCGGCACGAGGTTCTATAGTCCACGGGGAGCGTGGTACATGGTTGCGATGGTCAAAGACGGCCTAAGGAAAGGTTCACCTCAAAAACTAGACTGAAATTAAACATCCAGGCTTATGTAAAATACCGTGAAAATTTATTGTAGATTTCCACAAACCCCTATCCTAGTTCGGAGGGTTATATTCGGCTAATCCGCAAGCTAAAAGTTAATGATAATAAAAGTTCAAGTCCCTAACAATGAAGTTACATTAACCCTCGCGAAAGATCTAATACACAATAAGTAAGCAACAGCAACAACGCTGGGTAAATGGTACGACGCAAAATCCCTAATACAAGTTACATGATCAAGCTAATATGAAGTTACATTTTAGTGAAGGAGCAAAGCAAAGCTAAGTTATGGTGGTACCATTTCCACATTTACATTTAACTTTTCTAGCTAAGTCCTATCAGTTAACATTCAAAGTTACGGCGGTGACGTCCGTAATAGCAAAACAGTTACAATACAAAGCTAAGTGTACAGCCATTTAAAAACAATTAATCTAATCAACAATCATGTGCTAAATAGCACGCAATAAAGGTAACATGGGGAAAAATACAGTTTCATGACATCAATAATTATAGTACAACACAGTTTTTATTATAATGCCTTCCTGCCCCATGGTTAACTCTTTGTAAACCATTGTCATCTAGCTTGATAGTAATGTCGGTGATAGCGTAGTTAAAACCACGTCTGACAATCACATGGCCTGCGCTCCGCACACTATGAACTAATGGTTCATGTGTGCGCCAGGTCACAACAAAAATGTCTACAGTCTTCGTCGTTTCCAATAAAGGAAATCCCTTCATCTGCACGGCCATGTCAGCAGGTTCAAATGTAAGAATGTCAAAGTTTAAATGGAAACAATATGTTAGTTAGATCTTGTTTAAAACAATTATGCGGATGATGTTTATTATGTCGGTTTATGTTCCTTCCGTAGGTTTATGGCGTATTCTGACAAAGGCCTGACAAGGAGTAGTCTTCTAAAGATCATTCTCCCGCAGCAAAACATCGACTCAATAGTCGGAAAACTCAACGAGCAAACTCGGCTCGGACTCACAATAACACGAGTTATCAGCGGTAAATACCTCGCTTTCAACAACTCTCATAATAATGCCTCATAACAACAACAGATGCGCGACTTACAACAATGGCACGTCTTACTCACTCAAGGCACATAATATCATGGGTTACCTGCGGCAAAAACCTCGCATTTAATAACCAAATTGCTTTCATTATAATTTGCCTCTCTCAAGAGGATCGCCAACAATGCATAAAGAAACCTGACAACCCTGGACATGTCGAAATGACATTCCTCGCAGCAAAATATCTAACTAACAGTATGAAAATCCAAGAAAAATAAATGAACAAAAATACAGTAAGAAACACTGGGTTTCATGAGCAATAGCTGCTTTGAAAGAAAGAGATGAATGAAATCAACATTCTGTCCTATGTTATCGTAGTTCTGTCTCGCTTTCAAGCATTTGTTTTCAAGGTTACTGGGTCAACAAACCAGTTTATTGGTGACAACTTCACAAATTGCAGTCCTTCACTGACCACATTTTTCAACAGGCAAGGCCGGCTAGTTTTAACATTATATAATACCGTAATATTTGGCCTTGTCATTCTTAGCATATGCTTGGTTCAAAAACCTAATAGAATCCGTGTGCTAAACACGTTACAATTTAACTGTACAATAAAGTATCGCAGTCCTTCATTTCAAAGAATAGTAAATCACAGACATAACAGCATGTCTCACGAGCTTCTTTGCTCATCAAAGATATAACACTTATTAAGTTCTCAGTATAACATTAACACCTGTGTCCTCATGACAGAAACAAAGTAGTAACAAATTGATAAATATGGCACAGATCTGCAACTCTAGACCTGCATAATGATGCGATAGTGCACTTAGTTCGATGCTTGACATCTACACTTTCTCTAAAATAATAAATCTGTCAGTATTTGACTATAAATTGGCTTCTGAGCGCTTTCCAAAAATGAAAATACAGCATATTTTTATAAAACTGGAAACTACAGTTGGTTTCCTAACGATACGACCTATCTAACGAGGTCATAAGTCTCAACAGACTGGTTGCAAAGATTGCAGTTAAATAAAGTGACGATGACATCTGAATGAAACCACGGATAAATATCCTACACATGGCTGAGCAAAATAGCTGCAAATGATTACAGTCATGTTTGGCAGTGGGTCGGCTATAACGTGGTACGACGTCCATCAGGACGGCACCAGGGTTAACCAAAACTGGTCTACCCCACAGGGTGACTCACAATGACTGAAATAAACAACAATTATACTAATTACAACCCTACCTAGCAAATGGCTGACACATAAGTGCGGTTGATTCACAAAAAAAACCTACGATATCTAAATATACCACCGCGGACTATTACAAAAGAAAAGGTGCCCAAACTCACGACTTTTGGTAGCTCTCACATCGGCTCAGACATTCATCGACCAGGGTCGCGAAAAACTCTGCTTGGCTCTCCAGCATGGTCCTGTCCTCCACGGATTCACCAATCTGGACCCCCCAAGCAACCAGGGTTCGTTCGCCTCCGGATGATGGTCTCCCAAAAAGGTCTGGAATGTGCCTGGAAGTCGGCATCCACGTTCCTTCGTCTGCGTCCTCGGCATCCTGACGTTCCATCAAGCTGGTGGTCTCCATCACGACGTCCCCCTCATACCGGAATGGTATTAGCCCATAATCGTCTCCTTCACCATGGCGTGGAAAAGTTCAATGTCTTGCATGATGTCGAAAATGTCGAAATATCTCGTTCCTCTCGGCGTTTTGGCGTGATTATTGTGGACGATGCAAATAATAGTGTTCTCCACAGTATTTTGTAGTTTTCAGCCTGTTGATCCTCAAGATTCAACACGATGCGATGCTTTGCTTGTTAGCACGTGCAATTGTATCACGTTTTATCAAACACGTGGCATCCGCGGTAAAATTGATATTTTCAATTCAGAATTTCCGTAGCAATAATGTTGTGATCGTTGGCAGTAATAATCACGTCGTCTTGGCACAATTATCAGACGATAACTCTTATATTTTCGGCGTGGCACTTTGCCCTTCCACTTACACGTGGGAAAAATATCTGGCGTATGGCACCAATTACAGTTTGTAGAAAATATTGCCTAATATGGCCTTTCGTAGAACAATAATATGTCCACAATGTGTGACAACGTTAGTATAGTTATTTTCAACACACGATGCAGTCGGATGCTCACTTGAGCACAAAAATATTTATAATGTCCACGTCGCGACGGACGGATACTCGAAACACGCCTGTCTGGCGTCAGATCTTCAGATGTAGTGTCGTCACTGACTTTCACTCGGAAGTAGGTCGCCAAAACGAAGTCATTGAGCGACTACTTTCATAGCTCCTTGCGTATCTGCAAGTGTTATACCTTACCAAAAACGTAATAATCATTCACCAAAATGATTCAATAATACAGAATGACGAATTAGAATATTCTGAGTCTTATGAAAGGATAAAAGTGATTAACAAGACCTCCAAAGTCAAAAATGCAATTGAGCGCTACTTCAAAGAGTATAGCATGAGCTCTCTGCTCCACGTGGTATTCTGGGTATGTTCAAAAGTACTACATCCCATAATAATTATTCCGTCACAAAAATATCACATGAACCATAGCTCAGCGGGTTCAATACACATGCGAGAGTTCTCACACGGGTCCGCTAGTAATAATAACACTATTATTGATATTACGTCCCTTTTGACTACTGAGGCGTTTAGAAACGCCTGCCGGTGTGCCGGAATTTTATCCCGAGGTTTTTTTAACGTGCCAATAAATCTACAAACACGGCTCCTTCCTATTTGAGGGCCCTCAAATGCCAACTGTCTGTGTCAGGATTCGATCATGCAACCCTGGGCACAGCAGGCGAGAACGTTACCGCTGCGCCACGCAGCCGCTCCAAGAAAGTGAATACGCCAAGTGGACCACCATTACGTTGTCCTACAACACAGGGCTATTGTGAAGTTTCGTTATAAGCATTTCATTTCAAATTATACTTATTTCCGGTGTCCACCCTTGTCGTCAATGGTTTTTCTTCGAGCCCCGCATAGTCATTATCTAATGTGCCTATTATCGAGGCTATTGAAAAACCTAGTATAAGTACTATTGAGTTACGGTATACCGCGGGCGAATTCTTGAATGACAAAAAAGACACCACGTATTTCTAACAGCATGACTTAACAGACCGTGATTATTTCACTGTGCACACATTGTTTTTACGGCACAATACAGCTCTACTTTAGCAGGACGACTAGTTTTTTCAGACTCCAGTAGAGCAAAGAATGCTAAATGAGAGTTTAGATTCTGCTAGATACTCCCATAAGATGTTACATTACCAGTAATTTTGGTCGTCAAGCCATCTGTTCTGCATGCTTCTGAGTGCCTTGTAATGACCAGAAAGGTCCCCCTCAGAAAACTGGAGTTAACAGAGAGCAAGATTCTGAGGAGGATATTAGGTCCAATTAAAGTGGAAGGAGACATTTGCAGAATTCGTCATAATGATGAATTGTATGAACACCAGGAGGACATCATCACGTCTATAAGGAAAAGTCGCCTGTCCTTTTATGGACACTTGGCACGTCTGGAGTCTGAAAGACTCGCCAAGAGGATATTCACAGTAACAGGAAGAGGCAAGGCTTCTAAGAACAAATGGATTGCGACAGTTAATTCAGGTAAGGAACAACTACTGTAGATATCCCACTGGAAAAAAAAAGTCGTGACCGTCTGCTGTACCGACAGGTCATCCAACAGGGCGTTTTCAATACGTCCCTTACAAGTAAGAAGACTACAGGAGCTAAGTGGACAGAAGAAAGAACACTGACTCATAGTCAGAAAATGAGGGACTATTGGAAGAAGAAGAAGAAGAAGAAGAAGAAGAAGAAGAAGAAAGCAACAACTTTACCGAAGAGTAGATACGAGCCCCGTGGTCCTAAGTACAGTAAAACTTCGTTTAACCGTCAGTTTCCGTTAACCGTCATTGCTGTAATAGCATAATAATACTGTGATAACAAAGTGCTTTAAGGTGCAGTGACGCGTTCGCTTTGTTTACTTACTCTATTTTAGTGAGAAGTGAGTGTACCTGCCCGCCATAGAATGGTACATAAATGACCTTCAGTTGACGCGCTAACACCCCTTCCCCTCCTTTTGTCTATTAGCCTATTAGCCACTCAGAGACTGAAACAATGTTGTCCAAGTGTATAGAATGGTTTGAAAGTCAAGAAGAGGCCAATGCAACGCAGACACTACTGCTCCGAAAAATATGAAATATTGCCGCGGTGAAAGCTCGAGCATCAAAGAGGTAGAAGAAAATGTCTGACTATTTTCAAGCTACATGAACTATTTTACCTGTAAGTTTATATTACTGTACTGGACATTATTTAGCCACATCTGTAGCTACTGTACGGATGTTTTATCGTGTAATAAATAGTTTTATTTGCTATTACAATCGTGTTTAATTTCTTTTCGCTCCGTAATACAGTGGAACTTGGATAATTCGAACCTCAAGGGAGCAGATAAAAAAATCGAATTATCCAAAAATTCGAATTAAGAAAGTTCTTTGAAAAGGGTAGAGAAAATATTCAAATTTTAATTTTTCATCAACGAACATTCATTAAACATAATATTACATAGGTTTTTAACAAGTAAAGTGTTTATATACTATGTACGAGGCACGTCCAGAAAGTAAGCTCCGTTTGGTAATTAAATTAAATTGTGTACAGATACAGAAAAAAATATTTATTGCACAACATTCTACACCTCTTAAACTACTTTTCCACATAACTGCCGAACTTTTGCAGGCATTTGTCATAGCGTGGCACAAGTTTTTGGATACCTTCTTCATAGAAGTTTGCCGCCGACCCGTAAACGAGAGTGAAGACTCCCCTTAAGATATCCTACTGTTTGGCCATCACTGTTAGGCAAATTGCGTATGTGGTCAGGAGAACTCCTAAACATACGCAGTTCTCCTGGTAAGCACGCAATTTGCCTAACAGTAGTGACCAAACAGTAGGATATCTTAAGGGGAGTCTTCACTCTCGTTTACGGGTCGGCGGCAAACTTCTATGAAGAGGTATCCAAAAACTTGTGCCACGCTATGACAAATGCCTGCAAAAGTTCGGCAGTTATGTGGAAAAGTAGTTTAAGAGGTGTAGAATGTTGTGCAATAAATATTTTTTCTGTATCTGTACACAATTTAATTTAATTACCAAACGGAGCTTACTTTCTGGACGTGCCTCGTATTACTGTAAGTTTACTTAAATTTACGTTCAACAAAGCAGATTAACAGACAACGGTACTGTATAACGACTGTATCGTGAATAACCTCAAATGTTTCAAATGATGAAATAAACCAAAATGTACTATTCCCCTATTTAACGACAGTAGTAATCCAGCAATGTAGTTAAGTCTTATAGAAATCTACTGTTTTTCAAAAATGTTTCGAGTTTTTTACCTGTTTCCTACAATTAAGTGTCTAGGCCATCAGAAAAGAATCTAACAAATTTAAGGAACGGAAAACACAATCACTTAAGTCATTTCTACTTAAAAAAAAAACACCTAAAAATCGAGTAGGGGCCGCATGCCAATAATAAAAGTCGTTTTTCCTATATTCCTGACCCAACTGTTTGTCTTCCGATCGGCTTTAAAACTTCGAATTATCCAAAATATAATTCGAATTAACCACGATTTTTTAGCATTGATTGTATATAAAATGCTAGGGACCAAAAGAAAAGTTCGAATTAAAGACGATTTCGAATTATAAAAGTTCGAATTAGCCACGTTCCACTGTATATTTCATTACTGTGACAGTGATATCTGTCTATAATATAATTGGTTGAGGTAATATTTTGAACGAATAATACAGTGTTTCTGTTATCCGTCTATTCGCTTAACCGTCACGACCACGGTCCCGACGATGACGGTTAATCGAGTTTTTACTGTAGGCCTAAACGATAAAGAAAGAAAGAAAGAAAGAAAGAAAGAAATAATAGTTACAATGAACAATGACAGGTTCACTAAAACGATTCCCAACCTTGCTCTCTCAATGAAAGTCAAGAACAACAGGCTTAGTGAAATAGAAGAAGATCTTCTAGAGATTGGCATCCCAGAGGAAATTATACAAGATCGACTCCAGTTCAGAACATTTATCAAAAACAATCATTTATATGAGAAAATGACTACCAGGACCAAGAAATCATGGACTGAAGGACGAAGGAAGATCTTCAGTGCCCAGATGAAGAGATTTTGGGAGAAGAGAAAGACATCATTAGCAAAATAAGTTCTGTCACGCTCCACAGATGGGCATGACGATGTATAATAATAATAACAATAATAATAATAATAATAATAATAATAATAATAATAATAAAAGTGTAACTTACGATCCACATCTCTGCTGAAGAGAGGGAAGCAAGATCTCAAAGGATGAGGCAATACTGGGCCGAAAGGAAAAGCTCAAAACAATAAAAAAATGATATCATGTAAAACAAATAAATAATAATAATAATAATATAATTTTTAAATTAAATGCTTTGTATGTATGTATGTCTACCCCTTATTATTCCCGTTTTCCAACGGGGTCGGGGATGAGATGCGATGGAAGTCTTTGTGGCGATGATTTTTACGGCCGGATGCCCTTCCTGACGCCAACCTCATGAGAGGAGTTAATGAGAGATGAAATGAATGATGGTGAATGAAACTGGGCAAGGATGTGGAAGGAAGCGGCCGTGGCCAGTCAGAAGGTACCGTCCCAGCATTTGCCTGGTGTTGAAAATGGGAAACCACGGAAAACCATTTCAAGGACGGCCGACGGTGGGGCTCGAACCCACGCGTCTACCGAGTCAGCAGAGAGCTTGGCCCCATGACCTAATGCTGAGCTTTAGCCAGCGTAGCCACTACTGTCGGTTTTAAATTAAATGCTTTAAAGAAAGCAAAAAGGTCCAATTTTAACACCAATTTTATAACATTCACTACGGAAGTTTCGACGGCAACACCTAATTGAACGGACAAAAGCTTTTCGTTGTTGTTGTTGTCGTTGTTGGAGGTGGTGGTGTCATTATTTCATTTGTGAGGGTCGGACATCGGCGTAACGTTGACCGGTGTACTTGGGAGTATGTATAGAATTAGTCTGATAACCTTTGTTACTGTGATTTGTTTCGTATTGTTTTACGTTCCTTTTAACTTCTGAGGCATTTATAGAGACGGCGGGGTGCCGGAAAGTTGCCCCGAACAGGATATTTAACGCGTGCCAGTACATCTACCGACACGGCTCCCTCACGTTTGTGCACCCTCAAATACCAACTGACGGCGCTTGGACAAAGCAGGCAAGAACGTACCGCTGCTCCACGCAGCCAGTCTTGTGATATCTGTAATAGAGGGTGTATTAGTAATTCAAGTAATGTTTGGGAAGGAGGTGACCGTAGCCTTAAGTTAAGAACCATCCCAGCATATTCCTGGAGTAAAAGTGAGAAAAATCACGGGAAATCAATATTTAGGATTGCAGAGGTGGGAATCGAACCCACCTTTTCTCAGTTTTGCCTCAAGAGGCTGAGTTTATCCTGGTCCAGCTCTCAGACCAAAGTTAATTATTTTGACAAAGCCTGGAATTGAAGCCGGAACTTAAGGTGGCTACCAAGAATGTTAGTCACTGCACTATAAAATGATACGAAACCACAATCGAATATTTTTTATGGAAATTTAATTATTTAAATAAACATCTGTCAGCAAGTGTCAAAATTCCAGGCTTCAAGAAGGAAGCTTCTGAAGCACAACTATTGGTACTATATGACTGACGGTAAATACAGTATATAGAAGCATCAACAAAACCACGCACTAAAGAGTGTGTTAAAGTTGCTTAGTTCCTCAGTATAGAGGCAGCGACAACGCGGTCATGTAGCTCCGTGTACTTTGGGTGTGTGTAGAATCTGTCTGATAACCGGTGTTAGTTATGATGGCTGTATTAGTCTGTGTTATCTGTTTTTAATTCAAGTAAGGAAAATTCAGGAACAAAAACATGAACCAAGAATTAAAAAAATAAAGCAAAAAGCAACATTCGAAAACAAAAGCAAAAGCAGAAAACAAATACAAAAACAAAAGCACAAAGCAAAAAAGAAAGTAGAAAACAACAAACACAAAAACAAAAAACTCAATTAATTCAGATTTGACTCCACTCATCCCCCTCCAGAAGCAAATCCTAGTTACGCCACTGGTCTTATATAACACTTATTTGCTGTTAATAGTCTGTGATCGATTTCTGCGCTTACACTGTTAGTTTAGTGATCCCAGTTATCTGAATTATGTGACCATTTCGAACTTTTGTCCAGCAACTTTAACATAAGCGGCTTCGTTGGCGTAGTTGGTAGCATGCTGAGTTTCTATGCCCAAGGTCGCGGGTTAAAACCCGGCCGAAGTCGTCGGATTTTTAAGAGCGTTAAAAATCCCTCAGTATGCCTTCCTTTGGAGGGGAAGTAAAGCCGGCGGTCCCATGTCATAGAGTTATGGCATGTAAAAGAACCTTCCACTAACTACAATAATTGTGTGACGCAAAATTTCTATGTTAGATTTGATTAACGCTCCATAAAGTTCCAGCGTTCGTCGCCAGGTGCCGGTTGCGATGGCATGTAGTAGCCAAGTTCGCGGCTAGGTTTCGTTCAGGGTAGCATTTGGTAGCAAAAGTTGGAACTACTTGAAATTGGTCGTCTGCAGTCCTTACCTGAATTACAGATAACACACATTAATACAGCCATCACAATTAACACCGGTCATCAGACAGATTTTACACACACCCAAAGTGTTGCAGCCCTTAAACTGAAGAACCAACCAACCAAAAATATGAAATTTGTTGAATAGTTTAATTTTGAGTAAAACCTATTTTCGGAATGATGGAAATTGATTGGATTATGTAAGTTTATACTTGCTAATGAGAAAGTATTTATTTTCACTCGTGTATTTTTTTAGCGCTACCCTAACTTAGCAGCCAGTGGAGTGGCAGTGAGTTGGGTTTGACACTGTCGTTTCTCATCCCTTACCAAAAATACACTATTTGTCAGTTGCCATTCTGTTAGTATCCGTGCGTGAGTGTCATTGTGGAAAGTGAACAATATTGTGTTTACTTGTATTGCTGGTTTAAGTTAAACTTTAGTTGGGAACTATTTATTATAAATAAATAGCTGTACCCGGCATGCATTGCAATGCCAATCAAAGAAAGTGTTGGCCTTGTAACTTTGTTCGTTGAAGTGCTTTTGGATTCCCAATATTTCTTCTTCTTCCGTTAACCACCTCTAAACTATTGTAAAATAGATTTACTATCTCCAAAAAAATTATGGGAGCGTGCTCAACAACTCCACAAAGTTTCATCGCAATGAAATGAATGGCATATGAACGCATACGGTACGGGACTTTGTTGAAACGATTCGAGCGCCGTCACCCATTTGTTGAATATACTCGGACGCTACCTATTGTAAAATGGATTTACTAATTCGAAAACCTTCCCTGGCGTGTACACAACAACACATCAAAGTTTCATCGCAATCGGATGAATGGCATATGAACGCATACGGGATTTTGATTAAACGCTTCGCGCGCCGTCACTCATTTGTTGAATCTACTTGTGCGCCACCCATTGAAAAATGGATTTACTAATTCATACACCTTCGCAGGACTGTACTCAACTCACCAAAGTTTTATCAAAATCGGATGAATGGTATATGAACGCATACGGGACTTGGTTGAAACGATTCACGCGCTGTCGCTCATTAGTTGAATCTACTCGTGCGCTACCAATTGTAAAATGGATTTACTAAATCAGAAATCTTCGCGGGAGTGGAAACATAATTTCACCAAATTTCATTGCAATCGCATGAATGGTATATGTACGCATTCGGGACTTCGTTGAAACGCTTCGCGCGTTGTCACTCATTTGTTGAATCTACTTGTGCGCTACCTATTTTTAGGTGGATTTGCTAAGCCAGAAACATTCCCTGAAGTGTACACAATATCTCACCCAAGTTTCATCGCTATCAGACGAATAGTATATGAACGCAAACAGGACTTTGTTGAAAAGCTTCGCGCGTCGTCGCTCATTTGTTGAATCTACTCGTGCGCTACCTATTATAACATGGATTTACTAAGCCTGGAACTTTCCCTGGAGTGTACACAACAACTCACCCAAGTTTAGTCGCTATCGGACGAATGGTATATGAACGCATACGGGACTATGTTGAAACAGTTCGCGCGTCGTCGCTCATTTGTTTAATCTACTTGTGCGATACCTATTGTAAAGTGGATTTAATAAGCCAGAAACCTTCCCTGAAGTGTACACAACATCTCACCCAAGTTTCATCGCTATCAGACGAATAGTAGGCCTATATGAACGCATACGGGACTTTGTTGAAACGCTTCGCCCGTCGTCACTCATTTGTTGAATCTACTCGTGCGCTACCTATTATAACATGGATTTACTAAGCCAGAAACCCTGCTTGTAGTGTACACTACCTCTTACCCAAGTTTCATCGCTATCGGACGAATGGTAACGCATACAGGACTTTGTTGAAACGCTTCGCCCGTCGTCGCTCATTTGTTGAATCTACTCGTGCGATACCTATTGTTAAGTGGATGTACTAAGCCAGAAACCTTACCTGAAGTGTACAAAACATCTCACCCAAGTTTCATCGCAATGGGATGAATGGTATATGAACGCATGTGGGACTTTTTTGAAACAAAAGCACGCCATTTTGTTGACGCTACTCGCGTGCTCTCTATTGTAAATTGGATTTACTACGCCTATAACTTTTCCGGGACTGTGCACAACAACTCACCAAAATTTGATCGCAATCGGATGAATTGTAAATAAACGCATTGCCAACACGCATTTGTTTAAACTACTCGCGCGCTATCTATTGTATATTGGATTAACTATGCCTATAATGATTTCGGAAGTGTGCACAACAACTCACCAAAATTTGATCGCAATCGGATGAATGGTTTATGAACGCTTAAAAGACGAACAAACGAACATCTTTATATATATAAGATAATATCGTATGCCCTCGGGTGCCGGGTGCAAGGTTTGTTATTTGACACCCAGAGGGTATCTTGCATGTCGAATTTCGTTGTCCGTTGAAGCACTATGAATGTCGAGGAGGTTAGATATCTAAGCTCCTTGAACACTATAGCGCTTTCTAGTAGAGAAATGAGTAACTTTGTGTTGGCGGAAACGCCCGAGATTAATTTTGCCATTATGAACACTGCCTACTGAATTCAAATGGGTTCTTTGACATGTCAACATCGTATGACATGCGTATGGTGTTTTTGCCACCTTTCAAAAATCACTTCCCACGGCCAGGAGCGAGCCTGCAAGCTTGGGGGTTAGTAGACCGACACACTAACCACTCACCCACCGTGGCAAGCTAACTATTTATTTACACAATAAGATGGTGTATTGACTTTCACGTCCAGTGAATTCAAACTCAGCACTTTTTCTAGGTTTATGCCGTGTTTTGTTTGGGGTTTGCCTAGGAACACAAAGATGGCTCATCAGTGGGCTCTTGGTGTCCGTGCTCTTACCCCCACATGAGTAGCGAACTTCGCGCTACCTCCCTTTTTATGAAGCGCACCTGCGCCTCTTTACTGCGAGAGTTAAAAGGCGAATGAAAGGGCCAGATGATTTCGCGAATAAACTTTACTTCATAATTTAACAAATTGTTAATTTTCGAACATTTGTGCATTGATAAGTGCAAATATAACGTATCAAATGCTAATTAAATCAAGAACGAAGAAAATGTGGATATGAGGCTTTGAAACCTCGGGAGTGTATACTGTATTTACTTTCATTGATTATGTCTCATGATATTCTCGGGTTCGATTCCTGGCTCTGCCAAGGAATTCAATTCTTTCTGAGGACTGGAACGGGGTACAGTCAACTGCGTGAGGTTAAACTGAGAAGGGACGGGTTCGAATCCCACCTCAACTATCCTGGAAGTGTTTTTCCGTGGTTTCCCTCTTCTTCTCCGGGTGAATGCCGTTATGGTTCCACGGCCACCTCATTCCCAATCCTCATCTGAATTACAAATACACACACTAATACAGCCATTACAATAACACAGGTTATCAGACAAAGCTCACACACCTAAGTATACTCGGCAACAACCATGATGTCGCAAAGCTCCTCATGTTATCATCATCGTCATCATCACAATCTCTAATTATATTGAAACACTTTTCTTTATTCATGTATTGTGAAACTACTCGCGCGTGTCGAAAGCATCGCTTGGAATACACTTCAATTGCAATTTTGAACTCTCCAAAGCTTATATCTCTCTATATATAAAAATGAAAGTTTGTCTGTTTTTTCTGAATTTCCACGGAGATTTGCGATATTTGCGCGTTTCAAACTGTTTAATGATGGATGCGCGCAAAAATAAACATTTTGTCTGTCTGTCTGTTTGTTTGTCTGTCTGTGGACAACTTCGAGTCCTTATAACTAGAGAACGGCTGGGTGGATCAACGTAAAATTTGATACAGATATCCATCAGAGGCACCACACTAATCATTGATGTAACTCTTCTCCGTACCTCTCATAAAAGGGGGCCTACCCCCTTAAAATACATGCTGAAATAGGCGTAGATGGACGAGACAAAGCTTATTTTCAACCCTTCAATGTGAGAAACAAAACTCGCGGGCCCTAAAACCAACAGTTTTTGAGATATTCCCAGAAAACTAATTTAATTTAATAATCTATCAGAAGACCCGTGCTGCTCCGCAGCATTCACTTCAACAATCCTACAGCACTTCTGGCCATATGACATTTGCATGTCTTCATGCTAGTGACCTGAACAGACATTTACGGTACCGTCGCTTTCGGGTAAATGATGAAGTAGACGTATGAGATCAAATGTGTGGGTGTCTGCCTGTCCTCTGTGTGTGTGTCCCACTATTTACCCTGCGTAAGCTTAAAAGGCGCACGAATGTCAGGCCGGGGTGAACAGCTAACTTCTAACACATAAGCTATACTCTTCTCTGAAGAATTAACTCGACACGACTCGGCAGTTTGATGCTGGCTGAAGCTAGGGTGATAGGTCGCTCGCAAGCTCGTAAACTCACTCTGAAGCTATTAATTTAAATTTCCACTGAATGGAGATTGCTGGAAGAAATGAAAACGTAAAAACACTTACAGTGCTCGATGTGGAAGCTGTCGCGGACTTTCTTGCAGAACTTTTCATGCTGAACAATTCTCAGAGAATATCAATTATTTTAAAGACACATGGACGTTAGGTTTTTCTTCAACTCAATTCACTGAAATCGTAAATGCTCGGCTTCTTTTGGTCATAAATAAATGTTTTTGTACCTAATCCTTCATTGAGAAATCCTTTACTGAATGGTGAAAACCGCATTAAAATCCATCAAGTTGCTCTCGAGATTACCCGTTACATCCAAGAATTGGGAACTTTGTTTTATACTAAGTAGATAGAGATATCCACACAATTTAAGGCTACAGCGGTACAATTTGGTGATCTGTCTATTTATGAAAAATGGTATAAATTTAAAATAAAAGATGGGTCTCTTATATTTGAATTTAGAGATGTAACTCTTGATTAACATATAGGGGTGTGCAAATTAAATGAATTAAATAAATAATTTGAATTAGTCGTAATTACTTTTATTCAAAATCATTTTATTGACCAACTTCTTTTGTTGTCCTACTTAGTATTGTTTCCTCTCCCGTGGAATTACACCTTTTCCCATAAGGAATTGCGTCTGGAAACTTTCAGATTATTGGATTCCGAGGGATATCTGAGCTGGGTCCATTTTCAATTTTTCATAGACTTTAGAATTCAAGTCAGGTGATTTCAATGCATAGTTCATGAATCTTTGAATAGTTCAATAGCGTTCATCAGTTAAAAGACCTCAAATCCCTCCGCTTTAAATTCACACGTAAAGTAGAGTGAAGTAATAAAAACGAAACGTGAGGCATTTTGCATTTGCAAGGCTCCTCTGTTAGTGGAAATTCTAAAAAATCATTTTAATTAGAGTTCCTTAAATGAAAATATAATTAGGAGTCTTGGTTAAACATATGAAGTAATTTCATCGCCTTGTAAACATACTTAGTGCATTAAACCGTGAAAAGTAAAAATGCAATTTTGGAAAACTGACATCGAATCTAATAATTTGCACATCTCTGTAAAGACAGCTATCGCCTCCACTCCTACAGATATAATAGTAAGTAAAGGCGATTGATGAGAAATGAAAAGATAACTCACAGAGAAGGAATTGATATTTATTAAGCTGTAAATTTGATTGAGTATATCTTAGTTATAGAACTGAGGGAATGAAAGAACAGGATGTAGGATAGTAATCACCGATGTAGGACAATATCACTTTTTTACCATTACCACAGGACAGTTATCGTATTAGGGATGCGGACGTCCTTGTATAATTGTTATTTAATCTGTGCCCCGTTTGCTGAGGTCTGTGCTCCTCCGCAACATTCGTTTCAAAATTCTAATAGTACTTCCTTCCATTCGACATTTGCTGTTCGCTTGCCTTTTGGTTCTATTTGAACTTTGACGTCGTGAAAGGATTTTGCTCGCGATAGTGCGGCATACAATAAAGTTGTCCGTGGCTAAACACCGGTTGAGGTAAATAAATGCCTACTTGATCTAGTGTTTGACCTTGAGCTTTTTTGATAGTGATACAAAAAGCCAAACGTACTGGAAACTGCCTCCTTTTGAAGGAAAATGTCATAGAAGTATCTGATGGCGTAAGGTCAGGGCGAGGGAGTAGGACATTGTTTCCAACATTTACGCCGGTAATAATTTCCAGGTGAAAGCAATTGTCATGCATCTTCCAAACCAACAGTCTAGTACCGTTCAACAGACCTTGGGTAACATTAATATTTCTCAACAAAATCACAATTGAGCCTTCTTTTAGTCGAAGGATATGAGGTGGCAATCCACTTATGCCTACGCTGTCTAAAAATTCTATTGGGAATTGTAGAAGTTCACTCTCATCTTCAGTAAACAAATTATTCACACTGATGTAAGTTCTCGATGATCCTGGGATTAGGTCTAAGACTTTGTCATTGATTTCTTTACAATGTTCATTTTTAGGTACTAAAATCGCTATTTTTGAAAAGCGTGATATATTTTTCAGCGTGGGACTAATTATGAATTTTCTCCATCTACGTGAGGGTATTCACCGTTACCAATTTGTATGCAGAAGTTTGCAAAGTCACGTTGATCTGTAACCGCTCGCATATTTTTGTTGAGTTAAAAAATTTTGAATATTGGTCACAAAGGAGAGAACCTTACTGACATTTGGACTGATGCTGCTTTAGATGCGAGAGGCACAACAGGCAATACCTGCCTAAAATCTCCACCTAATATGATAAATTTTCCTCCGAAAGGCACGTCGTTATTCATGATGTCCTTGAGCAACCGATTTACACACATCAACGCGTGCTTATTAGCCATAGAGGCTTCATCCCAGATGATAAGTTTTGCTGAACAAATATAAAAAGCTTCCTTGCTGTTAACTTTTATTCCTGATACAGAACTTTCATGTAAATGTAGAGGTAACTTGAACTAACTGTGTACAGTGCGCCCCTGAGGTAGTAACATTGCTGCAATACCAGTCCATGCAACTGAAACTACATTTAACCCCAAATTTGTGCAACTGTGAATCAAGCATTGGTAAAGAAATGTTTTCCCGGTGCCCCCTGAACCGTCAATGAAATGTGCATTACTCATCCTTTCATTGCTGTTTTGTACTAACCCCAAAATTTCTGTAATTATAGCCGTTTGGTTTCCATTTGCTTGGTTTATCAACCGACTTAATTTGGATAATTTGGATAATTCATTGGTAAATTTGTCTGAGGGAAATTATGAATAATAGCTGGCAATTCGAGAGAAGTAATGGGAAGACCATGGAGCTTTAATGTATTAGAAATATGTATAAGAGTGAACTGATTTGCAATGTTAGGTTCGTGAAACTGCAGATAATCTTCTGATAATGAATTCTTGAAAATGTCCTATAACTATCTTACATTTGAAAGGGTCTGAAAGATACATAAGTAAGAAAACAGTTGTCGTAACTGAGAAGGCATCTGAAATTGTTACGCTTCTGCCAAAACAACGCCGCCTTTCAGAATCGTCAATCAGCAAACTTCGCTCCTTAGCTGTTTTCTTAAAAGTAGAATAGACAACTGCTTTGTATGTTTGTAGATCCTGGAAGCTGGTAGCACCTATGACGTGAAGCAATAACAGGCGAAAATAATACCTTTCTGTTTCTGTAGGCGAAACATTATACATTCTGCCGATAGTTTTTGAAACATTTTTTCTTTTTTGCCACTGGCAGTTGCTCTTATTCTAGACGTAATGTACTGGTGTTTCAGGATATATATACGGACTTCTGGCTGACGAATCTTGAATTAACTTGAACCACGCTTGTAATTCCGTGTTGCGCAACTGTGCTTGAAGTAAAATATCAGGAGCGTTATCATTTTTAAAATAGATATTTTCCAAGTTTGGCAAGTGAACTGTTAATCGCAAGATAGAATGTGACTGTTCATGCATGTGAAATGAAAATATCCTGAATGCGGCTTCTGTTGGAAGTAATTTCATCGTAGTTCACCGTTTCGCCTTCAGGACATATTTTAACAATGCAGCAGTCATGACCTTTATACACATACTTGTGGATTTTAATATATAAGACATTTGTTGATGTATTTAACACTCCGAACACTTGAGCATATTTCAACATTAATATGAGCTTGCACGTAAAGCAAAAGAAATGGATTGTAGGGAACAATGAATTGACTATAGACTTCAATGGCAATGCCTCGAATTGTTTTTATAATAATCCGTCCATTATTTCTTCTCCTATACGAAGGATAACCATTAGTATTATCTTTGGTCTCTTCCTGAAACTGTTTAGGGAAATCTTTCTTACATACGCTATCTTTCATACAGACTGAAGCAGGATTCAAAGATCCGCGAGGGCCATGTACCATATGATGCCTTACCAACTCGTATAGTGCTTCATCCTCGAGATCTGGTATTTCGGCTGACACCACACTGTCAATGTCAGAAATTTCTCGAAACTTACAATCTTCCGTTAATGTTAAGAGTAAATAGATGTGCGGGAGACCTCGTTTTTGAAATTCCACTGTATATAGATATGCTTTTATCGAAAATTTCCTTAACATTAATCAATCGTAGCAATTCCTTTACTTTGCAATGGAAAACTCTCACTTCAATATCAGGCCTATTATTAGCCGTTTCCCAGAGATGAATGCTGTTAACTATTTACGGCCAGCCCACATTATAGGTGAACGTAATGAATAAATCTGGATTTCCAAACTTCCTCACTATCGCCATCATATCCTGATAATTTTTCAATATTTTCCTTGGGCTACCTGTAAAAGAAGATGGCAAAACTACAATACGACCGACTCTGAGATTTTCATTTCTGCTCGTACATGCAAGGAGTCTACTAAACCGGCATATGTATCAACTCTAACTTCGTTTGTTGATGACGTATATATTTTAACCGGTCACCTTCCATACGACATTAGTAATCCACGAATAAATATCCATTTTGCAAACTTGAGCAGCGACAACTAACTCAACATGACCTCCATGAACACCATTCATAGACTTATACATTTTGTAATCATCGCTCGTATTGATAGCAGTTTCGTACATATCGCTGTTGCCAACAATAAAGGAAGAATAATTATTCCACTTGTCTGTAACATGTTTTACAATTCGCTTTCTAACCTGTGTAAATAAACTCTGATTCTTGTACTCACAATATGCCAATGACCTGAAGAGACAATTACCGTCACCTTTAATCTTTATAACATTTGTAATTGAGTGTCGCCTCTCATTCATCATAATATGATTCATTGTATTGATTGAGCACACAACCTATAAGGACGAATGACGAAACGAAAAGAAGACAGTTTGTAGCTTGTGAGACCAAAGACTATATAACAGAAAGATCGGATACACAATACAAAATGGCGGTTCCGACATTCGACTCTAGCGGCATCTTCGTGAAATTAGTTGTCTTTCGTATACAGTATTTGTTGTCATTCAAACATATGTTGACATGACAGTGTCATTAGCAAAATGACTGCTGATTGTGCATAAGCATTTCAGTCTCAAAGTAATCCATTTTTGAGAAGTTTTAATAAAATTATGTGCACAGAATCCCCTTCTACTTATTGTATGGATACATGCGACATTAGCGCCCGAGTGGAGCAGGTAGAAGTTATCGATATCATGTATGGGTACATGCGACATTAGCGCCCGAGTGGAGCAGGTAGAAGTTAACGATATCATGACGTAATTAGGGAACTCTCTGTTAATATCAAGTTAGATTTATTATTGGGGCGGCGTTGAATATCATGATCAGTTTTAGTCGTTGTCGCCTAGCGACAATATGTCCGTCAAGTCATTCGATATTCTATTTTCGTGAGACCTTGAAGGAAGTAATATTCGCAATTATTTTAATACTCGAATGATATAATCAAGTAAGGTGGGTATCAATCGACGGTGCTTGACGGGCATTACATTTTAAGACAACAAACGTCGTCGTAGCGCAAATATTTCCCGAGATATTTCAGCTTTGTAAAGGGTGACATTTTTTGAAAACTATTTTAATATATAAGATGAAAGAATGCAAGCTGGTAACCATGGCAACTGAATCTCATAGGACCATCTATTTCTGTAAGACGCAATGCAATTCCATTTATTACATTACTGTGGAGTTTGCAAACGGCTATAACGTTATCACGAAACCAAACTAAGCTGTAAAATTCATCAATACGTATAATGTGCTTAAGGGGGTCAAGGGGTACACAATAACTTATTCACGCAACCTTCACGTGCGCGTGTGGTACGGATGGTCTTTTTTTTATGCCTATCCCTATATTTTATTTATTATATTAAGCTCATTTTTTAGCCCCTCGGTGCAGAAACAAAACCCGAGGGTTCCCGAAAACTACATTTTAAGGCTCTAAAATCAACAGTTTCTGAGATATTCCCAGAAAACTAATTGAATTGAATAAACTAATGAAGGAATGCGAGCCGGCAACCATGACAACAGGTTCTCAAGAGAAGACATCCAACGTTCCATCTATTTCTGTAAAAATCAATGCCACTCCACTTATTACATTTCTGTGAAAGTTTTCAAATGGCTATAAGGTTATCACGGAACCAACTTAGACTGTAAAATTCATCAATGCGCTTAAGGGGGTCAAGGGGTACCCTATAATTTTTCACGTGATTTATACGTGTGATATGTCGTACAGAATTACAGTATATCACCAAACAGCAACATCATTTTCAAAAATTCCTGAATTGAAATATAATTTTTTGCGGCTATTAGGAATTTGGGCCATTGGAGGATTAAAAAAACTGAATATTCATGCACCACAAGCCTATATAATTTGTTAAAGGTGTCTTCCTGTGGATGGGGACTTTACACAACGGTGAGGGTCAGTCTTTATGTGAGGTGTATTGCGTTTCGTCTACGAGATTTTCAAATTTATTTTCACGTCAGGAAGTACACGTTAGGTGAATTTAGATTGAGCACATTCACTTTTTTTTTACAAACGGGTTCATCGTAAGGATGATTTTGTTTGATACTGTGTGGTTGATATATCCATATTCGGGCATCTGGGTGATATGTTGTACGTTGGTTGGTTGGTTCCTCAGTTTAGAAGCTGCGACAACGCGTTCACGTAGCCTCGTGTACTTTGAGTGTGTGTAGAATCTGTCTGATTACCGGCGTTAATTGTGATGGCTGTATTAGTGTATGTTATCTGTATTTCAGGTAAGGACTGCAGACGATCAATTTCCAGTAGTTCCTACTTTTTCTACCAAATGCTACCGTCAACGACACCTAGCTGTGACTTGGCTACTAGATGCAACCTCAACCGGCACCTGGTGGCAAACTTTGGAACTAATAGAGCGTTAATCAAATCTAACCAACAAATTTAGCTTCACACAATTGTAGTTAGTGGAAGGTTCTATTATATGACATAAATCTATGACATGGGACCGCCGGCTTTACTTCACCTACGAAGTAAGGCATACTTTCTGTGTATCTTTATGTACGCTTATAGCTCGTGTTCGAATGTTTGGAGCATCGAAAAATTAGGTATCCATGAGAGTCAATACACCAATCATTTATAAAACTCTTCACCGTACTTCTCATAGAAGGGTGGATATAGGAAAAAACTTTTCAAAATACATGCTAAAATAGGCGAAATATAAAAATTATCCTAGAAGGACGACCAAAGCATATGTTGCGCTTCTCAATGTGAGACACAACATTCGGGAGTCTATAATGAGCCTCCGAAAACCACATTTTAAGGCCCTTAAATTAACAGTGTCTGTGATAATCCCAGAGAAATAATTTCGCTCTGATAAACTTATGAAGGAATTACAAGCCCCTAACCATTGCAACAGTAGCTCAATATTGATAACGTCTGGTTATTAATACCGTAGACCGTTCGAAGAGCGGGTACTTCTACTAGTATATATACATAACAAGTAGTTCCGTGATGAACTATACAGCCTATTTTCATATATCCTACTTATGTTAATTGCCTCTATCTACATACAAAATTTCAGTTTGATTGCTGTAATAGATTCGTAGATATTGAGAGACGACTAAATATTTCAGATGGTTGCCATGTTGGATTTTATATATGTAGGTCCTAGAGTTATGTATAGTTACATGAAGATTATTGTGTAGACTAGGTGTAGCATTCAAACTTCAATCGTATGATTAGGACACAAGAAGTAACAAGGAGATTTTAAAATTTCGCACAGCTGCCATCTTGTGGTTATGGAAACAATTGAAATAAATTAGATGCCAATTGATTAACATTCGTATAAGGATTTACTGTACCAAGTTTCACTGCACTCGGATGGTTAAATTGCGAGAAACGTCCATGTGAATATTTATAATTCGCGTCGCCGCCATGTTGGATTTGTGATCACCAGGTTATGTAATGTCCTATAGGTGAACTTAAATTCATAGCCCCTATGAACATTCAAACATTCAGTTTGATTGCTATAATAGATTCGTAAATATTCAGAGCCGTCTAAATATTTCGGATGGTCGCCATGTTGGATTGTTCAATGTATAGGCCATAGAGTCATGTACCATTAAAGGAAAATTATTGCGTAAGTTCATTATTCAAACTTTCACTTTGATCGCATGATTACGACACAAGAAATAAAAACTTAATTTAAAAACTCGCAAAGCCGCCATCTTGAGGTTATGTAGACAATTGAACTAAATTGGATATCATTGTATTACAATGTGTATAAACATTTCCTGTACCAAGTTTCATTGCGTTTGGATCATTAAATCGCGAGAAAGGTCTATTTAAAATTTTCAAATTCGCTTGGCCACCATGTTCGTTTTGTAGTTAATCGGTTTTTGAAATACTTATAGATGAACTTCTAGTTGTACCCTTTATCTGTGTACAAAATTTCAGGGTGATACCACTAATAGTTTCAGAGATATAGAATGCCGGTGAAATATTTCGCACATCCGCCATCTTGTGGTTATGTAAACAATTGAACCAAGTTAGATGTCGGTGTATTACATTGTGTATAAACATATACTGTACCAAGTTTTATTGCGTTTGGTTGGTTAAATCGCGAGAAACGTCTATTTAAAAGTCGCAAATTCGCGTGGCCGCCACGTTGGTTTTGTAGTAACCAGTTTTTCAAAAGTCACATAGGTGAACTTCTAGTAGTTCCCTTTATCACCGTAAAAGGTTCCAGGGTGATATCGGGAATAGTTTCGGAGATATTGAATGCTGGTGAAATATTTCGCACAGCCGTCATGTTGGATTGGTGAGACGTAACACAATTTGAAGGGCACGGTCGGGGTCGTCCGGAATAGTGCTATGAACTTACCGAGTTTCATTGAAATCGCTCCAGCCGTTTAGAATTTATTAGGGGGACACACACACACACGGACAAAAGGTGATCTCATAAGCCTATTTTTTCAAAATTGAAAATAGGCTAAAAAGGAATGTCTGTCTGTTCGTCTTTTATGCGTCATAAGCCATTCATCCGATTGCGATCAAATTTTCGTGAGTTGTTGTACACACTTTCGGGAGGTTTATAGGCATAGTAAATCCATTTCAAAATAGATAGCGCGCGAGTAGTTTAAACAAATGCGTAATGGCGATGCGTTCATATACAATTTATCCGATTGCGATCAAATTTTAGTGAGTTGTTGTGCACGGTCCCGGAAAAGTTATAGGCGTAGTAAATCCAATTTACAATAGATGGCGCGTGAGTAGCTTCAACAGAATGGCGTTCGTTTGTTTCCAGAAAGTCCCACATGCGTTCATATACCACTCATCCCGTAGCGATGAAACTTGGGTGAGATGTTCTGTACACTTCAGGTAAGGTTTCTGGCTTAGTAAATCCAGTTAACAATAGGTAGCGCACGAGTAGATTCAACAAATGAGCGACGACGCGCGAAGTGTTTCAAAAAAGTGCCGTATGCGTTCATATACTATTCGTCTGATAGCGATGAATCTTGGGTGAGATGATGTGTACACTTCAGGGAAGGTTTCTGGCTTAGTAAATCCACTTAACAATAGGTAGCGCTCGAGTAGATACAACAAATGAGCGACGACGGGCGAAGCGTTTCAACAAAGTCCTGTAAGCGTTCAAATAGCATTCGTCCGATAGCGATGAAACTTGGGTGAGAGGTTGTGTACACTTCAGGCAAGGTGTCTGGCTTAGTAAATCCACTTTAAGATAGGTAGGGCACGAGTAGATTCAACAAATGAGCGACGACGCGCGAAGCGTTTTAACAAAGTCCCGTATGCGTTCATATACTATTCGTCTGATAACGATGAAACTTGGGTGAGATGTTGTGTACACTTCAGGGAAGCTTTCTGGGTTAGTAAATAGGGAAGTTTTCTGGGTTAGTAAATCAACTTTACAATAGGCATCGCACAAGTAGATTAAACATATGAGCGACGACACGCGAAGTGATTCAACATAGTCCCGTATTCCTTCATATACAATTCGTCCGATAGCGACTAAACTTGGGTGTGTTGTTGTGTACTCTTCAGGGAAGGTTTCTGTCTTAGTAAATCCACTTAACAATAGGTAACGCACGAGTAGATTCAACAAATGAGGTACGACGGGCGAATCGTTTCAACAAAGTCCTGTACGCGTTCACATACCATTCGTCCGATAGCGATAAAACTTGGATGAGAGGTTGTGTACACTTCAGACAAGGTTTCTGGCTTAGCAAATCCACTTTACGATAGGTAGGGCACGAGAAGATTCAACAAATGAGCGACGACGCACGAAGCATTTCAACAAAGTCCCGTATGCGTTCATATACTATTCGTCTGATAGCGATGAAACTTGGGTGAGATGTTGTGTACACTTCAGGGAAGGTTTCTGGGTTAGTAAATGCACTTTACAATAGGTATCGCACAAGTAGATTAACCAAATGAGCGACGACGCGCGAAGTGTTTCAACATAGTCCCGTATGCGTTCATATACCATTCGTCCGATAGCGACTAAACATGGGTGAGTTGTTGTGTACACTCCAGGGAATGTTTCAGGCTTAGTAAGTCCATTTTACAATAGGTAGCGCACAAGTAGATTCAACAAATGAGCCAAGACGTGCGAAACGTTTCAACAAAGTCCTGTATGCGTTCATATACCATTCGTCCGATAGCGATCAAACTTGGGCGAGATGTTGTGTACACTTCAGGGAAGGTTTCTGGCTTAGTACATCCACTTTACAATAGCTATGGCACAAGTAGATTCAACAAATGGGTAACGTGCGCGCGTCGTTAAAAAAAAATTCGTATGCGTTCATATATCATTCATGCGATTGCAATGAAATTTAGAGAAATGTTGTTTCCACTCCCGCAAAGATTTCTGATTTGTAAATCCATTTTACAATTGGTAGCTCACGAGTAGATTCAACTAATGAGCGACAGCGCGTGAATCGTTTCAACCAAGTCCCGTATGCGTTCATATACCATTCATCCGATTGTGATAAAACGTTGGTGAGTTGAGTACAGTCCTGCGAAGGTGTATGAATTAGTAAATCCCTTTTTCAAAGGGTGGCGCACAAGATGATTAAACAAATGAGTGAAGGCGCATGAATCGTTTAAACAAAATCCCGTATGCGTTCATATGCCATTCATCCGATTGCGATGAAACGTTTATGATTGTTGCGTACACGCCAGGGAAGGTTTTCGACTTAGGAAATCCATTTTACAATAGGTAGCATACGAGTATAATCAACTAATTGGTGACGGCGCTCGAAACGTTTCATCAAAGTCCCGTATGCGTTCATATACCATTCATTTCATTGCGATGGAACTTTGGTGAGTTGTTGAGCACGCTCCCATGATTTTTTTGGAGATAGTAAATCAATTTTACAATAGTTCAGAGGTGGTTAACGAAAAATAAATAAATATTGGGAATCCAAAAGCACTTCAACAAACAAGTTACAACGCCAGCACTTTCTTTGATTGGCATTGAAACGCATGCCGGGTACAGCTAGTATATTATAATTTAGCCTTTGTGTAGTTAGTCCTTCATATGCTGTCGGGAGTCTTTTCCTAGACAAATAAATAGATTCTGCTTTCGGAAATGTAAGAAATAAAGAGTTTTTGATGTGTAACATCTTTCTACTCGGTAGCTGGATATTTTTTGTGGAAGTGATTTTCGTAAAGGGACGGAAATGGTATGGAGATTAATACCACGACGTACTGTCGGCCATGTGGAATGTATATCGCATACGGTTTACTTCAAGGTTTGGAGGCCCCATTAAAGATATTCCTACAATAAATCATCTTCAAGTTGTTCTTTCGTGTGAAAATATTCATTATATCATATTTGTTGAAAGATTTATTAAATCTACATACTTTTGCTGTATTCTTATTTAATGTAAGCGTTCGAGGTACTGTCGGCCAACATAGCCTACAGCCCTATGTGGAATGTATATCGCATACTGTTTACTTCAAAGTTTGGAGGCCCCATTAAAGATATTCCTACAATAAATCATTGGTACTCGAGTTTTACAAGTAGTTATTTCAATGACCAACAGAGTTTACTGTTAAGAAGGGATTTGCGCTCTCGGCAGACACATAGTAGGATAACATGTCACATGTGACACATCATATGCGACTACTGTGAGGCTCGTATTTTTTCTTTTCATCATAATTATCTCCTGCCTTCTGCCCAAGGCCCTAAAGGAGATAGTGTCTCTATAGACCCACCACGTATTTTTCTGAGATTGAATAATAGAAACGCAAAGAACTCTTGTACTGTAGCACGTTATGAATTAAATGAACAACTCTGGCAACTGCATTTCTACGGAAGGGTCATTTATAAAATTTATAAAATTATAATGTTATGTTTACTGTTCACTGGCTGTATTTACATCGACCAGAGTCATAACTGAAAATTTCATAATGGTTTTGACATTAAATTAAATAAATTTGTCCATTTTTGAGTCATTCTACCGGCTCGGACTCCTCAGAAATTCCGGGCCCCAGGGGCTGTAGTCCAGTATGTGAGTCATTGCTCGCCACCGGCCGGTCCAGCGAGCAGATCTGGAGGGTGAGTGACTGACGTGAGTTGAGTTTCGAGAAGTCCCGTAATCCTCAGTGTATTTATTTATCGTATGGCTTTTAGTGCCGGGAGTGTCCGAGGACATGGTTGGCTCGCCTGAGTCTGTAGCTGCTTCCAGCGGAACCCTTCGGGTGAGCTACAAGTTCCGTTCAATTTCAAGTAGTTCCAACTTTCTCTACCAGATATCAATGATACCCAGAGGTGAACGTTGGAACTTTTGATAGAGCGTTCCGACGAAATCTAACCTAACAATTTAGCTTCACACAAGTTTTGTCTGTGGAAGGATCTTTTAGATGTCATAAATCTATGACATGGGACCGCCGGCTTTACTTCCCCTCCGAAGGAAGGCATACTGAAGGATCTTTAACGCTCTTTAAAAATCCGACGACTTCGGCCGGGTTTGAACCCGCTATCTTGGGCACAGCTGTTCAGCATGTTATTCCTCTGGGTATCATGGCCAAACGGAAAGACTATATAACCTGTGTTATTGTGATGGTTGCATTAGTGTGTGTATTTGTAATTTAAAAGAGGATTGGGAAGGAGGTGGCCGTGGCATTAAGTTAGGAACCATGCCGGCATTTCCCTGGAGTAAAAGTGGGAAACCACGGAAAACCACTTCCAGGGTGGCTGAGGTAGGAATCGAACCCGCCTCTTCTCACCTTTTTATTTCACGAGGCTGAGTGTACCCTGTTCCAGCCCTCAGACCGGAATGAAATTTCTTGGCAGAGCAGGGAATCGAACCCGGGCCTCCACGGAAACAGCGAAGAATGCTAGCCACTACGCAACAAAGTGGATCTACCGCACTGTATTTGCATTAAGCACAGCGTATTTCGTAACATGTTTGGCCATTGCCGGTTGAGTTTCTAATGTGATGCTTGAAAGCGTCTCTTCGAAAGAAAGGCTGCTTAATCTTGACCATCATCTCACCTCCACAAGACATTCTTTGTAATTTCACTTTCAGCAGCACAGTGACGTTGTCTAGGGTGGGGCCGAGAAAGCGAGCGTTATGATGAGCTAAGCACTTATAAGAGAATCAACGCTGTAGACAACAACAGGCCAGTGCAGTGATCCCAACCTCTGATCCCCGGTTAATTTATGTGCGATTTTCGAAGTAAAAGTACGGCCCTTGGGGAAAAAATACCAGGCCGCATTATACATATTGTAATTTTTTTAAATATCTCCACGTTGTGGCGATCAAATGTAATGCTTTTGTCACAGTATTGGGCGCCAAATGTAATGGCTTTATTAGTTGTGAGAAAGTTGGGGGTGCAAAATGTAATATTCTTATTATATAATACGCTAAGAATAAGGTGTATGTAACACAAAACTCAAGCTCCTAAACCAGAGGGAGTTAGAAGGTGTGGTTTGTACCAAAATCTTCCAAATCGTCTCAATAGTACAGGAAAAATCTTGAATTGCTTGAAAAGTCAACGGAAATAATTTATTTGTTAATAAAATGCTTTTAAACGAATAAACAAGACGATAGCCCCTGAGAGAAATTTATCGCCTACAGCCCGCAGAGCACTAAACCGGGCGGGTAGTCTGTACACATGGGGCGTACACAATCCATTATGCGAGAGTTCTCGCACGGGTCCACTAGTATGAATAATTTAAATAAAATTTAATAATAATAATAATAATAATATTAAGTTGATATGAATGTTATTTGGTAGAGCACAGAGAACTCTCATTCTCGAGCCGCAGGATAACGAAACCGCAAACCAGGATTCATTTATAAACGGGTAGGATTCCTTATATTGTTTTCTAACTACAAAGAAAAGTGGCTTCGGTGGCTTAGTTGGTATTATGCAGAACTGCTGTGCCCAAGATAGCGGGTTCAAATCCGGCTGAAGTCGTCGGATTTTTTAAGAGCGTTAAAAATCCTTCAGTATGCCTTCCTTCGGAGGGGAAGTAAAGCCGGCGGTCCCATGTCATACATTTATGGCATGTAAAAGATCCTTCTACAGACTAAACATGTGCGAAGCTAAATTGGTAGGTTAGATTTCGTCGGAACGCTCTATCAAAGTTCCAACGTTCACCACTAGGTATCATTGATATCTGGTGGCGAAAGTTGGAACTACTTGAAATTGAACGGAACTTGTAGCTCACCCTAAGGGTGTCCGCTGGAAGCAGCTACAGACTCAGGCGAACCGAACATGTCCTCGGACACTCCCGGTACTAAAAGCCATACGATAAATAAATAATTAAATAACTACAAAGAAAGATTCTAATACCATGAAATTAAATTTATTTAACAAAGGAAACTACGATCAAGTGAAAAAAATGGAACAAAAATGAGAATTTAAAATAGGAATTTGAGAAAAAGTAAATGAATTGAAAATAGATAAAGACTACTGAGGAAACTTGTGCTATTTCTTGTTGTGAGCACACCAATGGATTCCAAGCAGAATTCTTGATGAAAACGATCTCCCTTTGCCATAGCTTTACCAGGGCTTCGTTTCTCCTTGCAGTTGATACACATCTTTTGGATTTGCGGTCTCGTTCTACGATGCGTCAAAAATAGTACAGTGAGCACCATCCCTATAGAACGTTCCTCGGATGCGCCGCCTGACGGGTGGACCACTGTGTATAGCTTGCAGCAACGTAGCGCCTAACTAGTTCAACACATTTATACTTTTTAGAGAGGCCTATTTAATAATCATATTTACTTGCATGAATTTCACAGTAGTTGCTGGAGATGCTGTCTTTTTTTTTTCTAGACACATGTTGCACCGACGCGACGTAGGAAGTTTTGGTACACTCGCTGCAATTCATCCTGACTAATATTTCGTATCTGTGCAGTTATTTCGTTCTCGAGAGCCTCCAGAGTACGCGGATTGTTGCGGTATACCTTTTGTTTGAGGTTCCCCCACAAGTAAAAATCCCACACAGGCAAATCGGGGAGCCGGGCAGGCCATAGTCCTTGGATTATTATTCTGTCATCAAAGTAGTTGCAAAGAGCCGTCACGGGATCCGTGGCAAGTCACTACAAGTCTTAACTCTCTCAACTAAGGTATCTTGCCAGCTGCGTGTGTAATAAATGCAATGGTAGCATTCGATCTGCTCTTGTGTTATCGCTAAGTGCTTCTGAAGTGGCGGTGACTAATCACTCTCCGCCCGTCACGCGGTCTAGCAAACCTCCATTCTTTAGGGTAGACCCTCACTGTAGTATCACTGATTTCAGTAATTATAGATCAGTAGAGACATTATGATAAACAGCCTACTGTCGAATTTTCCAAGATACAGTAGATGAATATGAAGTGTCAGGCGATAGTTCGAGAAATTAGTGACCCTTGACAAGTGACAGTCGAATGATTAGTTTTCAGTGACAGGTCACAGTCGAAAGAATAGTGTACCCCCATCTCACCAGTCAGTAGCACAGTATTTTGCCAACACACGGTCTGCCCTAACTCAACCCCAACAGTAGCTAGTAGGCTAACCAATGAACGCTTATCAGTCTTAGCTTCAATTTGTTACAATTTACAAAAAGTACAAAAATCACTACCAAATGGCAAGAACATTTTTGGGATTTTTTTGAAATGTACACAAACGTTTGTAAACCTTTTATAAAACTCAACAGAAGTCCTTAATAAGATAACCCCATTGGTTTAGTGTCCACGGAGCAATCTGTGGTTGTTGTTTGCATCTTTTTGACTAATTTGATGCAGCCTTCCATGCTTCCCTGTCCTGAGCTAATAGTTTCATCTCTACATAGCTACCACACCCTACTTCCGAGGCAATATGTTGAACATATTCTAACTACCTCTACAGTTCTTATCCTCGACCCTTTCTCCCATAGCTAACTTTGCTATTCTTGGGTTAGGAATGGGGTTTTCTCTGATACTCAAATTATAAATTGAAACTCAGAAACTGAAATTCATTTCACAATACTTTGGTACAGGTCTTAATGACCATATTATTTTAATAATATATTTGGTAACATTTCAAATAAAATTAAAAGTCCAGGAAGGTTTTGTAGAGAATAAGCTAGAGGTCTAAATTATTGGTAGAGCCCGACACACCATTCTCTGCCGCGACGCAGAAACGAAATTTAGTTCCCCTGAAACACGTGACACGTCCTGCCTCCCTGAGTCACAATGTAGCAACATGGTTCATTCTCTGCTTGGACTTGAAGGTGGGAACATAATGCTAACGCAATGGAGGGAGAGGCGTTGTGCAACATTGCATTGTCCAGTGCACTCTGCAACAGCTAGGAACGAGTGTTGAATGATCGATGAGTAGTGTCCTCTTGCAAATAATTTTAATATAACATAATAAGTAAACTACTGGGCTTAGAATTGTGATTCATGTTTCTATATGTTCAGGAAGATGCTGCCTTTCATCCTACTCATATGGAGAAACCGTATCCCGCCAAACTTGACCCAGCGGCGCACGAGATATTTGGTTTCGGTTTCAAAACTGATGCGAGCGATCGGCCGAACTAGGGCAGTTCCACTTCTCCCACTGTTTGGTGGCCACGCCTCCCCGGTCATGTCGCGGTAGAGACTGGTGTGTCAGGCTCTAGGTACTTACAAAATAAGCATAAAACTCAACAATTTTTCTAGGTTTATGCCGTGTCTTGTATGGGGTTTCACCAAGCTGGATTATCAGCGGGCTCTTGGCGTCCGTGCCCGGACCCCCACAGGAGTAGCGAACTGTGCACTACCTCCCAGTTTATGAAGCGCACTTGAGCCTCTTTACTGCGAGAGCTAACATCTCACGCAGCCTTAACCTCCATATGAACGCTTACAAAAAGATGGTATATTGGCTTTCACGGCCAGTGAATTTAAACTCAGCAATCTTTCTAGGTTTGTGCCGTGTCTTGAGTGGTGTTTCGCCTAGGAACACCAAGCTGGCTCATCAGCGGGCTCTTGGTGTCCGTGCCCGAACTTACTGCAGTGTGGGTCCTCCCTATAGAACGGAGCTTTGCAGGAAGCCGTGCCGTGGACAGGTCGCAATGCGTCACCGCGAGATTTATAGCATGCACCAATTACAATAGCGGGTCGGGAAGCCCTGGATGCTGCCATAGCATTTATTATATACGCAGCTGGCAAGATATCTTAGTTGTGATAATTAAGACTTGCTGTGAAGTACTGTAGCCTACCTCATATCCCGTGATTACGAGAACATTTAACAAATGAATGACAGCGCGCGAATTCTGTCAACAAAGTCCCGTATGCGTTCATGAACAATTCATATGATTGCGACGAAACTTTGATGAGGTGTTGTTTACACTCCTGCAAAGATTTCTGACATAGTAAATCCATGTTACAATAGGTAGCACAAGAGTAGATTCAACAAATGGGTGACGGCGCGCGAATCGTTTTAATAAAGTCCCGTATGCGTTCATATACCATTCATCCGATTACGATGAAACTTTGATGAGTTGTTGAGTACGCTCACAGGAATGTTTTTGAGATAAAATCCATTTTACAATAGTTTTGAGGTAGTTAACGGAAAAAGAAAAAAAATATTGTGTATACAAAAGGACTTCAACAAACAAAGTTACAACGCCAACACTTTCTTTGATTGGCATTGCTGGGTACAGCTAGTATCTCTACTTAGTATAAAACGAAGTCCCCGATTCTTGGATGTTCCGGTAATCTCGAGAACCACTGGATGGATTTTGATGCGGCCTTCACCATGCTGTAAATGATTTCTCGATGAATGTTTCTGTAGAAAATTATTTATTTATGACCAAAGAAAGACGAGCATTAACGATTTCTGTGAATCAAGTCAAAAATAAATCTACGCGTCCGTGCGCCGTTTAAGCTTACGCTGGGTAAACCGTTAAAACTATCTATATACTATGAGTGTAAGAATTGTTCAACATGAAAAGTTCTACAAGAAAGTCAGTGACAGCATATCTCTATCTTCAGTATATCACCCACTATAAATGTTTTTACGTTTTCATTTCTACCAACAATCTCCATTCAATTACTACTAATTAGCTAGTGAGCCTATCACCCCAGTTTCAGTTTCGTTCCGCAGATTACACAGTCATGATTAGATTGGACGGAAGGGGAATTTGTGTTCCATGCACCTCGCCATTCTTAAATTACGTCTGATAAGAATTTGCACATGCATCTCCATCTCCAGTGATTTTAACCCATCGTAACACCCAACGCCTTGTAAGCTTACGCTGGGTAAACTGTTAAAGATACTGGGCGAAGCCGGGGTGGGTTGCTAATATATATACATAATATTAAACACCACCAGCCCAAAAAGCCTTAACGCCTAGGAAAATGTAAGTTGTCGAAATGTGTTTCATAATAACCTTCATTAGAATGGTTTTCTTATAAGTCTCGGGGAAGAGGTTCATATTTTGTACATTTGGGAACATGAATACGAAAGTGTACGGTTTATGAAGAGATTCTGTCGCTTAGGGTTGGATTTGGAATTATATGGCGGTATCTGCATTAACTTGACATCTTCGTGCTTCTGCTATTATTGGGATGTGAGTGGTAGTTTGGTATGACATTGTTGGACTCTCATCGAATGACTTGTCATTCAGTACTTACTAGAGCATAAAGAAGTTTGGTTGCAGTAAATACGAGTGATCACTGAATGTGCAAGGTTTTGTAGTGACGTTTTAGTGGCAGTGTATAAAAATATCGTATGGCCTCGGGTGCCCAGAGGGCAGCTTGCATGTCGAATTGTATCGCTCCTTAAAGCGCTATGAAAGTCAACGAGGTTAGATATCCAAGTTCCTTGACACTATAGCGATTTCTAGTAGAGAAAGGAGGAATCTTTTGAGATGGCGGAAAATTCCGAGATTAATTTTGCATTATGAATATGGCCTACTGAATTCATATGGGTTCTTTAACATGCCAACAACGTATTACATGTTTGTCGTGATTTTTGTCGACTTTCAAAAATCACTTACCACGGCCAGGAGCGAACCTGCAAGCTTGGGGGTTGGTAGTCCGGCACGATAACCACTCACCCACCGTGGCATGCAGTGGCAGTGATTTTGGTTTATGCACAAAATATTGGAAATAAAATAGCTAAATTTGCCAAAATTCAAAGAATTTAATTTATACTTGTCTGAAAGTAAACTTTTAAGTGAAAAATAATATTTCCCTTAAAATGGAGTTGCTATTTATCTTCCTTGTATTCAAGTTCAAACTAATGCAAGTTAAAAAAAGACTTCATTCTTTAAAAATATCCAAATGTTTTTCCATCAGTGTTATTCCGTGAGGACTGGCTCATAGGTATTTTAGACTCGAGGCTTGAATAATATTCTATATTTTTGTTTTGTTCAACCCTTATTTCCCGCCGCCTACTCCTTCCTAGCCTTGAACTTCACCGTTGCAAAAGTAACATGTCCATAGCTTTGTGAACACCCAAGATTTTACTATGTTATTTACCGTCGGGTCAGATTTAGGCCTACCCATGGCACCAGTCCTCACCTGATAATACTCGGCATACATTAGTCTGGACGATATGTAAAAATAAGGGGGCAAATCCACCTATTTTGTGCAGCACCAGAACAAACCACAAGGCTTACGTTCTTCTTGATTTTTAGGGGAGAGGGATACCTTTGTCATCAGGTGACTAAAATAGTAAATAATTGCTTTGCCGCCAATTTCCAGGCCAATATACTGTTAAAAAAATTATTGTTATTTTTCTGCATGTTAACTTCGAACAATGCAACTAAACCTCATTTTATATTTGTTAATAATAAAAAAAATAGTTACAATATTTTGAATACACTACAGTACATTGTTTTAATAATATGAAAGAAACCTTTGAAGAAGATTATGTAAACTATGAAATATTAAAATATTACTTTGCGACTCATTTCCCGGCTGCAGTCTTCTATTATTTCACTGAAATCTAAACTTGGTAAACGGGATGTCAAAGCTGCACTGAAAAAGGGAATATGAATTATAAATTAGTTTGAAAAGTATAATTAATTAATTAATTAAATAAATTTAAAAAATCCATAGTGTGCGGCCTCCCGGACCGCGGGGCCCTGGGCGGTCGCCTTTCCCTAGATCCGCCCCTGGTCAAAATGACCCGGCGCCTATCCTCGTGTTATATTTTTCACGCCAGGTCTCAAGGGCAAATATTATATTTTCTTACCTGGATAGCTCCCCGATTGAGCTGCTGACTCGATACGGTAGTTGTCATGTGTTGGAGGTGTGGGTGGTGGGGGTGGCACCAGCCATGTGGGGAACTCTTCGTGCCGATCCCTCCACATGATGAGATGATGGACTGGACGGAGGAATGACCTTCAGTTTATATCCATTTAACAGACCACAGCTGTGGTGAAGTACCGGTAGCAGCACATACAGTTTACACGCACTCTAACTTACTGTATATTCTAATTACTGCACTTAAAACGGGATTAACCACCTCTCTTGAATGTCCCATCAGTATCCATCTACAAATCCTAAGATTACGGATTTGATTCCTGGCTAATATAATCAATTTCTATTAAATACACAACACTCTGAGTCGTATGATCGTAAAATTTTACTTATGTCAAATTTGATGATTACAACACATCAGTAATTAAATCTGAACCCCAAGGCGCCCAAAGGTGTTCCAGTTTACCTGCAACACGGTAGTTTCGAATTTGAAATTGCATGGTAGATATCCTAAACGACTTTCAAGATAGTTCCAATTCTCGAACTCAGTAACTATGGCCATACGATTTATTGTCCCGGCACTGAAGAACACTAGCTCGTAAACTAGTTTATTTATGTCTTATATAATTATCACTATTTCACACCGCACATTATTAGAATTGATTTGTTAATGTTTTATTCAATAAGCTCCACAGGACAGATTGAACCAGAACGTCAAAATTGTAGATATCTTAATGACTTCCAATTCAATAGATCTCGAGCTTGGCAACTGAGGCTATACGATTGAATGTCCCGGCACTGAAAATGAACTAGTCCGTAAACTAGTTTATATATGTCACTGTTTTACACCGCTCAATAACAGGATTGATTTAATCTTATGTTACTCAATAAGCTCCACATGGCAACGGACTCAGTTAGATGGTCGTAATGTCGCCGTGGTGGATCTTACTGGTCGCATGGTACGCCGCACTCGCACTGACATGGCGTCTTGGAGCCGGCCGCATTATCGAAAGTATAGTGGTCTCAGCACTCCTCGGTTCACACTGTTCTGCTTCCGTGGCGTTTTCTTGGCCAGCCAAGCAACGCATCTCCCTCCCTGATATCATCTCCCCCCTCCCATGGTCTCGTTTTAAGAGAGCAACTTTTCTAATACACCGCTCCATCATACAAAATACGCATTTTATTCGATTCTCGCCTCTGGACTCAGAACAGATGGGTTAAATTCTCAACTCAGCCATCCTAGAAGTGGTTTTCCGTGGTTTTCCCACTTCAATTCCGAGCCAAATGCCACGATAGTTCCAACTTCAGGCCATGCACTCCTCCTTGTGAATCCTAGTTTCAATTACAAATATTCACTCCTACAGCCATACCAATGACACAAGTTATCAAGTACATGGAGCTACATAAGCACAATATAGGAAAGCCCCTAATTGAATCAACAACAACAAAAACAAAATATAGGTAATGATAAGGATAATTGTTTCTTTAAGGGGCCTAACATCTGGGTGATCGCCTCCTAATAATATGGGTGAAAGCGAAAAGATGAGAATGAATTGAACTACTGTACTTCTAAATACTGACTTTTTATTAACTTACACACTAGAAGAAGAAAGGGGAAACGAAATGATAAAGGAAATAACATATAGGAAGAAAATGTCCTCAACTCTTGAGGAATGAGGATTGAAGGACTTGGAAGGAAGGAGAGCCATGAAAGGCAGATAGGAAAGGGGAAAGAGGAGTGGGCCCGCCTCAGAGTCGCTGGAAATGGGGGAAAACCGGACCCAGCTCAGGAACCCGTCGGGGTCACCAACTCCCGAACTCACCAGCCGTGAACCCTTGAGGGTGTAGTATTACCCAGGTTGCACCATAAGTGGTGGGGATACACACATCCAGCCTCCTTTAGGGCCTTGAGCAGGAGGCATGAGATATCATGAAAAGATAAAGAAGAAGAGTGAGGGTATCAGGAAAGATGAGACAAGGACGGGAGAGCGAAAGACACCCTCGGCCTCCGATACCCTAATACCGACGGGTCAGAAGAAAACAAGAGTTAACCAAGGGAGAGACACAGAAAAGATGCCAGAGATGGGTTTGGCACAAAAGAAGTGAAAGCAATGTCGGACTCAGCTGGGATCCCGTGGTCGCCAACCCACGTCCCACTAGTCGTGAGCCCCTGCGGGTACAGGTATTATAATAATAAGGCTGAGGTGGTAGCAAGACTACTACTGCCATCTAGCTTGATCGTCACACTGTTAACAAAACCAATGGGCAAAACATTAACATGGTCATAAATTAGCCGCGGTGTCTCAGCCCCAAAAATAAGGGGCAACAAAGACACCTCGTGGCAGAGCCATGCGCGTTAAATTGCCTTCCACGACTGCAATGGGGAGCTGTAGCAAGTCCAGAGGTCGGTGGTTCGAATCCTGGCGCTATAATAATAATAATAATAATAATAATATCGTATGGCCTCGGTTGCCGGGTGCAAGCTTTGTAATTTGACACCCAGAGGGTAGCTTGCATGTCGAATTTCATTGTTCCTTGAATCACTATGAAAGTCAAGGAGGTTAGATATCTAAGCTCCTTGAACACTATAGCGCGTTCTAGTAGAGGAATGAGGAACTTTGTGTTGGCGGAAATTCCCGAGATTAATTTTGCCATTATGAACACGGCCTACTGAATTCAAATGGGTTCTTTGACATGCCAACATCGTATGACATGCGTGTCGTATTTTTGCCACCTTTCAAAAATCACTTACCACTGCCAGGAGCGAACCTGCAATCTTGGGGTTAGTAGACCGACACGCTATCCACTCACCCACCGTGGCAAGCTGACAGCGGTAATGCTGTGTGTGGGTTTACCACATTCCTTCCAGGCAAATACCGGGCAAGTACCTTACTTCAAATCCCGGGCCAAATATCTCATTTTAGGGGCAGATGACCTCGTAGTTCCGCCCCTTAAAACAACAACAACAACAACAACAACAATAACTAACTAACTAACTAACTAACTAACACCAATGTCATTCTTGTCCCTAATTCAGTTACACGCACTAATACAGCCACCACATAAGTACAGGTTATCAGACAAATTCCACACACACCCAAGTACACGGGGGATACATGACCACGATGTCGCAAGACCCTAAAATGAATCAACAACAACGGTTTTCCTGTTGCAATGTGTCACTTTTAACTTTTTAGGCTTGTTTGGAGAAGAGTAATTCCACACGCATATTCACACACACCCAAGTATACGGGGCTATATGAGCTATTCAGTGTGAATCCACTACTTAGACTGTTGTTTGGTTTCTGGATTGTCATACAGCCCCTCCGAAGTAGGCTCCCTAGGTAGGCTGCCGTAGACTGGTTTTATGTCCTTTATAACTGTTATTGGTTGGTTGGATCCTCAGTTTAGGGGCTGTGATAACGCGGTCATGTAGCCCCGTGTACTTTGGGTGTGTGTAGAATCTGTCTGATAACCGGTGTTAATTGTGATGGCTGTATTAGTGCGTGTTATCTGTAATTCAGGTAAGGACTGCAGACGATCAATTTCAAGTAGTTCCTACTTTTGCTACCAAATTCTACCACCAACGACACCTAGCTGTGAACTTGGCAACTAGATGCTACCGCAACTGGCACCTAGCGACGACGTTGGAACTAATAGAGCTTTAATCAAATCTAACCTACAAATTTAGCTTCACACAATTGTAGTTAGTGCAAGGTTCTTTTACATGCCATAAATCTATGATATGGGCCTGCGGGAGCTTTACTTCCCCTCCAAAGGAAGGCATACTGAGGGATTTTTAACGCTCTTAAAAATCCGGTGACCACGGCTGGGTTTGAATTTGCGATCTTGGGCATAGAAGATCAGCATGCTACCAACTACGCCACTGAAGCCGCTAACTGTTATTGTTATTGTGTATTAATTTAGGGACTTTGTGATTTCATGATCATGTATCCCCGTGTACTGGGATGAGCGTGTAACTCTGGTGAGGATGGAGAAGTAGACAGCCGTGGAGAGGCGTGGGGGTGCAATGAGTCAAATATCAGGTCCTGTGGTTCGGATTCCTCGTAAAAAATGAAGGTCCCGTGACTCATGATCGATAGATTAACGACCACGTAAAACTACATGCCTCCTCCCTTTCTTTAAACGGTCGTGGCCTTAAGTAGAAGTGAGAAACCACGGAAAACCCCTGATATGGAATCAAACCCTTCTCTTCTCAGAGTTGCCTCACGAGGCTGATTGTACCCCGTTCCAGAGCTCAAAGCAGAATTAAATTTCTTGGCATAGCCGGGAATTGAACCCGGACCGACAGCCAAGCATACTAGCCACCCATTTAACAGCGTGCCGACTGTGAAGCACATCATCACTATGTCTACAGTACAGCCAATGGCGCCAGTATCTTGCCATTCCTGGTTAAGCCCTCACATCTCCTGCACTGTGTAACCAATTCAACAATTTCTTCAAAGACACTGGTTTATATTCCAAAATATGACTGTCCAATTCACAGTTCTTGTATTTTTTCATATTCCTCTGGATTAGGTTGGTTGGTTGGTTGGTTCTTAAGTTTAGGGGCTGCGACAACGCGGTCATGTAGCCCCGTGTACTTTGGGTGTGTGTAGAATCTGTCTGATAACCGGTGTTAATTGTGATGACTGTATTAATGTGTGTTATCTGTTTTTTTTAATTTAAGTACTGCAACTTAGAATTTTTCAAATAGTTTCTACTTTTGCCGCCAAGCGCCACCGTCAACGAATACTTGGCCTAGTTCAGAACTTAGCTACTAGACGCCACCGCAGTCGGCTCTTGGCAACGAACGTAGAAACCTAAGAGCGTTGTTTACATTCTTAACCTATCCAATTTAGCTTCACACAGGTGCAATTAGTGGAAGGTTCTTTAACATGCCATAAATCTATGACATGGGATCGCCGGCTTTACTCCTGTGTCGATTAATGTTCCTATCATGTTATTGTTAATATATCTACAGTATTTAATGTACTGACTAGATATAGGAGTCGCGATAAGACATCTAAGTTAAAGCGAATATAATCAATCTTAATAAAAAAAAGAGAAACCTGGTGAATGTTTTCTGCATAAATCATTCGTAATGCTAATCTGTTGCTCGTAAAATCACGTTTTATTCAGTCTCCTGTTGGTTACGCTACACGCAGCTGTAGGCACAGCATTCCTCTTGACCTACTGTTTGGCATTAATAGTTAAACATATTCATATGAACCTTCATAATGATGATTGGAACTCTGACCAACTATTACAATCATAAGATTATTGGCAGGTGAAAGTCAGAAGTAAGTAGGAGTCTTTTGTTACTTAGGAAACGAAATAACCACTGACGGATGAACCAAAGAGGATATAAGAAATAAGTTGGCTAAGGAAAGGAAAACATTATTACAGAAAAATAATCTGTTGACATCGAATATAGATTTAGGTATTAGGAAGTAATTTTTGAAAGCCTTCGTCTGGATCGTGGCGCTCGATGGAAGTGAAACTTGGGCTGTTGGCGCAGCAGAAAAGAGGAGAATTGTAGCAATTGAAATGTGGTGTTACAGAAGAATGATGAAGATCAGATGGGTTGATAGGATTACAAATGAAGTATTAAAACGAGTGGGAGGGGAGAGATATTTCTGGCGGCTGCTAATGAAGAGAGGTTGGTAGGACACATACGAAGACGCCCAGGAGTAGGAAACTTAGTTAAGGAAGGAAGGGTTGAAGACAAGAACTGTAGGGGCAGATTGCCTCGGATATAAGGTGTCGTAGCTATGTAGAGATGAAACGATTCGCTCAGGACAGGGAGCAAGGACGGTTGCATCAAACCACTGTAAAGGCTGAAGACTCAACAACAACAACAACAACAACAAGATAATAAACATTATTCCAATCTTATGTTGGATAATAAGATATAAAATTCTCATATTTACGTAAAGATGAATTTCCTTCACTTCAAAATTAAGATCTCTAAGATCCAGAAGGCCGAATATACATTATAAGATTCATGTACTTTCTACACCAAGATCAGTAGCACACATTTAAGATATCAGTTGATCGGTTGGAGCCGTGACAATGAGCGAGCAGGACCGTTATTGATTGTTGGGGAGGTAGAGTGATTGTTGGTTGGAACTATTGGTTGGTGGAGTCTTGCTGCGAATGGGATTTACTTGATTGGTTGGGTGTGGGAGGGAATTTAACTTGGTTGAAACAGTGAGACTTGGCGGGGATTTGGGTAGGGTGTGCTTGGCGTCCCTTTAGGCGTCGATTGACGTCGATGTCTTGTTTGAGGGCGGTTACTCGTGGCTACGTGAGAATCTAGTGATGGCTTGCTGAGGTTGGGTCATCAATTTCGAAACGACTAAAAAACTAAACTGAACCTAAAATCTTCTCTAATTTCGAAGTTCACTTGAGGGGAATGCCTGATTGTCACTTTTATCAATCCTAAATTTCAGTATTGACAACAAGGAATCCTGAAGACTTAATAAGAGTTGTCATTCGTTTCTTCATACAAATTCTATGATTTTATATTACGGTAATGATTTTCTTCGTCAAGCGAGACAGTTTTGGCAAACAAATAAAAGATCGATTATTTTTCAAGGTCTTTCTTATAGTTATTGTTATTTAGTTATTTTCCTTTTTTTTACATTATCTTCAAATTTGGTGATCTTTTACTTGTTTCTTATATCGTAAGCCTCCGTGGCTTAGGCGGCAGCACGCCGGCCTCTCACCGCTGGGTCCGTGGTTCAAATCCCGGTCACTCCATGTGAGACCTGTGCTGGACAAAACGGAGGCAGACAGGTTTTTCTCCGGGTACTCCGGTTTTCCCTGTCAAAAATTTCATTCCAGCAACACTCTCCACTATCATTTCATTTCATCTGTCATTCATTTAATCATTGCCCCAGAGGAGTGCGTCAGGCCTCGGCAGCCGGCACAGACCATATCCTCGCCGCTAGATGGGGGCTTCATTCATTCCATTCCTGACCCGGTCGGAGACTGGAAGCAGGCTGTGGATTTTTATTTCACTTATTTCTTATATCATTAATTAAATAGTTTCTTTCTGTTCAATATTCAAGAAATTTGTTCAGTCTTTCATATTTTTTTCTGATGTTATATTCCTTCCTTCATATTCCTAAATTCCCTAACATTTAGCTTTATATCTTACTTCGCCCGGTATCTTTAACAGTTTACCCAGCGTAAGCTTAAAAGGCGCACGGATGGCAGGTCCCAGACGCCACTCAGAAAAGCCGAGGCGAACAGGGAAACACCAAACACTTACGGTATAACTTACTCTTCTCTGAAGTCTTAATTCGACACGACTCGACAGTTTGATGCTGGCCGAAGCTCTGGGGTGAGAGGCTTGCTCGCTAGTTCGTAAACTCGTTCCGAACATAGTAATTTAAATTTCCACTGAATGGAGATTGTTGGAAGAAATGAAAACGTAAAAGCACTTACAGTGGGTGATGTATTTATGATAGAGATATGCTGTCGCAGACTTTTTTGTAGAACTTTTCGTGCTTAACAATTCTTACACACTCATATTACATAGATATTTTTAACAGTTTATCCGGCGTAAGATTGAAAGGCACACAGACATCAGTTTTTTCTTCTACTCGATTCACTGAAATTGTTACTGCTCTACTTCCTTTGGTCATAAATGAATGTTTTTCTACAGAAACCTTCCTCGAGAAATCCTCTACAGAATGGTGAAACCCGCATCAAAATCCATCCAGTGGTTCTCGAGATCACCCGTTACATCCAAGAATCGGGGACTTTGTTTTATAGTATGTAGAGATTAGTGGGTCCACTACTGACCAGATCTTTACTATCAGGCAGATTCTGGAGAAATGCTATGGTACAATATTGATGTACATCAGCTGTTCATAGAATTCAAACAAGCATATGACTACATCAGGAGAAATCGGTGATGGAAGGCAAGGTAAGAGGCAGGAGTACCTGCTAAACTTATAAGACAGGTACAAATGACATTTAGCAAAACCATGTGTAAAGTGAAGGTGGAAGATATATTATCAAAGACCTTTGAGGTTAATCAGGGATTACGTCAGGGTGATGTAATCTCTACACTTCTATTCAATATTGCCTCAGAGAAAGTCATGCAAATGACACAAGATTGCAACCCAGGAGGAACATTATTGAAACGAGTGAGGCAAGATCTCGCATATGCAGATGATATTGACATATTGGCTAGGAGGAAGCGAGATCTTGAAAGAAAACAGGGAAAGTTAGAAAAATATGGCGTTGAGATGGGACTAAAGATAAACCAGTCAAAGATCTAGTACATGCTGGCATCCAGGAGAAAATAAAATAAAACGACAAAAGTGCATTTAAATGGCATTGAATATGAAGGAATTCAAATATCTTGGGTCAATAGTAACAGAAAATAACAACTAAGAGGAGAAATATATACCAGTACTAGCAGAAGTACCCATTCTTCGAACGGTCTTCGGTATTAATAACCAGATGTTATCAATTGATCTACTGTTGCAATGTTTAGGGGCTTGGAACCTGTTTGATGGCAAAGAAAAATGATTAGCTAAAATGTGCTCTCAAACTAAATTTACCTAACGTGTTCTTCCTGGCGTGAAAATAAAATTGAAAACCTCGTAGACGTATCGCAATACACGTCACATACGAACTGACCCTAACCGTTGTGTTAAGTGCCCAACTACAGGAAGACCCCTTTTTTAAATTATAAAGGCTTATGGTGCTTGAAAATTCAGTTTTCTTTAGCCTCCAATGGCCCAAATTCCTAAAATCAGCAAAAAACAGTCTACTATTTCAAATCAGGAATTTTTGAAAATAATGTTACTGTTTGAAGATATAATAGACCTTCTGTACGACATATCGCACGTGTAAGTCGTGTGAAAAAATGAAGGTTACTCCTTGAACCCCTGAAGCGCATTGATGAATTTTACAGTTTTAGTTGGTTCCGTGATAACCTTATAGCCATTTGCAACCTTTCACAGAAATGTAATAAATGAAGTGGCATTAGGCTACTTATTCCAGAAATAGATGGAAAGTTGGATGCCACCTCTTCAGATACTGTTGTCATGGTTAGTGGCTTGCATTCCTTCTTTAGTTTATTAAATGAAATTAGTTTTCTGGGAATATCTAAGAAACTGTTGGGTTTAGTGCCTTAAAATATAGTTTTCGGGGACCCTTTACGGCTCTTGAGGGGCCCCAAGTTTTGTTTCTGACACCAAGGGTTTGAAAATGAGTTTGTCTCGTCGTTGTACGCCATAATAATGATAATAATTAAAATAATAGTAATAATAATAATATAACAATATAGGGATAGGGATATAATAGACCTTCCGTACCATACCCGCACGTGTAAATCGCGTTAAAAATTCTCGAGTACCCCTTGACCCCTTAAGCGCATTATATGTATTGATGAATATTTCAGCTTAACCTTATAGCCGTTTGCAAACCTTCTCAGTAATATAATAAATGGAATTGCATTGCGTCTTACAGAAATAGATGGACCTCTGAGATTCAGTTGCCATGGTTACCGCCATGCATTCTTTCATTAATTTTTTTTTAAAGTGAAATTAGTTTTCTGGGAATATCTCAAAAACTGTTGGTTTTAGGGCCTTAAAATGTGGTTTTCGGGGGCCCTTTCGTTTCTCACATTGAGGGGCTAAAAATGAGCTTTGTTTCACCCTTCTACGCCTATTTCAGAATGTATTTTAAGGGGGTAGGGCCCCTTTTATGAGAGGTACGGAGAAGAGTTACATCAATGATTGGTGTCGTGCCTCTGAAGGATATCTGTATCAAATTTTACGTTGATCCACCCAGCCGTCCTCGAGTTATAAGGACACAAAAAATTGTCCACAGACAGACAAACAGACAGACAGACAGACAAAAATTTTATTTTTGCGCGCATCCATCATAAAACAGTCTGAAACGCGCAAATATCGCAAATTTCCGTGGAAATTCAGAAAAAACAGACAAACTTTCATTTATATATAGAGAGAGATTGCAGCTGATAACAGGTGTTACTATGCGTTAGGCAAAGTATTCCAGACGAGAAGCCTAAGTAGGAATCTGAAATTAATTAACTAATTGCACAGTAGTGAGACCGGTCAAAGATAGGAAAGGAAGATACTTAGGAAAATATATAGGCCAGTGAATGATAGTGGATTTGGGCGAACCAGAAACAATAGAGAGATCAGAGAGCTATATGTATAACCAGATTTACTAGCCGAATTAAGAAGCAATAGATTGAGATGGCTAGGGCATGTTGAAAGAAAGACAGAGAACAGGATGGAAAAGATGGTTGGATGACGTAGAGGATGACTTGTGGAGAATCGGAGTAAAAAGTTGGAGAACCAATGCCGTGATCTGAGAGGAGTGGCCGAAGATTGTCCAGGAGGTCTAGGCCCTACATGGGCTGTAGCGCCAGGGAGTGGCGGAAGATTGTCCAGGAGGCCAAGGCCCTACATGGGCTGTAGCGCCAAGGAGTGGGTGAAGATTGTCCAGGAGGCCAAGGCCCTACATGGGCTGTAGCGCAAAGGAGTGGGTGAAGATTGTCCAGGAGGCCAAGGCCCTACATGGGCTGTAGCGCCAAGGAGTGGGTGAAGATTGTCAAGGAGGCCAAGGCCCTACATGGGTTGTAGCGCCAAGGAGTGGGTGAAGATTGTCCAGGAGGCCAAGGCCCTACATGGGCTGTAGCGCCAAGGAGTGGCGGAAGATTGTCCAGGAGGCCAAGGCCCTACATGGGCTGTAGCGCCAAGGAGTGTCCGAAGATTGTCCAGGAGGCCAAGGCCCTACATGGGCTGTAGCGCCAAGGAGTGGGTGAAGATTGTCCAGGAGGCCAAGGCCCTACATGGGCTGTAGCGCCAAGGAGTGGGTGAAGATTGTCCAGGAGGCCGAGGCCCTACATGGGCTGTAGTGCCAAGGAGTGGGTGAAGATTGTCCAGGAGGTCTAGGCCCTACATGGGCTGTAGCACCAAGGAGTGGCGGAAGATTGTCCAGGAGGCCAAGGCCCTACATGGGCTGAAGCGCCAAGGAGTGGGTGAAGATTGTCCAGTAGGCCAAGGCCCTACATGGGCTGTAGCGCCAAGGAGTGGGTGAAGATTGTCCAGGAGGCCAAGGCCCTACATGGGCTGTAGCGCCAAGGAGTGGGTGAAGATTGTCCAGGAGGCCAAGGCCCTACATGGGCTGTAGCGCCAAGGAGTGGCCGAAGATTGTCCAGGAAGCCAAGGCCCTACATGGGCTGTAGCGCCAAGGAGTGGGTGAAGATTGTCCAGGAGGCCAAGGCCCTACATGGGCTGTAGCGCCAAGGAGTGGCCGAAGATTGTCCAGGAGGCCAAGGCCCTACATGGGCTGTAGCGCCAAGGAGTGGGTGAAGATTGTCCAGGAGGCCAAGGCCCTACATGGGCTGTAGCGCCAAGGAGTGGGTGAAGATTGTCCAGGAGGCCAAGGCCCTACATGGGCTGTAGTGCCAAGGAGTGGGTGAAGATTGTCCAGGAGGTCTAGGCCCTACATGGGCTGTAGCGCCAAGGAGTGGCGGAAGATTGTCCAGGAGGCCAAGGCCCTACATGGGCTGTAGCGCCAAGGAGTAAGTAAGTAAGTAAGTAAGTAAGTAAGTAAGTAAGTAAGTAAGTAAAAGATTAGTGGTCATGTTATAAGTAGTTCTAGTTATTTTAATTAGCTTATAATAATATTAATAATAATAATAATAATAATAATAATAATAATAATAATAATAATAATTTAATTTTAATTTAATTTAATTTATTTATTAAATACTATTTATGTTACATTATTGTGATATGTCTCACGAATCTGATGACAGTACAGATTATCTGTGAGACATATTGAACCCTTATTGATCTTCGATAAATAAGTATTCATATTTATTATTATTATTACTACGGCCCAGGCAGCACATAAGGAAGTCGACTTGGATATTAGGGAGGCCAGCATTTCGTAATGGTTGCAACAGAAGCTGAGTTGGTAGCTATTCCTGGGGGACGGCCAGAATTAGTCGAGTTCAAGGCCAAATTGTGCAACTACTGTACCAAAATTGGAGACATAAAGGGAGAATCACGAGGTCCTCTCAACGAACATACGATTGAATCAGCCAATCGCAAGAGACCAAGCCGTGACCACGAGGTGGACGGCGTCAGTAGTAAAAAGCGCGCGGAAGTGTGTATCTAAGGAACCGCCGAACGGATTAATCTCCGCTCGAGTAATTTGAGACGTTGGATTCATTTGGAGAAGAATGACACTAGCCCCATCTTTGTGAGACATAAACTCTGGAAGTTTTTATCCGACTCCGCCCCACTCCACCGCCCTTGTCAGTTTCTCATAAATAGTCTGGCCTGACGCCAATCTGAGTACTTATCCTGTGGAGCCTTCAGAGGCATACTCCACGCCAGTTTGAAATGTGATTTTGACGCTCGAATTTATCTAAGTACTATTCTTGTGGAGCCTTCAGAGGCATACTCCACGCCAGTTCAAAGTGTGATTTTGACGCTCGAATTTATCTAAGTACTATTCTTGTGGAGCCTTCAGAGGCATACTCCACGTCAGTTCGAAATGTGATTTTTACGCTCTAAAATCAGTGAAGCTAATTTATTTTCTGAGCTCTGGGGAGCTAAAGTCGCAGCGTTGGCAGTACCGAATTTTATAAGCTATAATACATTTTGTTCTAAAATCAACTAAATTGTGTGATCTAAATATTTCACGCCAGCGCGTGATAAACTGTAACATTCTTTTAAAGACGACGAGTTCAACTTTAAAGGGGAAGTATCGTATCACCCTCATTAGCGCTTACCAGAACCGAAGTCCATAAGACGGGACGGTAATACCGGACGAGATAGCGACTGCGAGTGCAGCCAGGATTTTGAACTTGTTAACGAGCCAGTGGCGCGGACTCGAGATGTATATTTTATGTATAAATTGTGTGTATTGTATGTGTTTTTATAGTGCGTATGTGCGATATAATTAGGGCCAGTCTTCGCTATTAATCGCAGTAGGACAATTGTGGGTGAACTGAGTAGCCTGCAAGCGATTATAGATAGGCAAATATTTAACATTGAACTTTTCTGCCAAGGAGTCGAGACCAAGATGATCAGCACGTGGTTTGAAGTTGGGATGAGCTTCAAGAAATCAACGCAGACGACTACTATGGAGTGCTAAATTGTCCATAGGGCAATGGGTTGAGGAGGATGTCCTTAGTCCTACATGCAGAAGCGGTGATGTACTAAAATTGGATTATTTCAATTATGTAGTTAGATTTGGCCGGGGAACTTTGTAAATAGTCATGTTTTTCTTTCTTGTTTTTATAGCTGTTTTTCTTGTACCGACACTATATGTTTAAATGTCCGTTGGCGCGTGGCCAAAGTGTTTGTTGATATTTTGATTTTTTTTCTGGAGTCATATGTAATGTACGCGGCGTGCGTGCGTGATTTTTATCCTTGCAATTGCGGAACCCGTTACATTCGATAAATGGTGCTTTATTAACGTTAATATTTGAAATAGGAATGGGAGGAAATGATTGTAAAACATTTTGCTGAACAGGTTATTATTCATGTTAGGGTAGCCGAGTGCACCAACTTAAAAGTAATTATAGAACACCTTCGTTCTAATTTTGATAGATTTTTCTTGAGTCCTTTTCAGGTGACTAGTCACGGCATAGAACGATGGCGCCAGCATGTGGATATTATTTGTGTCTTTTATTTCAGGGTCTGTCACAACCCATACGTGTGATTCAGTGTGTGTTGATGTGTCTAGTGTGTGTTGATTCTACGTGAGGAGGGGGTAGTTGTCCTACCGCCCTTATATATTTTTGCTGCTGTTGTATTTTTTTTGATGGAAAGACAGAGTGCTCTTGGGGGACTGCTGATTCTTGTCCATATGTTTTTCTGACACACGTATTATTGTGCTTTGGGGCACATTTCTTCGAGGTTCGACCCCATGTTCTGGGAGGTCGAGGTTATTGACACGTGGGTTGACAGACATGCAGAGTTCCACAAACCGCCCGTTTTGCCTGTGACTAATTTTGATAGGCAGTCCTTTTGTCCGACTGAACCCTGTAAGCTTTCATGTAGCAAACCTGTTCATTGTGATGGCTAATTTTTAAGCCATAATTAATTGGGGAGTTCGCCATGTGTGTAACGGATTGTTGTACCTTGTATGGATAAGAATATTGTGATTAACGTAAATGTTGGCTGTTTGCCTACTGCTTTGTTGATGACTCGATTTCATGTAATTTTGTTTGTCACACCCGTGTGGTGTAGTGGTAGAGTATTTGTAAATTTTGACAGCGGTCATTTGAGTATTTTTTCTATTGGTCACGTGTTAATGTACTTGTGTTGATTTGTGTGAGAAGTCCTAAGTTTTTAGGCAGTAAATGTTGCTACGGCAATTTAAGTCCAATTTCACACGGAAATTTTGTGTTTGTTTATAGTAGATTTAGGAAGTGTCGATTTAACTTAAGTATTGTAGTTGTGTTCCCTTGTGTCGGTCTAGCTCTAGGAAATGCGGATTCGTTGTTTGAAGGGTCATTCTGGATGATAACGAATCACGCATTCAAAGTACACATCGTGGTGCATGTAGAACGGCGTACGCACTTATATGGTCATTTTTTTTGTATCTTTATTTAAGGACGCTTGGTCCAGGTAATTAATCTCTCCAGAGATATCGCCTAAGTTTTTTTTGGCATTTTTATTAAGCGGGAGTCAGTTGGGAGTTTTTGTTGTTAATTGTTTATGTGTAAATATGGTGATTTGTTATTAAATTCAGTTGTTTTAACCCTGGCTTCACTCTTTCCTGCATGTTATTTTGTTATATGTTACCCTGAAAGTTAATGAAGCGCCCTGACAGCAAATTACGAATATGACCTGTTACGCCCCGAATCTGAGTCTCATATGCTTCTTTGCAAGGGTTCAATATTAATTATTATTTACAACATATATATAGATTATATTTCAATACAAGAGTGCATGCAATTTTTTTTGTTATGATAATGATACATTATTAATGTAAATAATTAAAGACACAAAAAGTTACACTATAGTAGTTATATTAATAAATTTATGTTATGAGTTAATGTTTGGTTAAGTAATATTTTTTAATGCGACTTATAGCTAGTTGTTTGCTGTTAATGTTCGTCAATCCAGGTGGTAGTTCATTAAGTAGTGATGGTATAATATAATCTAGTCTCTTGAAACCATAGCTATTTATACATAAGGGTTTTACATATTTAGTATTTGTTATGGCTCTTGTTTGTATGTTGTGAGAGACCTTATGCCTGAATCTTGGATCATGGTAGTAGAGATTCAGTACAGTAGTTTGGAACAACTCTTTAATATTAAAATAAGGGATATCAGTGAAATATTTAAAGAACCTATTTTGGCTATCTTGAAGATTATTAATTAAAGTTGTGTTTTGATTTCCCCAAGCTGCTATAGCATATCTTAATTTGCTTTCAATCAGAGCACTATAAATTGTTTTGTAAGTTTTCCTATCTACATAAAATCGGAGATTGTAGAAGGTGTAGAGGTTTGCTCTTAGGTTTTTTATTATGTTTACTGTGTGTGTGTTCATTTTAAAGTGTTCATCAAGGGTAATTCCTAGGTATTTTTGTGTCAAAGTACTATTTATGAAGGTGTTACATTTGCAACCTGCCAGGATGTTTTGGTGTATGCATGATATGCTGTGGTGCGTTAGTTTGTATTTTTCTTGTGTGAAGTGATCAACTCTGATGTGCATTATTTTAGATTTGGTTGTATTTATATACAAATTATTGTCGTGACACCATCTTGTGATGTTATTGAAGTCTTCTTGAAGTCTATCAAAAGCTGTTTTAGAGTCTTTATGTATGGTATATATAGTGGTGTCATCAGCATAGATAAATATTTTACTGTGTTTAATGGTTTCATTCATGTCGTTTACGAACAGGTTATATAGTAATAATAATAATAATAATAATAATAATAATAATAATAATAATAATAACGTATGACCTCAGGTGCTGGGTGCCAGCTCATATATTTGACACCCAGAGGGTAGCTTGCATGTCGAAATTCGCTGCTCCTTGAACACTATAGCGCTTTCTAGTAGAGAAATGAGGAACTTTGTGTTGGCGGAAATTCCCGAGATTAATTTTGCCATTATGAACACGGCTTACTGAATTCAACTGGGTTCATTGACATGCCAACATCGTAGACATGCGTGTCGTATTTTTGCCGCCTTTCAAAAATCACTTACCACGGTCAGGAGCGAACCTGCAATCTTGGAGTTAGTAGACCGACACGCTATCCACTCACCCACCGTGGCAAGCTGCTGCTAATAATAATAATAATAATATCGTATGGCCCTGGGTGCAAGCTTTGTAATTTGCACACAAAGGGTAGCTTGCATGCTGAATTTCGTTGTTCCTTGAATCACTATGAAAGCCAAGAAGGTTGGATATCTAAGCTCCTTGAACACTAGAGCGCTTTCTAGTAGAGAAATGAAGAACTTTGTGTTGGCGGAAACTCCCGAAATTAATTTTGCCATTATGAACACGGCCTACTGAATTCAACTGGGCTCTTTGACATGCCAACATGGTAGGCATACGTGTCGTATTTTTGTCGCCTTTCAAAAATCATTTACCACGGTCAGCGAACCTGCAATCTTGGGGTTAGTAGACCGACACGCTATCCACTCACCCACCGTGGCAAGCTGTTAATACTAATAATAATAATGATATCGTATGGCCTCGGATGCCGGGTGCAAGCATTGTAATTTGACACCCAAAGGGTAGCTTGCATGCCGAATTTCGTTGTTCCTTGAAGCACTATGAAAGTCAAGGAGGTTAGATATCTAAGCTCCTTGAAAACTATAGCGCTTTCCAGTAGGCTAGAGAATGAAGGAACTTTGTGTTGGCGGAAACTCCCGAGATTAATTTTGCCATGATGAACACGGCCTACTGAATTCAAATGGGTTCTTGACATGCCAACATTGTATGACTTACGTGTCGTAATTTTTGCCGCCTTTCAAAAATCACTTACTACGGCCAGGAGCGAACCTGCAAGCTTGGGGTTAGTAGATCGACACGATAACCACTCACCTACCGTGGCATGCATTTCAATTTGCAGATGAAGAACTTAAGTAAGTTAAAAATATTTCTAAAATTTTCAATGCTTTGACATAATTAAGTATTGACTGACGGTGTACCCATGTGAGTAATCTCGATGGAAAATATGCTTCCGCCTCCAGCTAGCGTCAGGTCTCAGGCGTGTACCGTTCCCCCATTGAGCAGTTGTATATTTTGGATTTGAGACTAAAAGGTATCAACTCTACAATGATAAGGCACAACTCTATTCTAAGACTTTAATTCAGTAATAAAATCATGGCTTCAAACATACAAAACAATTCCCACAAACATAAAACAAAATCAAACAAAAATTACTTCCACAATCCACTAATATTAACATAATATTATCATAATAAAGTCATATCATAACTCAAACCTTTACCCTTATATTAACTTTACAATTCACTCTAGTGCGCTGATGCACATACAACTTCATAAACAAAACTGTACTTTGATTCTTCTGTCATCTACTGTGACTTCTTTAATTTCACAAAATTACTTATTCCTTAAACCTCATCCTACTTTGACAATTATGTGTACCGTGTGTGTTTGGTCTCTCTCTTCCCACCAAATGCGTTACATGCATTAGCCTATCCAGGTGTTGCACAACAATCTACGTGCAACCCCATAATTATGTAAATATACCCCTACACTTCCTCTATTTATATAGTTCCACTGCATGCCGTTGTGATTTCATCTTCAAAACGTTTGTTATTGCTGTGTCGGATGGTTTTATTAAGCTACCCTTGCTAGCGTAGCCTGTGGCGTCAAGTAGCCAACTTCTGAAACACGCGTCAGTGACAGTAACAAATGCAACTTCCAACCATTCGTTATATTGCTAAAATCATGAACCATCAGGGCGATCTATAATTACCAATGTGTTCTTAAACCACATGACTTCATTACTCAATATAACAATGTTTCCTTCCATGTTACTAACAGGGTCTAAAATCTGCCCTTTTTAAACCTTCTTTCACGGTTCGCTTGACAGCTCAGCCCCTCTTCCGAGCGGCCTGTATACAATGGAATGGAGTAAGGTCCCAACAGTACCTCGACCCTCGCTTCCTGCCACATGGCTTATCTCCCCAAGCAGTAATACGATTTTTAAAGACAATACCGTGGTCACAATGACACACATATCCCAATGGATTTAAACTGAATGGTATGCAAATAGGTACTGGATGAGCTTAACATTTATCCCTACCCTGAGGATAATAATAATAACTGGCACCAAATAGGTCCATTTCAACATGAAGGCACGAGATTCATAAAAACATTAGTCTAGTGGGTAGCCGGTATCTTAATAAATGCTACGGTCAGTCCCATGCTGCCGTCCATGAGATTCGCTTCACAAGAGCCGAATCATTCAATAATAAGTTCTCGGGCGATCAGATAGAGTGCAGAGGTGTCCATCGTTCTCCTCTCACCTATCACAGGATTCGAACCCGGAACATTCCATATCCATCATCAGAGTTAGGGTCCAAACACTAATTACACTCTGGCACAAAGCACATAACTCAGTATGCCCACGGCTATACGAGATTTCATACGTCGAATAAATTACCTGGCTCCATGACCTAATGTTATGATCTTCGTCCTATAATTATTAAGAGAAATCTATTCATTACTCTATAAGCTTTTACACAAGCTGCAAATTCAATTCACTAGAAAGCTCTTCCATTTCCTTGCATAATTATATTCCCATTAATACAATATATTCTGATATTAAACTCTTTTTTTCATCCCTTAATGTAATCTTACTGCTTAGATCGATAAATATTCCAATTAGCGTAAATATTTCTTGCTTACAACATTTTTCCTGATGTAATCATTCATACTTTTATTATACATTATTATTATTATTCTTACTGACATAAATTACCATAATCCGACACAACATAACCATCTTAAAAATCGAACAACCGTGTTCGTTACGTTAAGTTTACATAACTTATTTGCCATTTTATTAATAGTGATAACGATTAATCCACTCACTGATGCATAACAACATCTCAACTCTATTAAAATCAACACAATAACAATTAACCCTGGAGGGTCTATCTCCTAATACTGATTCTTACTGGCATATTTATAATTCTGAAATCACATTACATGCAGTGGGCTATACTCCTATATAATCATTATTTGTAGGGTACTCACATATCTAGGCTCATCATGGTGGCTCCAACCACCTATATCCTTCCGGGTCGCCTGCCATTTGCACAGTTAGTGCGACATTTGCATCTTGCCTATACACATTTTATAATACATTTCTTTCACCAACCACACGGCACTTTTCATTTCTATAAAGAAGCTATTGCTTCCAAATCACATGACACTTTATAACACTTATTACACCATTAATTTAAAAGATTTTTCACATATGATTTATACATAACACACGTAACTTTTTACACTTTTCATTGGTTGAAATTCCCCGGCAACATATCAGAATTGCAGGCGTCGACGGCATCTTCCGTGCTCCTACCAACTCCTGATTGAAAGTCTGGTTCACCTGCCTCCGAATTCACCAACAGTCTATCAATTATCCTACGGTAAACTTCCTGCTTTGCATAAATAAGCTTACTTTCGTCCTGAGCGTTACTATTTGGTATTCTTAAGACATTACTAAATGCTTCATAAAGTTTCTCCCAGCGCATTCCAGCGTAATAAGACATGTATAACCAGTCAATATATTATACACTACGCTTAACATTGTACATAGTTTTTACACAGATTATTACTTTCAATAGTTCTGCAACTTATATCACACGGTACTTCCTATGTGAACACAAACCATTGTTCGTACTGCTGACTACACCTGCAGCACGACTGTCCTTAATAAAAGCCTTCTAAAAGTCTTACTGCACGGCTTCCCCAGTTGAAGTCCGGGCCTCCTTACTTGACTTCGGTAATACGCATTTCACACAATAACGTTCGTTGATTACCGTATTTCTTATTATTTCATGACCATGCTTGATTATCTTATCACTTGGTGCATTACACTGCACGGTGAATATAACGATTAACACTCAAATGTTCAAGTCTTTGTTTGAGAGTCCTTTCCTGAGCCGGATCGACATACGTTCCGCGCTCGAGTCTGTTCCAACTACTGACAACAACTGACGACAACTGTCTTCTGCCAAGGGTCGACTCCCTTATATTGGTTTCACACAAAAAAGTAGAGCTAGAATTCCCGCGCTATATCGACTCCTCTCCCAGCATGATTCTGGTCTCGAAACAATGCTCATCGGGTTCCTTTTTCTTCACTGATCCCAGAACTATCTGCGTGCTGAAGGATCGATCGGTCAATTAATTAATATTAATTTCCTTTTCCATGGCGTGGGGACGCGGTTTCAGTGGGAATCCCCAGTGACATACTTAAACCATGCCGCGAACACCCATAGCCCTGTGTCCTTACGCACTCCATTAAATATGCCTCAATTTCGCAGATTAAAGGCTTTAAAATTAGCCTCCTGGCTAAAGATTCACCTGAGTGCAACTCTCATGTCATTGCGTTACTCCAATCACGAGTAATCAATGATTTTCCTTGGGATCTCTTCCCTCCCTTCTGGGTTTCATTCTCAAACGGGGAAGAACTGGGTCATTATTCAACCCCCCGACCTCTTCCAGAAGACTTCACTAGGTCAGCGAGATTGACAGGGCTCCAAGCGTCTCCTCCCACAATTCTGGGGCTATTAGTAAACTGTCAAACTCTCTACTTCTGTGTTCTAAGTCCAGCATAGCCTACTCCATGTAGTTCAATAATGCTGTATTCCGCTCATTTTCCCTGCATTATATCAATAAATAATGTCATTATCAACTGAAATCACACCAGTGATTAAACATATACTTTCCTCTAGGGGTTTTTACAACGAAACTCCCTCAGTAGATCTCGGGTTCGTTCCCTGGTGGAACCTTTATTCTGAGATCACAGTCTCTGAGATCCACGTTCGATACCAGTCAGCATGACCCCCTCGGGTTCAACGGTTAGCGTTTTATTTATCTTTATAATTGTAAAACAATACTGAAATTGGCCTTATTAACCACTATGGTTAATACTCATGATCACTTTCAACCGGGGACAAATGACCTCGTAGTTCCACCCCTTAAAACAACAATAACTAACTAACTCACTTTCAACCATTGAGAAAGTTAATCTTTATGTATTGAAATGAAATTCATCAATTTCATAGATTTGTCTGAATTGACGTATAAATTAAAGTTTATACCAATGAATAGCCAAACTGAATGATTGGAAACGAATATACTGTATTGCACTACTCAATTTGTAGCAGATCTGATTTTTAAAGCATTTTTTTGATACTTTTCGGCCATGAATGGACCACGATGTTCTTCACTCATATGATCACTGTAATGCATATTTTCTTGTCTGCCAGTAGATCTTCATTCTTGACGAATGTTCAGCTCTCCTTTCTTCCGTCCACTTGCAGTGAGAGCGAGGCATCACAGATGTTAAAGGGTGTAGATTACTGGTTGATTTAACCGCCTTTCTGAACAGGTTCCTATCCCAAACCAGAGCTTGATTGATTCGAGCTTCTGTTAAGTCCTTTTTAACTTGCTTCGAACATTTACAATAGGATCTTTTTTTAGATATTGATGAGTGGATTCGATATGAAAGTCGATGATGCTCCATCCGCTCCAAATGTCCAAAGAAAGACATTCTCCTTTTTCTCATCACACTCACCAAATCTTCTATATCTTCAGATAATTCATTGTTATGTACCATTATCATTAACAGGTCCTAATATTTTCCTGAGAATTTTCCGATCCGTAAGTTCTAATTTTCTCAATGGACCTTTGTTTGTCATCTGTAAGCATTCTGCGGCATACAGTGCTGACGGCCTAATTACTGTGTTATAATGACAAAGTGTGACATTCCGGGACAAGCTTTTATTTTTGTAAATGTTTTTGCAGGTTTAGATTATATTTGCCATATTTTTAACGATTTGATTAGTCAGTATTTCTATTATAATTAACAGTATTTTAAACGGATTTTTTAATCATCTTGGAAGTTTAATCTACGTTTTTAATGAAGAATTTTGTTTTGTTTTATTGCGATCATTTCATTTCCAATGCTAATTTTGTTCAACAGAATATTAACGTTAGTTTGATGCTGTTAGTTTATTTAGTAAAAATGAAGAAGTTACAAAACCGTAACTGGTATTGTAATATAACTGTTACCAATACATTGTTGACTATAAGGTGGATAATAATAATAATAATAATAATAATAATATCGTATGGCCTTCGGTGCCGGGTGAAAGCTTTGTTTTTTGACACCCAGAGGGCTGCTTGAATGTCGAATTTAGTCATTCCTTGGAACGCTAAGAATGTCAAGGAGGTTAGATATCTAAGCTTTTTGACACTATAGCGCTTTCTAGTTGAGAAAGGAGGAACTTTTGTGTTGGCGTAAAATCCCGAGATTAATTTTGCCACTATGAACACGGTCTACTGAATTCAAATGGATTCTTTAGCATGCCAACAACGTATGACATGCATCCTGTGATTTTTTTCGCCTTACAAAAATCACTTACTACGGCCAGGAGTGAATCTGCTAGCTTGGGGTTAGAAGTCCACCGCGATAACCACTCAGCCACTGTGGCAAGCTTATAAAGTGGATCATTCATTTTACCTAGGCCTATTCATAGCTATAAACGTCAATTTAAAGTTAGTCTTGGTAGCCGAGAAGAGAGCGAGAAGTTGGTAATGCTGTGCAGAGCTATGCTAATTGAGATATGAACTGCCTAGAAAAATATGTTGAAGATAAACTCAAAATTATTTTAAACAAAACAATGCAAATGGTCTTTCAGAAAGGGTGGGAGAATACCAGCGGGTGATTGAATAACATACGAGGGAGAGGGGAGCTCATTTAAATACCTTGGCATTACTCTTCAGCCAACGTCTACGTCATTCAAGACCCATATACGGGTTGCAATTTGAAGTGTTTATGACATAATCGACCCCACGAATCTGTCTTTACGCACTGCACTGTTTAACTTTCAAGCTAAGGTCGTTCCAGTAATCACTTATGGTTTGGAATGAATTTGGGATCATCTCGCATTTAAAAAAATCCACAGCCTGCTCCAGTCGACCAACCGGGTCAGCGAATGAAATGATTGAAGCCCCCAACTAGCGGCGAGGATATGCACTGTGCCGGCTGCCGAAGCCTGCCGCACTCCCCTGGGGCAATGATTAAATGCATGGCAGATGAAATGAAATGAAATGATAGTGGAGAGTGTTGCTGAAACGAAATTTGTGACAGGGAAAACCGGAGTACCTGGAGAAAAACCAGTCTGCCTCCGCTTTGTCCAGCACAAATCTCAAATGGAGTGACCGGGGTTTGAACCACGGACCCAGCGGTGAGAGGCCGGCGTACTACCGCCTAAGCCACGGAGGCTACTCCATGCCACATTAAATGATTTAAATCGCATAGAGAACGTGAAAGCTAGGTTCTTCAAACGAACGCTAGGCATTTCAAAAATGGCACCCACCAGTTTGGCATAGATTTTGACACGGGAGCCTTTTCTTATAGAGGAATTATGACTGAAGTTGCAGTTGCCTGCTACCAAATAGGAAACAGAATTTTTACAATTTAGAAGAGAGGAAATTGACCTAAACTTTTATTCCACTGCAGCTATGCCAACTGGACCGGACTGGATCGAATAACGACTTGAGGAGTCTATTAAATAGACTGGCAAGTCATGGATTTCATCACAAATTTTGCAACCAAACATGTTTTCATGATCCCTCTGAAGCAGACATGGGCAAACTTTTTAGCGACAAGGCCAGATGAAATAAAAAAAGAACAACACATGTTTATAGATAGATTATAAACTTTCTATTTCTGAATTAAAAAAAAAAAGAACACACTTTCATTATTTGTTAGAAGAGGAAGGAGTATGTGACAAGTGAAACTTTGACTGTGCTTCTAAAAGTAGCACAGCTAAATGGTGGTCTGTCAATCAATTTCTGACACTATTTTGCGATGCTTCATTGTAGAAAACACCTGATCACAGATATAGTAAGATGCGAACATGACAGTCATCTTTTGTGAATGAGATTTCAAGTTTGGGGAGCTTTAATTTGGTAGGGCCTTGTAGAACTCAGTTTTCGAAACGTTGAGGAATAGTTAATTTAATTCATTGTTCCATTGTAACTCAATCAGTTCCAGCAGCAACTCTGATTTTATTGTTTCACAGTCAACATTAAAAGGCATGCTGAAAGCGTCCAAGTCCTGTTAAATAACTTTGAAGTTCTGGAATCTTCGGTCAAATACATCGTGGAGATTTTTCGCACAGAAAGATAGCCTATTACACAAAACGCACAAACACAAGGAGATTGAAATAGTTTTTCACTTCTAGGTAACCTACACATAACAGGAAATATGAGCTATGTGTAATTGTGGGTAGAACCATGTCGCGGGCCGGACTAGACTAGCTCAAGAGCCGCACTTGGCCCGCGGGCCGTACTGCTCTCTAGACTGTGTGTGCGTTCTGTGCGGTAAACAGTGTGACCGATACCATTTTGGTAGCTGCGCGAACAGAGTATTGATATTAATGAAATACAGCAAGGGATAAACTTTGTAGTGCGATACTTTGTTAAACCTAATTGAGTCGTCAAGTTACAAAACTCGCTTAATCCACTGGTGAATAAGAATCATTTTCATGAGAAACGTTTCTCTAGACTTTGCCTCACGTATCATTTGTGTTTGTTTGTTTGTTGTTTCCTACTTTATGCTTTGTGTTCTTGTGTATGCTTTATGCTTTTGCTTTTAAATTTTACTTTTTGCTTTTCTTTCTTGGTTTTGTGTTTGTTTTCTACTTTTGATTTTTTGAATTTTGCTTTATGTTTCTTGTTTTTTGTTTTCTGCTTTTGCTTTTGAATTTCGCTTTTTGCTTCGTCTTTTTTTGTTTTGGTTTTGTGTTTGTTTTCTGCTTTTGCTATTTTTGAATTTTCCTTTTTGCTTTGTGTTTCTTTTTTTGTTTTCTGCTTTTGCTTCTGTGTTGGAATTTTGCTTTTTGCTTCGTGTTTTTTGTTTTTGGTTTTATGGAAAATCAAAATAAAACCAAACAAAATAAAACAAATTAAAACAAAATAAACAAAATAAAAATAAAACAAAACAAAACAAAACAAAACAAAATAAAATAAAATAAAATAAAAACAAAAACGAAATAAAGTAAAACAAAAAAAAATGTAAAATAAAATAAACTAATTAAATAAATAATTTTACATGATCCTTATTCACAAATAGATTAAACGAATTTTGCAACTGGATGACTCAATTGAATTCTGTTCAGAGTTACAGTGCAGGTGCACTTAAAGGAAATATTCACATATGTTCTGTTTTTTTTCTTTCAATTGTAACTCCTTTTCTTTGGCCGTTTGGCATCAATAAAACTTATAATTGACATGACGTCATCGTGTAATAACTCTGTTACAGGTTTCCTTTATTACCTGTAGGCATTTTTCTTGTGCTACTTTTAAAAGTTTCTTAAGTACAAATTAATTGGAGTAGTCTAAGTTTGGAAGTATGAAGTGGTGTGTATGGAGGAGAGCTCGCTGCACGGGCTAGTGCAAGCTGTTGAAATCAAACGGCACACCGCTTTTGAGCGTAAGAAAATGATTGTTCCTATTCTTAAGGCTAGGAACTACTCCAACATGTCTGGGAATTTAGGGGCATAAAACTGCACTGGCAACTCAGGATTTCTTCTGGGAAGAGATAACACTCGCCTGCTGTTCCGCCCCTTGACACCGAGAGCTATAGTATTGAATTAAAGGCCAGTTTAAATAAACATATAACAGCAACATCCTAAGGCTAGAATACACTGAAACGTTGATGAAATTTAATACAGTCGTCGAAAGCCTAAAGTTTTATCTTGGGAACTTCTAGTTAACATAATGGTGCCGAACTAATAATAAGGACGTTGAATATTCAAGTTGATTATTGTTGACCAAGCACTATTCTTCCTTTTTTTTGCCCTAAGCATGAGTGAACCCTATCTAACTTAGTATATTTTCATTCATTGTTCGTACACTTTTAAACATTTAAGAATGCCTTAAAAAGATGTGCATGTTAGCACAAAACTATAGGCTACACTTTTCGGAGCCGTATGGTATTTTGTTTGTGAGCTAGGTAATGGCAATTACCCCCATACTTCCTTACGTACGGTACTCTATCGACTGATGTTTGATAATGCGGAATTTTCGCGGTCGTTTTACTGTAATAATTTAAGGTGAGAAATCTCTCTCAGTATCCCAAGCCATATAAGTTACTCCAGGAAACGCCCACGTGGAATTTGGTGTTTGGCTTCACTCGAATGACCTCTAGTTCCCTACTCCATGGTGGGTAAGCTCACGGGAATGTAGCAAGAAATGGATTTGATCTCCATATTACGAAATTACGAAGTAACACCTAATATTTCTGATTTTGTCACGATTTATCCGTTTAAATGAATGAAACAAGAAACACAATGTCAAAGACACAGAGACATAAATTACTGTATAAAAATATAATACTCAGTTTCCTGAGTTGCTTCGGAGGGCAAAAAAAAAAAAGCACAAGAAATGTACGAACAATTGAAAAAAGTTCTACCGGTACTTTATTTTTCATCAAAAATTTTCTTTATGTTTGACGATGTCAATATGCTAATATTATATGTCAGAAAACTGTATTATAATGGGGGTCATTAAAGTACTACTTTTGATTATAACACAGTCTTTCCAACCAATCAGAGCTCAAAATCCAATATGTCAGACTTGGATTACATGATTTGAAAGTTGCCTATATTGGATCAACCATTGTAGTTACAATGCACATACAAACTGGGCAATATTGCAAAAGAAATAGCACTGTACCTTAATATGAGCAGCTCCAATTTCTACATATTCGGAAGATTTCGCCGACAGTTTTAGTAATTTCTGTTGTTGATATAAACACACCAGAACGTCATGGAGGAAGCAGGCGTATGACATTAGTTCCACGGAAATTATAATCCAACTCGCTAATTAGTAAATGGAATTCCTACGCGAAACTTTTCCGCGAGATGTCATAACTGTTCTATTTGGGGCTCAATTGATTTTCCTTCGGTTGACATTCTGAATAACTAGTTGATAATACGATACATTTTAATTTTAAAGCGTTTGTAACAGCCTATTTTGTGTTATTTGACCAAAATAACAAAATGATCCAACATAGAATCTGTGTGTTATCTGTTGGTCACCTACTTCAGGATAAACAATGTTTCAAAGCTTTGAGATTCGTTATTGGGTAGAGATCAAATACTGGGCCCACACAATTCCCAAGAAGAAGAATTCAACCGACAGAATCTCGACAGATATTTATGAATATTTATGTTAGAACATATAATACAGTTATAATTATCGTTGAACATAAAGAGTCGTATGCAACTTGCCTATAATGGTAATTATGACACGAGTATGTTTATAAATACTCGTGTCTTAATTATTGCCATTATAGGCTCGTTGCATAATGTACTATTTTCATCTCTTTATGATCTGGATTGAAATATCCTTCGAACGAGGTAAGGTTTATGCTAATTTTATAAATAAAACAAAAATAACTTTTATATTCAACTTACAAGGTAAGGTTTCTGCTAATTTTGTAAGTAAATAAAAATGACCATTACATTCAAGTACCGTACGGTATTCTTTGGGTGAAACGTTGTAATTATCCACCCAGGGACCATGGAGACGCGCTCCATTCAGCAATTTGTTGAGCGATTAAATAATCACTTCCTTTATCTCTCTCCCAGCACATCATCAACGCAATCATAAGCTTCGAACCCCTACTTCTTTGTGATTATGTAGTATGTGGACGGCCCTCAAGTTGTGTAGGCCTGCCTTACATCGTTCAGTAGGGTGGAAACATCGGACGTGTATACCATCCCTACTCTGGATCTATTCTGGTATTGTTTGTTTTGAATGTAGCACAAGGCGGATTGAAAACTGACCTCACGATCTCGCTGTAGAATGAGATTGTGAGCAGCTGTCGGCACTACCATTGTACAGTAGTAAACACAAGAATTGTGTGTCACTCACTAATGTGTGTTTTACAGACGACAGGCAGACAAGTGCAGCGTCACTTCATGGTTTCTACATCTTGTCACTATAACTTTACTTTCAAGGAAGTGCGGTATGTTAACTCCTACTTCATCTATTACGTACGACACTCATTACGGTGTAAGTACTTGGTGTAGGTACTTGGCAATTACCCTCATACTTCCTTACGCACTGTACCCATTGGTACTTGATAATGCGAAATTTTCACAGGCGTTGTATTGTAATTGTACTGCTCACAGAAGGCGACTTTTACGTCAACCGTCGACGCATGGCATCCCGTCGCCCCCATCCAATGACGTCCTTTGGCGTAACTCAGTGTCCAATACAGCAAGACATTTCACGCGGATGAGACTTACATCTATAGAGAAGGAGCTTTTCTATAGAGATGAGACTTAAATCTACAGGAATGAAACCAAAATCTATAAAGCTGAGACTTAATACATAGAGATAAGATTTAATTCTACAGAGATGATACATAAATGTATAGAAATGAATCTTAAATCTATAGAGATAAGATTTAGAAGTATAGAAATGTGATTTAAATCTTTAGGGATGAGATTTAAGTGTATAGATGTGATTTAAATCATTTGGGTTGATATTTAAATGTATAGAGATGTGATTTAAATCTATAGAGATGAGATTTAAATGTACTGAGATGAGGTATAGAGATGTGATTTAAATATATAGGGATGATACTTAAATCTATAGAGATGAGATTTAATCTATAGAAATGAATCTTAAATCTATAGAGATTAGACCTAAATGTATAAAGGTGAGACTTAAATGTGGTTTAAATCTATAGAGATGAGATTTAAATCTATAGAAATGTGATTTAAATCTATAGAAATGTGACATAAATCCATAGAGATGAGACTTACATCTGCAGGGACTTAACGCTATAGAGATGGAGATTTTCTAAAGAGATGAGACTTAATCTATAGAAATAAGCCTTAATTCTACAGAGATGAGACTTAAATCTATACAAACAAATCTTTAATCTATACTGATGAGACCTAAATCTTTAAGTGGGCGTAAGTGGGCCACTGACCGCGAGATCTCTCACCTTAAATTATTAATTCCATTATACAAATTCATTGATAATTCGAGATTTGTGTCGGTCCTTTGAACTTCGTATCAAATCAATGGAAAAAATCGTGGATAATTCGAAGTTTACCTCCCTTAATGGGGCCCATACACCGTCATAGCCATCTAAACAGGGTTATGATTCAAAACGCTCTACCTAGGTTGTTAATGTAACTGCATGGCATTTTATAAACCAAGAAAGGAGACCTTGTACAGTGAAGTCCTTTTCTACATGATGGAACCTTGCAAGGACTGCGTGACGGGCACTGTACGTTGCCGCCTGTCGAGCAAGGCAGTGTCGCTAGCAGCAGCGTAGCACCCAACTAGTTCGTCACATTTACACTTTATAATGTATTTAATAATCATCATTACTTTCATAAATTTCAGAGTAGTCGCTGGAAATGCTGTCCTTTTCCTAGACACACGTTGCACTGACGCAGGAAGTTTTGGTACACTCGCTGTAATTCCTCCTCGCTGATATTATTCGTAAGTGGAATTATTTCGTTCTCGAGAGCCTCCAAAGTACGCGGATTGTTTCTGTATACCTTTTGTTTGAGGTTCCCCCACAAGTAAAACCTTCACGGCGCTGAAACTTACGAACACATTTACTGTAAGTCCTCATGAGAAGATAGGTTTCCACTAGGAAAATTCGATGTTTTGTTCCATATCTAACCATGTTCACGGGATACGAGATAGGCTACAGAACAAGTCTTAATTATCTCAACAAAGGTATCTTGCCAGCTGAGTATGTAATCAATTCTACGACAGCAAACAGGGCTTCGCGACCCGTTGTTTTGTAATCGGTATATAATAGTTATCTGGCCGTGACTAAACCCAATCCGCCCGCCACGCGACTCTTGCGAGATTCCATCATTTAGAGCAGGACTGCCCGAACTACGGCCCGCGACACTATTTTCTCCGGCCCACCGTTCAGCGTCCGCGCCGTGTCGCCAAAACTTTGAAACAGCTAAAGCCAACTGAACAAAGCAGTGCACGCGCATCCCTACCCAAGGTCATTGACTCACTGATGAACACTTAAAATCCTTATTAATGATTGGTACAACTAAGTTCGATCCTAAGTGGAGAGATATTTTAAGTACCAGTACAAAGCTTTACCAATCGTCGCACTAAACTAAATTATCATGAACTATATTTCATAATTTGATTAATAATTGTATCAAATGAACATAAATACTCACTCACTCTTTGTCATTCATGCCGTATGAGTGTATTGAATAACATCGTACCTCTATTTTAAAGTTTTTTTTTAGTGATTAATTTTTTTCCACTATAAATAAATATCGAAAACGGGAACAATACTAAGAAAACTAAGCTCAGGCAGCCAAGAAACTCACCATATTGCACCGATATTTTTTTAAGTCCATACCCCCCAAACTTCCCTGAGTGTTATTGGCCCGCAATGTCCCCCAACTATTTACAATGTGGCCCTCAGTTAAAAAAGTTTGGGCACCCCTGATTTAGAGAAGGATCTCACTCTAATAGCATCTAATGTCCAAATATTATTATGATGAAGATATTTCCAACACATTCTATTATCCAATGCTTGCCACGGTGGGTGAGTGGTTATCGTGTCGGAATACCAACCCTAAACCGGGTGAGTTAGCCGAGGTCGTTACGGCATGACTGCTGGCAGTCGCTCACATCCGGGAGGCGAGGAGGTTCGAATCCCCCCGTCGGCAACCTTGAAGATGGTCTTCTGTGGTTTCCCATCTTCCTTCCAGGCAAATGCCGGGGTTGGTCCCTCACTATAGGCCACAGCCGCTACCTTCCAACTCCTCGCCCTTCCCTTCCAACTTTCCTCCCCAACGGTACTTGTAGCTCACCCATTGGGTGTCCGTCTCGAAGCAGCTACAAAACTGGCGAGCCGAACATGTCCTCGGACACTCCCGGCACTAAAAAAGCCATACGCTAAAAAAAAAAAAAAAAAAAAACCAACCCTAAGCTTGCAGGTTCGCTGCTGGCCGTGGTAAGGGATTTTTGAAAGACGACAAAAATCACCACACGCATGTCATACGTTGTTGGTATGTTAATGAACCCATTTGAATTCAGTAGGCCGTGTTCATAATGGCAAAATTAATCTCGGGATTTTCCGCCAACACAAAATTCCTCCATTCTCAACTAGAAAGCGCTATGTGTAAATGCGCTTTGATATCTATCCTCCTTGACTTTCATAGCGTTCCAAGGAACGACAATATCGACATGCAAGCTACCCTCTGGGTGTCAAATAACAAAGCTTGCACCCGGCACCCGAGGCCATACGATATTATTATTATTATTATTATTATTATTATTGTTATTATTAACCCTACCAACCTGGGCCCAATGTCTGGGAAGCCAGGCTCTGCCTGTCACAAGTCAGGACCAAAGGGGAGTGATAGAGGAGCAACACCTCCTTAAAAAACCTTGGTCCAGCTGGCCCGGCTGGTAGTCCCTTGTAAGGGCCCCTTACCAGGGTTACGGTAAAGTCCTCAACGACAACTGTGGTGGAGAAGGTAGCCTTTGGTACAGCATAGATGGCGGAAGAGGCATCCCAGTGCTTGGGATAAATAGAGCAAAAGGTATCTGTTTTAATTAAACAGATATCAGCATTCACCCGATAACGTCTGTTCACCATGTTAGGGGCGGTTATCAAAGGCGTCTGTTCCCATATTGGGCGGCCTATTATGATCCATCTGGCGATTCGATCACAGATGTAACATCGAAGGGGAGTAAACCTCCTTCCAAAATAATCTCAACTTAAGACATGATGGTAAACCACAACGGAAAATATACTCCAGGAGGTAAACAATCCTCCATCACAAGAAACTGTGATGCAACTGGGCCTGCGGAGTCTGGAGAGCCCAAAACATCATGTGAGGAAGAGTCGGAGCTTCCTAGAACTTCACGCATGAGACCTAAGCAAAAACATCTGCTAGGCACACTGAACGTCAATACGATCATGAAAACTGGTAAACTGAAACAACTGACAGATGTGCTGAATAGACGTAATATCCTCATTCTTGCTTTACAAGAAACTCGATACACCGACAAAGATGCTTTTGAGTCTGAGGGATATAGAATTTACAAAGGGAAAGCTGGCATCAAAACCAAACAAAACAGTACTATACTTGGAACAGCTTTTATGATTAAACAAAACTTAACAGAATCAATAACAAATTTTACATCTTCATCAGAACGAATTTCACTTCTCTCATTTCGATCAGGAAACAAAGGCTATACTATAATCAATGCTCATGCTCCCACCAATGAGGACAATAAGAAAAATCCAGAAAATGTTGAAGAGTTTTGGGAAATGTTGGAACATGAATCATCAAAGATACCTTATCATCACGTTAAAATCTTAGTTGGTGACTTTAATGCACAGATTGGAAGAGAGAGAAAATTTAGAAACATAGTGGGTGACTTCCCAGCTCACAACCGCACTAACAGAAATGGAGAGAGACTCATAAGTTTCTGCAGACTATTTGATCTTAAATTAATGTCAACCTTTTTTAGGAAATTACCGAGGAGAAAGAAAACATGGTGCTCTCCAAATCCACATTTAGGTTCATATCAATTGGATCATGTAGCAATTACAAAACAGAACTTTAGAGAAATCATGAATGTTAGGGTAAGGAGAGGATTAAATATTGACTCTGACCATTTTTTGCCAGAGATCAAAACTAAATTCCAACCAAATAAATCCAAGCCAAAAATTCCAAAAATTCCCAAAATAGACACAAAAGTTTTATCAGAAAATAAGACTGAATTTATCAATAAACTGCTTACTAAAGATAAGAGTAACTGGGAAGAGATCAGAGATGTAATGATAGAATCAGCCAAAGAATTGGGACAGCCTCCAAGGAAAAGGAAACACCGATGGTGGAATACAACATGTGATGCAGCGATCGAACGTAGATTAGCGGCTTGGCAGTTATGGAATTCCAGGAAACGAGAAGATGACTGGATTAATTTTGTAGAGATCAGAAAGCTAACATCCAAAATCATCAGGCTAGAGAAACGTAATTATGATAAGAAGTGATTGGTAGAGATAGATATAGATTTTAAAAAGAACAACACCAGACAATTCTACAAAGTATTTCGAGAGGAGATCCAAGGATACAAACCAATGAACCTCCATTTCAAGGATTCAACTGGTAGACTGGTCACTAATAATAAAGCCAACTGCGAGTTACTAGCTAAATACTTTGAGGAACTTCTTAATTGCGAAGAACCTCTAGAAATACTACAGTTTACATCACCACAAAAAGAGAACCCTCCGTCAGAACCACCAACTGTCCAACAAATAGAACAATATATTGACAATCTTAAAAATAATAAGGCACCTGGTGAGGATGGGATACTAACTGAAATGTTGAAACTCGGTGGTAAATTTGCAGCTGATGCTTTACACAAAGTTATCAAGGAATGTTGGGAAAAAGGAACAATTCCAAATGATTGGAAACAGGCAATAATCCATCCCTTGCACAAGAAAGGAGATAAGATAAACCCCAACAATTACAGAGGTATTTCCTTACAGCCAATCGCATACAAAGTTCTTTCTAAAGCATTGCTACACAATCTGGAAGAACAAGCAGAACATACTATCGGCGAATACCAAGCCGGATTTAGAAAAGGGAGATCTTGTCCAGAGCAAATTTTCAATCTCAAAACAATCCTTAGAATCAGAACAATACGTAACCTCAACACAGCTGTATCTTTCATTGATTTTAGAAAGGCTTATGATTCAATAGACAGACAGTCTGTATTCCTAACGCTAGCAGAATTAGGGATAGATAAAAATACCAGACAACTGGTTGAACAAACACTAACAAATACAACCTCAAGAGTTAAATTTCTAAACGACATTTCAGAACCCTTCCAAATCAAAACCGGAGTTAGACAAGGTGATGGGTTTTCACCACTTCTATTTAATTTGATATTAAACAAAATCATGAAGGAATGAGAACTTAAATTATGCGAAAGAAACATTGAAGGGGTCCATTTGGGGCAAGGAAAAGGAAGATTTGAGGTGAAATGTCTTGCCTTTGCTGATGACATAGCAATCATTTCAGAAAACAGATTTCAAGCATAAATAATGGTTGAAACCCTACATGAAATAGCAATAAAAACTGGTCTTCAGATTTCGTATGAAAAAACCAAATATATTGAACACAGACACAATGGAGAAAAATATCTAACAACTCAACATGGACAGATTCAAAGAGTTGATAAATTTAAATATTTGGGAGAATGGATCCAGTCAAATGGACTTGATAACACATCCTGCAAGGAGAGATTCAGAAAGATGGAAAATGCCTATAAACTCACCCAACATAGATACAACAAACGATCAATTTCATTCCAGGCAAAAATCAGGCACTACACAACTGTAATTAAACCAGAGGTATTATACGGATCAGAATGTTTAACGTTGAACAAAAGAGGTGAACAAGAGGAACTGGAAAAGAAAGAAAGGAAAATACTTAGGAAAATTTTGGGTCCCCAAAAGAATGAAGATATTTGGATGAAGAGAAAAAATGAAGACCTTTACCGAAATGTGGAAAAAATTACAGACTCAATTAAAAGACGGAGACTACAATTTTATGGTCACCTTCATAGAATGGATAGCAGCAGGCTAACTAAGAAAATTTTTGACTACATCTCCAAATTAAAAAACACCACTAGATGGCTGGGAGAGATACGGTGTGATCTGCAAAAACTGAAGATCACAAACAACATCATTTCTAATAGGGTGGAATTCCGGCGACTGATCACTACTGCAGATTTTTCGATTCTGCAAGTTCCACATCAACCACGGAGAGTGTTATCAACGGAACAGAGGCAGGCCATCAGCCAACGTATGAAGAAGTTTTGGGAAGAAAAGAAAAAACGAAACCATGTACCGTAGTCTTAGGTTCAAAGCGGTCTATAATTGGCCAAATTCTAAATATATATATATATATATTGTTATTATTATTATTATTTGTATTATTATTAACCAATTCGTTATTTGTTCAAATTCCATGGAACTTTGCAAATGCGTCCTAGAGGATGTACTAAAATAACTACAAACAAAAAGAAAAATAGTGAACTACTGATATATGAACGAAAAGTCAGAAATATAATATACTGAAACTTTAAAACATGTAGAAATTTTAGTAATAGACCCATAGCATTTGTACTAGTTCATCCTAGTCTACTGGTCGGGTCGTTTGCTAAGTAAAAAGGTAACATTCAAATGAATATCATGGGTTGTTTTGCCAGAATATTTATTTTTGTGGGATACTACCATAAAAATTGTGTGATAGAAGGATAAACCTGAGGACTAAAGGAATGGTGTATAAGCCAGAAGTGAGATCTGCGATGATTTATGGAGCAGACACATGTGCACCAACTAAGGTACATTGTAAGGCAATGGCTGTGGCTGAAATGAAAATGTTAAGAAGAATTTGTGGCGTCACCAGAACCGATAGGATTTGAAATGAGAGAATAAGAGGTTGTGTTAAAGTGACGGAGATATCAAAGAAGGTTCAAGAGAGAATACTACAGTGGTATGGACATGTCATGAGAAGGGACGACACTTATGTTGGCAGGACAATGACAGTAATGGTAGTGGAAGGTGACAGAGGAAAGGGAAGACCAATGAGAAGATGGAGGGACTGTATACGAGATGACTTGAGCGAGAAACATCTAACGGAAGAGGACGTATGGGACCGAGGGAAATGGAGAAGACTTGCCAGGAACATCGACCCCACTTGAGTGGGAAAAGACGAAAGAAAAGAAGAAGAAGAAGACTACCATAAAATTGGATAATAGTTTTCTTTGAAAATATTTCCATTATTCTACAAGGCAATAAAACTATTGGACATTGGATGCAATTAGGTCTCCTTCTTTAGTTTACATAATTTGATACAATTACACTGGAACCCTACCAAGATGGAGAGTTTTGAATCAGAACCATGTGGAGATGGTGGCTATGAGCAGTGTATGAACCCCCTTAATTCGAAGAATTTTTACTATTCACTATTTCATTCACTAAACTTACCGATTATTAAATCTCTATAGCAGTGGTTCCCAACCGGTGTGCCCCGGCTCCAAGGGATGCCACGTGATTGGCTAAGGGGTGCCGCGAGTTATTGAGATCACTCCCCCCCCCAAAACAAAAAACCTATACTTAAGCTACTTTTTGGCTTCAACGGAGAGAGGAGTATCCTAACCTAATGCAGAAAGCAATTAACACACTTTTGCCTTCTTCAACATCCTATCAATGAGAGCAATCTTTCTCAGCTATGGTGACAATAACATCCAAAGGAAGAAATAGACTAAATAACCTTGACGATGTTTTGCGTGTTTCATTGTCAACTGTAAAGCCCGATATCACGTATCTGTGCTCTAAGCATCAATCGCAAGTTTCACATTAATAATTTATCGAACAAAACTATTGATGTATTTTTACTCAGTGACTGTAGTAAAGTTTACTGTTTTGTGTTATGGCGTACGTTACTTATTATAAAATATTTCAATGAATTTACACATCAAACTTATATTTTCTTTATTCAAGAAGGGGTGTCCCTAGTATTTAATGTTATTCCCAACGGTGCCGTGAACTTCAACTGCTCTATAGAAACCAGACAGCAGTCATTCGAGCGGAAGGACACGAGAGATACGCTGGTATTCGGGAAGATGTAAGGCAAGGCAGCAAGTTATCACCCTTACTTTTCATTCTACCTAACATTGAACATGCAATGAAGGAAATTAGAGAAACATTTAACGTAGGAGTAAAGATTCTTCTTCTTCTTCTTCTTCTCTTCAATTCCCTTATGTCTTCAAGCGTCGGGGTAGCCTCGTTTGAGCCATTTCAGCCACTCCGCTCTATTTCTGCACATTCTCGTCGTTTATATCCGTCCAATCCAAGGCTACTTGTATTTATCTGAATCGCTTTATCTCCACATGGGTGATTAGCCCAACGTAGAGTGGTTTGTTGGGTTACCTTCCCATCATCCATATGTATCCCCTGGAGACACGGTGCCCCAGATGGTCAGGGTTTGGGTTTGGGCAGGCATTTCCTCCTTACCCACTTAGGTATGGTTTACCCGCCAATACTCGGGGGGGGGGGGGGGGGGCTGATTGCAGTGGATTCTCACTGGGCGATGGAACAGCCACATCCCGAGTAAAGATTCAAGGAGAAATAATTTCTACTCTGAGATTTGCTGACGGCATTGTTATCTTAAACGATTCACCAGAGGATTTGAATGAGTTTTTAAATGGTGTCGACTCTGTCTTGAGGAAATAATTAATTATGAAAATCAATTAATATAAAACAAAAATAAGGAAATTCAGCCGAAAGGAATTTGGCAGGTGAAAAGCTAAAGGAAGTAGGAGCTTCTGTTAGTTAGGAAGAAAATAACCAGTGATGAACGAAGCAAAGAGGATATAAAAGGTAGGTTGGCTCAGGCAAGGAAAACTTTTCTATAGAAAAGAAATCTGTTGACATCGAATATAGATTTAGGTATTAGGAAGTCATTTTTGAAAGCCTTTGTCTGGAACGTGGAACGGAAAGTGAAACGTCGACTGTTGGTGCAGCAGAAAAGAGGTGAATAGAAGCATTTGAAACGTTGTGTTACAGGAGAATGATAAAGATCAGGTGGCTATACAAATGAAGAGGTATTAAGACGAGTGGGAGACGAGAGATATTGCTGGCGACTGCTAATGAAGAGAGGATGTAGGTTGGTAGAACTCGGCTATTATAGTCATCACTAGGGCTCGGATCGATATGCTCGATAAAATCTCCAGATATGCTCGAAAACCATGTGTTTTATGCTCGATAGATATGCTCAAAAAAACCGGGTGAGTTAGCCGAGGTCGTTGCGGCATGACTGTTGGCAGTCGCTCACATCCGGGAGGCGAGGAGGTTCGAATCCCCCCGCCGGCAACCTTGAAGATGGTCTTCTGTGGTTTCCCATCTTCCTTCCAGGCAAATGCCGGGGTTGGTCCCTAACTATAGGCCACAGCCGCTACCTTCCAACTCCTCGACCCTCCCATCCAACATTTCTCCCCAACGGTACTTGTAGCTCACCCATTGGGTGTCCGTCTCGAAGCAGCTACAAAACTGGCGTGCCGAACATGTCCTAGGACACTCCCGGCACTAAAAGCCATACGCTAAGAAAAATGCTCAAAAACCCATTATATGCGGTTAAATATGCAGAATATGCTCGAAAAACACCGTTAAAATATAGAAAGGAAAATGAAACGAAAAAAGCAATGACATATCTTTACATACGAGCTTTATTTTCTAACTAGCAGTAGTACCCGGCTTCGCCCGGTGGAATGATGATAATGGTTTAAGGTCTCCTTAGAAATATAATGGACTTAAAATCTAAGTCATTTGCCCCCAAAGACAATGAGGGAGTAATATCTAGGTCATTTGCCCTTTTGATAAGGATGATAATAAAAACTACTGTTGAATTGACACGTCAAACTTACAAACTACCGTAATAGAAATACATATTTCAAAATTCACAGGCGAGGAAGACTTATTGTGTGTGGTGATTAATGGTGTAATGGGCGTAACATCTACTGTAGGTCATTTGCTCTTACGATGAGGATGATAAGGGAAACTACTACCGGTATTGAATTGACACTTCAACGTATAATGTACACAATGTACTGTAATAAAAATAACTATATGGCGGCTTCGGTGGCGTATTTGGTAGCATGCTGAGCTTCTATGCCCAAGATAGCGGGTTCAAACCCGGCCGAAGTCGTCGGATATTTTAAGAGCGTTAAAATCAGTCAGTATGCCTTTCTTCGGAAGGGAAGTAAATCGGCGGTCCCATGTCAGATTTATGGCATGTTAAAGAACCTTCCACTAATTACACCTGTGTGAAGCTAAATTTGATAGGTAAACAACGCTCATAGATGCCTACGTCCGTTGCCAAGAGCCGACTGCAGTGGCGTCTAGTAGCTAAGTTCCGAACTTGGCCTAGTAGTCGTTGACGGTGGCGCTTGGCGGCAAAAGTACGAACTATTAGAAGAATTCTAAGTTGCAGTTTGTATTTAAATTTAAAAACAGATAACACCCACTAATACAGTCATCACAATTAACACCGGTTATCAGACAGATTCTACACACACCCAAATTACACGGGGCTACATGACCGCGTTGTCGCAGCCCCTAAACTTAAGAACCAACCAACCAACCAAAAATAAATATTTTAAAAATCACAGTCGAGAAAGACTTTATGCGGCGGTGATTATTGGTATGATGCGCGTAACATCTAGGTCATTTGCACTTATGATGATAATAATAAGGTAATGAAAAAATGACTACGAAACGAACATGGTGTTATTTTAAAACTGATATAGGTAATTCAGGTGTCTAGCTTCGATGTCTTCCAAAGTCTCAACCTTATTTTCTGGCTTAGGCCTGTACTGGATGCGTCTAGTGAAAGATCGTACTGCTCGGCAAAGACAAAGAATATAGGTCCGAGCTGCACGAACCTGAAATGATCGCAGATGATGACGAAATAGGATGACACACGTTCGGGGTTCCCCGTCCTATACAGATTGACCGGGAATCACTCACTGTTTCGCAACGGCCCTGTGCTGGCATCAGCATAGACAGCAGGAGATAACACGGCTGGCTCTGGAAAGTAACTCTCAAGTCACCTCGCGATGAATCAGCAAGCTATTCTCACAACTGACCCCCCCCCAGGGTCTCACAACTTGTGGGACGTGGGTTGGCGACCACGGAACCCCAGCTGAGTCTGGCATCGCTTCCACTTCCTGGTGCCGGGCTCATTTCAGTTCTCTTTCCTGTCGGCCTCCCTTGGTCAACTCTTGTTCTCTTCCGACCCAGACTGTATTAGGATATCCGAGGGCTAGGGAGTCTTTCAATTTCCCGCCTTAATTGGCTTTGTCTCATCTTTCCTGATACCCTCATTCTTCGAGGGGTCTGCCTTCTTTTCCTTTTCATAATATGCTCAAGGCCCTCAAAGAGGCAGGGGACCCACCACTTCTGGTACACCCTCAAGGGCTCATGACTGGTGAGTTAGGAAGCTGGCAACCCCGAGAAATTCCTGAGCTACATGCAGGGAATGGAGTGGTATGTCAGAAATTTCAAGTGGACAGTGTTACGCATCGTGTTCCAAAGGGTAAGTATACACACTTTGTTTTCAATCGGTGAACGATGTAGATTTGTGCCAAAGGGCCTAAATGCGTGGAATGGAGTGGTCTGTCCGAAATTTCAAGCAGACAGTGTTACTCGCAGGGTTCCAAAGGGTAAGTATACACATTTTGGTTCAAATCTGTGAAACGGTGTAGATTTGTGCAAAAAGGGCCTAAATGCAGGGAATGGCGTGGTCTGTCCGAAATTTCAAGCAGACAGTGTTAGTCGCAGTGTTCCATAGGGTAAATATACAAATTTTGGTTGAGATCGGTGAAACGGTGTGGATTTGGGCCAAAGGGCCTAAATGCAGGGAATGGAGTGGTCTGTCCGCAATTTCAAGCAGACAGTGTTACTCGCAGGGCACCAAAGGGTAAGAATACGAATTTTGGTTCTGATCGGTGAAACGGTGTAGATTTGGACCAAAGGGCCTAAATGGAGGGAATGGGGTGGTCTGTCCGAAAATTCATGTGGACAGTGTTACTCGCAGGGTTCCAAAGGTTAAATATACAACTTTTGGTTCAGATCGGTGAAACGGTGTAGATTTGTGCAAAAGGGCCTAAATGCAGGGCATGGGGTGGTCTGTCCGAAATTTAATGTTGACAGGGTTACCCGCAGGGTTCCAAAGGGTAAGTATTCAAATTTTGGTTTAGATCGGTGAAACGGTGTAGATTTGTATACATAACAGACAGACAGACAGACAGACAGACAGACAGACAGACAGACAGACAGACAGACAGACAGACAAACTTTGTGCTTTATATATATAGATTATATGTATGATGCACTGCAATATACTCGCATTCAAGTTTTTCAAGTATACATAAGAGAAGTGCTCTTATAAAAGATACAGTTTAAAAGTTCATTTACAAAATGTTCAGAATTTGGCGAGTCAATGAAGTAGATGTGCATTGGTCTGTACAACAAGAATTTTTTCTATATTTTCAGTTTTGAATGATTTTCTTAAATCAGTCAATAAAAGTTTCAATGACGAAAATGACCTCACTAAAGGTTAAAAACCTACGGTTCTATTATTCGCACCAGATAGGCTTTTCAATAATTATTTCTGTTTTCGAACCTTAAGGATGGCCAGGGCCCGAATTCGGGAGGGAATTCGAAGAAAAACAAACTTTTAGACAAAAACCACAAGAATATGCATTTATATGCTTCTATTCTGAAAATCACGGTTTTATGCATTTATATGCTCGATAAATTTCAATTCTGTTGGTCCCAGAGAGGTGAAAATACCACCGAAAGGCTTCTTTCAATGTGTACTATTCAGGAAAAAATATGCAAATATGCTCGAATCCGAGCCCTACTCATAACAAAATTTCAGTGCATCAGACAAATTCAACTCACACCCAAATTCACGGGGCTGATGAAAATGATATCCCAAGCCCCTAAAATGAATAACTACAACAAAAACTATTTCCACATCAGCAATCCTAGAAGTGGTTGTCCGAGTTTTCTCACTTCTAGCCTGTTCCAGGCAAATGCGGGGATGATTGCTAACTTTAGACCATTGTTACTTCCTTGCCAATAGTAGCTTCAATTTAAAATATGCACACAAGCACAAACACACAATAACACGGGTCATCAGACAAATTATACACACCCAATACATGGGGATGATGATCACGATTACAAGCCTCTAAATTAAACAACAGGATAGTTCCATTTCGGTATCGAACGGATACATTTCTCAGGAACATGTATCATTCTTAGATGCCTCCCAAGTTCTGGTCCTGATACTGTGTTGAAGATTTTCTTCAGATCTATAAATTACTAGTGGAGAGGTCAGTTTCTTCTTCGCAATTCTCTATTTGCTTATTCTCACATCTTGTGTCGGTACCACTCTCTCCCTGCCTGACATTGAATGCTTCATCAATTTTATAGACCTGTCTTCGATGTCTCTTGTTCTTTTATAAACTGGTATTAAGGAACTCTCTCTGCATTTCTCGGTCATTGTACCTTGTCTATGGATATGAAAAATCATTCAAGGAATGAGTTAAATAGAGAACGTAACATTGTACATTAACAGACACAAAAAGAAAGCGCTCCGAAAATTCGTAAATTCAACTGTCCAGTGCAGAGCAGTGATGATATGATTCCTAGTTCGATATTCAGAGGCAATGACACATTTCTCATAATAACTGGCCAAGAATGGGAAGCAATTAAAATACCACCATTAGAAATACGAGCGAGGTTGAAGGTAACAGCAGACTAGCGTAACCCAGTGGGAATTAAATAAGATATAAATCTTTATGTATGTACATTTGTGCGCATTGTTTGTAATATTAATGAACTCAGGTCCACTGTGGGAAGGTGGCTGGTTCGAATCCACTTGGGGAGTTTTTTCACTCCGTCAGCAGCAACAGCGGACACCCCAATCAGATTGCATGATGCCCTCACCACGCCCAGCACGGTCTCTATCTGGAGTATTTGTGGCTGGTATGGACGAAATCATTGGTCTGGACGAAACCATTGGTCGCTACTTGGTTAGACGACTGTCTGGACGAAACCATTGGCCGCTACTTGGTTAGACGACTGTCTGGACGAAACCATTAGTCCCTACTTGGTTAGACGATTGTCTGGACGAAACCATTGGTCGCTACTTGGGTAGACGACTGTCTGGACGAAACCATTGGTCTGGACGAAATCAATTGTCGCTACTTGGTTAGACGTCTGTCTGGACGAAACCATTGGTCGCTGCTTGGTTAGACGACTGTCTGGACGAAACCATTGGTCTGGACGAAATCATTGGTCGCTACTTGGTTAGACGACTGCCTGGACGAAACCATTGGTCTGGACGAAATCATTGGTCGCTACTTGGTTGGACGTCTGTCTGGACGAAACCATTGGTCGCTGCTTAGTAAGACGACTGTCTGGACGAAACCATTGGTCTGGACGAAATCATTGGTCGCTACTTGGTTAGACGTTTGTCTGGACGAAACCATTGGTCTGGACGAAACCATTGGTCGCTACTTGGTTAGACGTCTGTCTGGACGAAACCATAGGTCTGGATGAAATCATTGGTCGCTACTTGGTTAGACGTCTGTCTGGACGAAAATTACTGATTGCACTACACGGAAGTGGGTCTGGGGCGTAAGTGCCAGGTTAGGTTTGTTTTGTATATAGAACAGTATTGTCACGAGGGCAATTACTAGACTGGGCGCGATTTTCGCACCTCACAGTTAGGTCATTCTATTAACATTCTGGCACACCAAATACCTCACATTTGTGAGCGGGTAGTTGCCCTCGTTGAACAAGGAAATCTAACCGCAACAGAGGCTGGACCATGCTACGCGTTGGATAAGATATATTCGATAATCGGGAAACGTAAGCCGACATGGTAGCTCGGTTGGTGGCGGATCTCTAACGCTTGATCACGGAGGCACATTTGAGATTCGGCCCCGTCACGAATGCTGTGTAGTTACGCCAGGCCATGCGTTTGTCCGGCAGATCGAGGACGGTCTTGAGATGCCTGAATGAGGCAAGGTTATAATCTCGGTGGACGACGAAGAACGAAAAGCTCTGATGAGCAGATGGTGTTTGCCGAGAAAACCGTGGTACGTGATTGGTGAAACGTCAAATTCTTCGACGAGAGGCACGAGACCCGTACGTGTGTTTTGCCCTTGCAACCCCGACATAATCCGACCTACGAAACTGAGCATTGGCGTTTTAGTCGTATATTTGTTGCGTGTTGGGGTTGGATGATCTCTCGCGGGATAGGAATGTTGCACAGAATCGAGCATGGGCACGCTGTCCCAGACAGGGAATATGTGCGCATTTGGGAGGTTAAGGCTCCTTGAGCTTTTAGTTCTCGCAGTAAACAGGTGCAGATGCGCTTCATAAAAAGGGAGGTAGCGCGCAGTTCGCTACTCCTGTGGGATTCCGGATGGGGACACCAAGAGCCCGCTGATGAGCCAGCTTGGTGTCCTAGGTGAAACCCCACACAAGACACGGAACAAACCTAGAAAAGTTGCTGAGTTTTAATTATGATCCCTTCCGTGTGGGTGCTTTATTGAAGAAAGTAAACATCTTCTGAAAATTTTTAAAAGTTTTCATGGTTGGGTACCTTTTTTCTGATGTTACTGTAAATTGGTTAAAAACTACAATTTGTTATGTGATTCTTTTATTTTAGCGTATAGCTTTTAGTGCCGGGAGTGTCCGAGAACATGTTCGGCTCGCCAGAGTTTGTAACTGCTTCTAGGCGGACACCCATGGGGTGAGCTACAAGTACCGTCACGTGTGGAGTGTTGTCTGGGGAGGAAAGTGTGCATGTAAGGACAAGGAATTGGAAGGTATCGGCTGTGGCCTATAGCCTAGTTAGGGACCAACACCGGCATTTGCCTGGAAGGACGATGAGAAACCACAGAAGACCATTTTCAAGGTTGCCAGTGAGGGGAAATCGAACCTCCTCGCCTCCCGGATGTGAGCGACTGCTTGCAGCCACGCTGTAACGACCACGGCTAACTCACCTGGTTGTGATGTGATCATAATGGCGAAGCAAACTTGTTGATATGCATTTGGTTTAAATGTTATTAATATTGGTAATATTTTATTTTTTATAATTTTATTTTTACTCTGAATACTTCACAGCTTTTAACTCGTAAGTAGCTTGCCACGGTGAGTGAGTGGTTAGCGTGTCTGAGTAGTATACATTTTTACCATTTGGATATTGCGTAATCGCGAGGACATATTGCATCATCATGACGTCATCTGATAGCCGTGTGGGTGTGAGCATGTGCACGTGCACATGTTAGCGTGGGAAGAGGTCGACCTTTAACCGCTTGAAGCAGTTAACCTTTGTCTTATTTATGCGATAGAGATAAAAATTAATGGGTGTTGACGTCATCTGATACCCGTGCAAGTGTGCAGCTGTGCGAGCGATCACGTGATATGTCTGCAGTGCTCGCGTGAGACGTGGTTGACCTTTAACGTCATTGGGTAAGAATGTAATCTTTGACTTCTTTAAGTAATAGTGATAAAAATTAATGAGATGATTGCATTAGAAGCTTGTTTTTTAGCATTTGGTTTCTTGAGTGTAGGTGGGGGTGAAGGATATATAAATGCATGTGTGCGTTGATGAGTTCAACTTCTACGTTTGCGCGAAGAGAGTGTGTGTGTGAAAGAAATAAAGAAAGTCAACGACGAGAAACAAATTGTGTGTGTGATGGATGTTCTAACGAAGTTAAATAACTTAGCCACTTGCGTTGAGTATTCAAATAAGAAACTATCAGAACTAATAATTGATTTACCATGTGGTCCAAATTATTCGGGCTGTGGAGACGAGATTTGGAAGAAAAATAGTGGTGGACATTATCATTGAAGATGAAAAAACAAGTGTATTTCTACCAGCAGTATTTGCAAAACTAAGCGCATCAGAGATCGATGAACAAAACTCACTGAGAGGCAAACTGATGTTGGTGTATTTGGGGTTGAAGAACCGCTCACATCAAGTTGTTTTAAAACTGTAAATTTTTGGTGAGTATATATATATATATATGCGGATTATATATGTATTGATTGATATAACGATTGATATATATTTAGTTGCTTATTCTTTCTTAATTTGCTTAATTTTTTCAGATTATCTAAAATCTAATAAAAGGAACAGCAAAATGAAGTGGAAAACTGTTAATTTTCTGAGTGGAACTGAACATCGATCGCACCCAGTAATAGAGTATAATCGTGTATGCTTTCATCAGTCTGAAGAAGAAGAAGGAGAAGAAGATGATCATGAGGTGAGTCATAATGAGAAAGAAGCTTGTTTTAACAAATGGACATCTTCGAGTGGAATTTCAACATTTTCAGTCTACGTTACTAATGTTAGCAAATCAGATGATAGTCAGCGAGAGGTGACAGAAACTGTTCTAAGATATTAGTTACAAGAATTATTTGAAGTTGAACATTTTATTTGTTTCTTCGGATACAACACATTTGATGAGGTTTACAAAATTGAATTTTCCATGACTTGTTTTGAAGTAACAAAATTGAATGAGTATAGAAACAAATTGCTTGGTAAACTTCAGGACGAATTTCCCTTTGAAGCCATTCATTGTTCACTGGAGATTACAGGCAGTAATTTATCTCAATGGCTTGAATATACTTTAAAAGATTATAGGTTTATGGTGAGCCGTTTTTACAGCAACTGCTGGTGGTGTATTAACAACAGTGCAAATTGGACAATTGCTTAGACAACAATGGCAACACCTCCTCGCACACGTAGAAAGGTTGATATTGTAATACATAATAATAACAGTGAAAATATAAGAAACCAATTGGACAATGCATTTGAAAGTGTTTCTAATTTTAGAAGTGAACTAAACGGTGCTATTTCAATATCATGCCAAATCGGGGAATACACTCAAACGGACTTGATTGAGAACAGTGATGAGTTGATTGAATATTGGAGAGTTATTAGTGAGTACATATTGCAAGAAGCTGTGAATTGTGAAGAAATTACACTTCAAATAAAAGATGAATCTTTCTTAAGCTGTGAGTTAATTGAAATTGTATTCAATTCTAGAGTGTACACACTTGCAGTTTCAAATGTTAAGAATGAGTTTTTGGATCCTCGCGAATTTTTAGCAAATGCTAATATTTGGTTTACAAAGTATGTTAAGAAAGCGTTAACTGTGCAAGCTTTAAAGGAGAATTCAATTTTCTGTGCACAGTATGTGCTTCGCGACATATCAGAAACAAAATATTTTGCTGCCAAAAATAAAGTAGTTTTCGAGTATACGGATGTAAATGAATTTTATAATAATCATATCATTGAAGGTACATTGACAAAAATGAGCGAATTTGAAGCAAATGGCTCTGGGTGGGCTTTAGAAAAAATTCATAGTTTGAGAATTAATATAAATAAATATGTTGGATTTAAAGTAGGAATGTCCAATACTAGTAGATTGCCTGATGTAATCTTATATATAAAAGTGAAAGTCTGTATGTATGTATGTATGTATGTGGGTCTGTCCCGTATACAAATCTACACCGTTCCACCAATCACAACCAAATTTTGCATACACATAGTTTAGGATCCAGAAGGAACCCCTGGCTACATGAATTTTCGATAGTCTTTCTCATTCTTCTGATTTCGGCCCTTTTGCACTCAAGCACAGGCTAATCAAATCATAAAATATACTCATGAAGGAATGGCAAGGCAGATAGTTTCCATGGCAACATAGCTCAAGTCGAGACACGGCCGACTGGATGCCAGTTGCGCTCTGCACTACCGGTGTAGAAAATTAGGATCTTTACTTGAAATCCCGTTAGTTACTCAACTGCTCTCACAGCACTGTCAACCGAGTTTAGCATAACAAAGACTTGACACTACTACATATTTGTCAAATACCACTCACTCACTCATTCATTCATCACGAAATCTCAGAAACCACCGAACGGATTGGAATGAAATTTGGTATGTAGCTCCCTCAAAGGCCGCAAATGCCCACTAAGAGAGGATTTTTGGATATTCACGTTGTAAAGGGGGTGTTAAGGGGGTAGACCTGCATTACATTGAATAGCAATATCTCCCGATTGGTTTCATTGGGGGATGTGATACTCGGCATATAAACTCATCATTAACAAGATGTTCAGTAAAGAACATATAGCCTACTTTCTCCTAAATGCATGGGTATTGTTATAACTCTTTGTCCTTTTCAAGGAGTATGATTGAATGTTGGTTGTAGGAGCTTGTTGAAATACAACGTGCTATAGGGATATTAAACATGAATATGAGGTGCCCTTTGCTAGTGCTACCTCTGTACCAAATTTCGTTCAATTCGGTTTCACCGTGTTTGAATTGATAGGGGGAATCGATTTGCACACATAATTGGCCACCATCTGCAAACTATTGGGCTGATGTTCTTGCAGTTTGGTCAGAATATGTTTCCCACATAAAGGTATGGTGTTGCAAAATTAGGTAGAGACTAGATTATTAGGTTGGTCGTAATTACATTTTAGCTTTTAACATTTGGGTGGCCACGATTACGTTTCCATCAAGATAGCGGTGATATAAAACATGACACTGAGGTGCCCTTTGCTAGTGCTACCTCTATACAAAATTTCGTTCCATTTGGTTTCAGCGTGTTTGAATTAATAGGGGGAATCGATTCTGACACAAAGATGGCCGCCATCCGCAAACTATTAGGCGAATGACCTATTAGATTGGTCAAAGGATGCTCCCTCCATAAAGGTATGTAGTTGCAAAATTTGGTAGAGATCGGATGATTAGGTTAATCGTAATTTGATTTAAGCTTTGAACATTCGTGTGGCCGCCATTACGTTTCAGTCAAGATGGCGGCGATATAAAACATGACACTAAGGTGCCCTTTGCTAGTACTACCTCTGTACCAAATTTCGTTCCATTCGGTTCCACCGTGTTCGAATTAATAGGGGGAATCAATTTTGACATAAAGATGGCCTCCATCCGCAAACTATTAGGTGAATGACCTATTAGATTGGTCAAAGGATGCTCCCTCCATAAAGGTATGTAGTTGCAAAATTTGGTAGAGATCGGATGATTAGGTTAATCGTAATTTGATTTAAGCTTTGAACATTCGTGTGGCCGCCATTACGTTTCAGTCAAGATGGCGGCGATATAAAACATGACACTGAGGTGCCCTTTGCTAGTGCTACCTCTGTACCAAATTTCGTTCCATTCGGTTCCACCGTGTTCGAATTAATAGGGGGAATCAATTTTGACATAAAGATGGCCGCCATCCGCAAACTATCAGGTAAATGACCGATTAGATTGGTCAAAGGATGCTCCCTCCATAAAGGTATGTAGTTGCAAAATTTGGTAGAGATCGGATGATTAGGTTAATCGTAATTTGATTTAAGCTTTGAACATTTGTGTGGCCGCCATTACGTTTTCGTCAAGATGGCGGCGATATAAAACATGACACTGAGGTGCCTTTTGTTAGTACTACCTCTGTACCAAATTTCGTTCCATTCGGTTGCACCGTGTTCGAATAAATAGGGGGAATCGATTTTCACACAAAGATGGCCGCCATCCGCAAACTATTACGCTGATGACCTATTGGTTTGGTCAAAGGATGCTCCCCCCATAAAGGTATGTTGTTGCAAAATTTGGTAGAGATCGGATGATTAGGTTAATCGTAATTTGATTTAAGCTTTGAACATTTGTGTGGCCACCATTACGTTTCCGTCAAGATGGCGGCGATATAAAACATGACACTGAGGTGTCCTTTGCTAGTGCTACCTTTGTGCCAAATTTCGTTCAATTCGCATTCACCGTGTTCGAATTGATAGGGGGGGACAGACATTCAGAGTACACACACTCACACACACACAGACACACAGACACACACACACAGACTCACACACACACACACATACACACAGACAGACAGACACACTTTTTTTCGCCCTGTGTTGATCTCATAAGTCTACTTTCATTTTTTGCAAAAATCGAAAGTAGGCTAAAAATAAGTAGACACGTGTCTGAGGATTTTTCGATGTGGTGTATATTATGAGGTGGTGTATATTATTTAAGGGGCCCATGGGGAGGGGTGAAATTCTGGGGGGGGGGGGGAGGAACAGGAAAGAAAGTGTCCTAACTGATTGACTGACTCACTCACTCACTCACTCATCAAACTCAGGGGGAAAAAACTGCTTTAAAGTAAGTAAATAGCTGTTCAACAGTTATTTTCATAAATCAAATTTAAGGGGTTCATGGGGAGGGGTGAAATTCTGAAAAAAGAAAATTGAAAGAAAATGTCCTGACTCACTCACTCACCCAGCCAAAAATATTGAAGTTGGAAACATGGCATTTCGGGGATATGTTCGTTGTAAGTCAAAACCGTACACTAAGGGAGAATTTTTGGATATTCATGTTCTAAAGGGGTCTTAAGGGGGTTAAACCTGCATTTCATTGAATAACAATATCTCACGAGTGGTTTCATGTGTGGATGTGATACTCGGCATATAAACTAACCATTAAAAATAAGCAGACATATGCCTAAGGGTTTTTCGATGTGGTGTATTATTATGAGGTGAAAGGGGTGAAAAGTGGGGGTTGAAGGATTCCTAACGGAGCGTGTAGGCCTATCTCTTAAACGACATAGGCGAGAAATTTGAATCTCAGCGAAAACAATCAGCTTAAAAAGTAAGTAAATCGGTTTTCGACCGTTTTTTCATAAATAAATTTAAGGGGCCAATGGGGTGGGGTGAAATTCACGTGTAAAAAGGAGAGAAAGTGTCATAACTGACTGACTAACTCACTCACTCATCAAACTCAGGGGGAAAATACAGTTTAAAAATAAGTTAATAGGTGATCAAGCGTTTTTTCATCAATCCAAATTAAGGGGCCCATGGGGAGGGGTGAAATTCTGGTAAAAATAACTGAAAGAAAATGTCCTGTCTGACTCACTCAATCATCACGCCCAGAGAAAACTATCACGCTGTATGTCGAAAACGTCAGTCAACTAAGGAATGCTTTTTGTTTATTCGAGTTTTAAAGAGGTGTTAAGGGGTTAAACGTGCATTTCATTGAATAATGATATCTCATGAGTTGTTTCTTTTGGGATGTGATATTCGGTATATAAACTAATCATTAAAAATAATCTGACATATGTCTAAGGGTTTATCGATGTGGTGTATATTTTGAAGTGAAAGGGGTGAAAATTGGGGGTTGAGGGATTCTTACGGAGCGTGTATCTCTGAAACGACATAGGCGAGAAGTTTGAAATTCGGCGAAAAAAAAACAGCTTAAAATACAAGTAAATAGGTGTTCGACAGTTTTTTCATAAATCCAATTTAAGGGGCCCTTGGAGAGGGGTGAAATTCGGGGGGGGGGGGGGGGGAACAGGAAAGAAAGTGTCCTAACTGATTGACTCACTTAATCACTCATCAAACTCAGGGGGAAAACAGCTTTAAATAAGTAAATAGGTGTTCGACCGTTTGTTTCATAAATCCAATTTAAGGGGTTCATGGGGAGGGGTGAAATTATCAAAAATAAATGAAAGAAAATGTCCTGACTGACTCACTCCCTCATCATCGCCCAGCCAAAATTATTCAAGTTAGAAACATGAAATTTTGGGGATATGCTCGTTGTATGTTGAAAAAGTCCACTAAGGAAAGAGTTTTGGATATTCAAGTTCTAAAGAGGTGTTAAGGGGGCTAAACGTGCATTTCATTGAATAACAATATCTCACGAGTGGTTTGATTTGGGGATGTGATACTTGACAAATATACTAATCATTAAACATAAGCTGACACTTGTCTAATCGACGTAGTGTATATTATGAGGTGAAAGGGATTAAATTTAAGGGGCCTATGGGGAGGGGTGATATTCTGGAAGAAAAACGTCCACTAAGGAAGGATTTTTTGATGTTCACTCTCATCGACCAATCAAAACTATTAAAGTTAGAAGAATGATATTTTGGGGATATGTTTGTTGTGTGTCGGAAACGTCTACTAAGGAGGGACTTTTGGATATTCAGGTTCTAAAGGGGTGTTAACGGGGTTAAACCTGCATTTCATTGAATAACAATATGACACGACTATGACGCGAGCGAAGCGAGGCTAAACATGAGATGGTGTGTGTCTGTGTATTACTCAATCACGCAAGTACCACTGGTCCGATTTACATGAATTTTACATGGAAGTAGCTGATTTACCTGGTTAACATATAGGTTACTTTTGATTTCGATACCTTGCACTATTTTAAGATGGCGAGCATTTTAGTGACGTCACTACACCCTTTGGTTTCAAACTTTCATAATTCCATTTCAAATGAAAAGAGAACGCTAAGAAATAGCAAACTTTTGATGGCATATACGAGGTTTAAAATTACATTTTCCATCCGAAAGGTATCTCCAACAGTTAGCGAGTAAAACCTAAATTTGTGCTATAAAACACGGTCAACGCCGAGCGGTGTAGTTGGACAAAGTGTTCCATCCTTAATCTCCCTCTGCGCAGCACCTCGCCTATCCCCTGATTTAACTGTCACCTTCACATTTTAATTTATTTATGACGCGTGGCGAAGCACGGGTACTTCAGCTAGTAGTCAATAAACATGCAATGCTAAATTTGTATGATGTAAAGGAAGCTTGTTTTGCGTGGAGTGTGGTTGCTGGTTTGTATCCAAAAACGCGAAACATGAATCATCTTTCTTTCTATCCTAATTACAGAGATGTTTTAAATTTAGATGATATTCCAATTCCAATGCAAATGAAATATTTAAACAAGTTTGAAAATCAAAACAATATTTCTGTAAATGTGTATGGAGCACATTATGATGAAAACAATTGGGTGTGTATGGGAACAAACCAAGTAAAAGGAAAAAAAACAGTTACTATTGTACATTTGTATGTATCAGATAAAGTATATGAAAGGAGTGTGGACTTATTGATGTTGCAGATTGGAAACAGTGAAAGTTATCACTTTTGTTTAATTAGAAATCTCGCTCGCCTTGTGCGTTCAAGCGTCACTAGCATTCGTAGACGGATTTATATATGTAGACGATGTTTGTCTTATTATTTTCTTGAGGATGAGTTAAATGTTCACTTTGCAGACTGTAAACTGTTCCCTGTTGCAAAACGCACATTGCCAACTGACGAACAAAGATTTGTTAATTTTACAGAATTTAAATTTAAAGATACAGTTCCATTTAAAATTTATGCAGAAACTGAATTTGTTTTGTCTCCTATTTCCTCTTGTTTTCCAAATAGTGACATTCCTAACTCTACATTAACCCATAAACATATTCCTTACAGCATTTCTTTATACCTTCATTGTAATTTTGATAGTGATTTGTGCAGTTTTAAACTCTTTAGGGGAAATAATTGCATAGAATTGTTTGTAAAGGAACTTTATAGTATTGTAGATAAACTACAAACATATTATTTATCAGCTAAACTGATGTTAAAGAAGACGGAAAATGAAGAAAGATTATTTTTGTTAAGTAAAATTTGTCATATTTGCGAGAAACCGATTGCAGATAATGAACTCAAAGTACGCAATCATTGTCACATAACTGGAAAATATAGAGGAAGCGCACTCAATAGTTGTAATTTAAATTACAAAGTAACAAAGGTTCTGCCTATAGCATTTCATAATCTAACGGCCTATGATGGAATTTTATAATTAAAGAAATTTGTGAGAAACAAGATGGGGAGGTGTTACATAATCCTGGTCATATAAGTTTGTTAGCAATGAATATGGAACGTTATAAAGGGTTTACAAAGTATGTACGGGTTAAGAATGGATTCATTCAGTTAAGATTTATCGATAAATATAATTTCTTGTCCTGTTCACTAGATCAATGTTCATCTTCGTTAAGTGAAGATTCAAAGCAAATAACTAGACGTTATTTTAATGATGATGCACAGTTTCGATTTACTGCGAGAAAAGGCGTGTTTCCATATGAATACGTCACAAGTATGGATGTACTTTACGAAACTAAATTACCTGAAATATCCAAGTTTTATAGCAGTCTTTATAATCAAACAATATCGAACGAGGAGTATGAGTTTGCTCAATCGGTGTGGGAAACGTTTTCCTGTCAAACATTAGGAGAATACGCCGATTTGTATTTAAAAGTAGACACACTTCTTTTGGCGGATGTCTTTGAAAATTTTAGATCAAATGGCATGGAAACGTATGGCATTGATGCAGCTCATTTTTACACTGCTCCATCTATGTCTTGGTGTGCAATGAAAAAGATAACCAATTTTCAACTTGAATTGCTTCAAGATATTGATATGTTACACTTTTTTGAACGATCTATTCGAGGAGGTAATGTTCAGTGTATAACACGACATGCGATTGCTAATAATAAGTATATGAAAACTTATGATGAGAAAAAACAAGAGTCCTACATAATTTACTTTGAAGTTAATAATTTATATGGATATGCTATGATGGAATACCTTCCGACAGATGGCTTTAATAGGGTTGCAAATGTTGAAGGGTTTAATGTTTTAAATATTGATGATACTTCAGAAATCGGATATATCTTGGAAGTATATTTGAGTTATCCTCAACAGTTACATGACAAACATTCAGATTACCCTCTATGTCCAGAAAAGTTGACAAAGCTAATGGCTACCCTAGATAATAAAGAACGTTACGTTTTGCATTATAGAATGTTAAAGCAATGTATCAAATAGGAATGCAATTAGAACGTATTCACAGAATAATCGAAATCAATCAGAGTCAATGGCTAAAACCATATATTGATGTGAACACATAAAAACGAAAACAGGCAAAGATTTTTTTTATTTTTATAAATTGATGAATAATGCAATTTTTGGTCGTTCACTGATGAATGTGAGTAAGTTAAGGGACATCAAATGGGTTACCAAATGGCATGGAGCCTATGGTCCTAAGTCTTTAATAGCTAAGGCTAATTTTAAACATATAATTATATTCGATGAACAATGTATGGTCATTGAGATGAGCAGACTAAATATTTTCACAATCAACCAGTATATGTTGGTGCATCTATATTAGATTTGTCTAAATGTTATTACAATGTTATTTTAGCAAATCCTGAATCAAATGTGAGGTTGTTATACACAGACACCGATAGTTTTATGTATATATTCTATTATGATATTTATGAGTTCATAAAACAGCATTCAAATTTGTTTGATACTGGAAACTATGAAACAAACAATCCTTTTGGCATTGTCAGACAAAATAAAGGTGAAATTGGTTTAATGAAAGATGAACATGCTGGAAGGATTGTTGAAGAATTTGTGGGGTTAAGACCCAAAATGTATGCAATAAAATTGCGTGATGAAATGAATAGCTTGTTTAAGGCTAAAGGCATTAAGAAGAGCGTGAGTAAAACTATGAATATTGATGAGTATCGAAAGTGTCTTTATAACAGAGATCAAGCCAACAAAGTTCAAGTTTGTATAATTTCAAAATCTCATTCTGTATTTACTGTTCGGCAAATTAAGTTGGCCATTTCATCAAACGATGATAAAAGACACATACCTGAAAACGGAATTGTTACTTTACCGTTTGGTTTTCTCTGAAAAATGATTAGAAACAAATTTGAGATTAAAGCACTTCATCTCTCTTACTTTCGATTCCCGGTCAATGCATGTGAGATTTTCGAAGTGAAATGCTATGTCCTGTGGTTCGGATTCCACGTAAAAAGGAGGTCCCGTGGCTCATAATCACAAGATTCACGGTCACGTAAAACTGCAATCTTCCTTCCTTTCTCTCTTACTTAATTTATTTCATTCACACACACTCTTTTATTCTGTTAATAATACTAATTTTTGTGTGTTCCTTTGCTTATGAAAAAGATAATAAATAATAACCCAAATTTTGTGTGTAGTATTTACAACTCCTCCCCCCACCATTCCCATTTTACTAAAAAAATATATATATTTATATATATATAATTACATTATATTACTTATCATTTAGTAATGGTGCGTTGTAAGAGGAGCAACTCTGCCACTCAATATAAACGATCAGGAAGTGGATCATTAATTATTCGTGTACTTAATAAAACTATTGATAATTTACCTGTGGAATTACACATCCCGGGATATGAATATTGTGGACCAGGAACAAAATTAGAAAAGCGATTGAGCCGTGGTGATCCAGGAATAAATATATTAGATAAAGCGTGCAAAGAGCACGACATTGCTTACGCAAATCATCAAGATTCAAACAAAAGAAGAGAGGCTGATGAAATTTTAGCTTCAAATGCTTGGTCTCGTGTAAAATCTCGTGACGCATCATTAGGAGAGAGAGCGGCTGCACTAACAGTCAGTGGCATAATGAAAGCTATGTCTAAGCTTGGTGGAGGTAAACGAAAATTAAATAGAAAAAAACAAGAAAAGATTAAAAAAAGAGCATCGAAAAAGCAAGGTGGGATTTTACCCCTACTTCCGATATTTGCAGCCTTGTCGGGCTTGGGGGGTCTAGCAGGCGGAGCAGCCGGGGTAGCGTCTGCTATAAACAAAGCGAAAGCTGCACAAGAAGAAATAAAAGTAATGAAAAGACACAATCGAATGATAGAAGCAATGCGAGGAAAAGCAGGTCAAGGCATTTATTTAAATCCTCCTGCATACAAAAGATAATTAACCAAATACCAAATAAAGCATTAAGTGATTTCGATTTAGCTAAATACGCACATCAATTAAAGATTCCAAATTTTAGAGGAGTCTTTATGCGAGATACGTTACCAAGACATCCTCGAAAAAATGAAAACTGTATTGTTAACCTTGAACCGATGGTTAAATCTGGTTCACATTGGGTGGCTTTCAGTAAACAAGGTAAATACGTGCATTATTTTGATAGTATCGATAATTTAAGACCGCCATTAGAAATTTTAACATATCTTAAAAATTGTTATCTACAATATAATTTTCATTCATATCAATCAATTACTTCTTCGATTTGTGGACATTTATGTTTAGTCTTCTTGTATTGTATAAATAAGGGAAAACAGACAGTCTTTAACATTTCAAAGATGGCTTTCGAAAGACGGATAACTCTTGAAGGTAAAGGCTCAAAGATTGATGTTACATTGCAGAACCCGATTCATCTTGAAGGAGCAGAGTTTTTTGAAATAGGACTTGCAGGATTGTATACATCTAATTCTATTCGAAATGTTACCAACCGAAATAACAAATTTCGCATTCATTTTACTAAATTTTTGTTATCAATTGATTTAGTGGTACTACCAGGTATTTATGAATTTGAAGATCTAGCCTCAACATTTGATGATTTACTTAGTTATCACTCATTGTCGAAACTTATAACAAAGCATATACAAAAAACAAAACTTTATTTGGAAGAGGATATAAATGGAAAAGGACGCAACCGTCTTGTTTTGTCTTCTCCATTTAATATTGATTTCAGTGTACCCAACAGTGTAGCAGAGGCTTTAGGTATTGAAAAGAAAGTTTACCCTAAAGAGAATAAAAAAGAAATTGAGATTGATCGAAATAGAATCGAAAGTGAAGTAAAAATTAACGAAAATAATAACGTTTTAGCCATAAAGATGAACGATGTGGATACAACAATATTAATAATACCTGATGCTAGCTATACGTTGCAGCAATTAAGTGCGAAGATTAATGAATTATTACTAGCACATTTATTATCAGTTTTATTAGGTGAAAAAGACAAATTTCCTTCATATATTTATATTAATTATGATAAAGTGATCTCTAATTGTAAACCATATCCGAAAAACTTTGCTATAGATTTTGGTGTTGCAGATTCTATTGCAGATTTGTTAGGATTTTCTCATAAAAAGTTCGAGGCAAACACAACTCATCATTCTGAATATATGATTAAAATTAACACTTTTAATAGTATTCGAGTATGTTGCAACCTTGTGCTTGTTACGAGTTCTTATTTGAACCATAAACCAACACACTCTTTATATAATTTTAAAGCTCATGTTCCTGCTGGTTATCCGATTGTTGTTCAACCAACAACAATTAATTTTTTGCCTATGAACAGCAAGGTTATTCAACATGTATCTGTGCAACTTGAAGATCATCTTCAACAGCTCATTGATTTGCAAGATGAAGATTTAACTGTAGAATTAATTATTCGTCCAGCACGATATCTTGCTATATAAAGTAATGAAATACTGTTATATTTTCATTCTACTTGAGTAAGCTTACTAGAAAACATTCACAAATATGGTTATACTATATAATACTCAAATTTGAAAAAAAAAGAAGTCGACTCTGTTTCGAAAAAGAAATATAAATCAATAAGCTAAAATTTCTAAAAAAAACAACAAACAAACAACGCCATCACACCTTAAAATCTAAGAAACAGTTATCGAGTAACAACAAACATTTCTTACAGTCTTTAGGCTATCGCGTACTTTAATTTCAATATAAATATATATGCAATTGTTAATCTTATTTAGTTTATATCTATATTTGAAGCTGTTAACAGGTTTAACATGTTTAACATAACGGATAAAAGAGAGGTTGACAACAGAGTTGTGCGACGAGCTAATAAATTCGAAAATAATGATGAAATTCGAATACCAATTCAAAATGAAGACAACATAGTTTTATTATCAGAAGGTGTTCTTCACTTAGAAGGACAAATTATTACTTCTAACGTAAATCCGGCTGCTTCTACTACAGCACATCCTGACCAAAATTTTGGGGCTAATCTTTTTAGCGAAATTCGCGTTACGTTAAATGGTAAATAAATTGATCGTACACGCCATCTAGGTATAAAAAGTTCTATAAAACCTTTGCATCATATTCAAAAAACGAATATACAGCTTTACAAAATGCTGGTTATTTTCCCTCTTTAACAACACCAGCAAGTGAAGCAAATATTGTTGATGGTATCACAAAACGTTTCCATGTAATACTTCCTTTAAGCAACCTGTTAGGTTTAGCAGAGGATTATAGAAAGCCGATTTTAAACTGCAAGCATGAGCTAATACTTCTCCGATCGTCGAGTGACGAACGTGCGTTGCAATCTGCAACCGAAAATGATCTTTCTAAGGGCAAGTTATTTAAGGTTTATCTAAAAATTCCCTTTTTATTATTATCAGACGAAGAACAAATTAAAAGATTAAAACTAATGCAGAAAAATATTCCCATTCAGGTTGGTTTTCGATCATGGGATGATCATGTATTGCCATCTCTTCATAGAACAACTAAATATAATTGGACTGTAATGACAACTTCTGAAACTCAAAAACCACGCCAATTTTTATTAGGTTTTCAAACTAAAAGAAATGTACTAAATACGTGCTCTTCATATTTTGACCATTGTAACATTAAATCTATAAGAGTTTTTTTTATTCAAATTTTTATCCCTATGAAATGCCAACTTCTGAAATTGCTATAAATAACTACAGCGAATTGTATGACATGTTTGTTAAATTTCGTAATGTATATTATCAGATCGATGATTTTCGTTCAGAGACTCTTGTTTCACGAGATGAATTTAAGTCTCATTGTCCGATTATTGTAATTAATTGCCTTGAGCAAGTGTAGGCAATGAAGACATCTTCAGTTTATGTGCGAATTGAAATCGAGACATGTGAGAATATACCTGAAGATACAACTCTTTATTGTGTTCTTATTCATGCTCGTCAAATATCTTACAGACCATTGACTAATGAAGTAATTATCTAAACCAATATTTGCTAAGTTATAAGCAAGCCAGTAAAGAAGTATTCACACTTTAGTTGCAATCATGGAATTGACAACAACAAACTCTCCTTCTACTGATGCTGTCACGTGGAATAAGATGCAGCCAATAGTTGCAGACATTCGCAAGCTACCAAACGGCAGTTTGGAACTTGCTTACTGTATTTTAAATAACAGCAATATACCTTCATTCAGTCCTGTGATCACATGGGTCGCATCGTATTGTGAAAAAACTCTTTCTTCTTTTTTTGATTCTATTAAAATAAATATGAATATTTAGTTGTGTATAATTTGCCACAAGACTTTTCTTTGTTTGCACTAAAACACTTTCCCCTGGGTCATTAATCGATCTTAATACGATTGATGGAATGTCAGATCTAATGTTGAAGCATAGCCAACGTTTACCTACAGATTGTCCAAAACATTTACCATCTCTTGCAATGGGAAGCAATAGTTGTGCTAAATTTAATGTCAATGCTGTTCAACATTGGTTAAATTCTTCTGGTGGCATCACGAAAATCGTGTGTTCGATAATAAACAAGTTTCGAAACAATGGACTTGAAGGGTTTAATAAGTTTGATTGGAACTACTTTCCTATAAACATACTGACTATATATGAGCCACAACGAATTCGTCTGGAGTGGGAACATCTACCAGATCATCTAAAAAGAAAATTTCAACTGTTTCATCTTCGCTGCAAATGTGATAACTGTAATCGCTATCTATAAAAGGTAATTCATTAAATCTACTAGTGTTGTTGACACCTATACATATTTTGTTTTTTGTTTGCTTTTTTAACACAGTGTATATTTTTTGTCTACAGAAAATAAACATCTGGACAACTAAAAGAACAAGATCATCTCAACACACACTCATCAGGACAACTAAAAGAATGAGATTACTTCAACACTCATACAAGAGAAATAAAATTGTATTAATTGTAATTCTAAATGAATAAAGAAGAAAATGCCTTTGTACCACTTCATATTAAAGTTTCTTTAATGATCAAACACCTCCTCACTCCACATGTATATAAAATAATATTGTCAGGTGAGGGATTCGAACCCTCGCTTTCAATTTCTGAAAATTAGATCTTAAGTCTAACGCCTTAGACCGCTCGGCCAACCCAACACACGCAAATCTTGCATATTAGCCAGCGTGTTTTGTTGATTCATATCAGTTCACATTTAGCTTCGTGAGGGGAACATCTTTTTTTTGTGAAGTAAAGCATCATCACGAAGTATTTTAATTGTGTAAAGTATTCCAAGAAACAGTTAATGCAAATGATATTGAGTCAAAGAGGAATGAATTTAAAATCTGAAAGAGATCGGCTAAAAACATTTAAGAACTGGTCTTCAGACAGTTTTACGAACACTGCATGGTTAGCAGGTGCAGGATTTTACTATTATGGATATAAGGATATGGTCAGGTGTGCTTTCTGTAATCTGCAACATAGTTATTGGGAAGAAGATGATCATCCGTTCGAAGACCATAAGAAATGGGATTTTTCTTGCCCTTACGTAAACAATATTTCTCCTAGCATAGAATTAAAATCTGAATATGAAAGACTTAAAACCTTTCAAAATTGGCCTCTTCCCTGTCCAAACGAATTTTGTTTAGCATCATCAGGATTTTATTATACCGGTCATGGTGATAAGGTGAAATGTATATTCTGTAAGATTGAAATTGAAAATTGGATAGAAAACGATATTCCTATAAATGATCATAAAACATGGGCACCATATTGTCCATATTTAAGAGGGTTTTACGTCGTCAACGTTTATTTAAATCCTGAAAATCCTACTATTATTCCATATAATACAAGTTATGATATGTGTGGAAACAATATATGTTGATGTGATGTGATTTTTTGTGCAGTGTGCATTCTCAGACGTAAACGTTGACATGCTGAAGTTTGTTAAGCAGTCAAACACTCTACCAGTAATTTCATTTACTAATGGTGAAAACCAGAGTAAAAGTGAAAAAAGAAAGCATAGTGTTTTACTACCGAACACTATTCGATGTATCATTTGCGGTCCATCGAACTGTGGCAAAACAAACGTAATGATAAATTTATTATGTCACAAAAATTGAGTTCGTTTTGAAAACATTTATATTTATTCTAAATCACTTGCTCAAAGTAAGTATGTTGAATTAAAAAAGTTTTTGGACTCTATAAAAGAAAGAAAAAGTGATTTTTTTTTCTGATAATGATGAAGTTATGCCTCCAGAAATGGCTAGAAAAACTCTATATTTGTTTTTGATGATGTAGCCAGCAATTAACAACAACATATGAAAGATTATTTCAGTAGAGGTCGTCAGTACGATGTTGACGTATTTTTTCTTTGTCAAACATATTCTTGTATACCTAAACATCTAATTAGAGATAACGCTAATTTTTTAATTCTTTTTAAACAAGACGGAACAAACTTGCGTCATGTATATAACGATCATGTAAATACAGATATGAGCTATGATCATTTCTTCGATATTTGTTCTTATTGTTGGCAAAACTCTAAGTTTGGCTTTTTGGTTATCGATAAAGATAGCGATTTACAAAATGGTCGATATCGCAATGTATTTGATGTTTATTTTCAGTTATAAATAATTGTTCAAAAGAGCTAAATGCTCATTCGCGTTATACACTTTGTGTGGTTAACAACCTAACTATGACATCATTTAACAAAATCAATAACGTGTCTATCAGACCACCAACTTCACGCCATGATATTGCAACTAAATCGTATGTTGATGATAAGCTACTGCAATATCGAAATCGAGTAACGACAACAACAACAACAACAAGCGATGGGCTTCTAAGTATTAACGGCAAACGGTTAAAAGATGTTGGAACGCCCATACATGTTGAAGATGCTTGCAACAAAGGTTATGTACTGAAGTTATTGAATGACCTAAATAAAATTGAGTCTAAAGAAGACATACAACGAAACATTAACGACCTAAAATGTTTAATTTTTCAATTTGTAAAATAGAGAAACAACAACTTGAATTTGAAAACAAACGTCTCGCAGGCTTAGCTTTACCATCATCTGCAAATGATGCAGTAAACCTTATTGCAATGCAGCAGCATACATCGTATATAAAAAATACCTGGAAAACCGAATAACCTTAGTGTTACAACGAGTAGAATTCACATTGTGGTGTTTGAAGCCATATTTTCAGTGTTGCCTTAGTAAACAAGAGTTTAGTGCTTTTCAGTCGGTCAACACGAATGTACCCAAAAGAGATGGGTTATGCCCTAATCCTGAAATAAATTACATGAGATAAATAAAACACTAGGATGACCAGTTTCGATCGTCAAGCGATCATCATCAGATCCATTACACTTAGGCTACAAAATCTATGTTTGAAATACAGGTGAAAATATTTACAATATGTACAATTATTTAGTTGCAGTATTGGTACTGCAACTGTCAGTGTATGCTAAATGCAGTAAATATGTTAGGTGAAATGCTAAATGGTGATAGCTATCCGTAGATTGTACTTTAGAGAGATTATATGGTTGTAAACTATGGTTAAACTATAAAATTTTAGGCTAACTACTTATCTGATTGTCTTCCGTACAACAGCTATTCGCAGTTTTCGTGCTCACTGGAACTCACTTTGCGGAAGACTGCGGTGGTTATCTTAACGACTGGTTTTTCCCTGCTTTCTCCCCCCTGCTCCTACGTGCTGTGGGGAGTGATAGCGATGTGTTTATGTGAGGTGTTGCCAACCTAGATCAGATGTATGTTATTGAATGAGGTGGGTCTAAAATTATTAAAGACCGTGGATTAGCCCTCGCCACGCGTGGAGCATAACCCATTCGAACTAAGCGTTGACGGTCTTATGAGGACGTCCCGGCACCTTTAATACTGCCGCAAATATGGGCCTTGGTTTATTGCAGAAGAAAAGTACATCCAACGGGGTCGGGGATGAGATGCGATGAAATTCCATTTGGCGGATGGTTTTTACGGCCGGATGCCCATCCTGACGCCAACCTCATGAGAGGAGTTAATGAGAGATTAAATGAATGGAGATGATTGAAACTAGGCAAGGAAGTGGAGAGGTGCGACCGTGGCCTGTCAGAAGGTACTGCCCCAGCATTTGCCTGGAGTTGAAGATGGGAAACCACGGAAAACCATTTCAAGGATGGCCGCCGGTGGGGCTCTAACCCACGTCGTCCGAGTCTGCAGATAGCTTGGACCCATGGTCTAGCGTTGCGCTTAGCGAGCGTAGCTACCGCTTTCGGTAGCAAAGTGAAAGTAGATATAGGAAAATAAATGAACTTGATCGGGCTAAAAATTCTTGAAAAAGAGGTAGTTGGTTGGTTCCTCAGTTTAGGGGCTGCGACAACGCGGTCATGTAGCCCCGTGTACTTTGGATGTGTAGAATCTGTCTGATAACCTGTGTTAATTGTGATGGCTGTATTAGTGTATGTTATCTGAAATTCAGGTAAGGCCTGCAGACGATCAATTACAAGTAGTTCCTACTTTTGCTACCAAATGCTACCCTCAACGACTCCTAGCCACGAACTTGGCTACTAGATGCTACCGCAACTGGCACCAGGCAACGAACGTTGATACTGATAGAGCATTAATCAAATCTAACCTACAAATTTAGGTTCACACAATTTTAGTGGAAGATTCATGAATTTTCAACGCTCTTAAAAAAAATCCGATGACTTAGGTCGGGGTTTGATCCCCTAATCTTGGCCATAGAAGCTCAGCATGCTACCAACTACGCCACCGAAGCCGCCTGAAAGAGAGGTAACTTAGACATTTCAAGTTTTGGAAAGCGTAGTTAGTTATTGTTGTTTTAAGGGGAGGAACAGCGAAGTCATCTGCTTCTCCTTGAGAATGCTATCCTCTAATAACCATAATATTGAAATATGCTCTAGTAACACTCAGCCACGTTGATAAACTGGACAAATTGAAGTTTCCATCGTTATCTAGGAATGAAATTTTATAAATCAGTTGCATTGCTGGTTAATCTGTTAGTTATTGTTGTTTTAAGGGGCTGATCAACGGAACCTCCCGGTTCATGCAGATATCCCAACCATCGGTAAAAGAAGACTTCGTTCTCGCCATCCACCCCTGGAAAGTGCCAAGATATCAGTTGACAATGGTTTTACCATCCGAGAATGCTGGAGACATACAAGGCAGACCTATGCTACGACGGAACAACTCCGGATGCCGTGTGTATCGTCGAAACCACCGGGGTTTGACTTGCATCGTAAGATCTAATCGGTATAATAATAATAATAATAATAATAATAATAATAATAATAATAATAATAATAATAATAATAATAATAATAATAATAATAATATCGGATGGCCTCGGTGCCGGGTGCAAGCTTTGTTATTTGACGTCCATAGGGCAGTTTGCATGTCGAATGTTGCTGTTTCTTGGAGCACTATGAAAGTCAAGGAGGTTAGATATCTAAGCTCCTTGACATTATAGCGCTTTCTAGTAGAGAATGGAGGAACTTTTGTGTTGGCGGAAAATCCCGAAATTAATTTTGCCATTATGAACATGGCCTACTGAATTCTAATGGGTTCCTTAACATGCCAGCAACGTATAACATGCGTGTCGTGATTTTTGTCGCCTTTCTAGAGTCACTTACCATGGCCAGGAGCGACCCGCAAGCTTGGGGGTTGGTAGTCCGACACGATAACCACGATAACCGTGGCAAGCATATAATCAGTGCTTGAATAAGAACCAACACTGTCCGATGTACCGATTCTCTGCACAAGTGGAAAATAGTATGTTCTCTGGGTTGTAATTGTGGCTCTGTTAAATAGACTGTTCGCCATAAAGTTCCGGAGTGTCCTCTGAGAGCTTTTCCTGGCGATCCAAAGGAGTTCCCGGTGATGACGGAAGCATCTAGAGACAACATTCGTGGCGTGGATATTAGTTTGTAATTTGAAGTTAATTGTATTATAATTTGTAATTAGTGATGTAGCCATGGGCCAACGCTAAATAAATCAATCAATAAATGAATGAAAAATCCACAGCCTGCTTCCAATCGACCGACAGGGTCAGGGATGGAATGAATGAAGCCCCCTTCTAGTGGCGAGGATATGAACAGTGCCGGATGAGGCAATGATTAAATGAATGACAGATGAAATGAAATGATAGTGGAGAGCGTTGCGTGAATGAAATGTTTGACAGGGAAAACCGGAGTACCCGGAGAAAAAAAACTGTCTCCCTCCGTTTTGTCCAGGACAGATCTCACATGGAGTGACCGGGATTTGAACCACGGACCCAGCGGTGAGAGTCGGGCGTGCTGCCACCTAAGCCACGGAGGCTGCAAATAAATAAATAAATAAATAAATAAATAAATAAATAAATAAATAAATAAATGAATAAACGAATAAATAAATAAATGAATAAATGAATGAATAAATAAATAAATGAATAAATGAATAAATAGATAAATGAATAAATGGATGAATAAGTAAATAAATGAATAAATAAATGATTAAACGAATAAATAAATAAATAAATGAATAAATAAATGAATAAATGAATAAATAAATAAATAAATGAATAAATAGATGAATGAATAAATTAATGAATAAATAAATAAATGAATAAATGAATAAATAAATAAATGAATAAATAGATAAATGAATAAATGAATGAATATATAAATAAATGAATAAATGAATAAACGAATAAATAAATAAATGAATAAATAAATGAATAAATGAATAAATAAATAGATAAACGAATAAATAGATAAATGAATAAATGAATAAATGAATAAATGAATGAATAAATGAATAAATGAATAAATGAATAAATGAATAAATGAATAAATAAACGAATAAATAGATAAATGAATAAATGAATGAATAAATGAATAAATAAATAAATAAATGACGAAAAAATATAAATGAATAAATGATCAAATAAATGAATAAATGAATAAATAAATGAATAAATGAATAAATGAATAAATGAATAAATGAATAAATAAAGAAGACTAACCCATAGTCAGAAAATAGGGACTATTTGAAGAAGAAGAAAGCAACAATTTATCGAAGAGTAGATACGAGCCCCGAGGTCCTAAGTACGCCTAAACGATAAAGAAAGAAAAAAAATGAATGATTAGATAATAAAATAAATGAACAATCAAACAAATAAATACCTGGACATACACCCAAGTACACGGGGATACATGACCACGATGTCGCAACGCCCCTAAATAATCAACATTAACAACAACCACTATGAAGTAATGATCGCTGGTTAAACTTGTATTTATGTAATCTTACATTTACTGTAATTGGAGGCGAATGGTTCGTGTTCATTTTTTCCCTGCACTTATCTCGAGTGAATTTGGGAGAAAGTAAAAGTCTTAATATATTCATTGCCGATAATTGGTGGCTGTTACCAATAACATGAGATCATGAGGGGAGTGATGACCAGTGGTGAAAGTGATCGATCACGAAATTCTGTAAGGTTACCTCATCATAGCAACAGCTTCTTGCGAAACAATCCACAGGTGTGTCTGGACTCACCCAGCTACACGAGATAAGAAACATCGATGCTTTCAAGTGTAGAATCATAAATAATATTTTTCATAGGGCTATAAAAAAGTATTTTTTAATAAAAAATTAAAATAAAAAAACATTGAAATATCAAAATTGATTTGTACAAAAATGCTTCTGAAACAAATATAAGGGTACATGAGACGATGTCTTAAACTATGAAACTTAATTAAAGTTTGTCATAGGCCTATGTAAAAACAAGATGTTCAGTAAAGAACATATAGCCTACTTTCTCCTAAATGCATGGGTATTGTTACAACTCTTTGTCCTTTTCAAGGAGTATGATTGAATGTTGGTTGTAGTAGCTTGTTGAAATACAACGTGCTATAGGGATATTAAACATGAATATGAGGTGCCCTTTGCTAGTGCTACCTCTGTACCAAATTTCGTTCAATTCGGTTTCACCGTGTTTGAATTGATAGGGGGAATCGATTTGCACACATACTTGGCCACCATCTGCAAACTATTGGGCTGATGTTCTTGCAGTTTGGTCTGAATATGTTTCCCACATAAAGATATGGTGTTGCAAAATTTGGTAGAGACTAGATTATTAGGTTGGTCGTAATTACATTTTAGCTTTTAACATTTGGGTGGCCGCGATTACGTTTCCGTCAAGATAGCGGTGATATAAAACATGACACTGAGGTGCCCTTTGCTAGTGCTACCTCTGTACCAAATTTCGTTCCATTCGGTTTCACCGTGTTCGAATTGATAAGGGGAATCGATTTTCACACAAAGATGGCCGCCATCCGGAAAATATTAGGCTGATGACCTATTAGTTTGGTCAAAGGATGCTCCCTCCATAAAGGTATGTTGTTGCTAAATTTGCTAGAGATCGGATGATTAGGCTAATCGTAATTTGATTTAAGCTTTGAACATTTGTGTGGCCGCCATTACGTTTCTGTCAATATGGCGGCGATATAAATCATGACACTGAGATGCCCTTTGCTAGTGCTATCTCTGTACCAAATTTCGTTCCATTCGGTTCCACCGTGTTCGAATTAATAGGGGAATCATTTTTGACATAAAGATGGCCGCCACCCGCAAACTATTAGGCTAATAACCTATTAGATTAGTCAAAGGATGCTCCCTCCATAAAGGTATGTAGTTGCAAAATTTGGTAGAGATCGGATGATTAGGTTAATCGTAATTTGATTTAAGCTTTGAACATTCGTGTGGCCGCCATTACGTTTCAGTCAAGATGGTGGCGATATAAAACATGACACTGAGGTGCCTTTTGTTAGTACTACCTCTGTACCAAATTTCGTTCCATTCGGTTGCACCGTGTTCGAATTAATAGGGGGAATCAATTTTCACACAAAGATGGCCGCCATCCGCAAACTATTACACTGATGACTTATTAGTTTGGTCAAAGGATGCTCCCCCCATAAAGGTATGTTGTTGCAAAATTTGGTAGAGATCGGATGATTAGGTTAGTCGTAATTTGATTTAAGCTTTGATCATTTGTGTGGCCGCCATTACGTTTCCGTTAAGATGGCGGCGATATAAAACATGGCACTGAGGTGTCCTTTGCTAGTGCTACCTTTGTACCAAATTTCGTTCAATTCGCATTCACCGTGTTCGAATTGATAGGGGGGGACAGACATTCAGAGTACACACACTCACACACACACACACACACACACACACACACACACACACACACAGACACACACACACACAGACTCACACACACACATACACACACACAGACAGACACACTTTTTTTTTCGCCCTGTGTTGATCTCATAAGTCTACTTTCATTTTTTGCAAAAATCGAAAGTAGGCTAAAAATAAAGGGAAAATTGAAAACAAAAAATAAAAAGTAAAATAACATAAAAATACAATAAAATTACAATTAAAATTAAAAATAATAACAAAAACATAAACAAAAACAAAAACAAAAAAATAAAACAACAACAACAACAACAAAACAAAAACAAAAATGAAAATAAAAATTGAAATATTAAAATTGTTGTTGTACAAAGATTATTATGTGTAACAAATGCAGTATATGGGTACAGGAGATGGTATCCTAAAATATATCACTTAGATAAAGTCTAGGATAGGAGCAGATGACCTCGTAGTTGCGCCCCTTAAAACAACAACTATCTAACTAAAGTCTAGGATAGCCTCTGGGTATCAACTAGAATAAGATTAAGGTAGTACATAATTAATAGCCATTATTTGTGTTTTGTTAATTGCTTATAACATTTAACACCAAGTACATTATTTGTAGGTTATGTGACTTAATTTTAGCCTATTTTCATTTATGAAAAAATAGGCTTATGAGATCACCCTTTGTCCGGGTGTCTGTGTGTGCGTGTGTGATTCGTGTGTGTGTGTGTGTCCCTAATAACTTCTAAACGGCTGGAGCGATCTCAAAGGAACTCGTTAAGTTCGTAGCACTATTCCGGATGACCCCGACCGCGCCCTTTAAATTTTGTTACGCCTCACCAATCCAAAATGGCGGCTGTGCGAAATATTTCACATGCATTCAATATCTCCGAAACTATCACCGATATCACCCTGGAATTTTGTACGGTAATAAACGGAACTACTAGAAGTTCAATTATATGACGTATGAAAATCTGGTAAATACAAAGCCAACATGGCGGCCAATCGAATTTGCCATTTTCAAATAGACGTTTCTCGCGATTTAATCAACCAAACGCAATTAAACTTGGTACATTATATGTTTATACATATTGTAATGCACCGACATCTAACTTCGTTCAATTGTTTACATAACCTCAAGATGGCGGCTGTGCGAAATATTTAACTGGCATAATTTAATATATCTCTGAAACTATTACCGGTATCACCCTGACATTTAGTACGGAGATAAAGGGTGTTGCTGAAAGTTCATTTATGAGACTTTCAAAAACCGGTTAACTACAAAACGAACATGGTGGCCAAGCGAATTTGAAAGTTTTAAATAGACTTTTCTCGCGATGTAATAATTCAAACGGAATGAAACTTGGTACAGCAAATGTTTATACACATTGTAATGCACTGGTATTTAATTTAGTTCAATTGTTTATATAACCTAAAAATGGTGGCTGTGCGAATTTTAAAATTAAGTTTTTAATTCTTTTGTCGTAATCATGCGATCGAAGTGAAATTTTGAATAAGGATCCTACGTAATAATCTTCCTTGAATGGTACATGACTTTATGGCCCATACATACAACAATCCAACATGTCGACCACCCGCAATATTTAGACGGATCTCAATATCTACGAATCTATTACAGCAATCAAACTGAATTTGTTTATTTTCATAGGGGCTATGAACATACGTTCATCTATAGGACTTTCGATAACCTGGTGATCACAAATCCAACATGGCGGTGACGCGAAGTATAAATATTCACATGGACGTTTCTCGCAATTTAACCATCCGGGTGCAGTGAAACTTGGGACAGTAAATCCTTATACAAATGTTAATCCACTAGCATCTAATTTATTTCAATTGTTTCCATAACCAGAAGATGGCAGCTGTGCCAAATTTTAAAATCTCGTTTTTACTTCTTGTATCCTAATAATGCGATTGAAGTTTGAATACTACACGTACACAATAATCTTCATGTAATAGTACATAACTCTAAGACCTACATATATAAAAATCCAACATGGCGTCCATCTGCAATATTTAGTCGGCTCTCAATATCTACGAATCTATTACAGCAATCAAACTGAAATGTTGTATGTTGATAGTGGCAATTAACATAAGTAGGATACATGAGAATAGGCTGTATAGTTCTTCACGGAACCACTTGTTAAATTCAAGTCGCGATGTATTAATGTTACTGTGAAGGATTTTTGTATTAGTCTATTAGGGAATCACTGTAACTAACATGTATCAGGTGATGGTTGCAATAAATAATACTCTCACCCCAATCTCTGGCTGTCCGAGATTCGGAACAGTGGCCATTCTATTTTCTATTTGTTGTTGTTGTTGTTGTTGTTTGAGTCTATACTTATGGTGCATTTCTCATATAGCCCTTACTGAATTACTGTACGTTCTTTTGACATGTCCACCTTGTGACGCAGTGGCTAACTTCTTGGTGTCACTCCTAAGATTCAGGTTCAACTCTCGGCTCTGCCAAGAAATTTAATTCTGCTCTGAGGCCTGGAATGGGGTACACTTAACCTCATGAGGCAAAACTGGACAGAGGTGGGTTCAATTCCCACCTGAGCCATCCCATCCATGAGGTTTCCCTTCATTTCTATTCTAGGCAAATGCTGTGACGGTTTCTAACCTAAGGCCACAGGTGCTCCCTTTCTAAATCTAGCCTCAATTACAAATACACGCACTAGAGATTCCACAATATCTCAGGTTATCAGAGAAATTATAAACAGGACTAAGTGATCACGATATCCAAGTCTCTAAAGAAACAACAACCAATGAAGCTAGTCAAAAACTTTGTTGTTGTTGTTGTTGTTGTTGATACTTTTAGGAATTTTGTGACATCGTGGTCATGTAGCCTCGTGTACTTGGGTGGGTGCTGAATCATTTTGATAACTTGTGTCATTGTGGTGGCTGTGCAAGTGTGAGTATTTGTTAACATTTAGGTAGGACCGCCGTGACCTTTATTTAGTTAGCTAGCATGTTATTGTTGTTTTAAGTGGTGAAACAGTGAGGTCATATTCCCCTTTAATTTAGTTACAATCACGACATTTGTTTGTAGCAGAAGTGGTGAACCACGGAATATCACTTCCAAGAAGGCTGAGGTGGGCATCGAACCCATGTGGGACCGACACTGGACGGAGGCGAATCAAGAATTAAGGCGTCATCACAAGTTTAGCGGTTCATGGATCACCACAAACAATGGGGGACGACACATTTCCATGAAGTAACAAGGGATTGTGTGTGTGTACTTTGTGTGATGAAGGATGTGAACGTTATCACATCAACCGATGTAAAAATAGGACAAAATCAGTTTTATAGTAAAGATCTGCAGACTAAAGAACCAACATGAATTGTATTTTGGCCATTCGGTTGCAATTAAATGTATGTATTAATACTTATTCCGAGACCAATGAAGGTGGCGTAAGAAATATGAATCAAAGTTTAAATCAAATGGAAATGTGAATTTTTGAGCTATGAATCATTTGTCAGGTCCGACAAAAAAATATGTTTTTGGTTGTTAATACCATAATGTGGTTTTTGAAGTTCCACCCCTGCTGCAATAACTTAAATATCACTAGTAATGGACACAGTAACAGCCGACCTGCAACGGCCATTACCGTGGACCCTTCTTTATGCTGATGACATCATGTTGGCGGCAGAAAACAAGTTGGATCTGCAAAATCAAACCCAACAATGGAGTGATCGCCTGGCGCAATACGGTCTGTGCCTCAATATGCAGAAAACAGTGTATATGATGTCAGATACCCTTGAATCAGGAACCATCCATATGGACGATGCAGATATGCTGCGAGTGAACAAATTTAAATACGATGCTTCTACAATTTATGATGACAGGCGACTTGTGGAAGGGGTCAATTCAAGAACTAATGCTGCGTGGATGAAATGGCGAACAACAACGGGAGTTATGTGCAAACGCAGGATGAAAGATCATCTAAAATCAAAAATATATCGTACTGTCAATTAGGGTTGCCAGACGTTTCGTTTTACCCGCAACAATTCCGTTTTTTTAGCCTATTTTCAATTTTGAAAAAATAGGCTTATGAGATCACCTTTTGTCCGTGTGTGTGTGTGTGTGTGAGAGAGAGAGAGAGAGAGAGAGAGAGAGAGAGAGGTGTGTGTGTGTGTCCCTAATAAATTCTAAACGGCTGGAGCGATTTCAATGAAACTCAGTAAGTTCATAGCACTATTCCGGGTGACCCCGACCGTGCCCTTCAAATTTTCTTACGTCTCACCAATACAACATGGCGGCTGTGCGAAATATTACACCAGCATTCAATATCTCCGAAATTATTACCGATATCACCCTGGAATATTTTACGGTGATAAAGGGAACTACTAGAAGTTCACCTGTGTGACCCTCGAAATACTGGTAACTACAAAACCAACATGGCGGCCAAGCGAAGTTTCGACGTTTAAATAGGCGTTTCAAGCGATTTAACCAACCAAACGCAATAAAACTTGGTAAAGTATATGTTTATACACATTGTAATGCACCGACATCTAACTTCGTTCAATTGTTTACATAACCACAAGATGGCGGCTGTGCGAAATATTTCACCGACATTCTATATCTCTGAAACTATTAGCGGTATCACCCTGAAATTTTGTACGGAGATAAAGGACACTACTGGAAGTTCATCTATAAGATTTTCAAAAACCGGTTAACTACAAGACGAACATGGCGGCCAAGCGAATTTGATAATTTAAATAGACCTTTCTCGCGATTTAATGTTCCAAACGCAATGAAACTTGGTACAGGAAATGTTTATACACATTGTAATGCACTGGTATCTAATATATTTCAATTGTTTACATAACCTCAATATGGCGGCTGTGCGAATTTTTAAATTAAGTTTTTATTTCTTGTGTCGTAATTATGCGATCGAAGTGAAAGTTTGAATAATGAACCTACGCAATAATTTTCCTTTAAAGGTACATGACTCTATGGCCTATACATATAACAATCCAACATGGCGACCATCAGAAATATTTTGACGGATCTCAATATCTACGAATCTATCACAGCAATCAAACTGAAATTTGTAATGTTATAGGGGCTATGAACATAAGTTCACCTATAGGACTTTCAATAACCTGGTGATCACAAATCCAACATGGCGGCGACGCGAAGTATAAATATTCACATGCAGGTTTCTCGCAATTTAACGATCCGAGTGCAGTGCAACTCGGTACTGTAAATCCTTATACGAATGTTAATCCACTGGCATCTAATTTATTTCAATTATTTCCATAACCACAAGATGGCAGCTGTGCGAAATTTTAAAATCTCGTTGTTACTTCTTGTGTCTTAATCATGCGATTGAAGTTTGAATGCTACACGTACACAATAATCTTCATGTAAATGTACATAACTCTAGGACCTACATATATAAAATCCAACATTACGACCATCCGAAATATTTAGTCGGTTCTCAATATCTACGAATCTATACAGCAATCAAACTGAAATGTTGTATGCTGATAGTGGCAATTAATATGAGTAGGATATATGAAAATAGGCTGTATAGTTCTTCACGGAACTACTTGTTTTTGTTTTGTTTTGTTCCGCGTTCCGTTTTAATGTTTAACGGAACGCCTAATATTCCGTTTTATTTATTAATTTGATAATATATTCAATTTCGCACCAATTTTTAAATGTCCCGCTTCAGAATTGATTGTAATATCTAGTTTGTTTTCTGGTGGTAGGCCTACAGGTGCAAGTTTGAAAGAGAAAATTATTTCTATGTCTTTGTCAGATAGATGGGTACATGTTATAGATTTATTGAGGGCAACAAAATTAAGGAATATCTTAGTCCTTGTGAAGTTAAAACTCAGCATTTTCCCCTCCAATGGTTTTACGGGGAGATTTTCTTCTGTCATGAATATCAAATGGAGAGATGATAGAAAAAGAAACTCCATTAGTTTGATAAAGGAAGAATTGTTCACATATTAGAATTATGACGAAAATTGTAGTGAATTTTATCAGAAGGTACTTACAAATTTAAAATCCTTGCAAAGGGTCGTTCAAATGAAAAGTATTATTTTGTAAGTTGCTGGTGTCATAGGCCTATATGATATGTCAGCAATATCTAGTTTTAATTTTGTGCATTTGATTATGTAATGCTTATTTAATACATATGTGTTTTAGCCTACTTTCGATTTTTGCAAAAAATGAAAGTAGACTTATGAGATCAACACAGGGCGAAAAAAAAGTGTGTCTGTCTGTGTGTGTATGTGTGTGTGTGTGTGTGTGTGAGTGTGTGTGTGTGAGTGTGTGTACTCTGAATGTCTGTCCCCCCCCCTATCAATTCGAACACGGCGAACGCGAATTGAACGAAATTTGGTACGAAGGTAGCACTAGCAAAGGAGACCTCAGTGTCATGTTTTTTATCGCCACCATCTTGACGGAAACGTAATGGCGGCCACACAAATGTTCAAAGCTTAAATCAAATTACGACTAACCTAATCATCCGATCTCTACCAAATTTTGCAACAACATACCTTTATGGGGGAGCATCCTTTGACCGAATTAATAGGTCATCAGCCTAATAGTTTGCGGATGGCGGCCATCTTTGTGTGAAAATCGATTCCCCTATTAATTCGAACACAGTGAAACCGAATGGAACGAAATTTGGTACAGAGGTAGTACTAGCAAATGGCACCTCAGTGTTTGAATTAATAGGGGGAATCGATTTTGACACAAAGATGGCCGCCATCCCCAAACTATCAGGCTAATGACCTATTAGTTTGGTCAAAGAATGCTTTCTCCATAAAGGTATGTTGTTGCAAAATTTGGTAGAGATCGGATGATTAGGTTAGTCGTATTTTGATTTAAACTTTGAACATTTGTGTGGCCGCCATTACGTTTCCGTCAAGATGGCGGCGATATTAAACATGACGCTGAGGTGCCCTTTGCTAGTACTACCTCTGTACCAAATTTCGTTCCATTCGGTTTCACCGTGTTTGAATTAATAGGGAGAATCGATTTTAACACAAAGATGGCCGCCATCCGCAAACTATTAGGCTGATGACCTATTAGTTTGGTCACAGGATGCTCCCCCTATAAAGGTATGTTGTAGCAAAATGTGGTAGAGATCGGATGATTAGGGTAGTCGTAATTTGATTTAAGCTTTGAACATTTGTGTGGCCGCCATTACGTTTCCGTCAAGATGGCGGCGATATAAAACATGACACTGAGGTGCCCTTTGCTAGTGCTACCTTTGTATCAAATTTCGTTCAATTCGCGTTCACCGTGTTCGAATTGATAGGGGGGGGGGGGCAGACATTCAGAGTACACACACTCACACACACACACACTCAGACTCACACACACACACACACACACATACACACACACAGACAGGCACACTTTTATTTCGCCCTGTGTTGATCTGATAAGTCTACTTTCATTTTTTGCAAAAATCGAAAGTAGGCTAAAAACAAGATGTTCAGTAAAGAACATATAGCCTACTTTCTCCTAAATGTATGAGTATAGTTATAACTCGTTGTTATTATCAAAGAGTATAATAGAATCATTTCTTGGTTGAAGACCTTAGAAACTATTTACCACTACCAAACGCCACAACCTAGAAAAAACTACTTCCATCATTGAAGAAAGATAGATAAGAAGTATCTCAAGAATGTTATGGATCTGGAGACATAATCGACCGGACTGGCTGCGTGGCTCAGCGGTAACGTTCTCGCTTGCTGGGCCCAAGGTTGCAGGTTCGTATCCTGGCGCAGTCAGCTGGCATTTGAGGGTGCACAAATGCGAGGGAGCCGTGTCAGTAGATTTACTGGCACGTTAAAGATCCCCTTCGGGCCAAAATTCCGGCACCCCGGCGTATCAAAAAGCACCAGTAGTTAAAAGGGACGTAAAACTAACATTATTATTATTGTTATTATTACATAATCGACCTGCCGTGGGCAACATCCAACTTTGAGTTGAGGCATGTCTTTACACATCTGGTTGTGCATGGCTTTCACAACCCTAATTGAATTAACAAATCTTTCCATGACCCTACAGAGACGTGTGTATACAAACTATGTGGATATTTTCGATTGCTATTTGCCTGAAATAAAAGTATTAATTAATAACCTGAACTAGCACCAACGGCTAGAATTCAGTTACTATGTGAAATCGTTTTGTTCTTTACTTCAAATAACATTTTCAAATAACGCGCAATAGGCTGTTACAAACCCTTTAAAATAGAAAGTAAAATTTATCGTAGTATCATCTTGCCATTCTTCAAGTTCGATGCGCATAGAATGCCAATGGTATACGGTACTAACCAATAGAGTCCCACGTAGACCAGTCGTGACATCTAGTGGAGAAGTATCGAACAATATAACCCTAACAGGGCGAGTGCATTCTAGTGGCAATAAGAAGAAACTTTTCAATAAAATCTTGAAGTTAATAAGTAGGCCGGCGTGCAGTTAACTTTTTGGCTGCTAGATGTCTCGAGCAAATCTGCTGGTGAATTATGTTTTAATTAAATATATATATTTCCACCGTAATATGCAAAATATAACGCTTAATTTTAAAACGTCTGAATCATTACAAAACAATAAATATATAAAATTTCAAGCAAAAAAATAATAACTCTGATGGGGTTTGAACCATAGGCATATGAGTGATAGACCAACGCTTTACCACGGAGCCATTTGTGCCATCGAACATAGTTATATAAAAATGACTTACATATAACTTGTTAGCAAATAATGATTTAGACTAAACGATTTCATCAGTGGAGTATATTATTTATTTATAAAGCATTTCATACCAAGTTTATTTATTTAGTATCAGTACGCTATATTGCATGCAATACTCATATTAGTGAAATATAAGTCAGGCACAAGATATCCGCTGCCATCTTGTCTTCTTACTGAGACGGATCATCTTTTTAAAATCACTTCTGCACTATAGTATTACAAAATAAACTTTTAATTTCGAACGTGCCTCTTCCTTTAGAACAATTAAATCGATTCTCGGCTAGATAATCGGAACTGGTGGGTCCCATGATATGGATTATAAAGTTTGCATAATTCGCACGGCCGCAACCCTGAAATGGTACGGCGGATGACCTTGTAGTTTGGTCACAAGACGCGTCCTATATGAAGGTATGTTATTACCAAATTTGATAGAGATCGGATAATTTGGTTAGTCGCTATTTGATTTTACGTTTTGAACGTTTGAGTGGCCGCCATTCAGTTTTGGTAAAGATGGCGGCGATATAGAACATGGCACTGAGGTGCCCTTTGCTTGTTCTACCTCTGTACTAAATTTCGTTCAATTTGGTTTCACCGTGTTCGAATTGATAGGGGGGGGGGGACAGACATTCAGAGTACACACACTCACTCACACACACACACACACACAGACTCACACACACACACAGGCAGACACACAATTTTTGGCCCTGTAGTGATCTCATAAGTCTACTTTCATTTTTTGCAAAAATCAAAAGTAGGCTAATAAGGAGGGTAAATCCACCTATATTGGTGCAGCACGATCACTTAGGTCGCATTCATTTTGATCCATATTTAGGATTTATGGACATCTTGGTCATCAGCTCTTTTGTTAAAAAAAATTGTGATGATTGCTTTGCCACCGCTATCAAGGTCAACAAATTATACTGTCATTATTAGCCTACTTTCATTTATGAAAAAAAATAGGCTTATGAGATCACCTTTTGTCCGTGTGTCTGTCTGTGTGTGCGTGTGTGTGTGTGTGCGATGGTGTGTGTCCCCCCTAATAACTTCTAAACGGCTGGAGCGATTTCAATAAAACTCTGTAAGTTCATAGCACTATTCCGGGCGACACCGACCGTGCACTTCAAATTTTGTTACGTCTCACCAATCCAACATGGCGGCTGTGCGAAGTATTTCACCAGCATTCAATATCTCCGAAACTATACAGATATCACCCTGGAATATTTTAAGGTGATAAAGGGAACTACTAGAAGTTCACCTATGTGACTTTTGAAAACCTGGTAACTCCAAAACCAACATGGCAGCCAAGCGAATTTGCGATTTTTAAATAGACGTTTCTCGCGATTTAACCAACCAAACGCAATGAAACTTGGTGCAGTATATGTTTATACACATTGTAATGCACCGACATCTATCTTCGTTCAATTGTTTACATACACTCAAGATGGCGGCTGTGCGAAATATTTCACCAGCATTCTATATCTCTGAAACTATTAGCGGTATCACCCTGAAATTTTGTACGGCGATAAAGGGCACTACTCGAAGTTCATCTGTGAGACTTTCGAAAACCGGTTAACTACTAAACGAACATGGCGGCCATGTGAAATTGAAAGTTTTAAATAGACTTTTCTCGCGATTTAATGATACAAACTCATTGAAACTTGGCACAGGAAATGTTTATACACATTGTAATGCACTGGTATCTAAATTAGTTCAATTGTTTACATAACCCCAAGATGGCTGCATAGCGAATTTTAAAATTAAGTTTTTATTTCTTGTGTCGTAATTATGCGGCCGAAGTGAAAGTTTGGATAATGAACATACGCAATAATTTTCCTTTAATGGTACACGACTCCATGGCCTATACGTATAACAATCCAATATGGCGCTATTCGACATATTTAGATGGATCTCAATATCTACGAATCTATTACAGCAATCAAACTGAATTTTTTAATGTTCATAGGGGCTATGACCATAAGTTCACCTATGTTCAATAACCTGGTGATCACAAATCCAACATGGCGGTGACGCGAAATATAAATATTCACATGGTCGTTTCTCGCAATTTAACCATCCGAGTGCAGTGACACTTGGTACAGTAAATCCTCATACAAATGTTCATCCACTGACATCTAATTTTTTTAAATTGTTTCCTTAACCACAAGATGGCAGCTGTGCAAAATTTTAAAATCTCGTTTTTATTTCTTGTGTCCTAATCATGCGATTGAAGTTTGAATATTATACGTACACAATAATCTTCATGTAGGAACAGTACAAAACTCTATGACCTACATATATAAAAATCCAACATGGCGACCATCCGCAATATTTAGTCGGTTCTCAATATCTACGAATCTATTACAGCAATCAAAGTGAAATTTTGTAGCCTATATTGATAGTGGCAATTAACATAAGTAGGATATATGAAAATAGGCTGTATAGTTCTTCACGGAACTACTTGTTCTGTATGTTAAATCTGAAAAATATATATAAAACTAATGTTATATTGGGAATAGTTCATAGGAAGACACCAGGTGTAAAATTACTGCATTAAAATACGTACGACTACGACAAAAAGGGAGTACACACTATGGGTCAAAATGACCCGGGGCCAGTTCTCATGATATATAGAGGTTGAGTTTTATGAAGACTAAGTTGCTAAGGTGGACAACATGCCTTACTAAGTTAGATCGTGTTTCCAATGACAGCGTCAAGAAACGGTTTCTTGTTTCACCAATTCAAGGCAATATGCGTGGGAGCCGTCTACGCTGGTTTGGACATGTTTTACGGGCAGGAGGTGAAACGATTTCCAAGGCGGGATACACACTTGAAGTCGTTAGAGAAGACGAAAAGGACGACCTCTGCAACGTTGGTGTGACACGCCACATACAGACCTAAAACGTGCGAATCTCCATCCTGATGCGGCCTCAGACAGAGCAAAATTGAGACAACGGATCCATGTAGCGGATCCCGCAGCCACGCTGAAGAAGAAGGAGAAGGAGAAGGAGAAGGAGAAGTAGAAGTTTGATCTATGTACAGTGAGTCCGGGAATGTTCTCCGCAGTGCCTACATGCGTCTGCGTGAGTTAGCTACAGCAGTTATGTTGGCAGCACGGCTGCCGGTTGCATTATAAACAGTAAACTGTGTATTCACCACAGCCATTCATAACAGATGCTGGAAGTGTTGTCCTTGTGTTCGAAGACAGACATCAACACGTCTACACATAATATCGAAGACTTTCACTCAAGTTTCTTGCGGAATGGACTGCATACAATTAATGATATTCACTTAAGTTCCTCAATCGCTTTTGGATTAGTTTTGTATACCTCAGATTTCGTGTTGATTTACTTGGACTACGCTGCATTATATCGGAGAGTTCATCAAGTTTTTCGTCTATTAAAAGCGTAGGCCTGCCTGTTCCCGGTACATTGTGAACTGAGCCAGTCACACGAAATTTACTTATCGAATCCCGAACGGTATCACGGTTTGGACACTTTGAATTAGGAAACCGTGCCTGAAATCTTAATTTTAAATTTTCTGTAAACCGATCGCCTTGGCGAAAAACTTATTACACTAAAAAGCTCTCTTTTCAGTAGTAAACATAACTGTTGCACTCTTCCAATGAACGCTCTTACTTACTCACTCCTTGGTGCTACAGCCCTTGCAGGGCCTTGGCCTCCCGGACAATCTCCACCCATTCTTCCCTGTTGACTGCTTTGGTTCTCCCATCCTTCTCAGATCCTCCTCCATGTTGCCCAGCCAACTGGTCCTAGGTCTTCCCCTCACACGCCGTCCTCCTGCCTTCCCATTGAAGACCTTCCTTACTACCCTGTTCTCTGTCATTCTTTGTACATGTCCCAACAAACGCAGTCTACTACTCTTTATTTCCACTACTATATCTGGCTTACCATACAATTCTCTTATCTCCATATTATTTCTGATTCGCCAGAATTCACCCACTTTTACTGGTCTATATACTTTCCTGAGTATCTTCCTTTCCCATCTCCTTAGTAATTCATCATCCCCTTGTGTCATGGTCCAAGTCTCTGAACCATACATCACCATAGGTCTCACTACCGTACGATATACAGTCAGCTTCAGATTTCTTCTAAGACTTCCTGATTTAAAAACTTTGCTGAAAGCATAGTAACTTCTATTTCCAGCTGCTATCTTTGCATGTATCTCTTCTCTCATATCATTGTTTTAAGCTATCATTGACCCTAAATATTTAAACATTTTACATAGCTCATATTCTTTCTCATTCAGTTTCACATTTTTCTCTAATTCATTATATTTTCTCCTAGATGTTAGCAGATACTTAGTTTTTGACTGATTAATCGTCAATCCAATCTCTGCCCCGTATTCCTCTAATTTCCTTAGCTTCTCTTCCAAATCCTGTTTCCTCTTAGATAATAAATCAATATCATCTGCTTAAGCAAGGTCTTGCGTCACTCGGTTAAGCAATGTTCCTCCTCCGTTGCCCTCTTGTATCCTTCGCATTACATTCTCCAAGGCAATGTTAAACAGTAAGGTGGAGAGAACATCACCCTGTCGTAATCCTCGGTTAACTTCAAAGGTATTTGATAGAATACCTTCAAACTTTACTTTACATGTTGTTCTTTCCAAAGTCATTTGTACCGTTCTTGTTAATTTATTTGGTATTCCTGCCTCATCAATTGCCTTCCATAGCTGATTCCTTTTAATGCTATCATATGCTTGTTTAAAATATATAAACAGCTGGTGTACATCAATGTTCAACTCGTAACATTTTTCAAGGATCTGTCTGATGGTAAAAATCTGGTCCGTAGTAGATCTATTAACTCTGAAGCCACACTGGTAATCTCCAAAATATTCCTCTACATATATTCTCATCCTTCCAGCGATAATTTTTCCTAAAACTTTATACACATTACACAGTCTGCTTTGTCATGTTTCATATGTATAGGGCAGAGTATTGCTGTGTTCCACTGCTCTGGCATTTGCTCCTTTTGCCATATCTCTACGATGATCTTATGCAACCGTCTTGTTAGTTTTCCCCCTCCATATTTTACCATTTCTGCTGTGATGTTATCTTCTCCCGGCGCCATATTATTTTTATGGCCTTAATACCATCTTCAACTTCTTCCAATGTGGATTCCTTGACTAATTCCAGGTCCGTCTCTACTCCATTTTGGTCCTGTCTCATCCCCTGCCTGGTGTATTTTTGCGAATACACGGAAAGAAAGAATTAGCTTTTGCTGTTCATTACTTTATATCAGTCCATTTATTTAAATTTCTTTCCCGCACACACCAACATCGAACTGTTACCTCCCGTTTTCCCCGTGCATTTGTTCATTTTTTCTGTCAGTTTTTTACAGAAACGCATATTTCGCTGAACCTGCCTGACAGCGTCCCATCGCTGCCTTCCGAACTTCCATTGCTTCAAACCATGAAGACATCTATATTAATCCGCAGGGCGTCGTGTTCTTCACCAACCAACAACTCCATGAAGACACCGCTCCAAGAAGAATTTTGTTTTTGTCAAGTTTGTTCATGTTTATGTACAACCTCTTTGTTTCCTCCCCTACTCGCCCGCTTCCCCCTCTTCTCCCCTCCTCCTACTGCTCTCTTCTTTGCGCGCGCAGTCCGCTCGCTCGTTCACTTCACTTCTACACTTCGTCTCGATTTGTCTCCGCGTCGTGAGCAACTGCTCACCCTCACAGTGCACTCAACTTCTTGTTGAACATGCCGTCTAGGCTGATGTGCTTTCGCTGCGTCTAGCAGCCCTCACTTGTACGTCGGAAGTCGACCCGTTCAGTTAGAGCTTAACTAAAGCTCGCCTCCTCAACTCGAGAGGCAAACTTTTAAATTCTACGCCATGTAGAACCGTCAAAGGGAACATCGCCTTCGCCATGAAGCAAAGCTAAGTACTACTTCTACGTTATTCAACTTATTTTAATTGATTTTAAATAGCTACATGCTTTTTAATGATCATTTTATAGGCAGTGTGAGATTTCTATATTTGGGGCAATAATCATCCTTCGCGGGATTTTCTATGTTGGTTTTTTGTCTATCTAAGCCAATCTTAACAGGAAGCAGCATTTCTTGTGCTTATTAAATGAGAGATTTTCTCACAACGTGGGGTACCATTAAATTACCCACTGTCTATAAAATACGTAGCTCGTTCCACCGCTGGACTAACTTTTGCCCTATTCTTCAGTCATGATTGCTCTGGAACCTTCCAGAATCTGCACTCTATCTACCAGTTATACTGACATGTTTTTTCCACTCACATATGGGAATACTTTTTCAAACTGAGGAATCTTCCTCATGAACTACTAATCAATATCTAATTTTTCTTCCTCCGTTGGGATTTTCTCTGGCGCATTCAACTATAATCTACAACTTTCTCAAGCAATAGACTCTCGCATATCTAGTGTAACTAGTTATTTTCCATCATTGCAATAACTTTCTTTGCCTTAAACTTTTTGTGCTACTACAGTGAACTTTTCATCTATTTCAACAGACTATAGTGAAAACAGTGCTTGTTCAACCTTTCATCCGCGTCGCGTTCGTCCGAATAAAATAAATACGGCCATGAACACTTTTCCACAATCCCAATTGATCTTTACCATACCCTTTACTAACAAACCAAAATAATAAAATTGTTACTTTAGGTCTTTTTTCAATGAGGTGTCACTCTCAATTAGTGCCCTCCCTCTCTTGCTTTATGTACAACGAATTAATGTCTGTAAAACTTCGTGTTTAGTACACGCCTCAAATTGTATTGTTTCTCCCTTCTAATTAGGGAATACAATTCTTTCAACTCATAAGTGAGTTATCTCTAGGTTTCACGAAAGGGAAACTTGACCCATTTTCTCGTGATCCCTACTTAAACATAGGGGTTCTAGAAACTTCCTTTCAATTGTTCTCTTCAGGTTTCACAATAAGTGACCTGCCCTATTTGCATAATCCAACCAAGTATTTCTGTATTAATACAAGAAGTTATAGAAACTTCTATTTTATTCTTCCTACTTTTTGTTGTTGTTACTTTCGAAGTTGTTACTCTTTCTAAGATATTAACCTAGAAATTCTTAAAGTACACACTTTGTACTTGATTTATTTTCTAACTTTAATTACGTTAGTTATCTTTAAATTTTTCATCTATTTATCTTCGTCATTTCAAAATCTTACGAAGATCTTAAAACGTATAAAAGGTTTGAAACCAAAATAATTGTTAATTGCCTGGCGCAAGCTTTAAATGTTTTCGGAGGTCTGCGACCCCATTTGTTACAAAAACAAAATTATATATTTGCTACAAAACTACTACCCAACATTGTTAAATGAATTCAAGATTTCTTTTTGGCTTTATCATTTCTCTAACATAACGGTTAGGCAAGATCCTGTCTTCCTTGACTCTTCCCACTTAATGCAAATATATCTATTGATAGGGTTTGCACTACTTGTTGCATTTGAGCAAGAACTCTTAGTCATAAGTTATGTCAAACTCTCTTCCTATTTCTCCATCCTTTTCTCCGGTCCGAAACCCACTTCCTTTTTTTCATCATCTTCCCTTGGGGTTAGGTTATTCCCAAGCTAATAATCTACCCAAAATTTGGTCCCAGAAACCCGGGAGAGTCCATTTGTCAGATTCTATTTATGAAAATCTATTCGTTATTTATTGCTCAAAGTGCATTTGACAATATTTTGCAAATCATTAATATCTTCTTTGAATTTTTCAGCTATAACTTCTCAGTGCAAAGCTGGTGAAGGTGACAGAGGTCGTTACTGTCTTCTTCAGCCTGTCTTACTTGCAACCTGTCTTCTGCTGCCAACCTGACAGCATTTTCAAAATCTCGCTACAGTTTCGTAAGTTACACTTCAATTAACCTATTTTCAACATGCCAACTGGAAAGGATGAAACTCTCATTGCCAGACGTTCTTCCTACAAAGGACAACTCACCAGATTTAGACATTTCATTAATAAAATAAATCCCGCCGATTGTGATCTAGACGTTTTGACACAACGCCTTAAGTTGTACGAACGGTCCTACGATTCTATGATCAAATTCAAACCGACATTGAATCCGCTTGCCCAGACCTTCAATCGGATCGGGACGAGGTTGAACCCTTGTATTTTGAAGGGATTGCCAAGGCCCACAAACTGATCCGCAGTATCTCAGAACCGGACACTAGGGTCATCAATCCGGCCCAGTTCGCACCCGCTTCAGTTCATAAGGACAAACTGAAACCGTTACTTCCTAAGATAACTCTACCTCACTTCTCAGGCCAGGAAGGTGAATGGTATTCCTTTTACGAACTTTACTGCTCCCTTATTCATGAAAACACAGACATTCTCGACATCCATAAGTTCTATTTCTTGCGTTCGTCCTTGGAAGGCCAGGCCTTGGCCTTGGTTGAGTCACTGCCTTTAAGCGCAGATAACTACCACATCGCCTTTAATCTCCTTAAAGAGAGATATGGTAATGTACGTTTGTGTGTTGCTCGCCACATTCGCTGTCTGTTCAACTTGCCAGTCTTGAAACATAATGACGTCCCCTCTTTAAGAGACCTGTTAGACTCCATACAATTGCACGTGAGAGCGTTATATCAACTGAAGCAGCTAGTCCAAACTTGGGACACCATCTTTATTCATCTAGCTACATCCAGATTCGATTTCTCGACATTAAAGGCTTGGGAAATCGAACTCACTCGCAAGGATGAGCATTCTTTCGAACACTTAATCTCGTTTCTGAATAGCCGGTGCCAAGTCCTTACAGCACTCTCATTTCAGTGGGAAAATGTCGAAACGAGTCATCAGTGTCACATTCTGGATAAAAAACTTGTCTCTTCAAATGGTCATCAGTACCCATCTGTCGAGAACAAGCAAACTCGTTCTGCTTCTTTCAACCATCCAAGAGAACATATTAGGCCGCTCAACAAATCTTTAAAATGTACATTCTGCAAGGTTTCTCACGCTTTGTACTCGTGCAAATCCTTTAAAGAATTGTCTGTTGAAGACTGAAGGAAGTTTGTCTTCAATAATAAATATTGCTATAACTGTCTGTCACCTAAGCATTCTTCTTCTAATTGTACGTCTTCCAACCTCAGTTTTCATTGCAAAAGACCGCATCATTCTTTAATGCACTTCCATGAACAATCGAGGTCACTAGTACCTGCTTCTTCAAATTCCATGCAGAGCAGCTCCGAACAAACTAATACTTCTTCCTGCATTTCTAACGCCGAAACTTCTCACAGTGCGCAAGTCCTTTTGTCCACTGTACAATTCGAAATCCAAGATAAATTTTGAAATTGGTTTCGAACCCGCGGTCTTCTCGACTCAGCTTCAACTCACAACTTTGTTTCGCAATCGTTAATTGAAAAACTAGGTCTTTCTTCATCACCTACTTCCATCAATGTATCCGGCATTGACAATTTGAAAACTCAAACCTTGCAGTCTTCAAAATTGAAAATCAGAGACATTTGTCAAAGAAACACCAATCATAACTTAAACTGTCTCATTCTTACCAGTATTGGCAAGGACACTCCTAGCAGCTCTATTGATACTTCCGGTTTAAAGATTCCGTCGCATTTAAGGTTAGCTGATCCTCAGTTTAATGTTCAAGGCCCCATTGATATACTTTTCAGTGCCAATATTTTCTGGAATTGCCTTCGTAAACAAACCCGTAGGCTATCTTCAAACGTGGTCGCCAGAGACACCGATTTTGGTTGGGTTGTCACTGGTCAAATACAACATCCCAGTCTTCAAACCAAATCACAATATCATTTTGTTACTGCCGATTCAAATCCCTTTTCTGAAAAAGAGAATACTTATGTTTTCGATCTCAATACATTTGAAAAACACTTGCCGAAACGATGTCTTATTGTAAACAACTACGTCACCTGTGTAAGTTGTTTAAATGGTTTTGCCTTATTTCCTCACAAAATGGCAATTCAAGTTCGCCTCGCCTTGTGTCACTTGGTTTACTTTCTCATGTCATTTTTTGTAGAAGGTAATTGTTTAAACTTTCTATCGAAAACTATCTTCCCCTTGTGTATAACCATGGCTATCAGTCACCATCATTTCGCTGTAAGCTATGTTTCACTTCTTTCGCTATTTAGTAGGAAGGCCATGGCAGCCTCCTTCCCTCATCCTCACACTCGGAAGCCGCTTTTGAAACCGCTTGAAAATCTGAGTCCTCTAGCATCTAGAATAACTATTCTTACGCATAACCTCCTTCTCAATGCCCCAGCTTCTCTTCATTGTTCAGAAGAATTAAGATTTTTTCTGTTGAAAATAGTCGGATTCCGTGATCCTCAAAATTATGCGAAATTGATTACTTACTTTATTTCATATGTCTTTAAATTGTTTTTTCACGTCCAAGCTACGGATGACTGCACGACGTGTTACTTGAAGTTCCACTTTAAGTCTCAGCTGATTGCACTCGCTTTGTTTGTTTATTTTGAACTGCTTGTTTGTCAATCTTGTTTGTATACAAGCTCGGGTAAGGCCAAGCTGCCGTTTATTTCCTCTATGCTTGACAAAGGTCAGAGCAACTTTTCCTTATCTCAACTTTGGCTGACTGCCAACCATTGTCTTGCGAGTTGCTCCCGTAATTTCAGAAGCTGTTCACCTCCTTACCAAAGTAAACTTGTTCTGGTCAAGGACTCTTTCAGATATTTATATTCGTTATCTCGCTGTACTATGTGGGTCAAGGTCGTTCTTACCCATCTCTCCCACTTGCTCAGACTCGTATCCTATAGCTGTTTCGATCCTTGTTTCATAACATCGTTGCATATTATTTATGTGCTCATGTATTGCACCTTGCTTACATATTTCGCACCTTTATTGCTCATTGTTAACCAAACTTGTTTTCTCTCGTCGTTACACTCGATGTGTTTTCGCATCTATGCTTGTTACGTCACGTTTCTTGATGACTTAAGTATATTTCTGATTAACCCTTTTGATACTTATTATAACTTGAGGTCATTGTTTATGGCTACTAGATTGTTGTTACCTATGGCGTTCTTGCTTTCTACTCGCATAGTTCCTTTGTTTATTTGGTATATTCTTATCCTTAATCGATGTACTTGTTTCTATACGCTTTGTTTAAATTTGTTAACTCTCCTTTCGCATCTTGTCACGATCTTCACTAGAGCTTTATTTCTCGCAGCTTCTAGTTACTTTGTGATTGAAGGCGTTGCTAATTCGAGCCCGTCGCCCCCGCATTCTAATAACCCTGATAACTTGCTTCCACTTACACCTGGTCAGTTCCTCATAAATGCCACCCCCTTTTTCCTTCCTTCCTCTAGCATAGATCTTTGGTGTAATGACCGATTGTTACCCAGGAGGGAAGGGAAGAGTCAGAGAATGAATGATCTCAACTACCCATGTGTTTATTATAAGACCTCTTTCATATTGTGTTCTTGTTCTTTGCTGGTGTTTGCTGTTGTCCCCCAACATGGTGTAATTTTGCAAATACACGGAAAGAAAGAATTAGCTTTTGATGTTCATTACTTTATATCAGTCCATTTATTTAAATTTTTTTCCCGCACACACCAACATCGAACTGTTACCTCCCGTTTGCCCCGTGCATTTGTTCATTTTTTCTGTCAGTTTTTTACAGAAACGCATATTCCGCTGAACCTGCCTGACAGCGTCCCATCGCTGCCTTCCGAACTTCCATTGCTTCAAACCATGAAGACATCTATATTAATCCGCAGGGCGTCGTGTTCTTCACCAACCAACTACTCCATGAAGACACCGCTCCAAGAAGAATTTTGTTTTTGTCAAGTTTTTTCATGTTTATGTACAACCTCTTTGTTTCCTCCCCTACTCGCCCGCTTCCCCCTCTTCTCCCCTCCTCCTACTGCTCTCTTCTTTGCGCGCGCAGCCCGCTCGCTCGTTCACTTCACTTCTACACTTCGTCTCGACTTGTCTCCGCGTCATGAGCAACTGCTCACCCTCACAGTGCACTCAACTTCTTGTTGAACATGCCGTCTAGGCTGGTGTGCTTTCGCTGCGTCTAGCAGCCCTCACTTGTACGTCGGAAGTCGACCCGTTCAGTTAGAGCTTAACTAAAGCTCGCCTCCTCAACTCGAGAGGCAAACTTTTAAATTCTACGCCATGTAGAACCGTCAAAGGGAACATCGCCTTCGCCATGAAGCAAAGCTAAGTACTACTTCTACGTTATTCAACTTATTTTAATTGATTTTAAATAGCTACATGCTTTTTAATGATCATTTTATAGGCAGTGTGAGATTTCTATATTTGGGGCAATAATCATCCTTCGCGGGATTTTCTATGTTGGTTTTTTGTCTATCTAAGCCAATCTTAACAGGAAGCAGCATTTCTTGTGCTTATTAAATGAGAGATTTTCTCACAACGTGGGGTACCATTAAATTACCCACTGTCTATAAAATACGTAGCTCGTTCCACCGCTGGACTAACTTTTGCCCTATTCTTCAGTCATGATTGCTCTGGAACCTTCCAGAATCTGCACTCTATCTACCAGTTATACTGACATGTATTTTCCACTCACATATGGGAATACTTTTTCAAACTGAGGAATCTTCCTTATGAACTACTAATCAATATCTAATTTTTCTTCCTCCGTTGGGATTTTCTCTGGCGCATTCAACTATAATCTACAACTTTCTCAAGCAATAGACTCTCGCATATCTTGTGTAACTAGTTATTTTCCATCATTGCAATAACTTTCTTTGCCATAAACGTTTTGTGCTACTACAGTGAACTTTTCATCTATTTCAACAGACTATAGTGAAAACAGTGCTTGTTCAACCTTTCATCCGCGTCGCGTTCGTCCGAATAAAATAAATACGGCCATGAACACTTTCCCACAATCCCATTTGATCTTTCCCAAACCCTTTACTAACAAACCAAAATAATAAAATTGTTACTTTAGGTCTTTTTTCAATGAGGTGTCACTCTCAATTAGTGCCCTCCCTCTCTTGCTTTATGTACAACGAATTAATGTCTGTAAAACTTCGTGTTTATTACACGCCTCAAATTGTATTGTTTCTCCCTTCTAATTAGGGAATACAATTCTTTCAACTCATAAGTGAGTTATCTCTAGGTTTCACGAAAGGGAAACTTGCCCCATTTTCTCGTGATCCCTACTTAAACATAGGGGTTCTAGAAACTTCCTTTCAATTGTTCTCTTAGGGTTTCACAATAAGTGACCTGCCCTATTTGCATAATCCAACCAAGTATTTCTGTATTAATACAAGAAGTTATAGAAACTTCTATTTTATTCTTCCTGCTTTTTGTTGTTGTTACTTTCGAAGTTGTTACTCTTTCTAAGATATTTACCTAGAAATTCTTAAAGTACACACTTTGTACTTGATTTATTGTCTAACTTTAATTACGTCAGTTATCTTTAAATTTTTCACATATTTATCTTCGTCATTTCAAAATCTTACGAAGATTTTAAAACATATAAAAGGTTTGAAACCAAAATAATTGTTAATTGCCTGGCGCAAGCTTTAAATGTTTTCGGAGGTCTGCGACCCCATTTGTTATAAATCAAAATTATATATTTGTTACAAAACTACTACCCTACATTGTTAAATAAATTCAATATTTCTTTTTGGCTTTATCATTTCTCTAACATAACGGTTAGGCAAGATCCTGTCTTCCTTGACTCTTCCCACTTAATGCAAATATATCTATTGATAGGGTTTGCACTACTTGTTGCATTTGAGCAAGAACTCTTAGTCATAACTTATGTCAAACTCTCTTCCTATTTCTCCATCCTTTTTCTCCGGTCCGAAACCCACTTCCTTTTTTTTCATCATCTTCCCTTGGGGGTTAGGTTATTCCCAAGCTAATAATCTACCCACTCCCTCTGTCCAACTTCTACCTCACCTTCATATCCAATTTCCGCTTTCAGCAATTCACTAAAATACTCCACCCATCTCTTTAACATATCATCTTTACCTCCAATCAAGTTGCCCTCCTTATCTTTACAGAAAGTTGCTCTGGGTTGATATCCTTTCTTTATATCTTTAACCCTTGAATAGAACTCTCTGGTTTCCTGAGCTGTCTTTCTCTCTTCTAACTCCTCAATCCACTGCTTCTCAAAATCTTCTTCTTGCTAGATTCCTTGTCCGCTTCCTTTCTCTTCTCCCTATATTCCTCTACAGTAGTTCTTGTTCTTCTTTGTAACATTCTTCTTCTTGCCTCATTCCTTTCTTCAATCTTCTATCTACACTCTTCATCAAACCAACTGCATCCTCAGTTTCTTCTTTCTGCCCAGCACAGTTTCCACCGTGTTTTGTATTATATATTTGACCGTCTGCCACTGTTCTTCTATACTTTCTCCTTGCTTCTCTTCCACTTCATTAAGCTCATTTGTCAAAACCATTGTGTACTGCTGAGCTATGCTTTCATTCTTTCTTAATTTAACATCATCAAACCTATGCATAACAGCTCTCTTAATCTCTCTGTACTTGGCTATCCTTTGTCTATATTTAACTCTTACCAGATAATGATCACTATCTCCGTCTGTTCCTCGACAGCTATCCACTTCCAACACATCTGAGGCTTGTCGTCTATCTATAAACACATGATCAATTTGGTTCTCTGCGATCCCATCAGGGGAGCACCATGTCACTTTCCTTATATCCTTCGTTTGCATCCATGTGGTTTTGATAAGCATGTTACTGCCTATAGCCAAATCAATCAGTCTAATACCATTATCATTGGCCACCTCATGTAAACTCTCCTTTCCCGCTGTACTCCTGTAGGCAATTTCTCTTCCCACTTGTGCATTAAAGACCCCATAACAGCCTTAACATCATGCTTTGTCACTCGTGCTAGTTCCTATTCCAGCTGCTCATAGAAAAGATCCAATTCTTCCTCCTCTGCATCTTCGGTTGGTGCGTATGAACATATGAAGGTTATATTGAAGAAACGGGCTTTCACTCTTAATACACATATCCTTTCGTTAACAGGTTTAAAATTCAGTATAACATTTTTATACTCATTATCAACAAGAAAACCTGTTCCTCCATATCTTCTGTTCCCACAACTATAGAACAGGGTGTGTGTCCCCGTGGCAAATATTCCACTCGCATTCCATTTTACCTCTTGTATTGCTGCCAGCTTTACATTATATTTCTTCATTTCCCTCTTCAAGTTCCGTAATCCTTCAGCTTTACTCAGTGTTCTTATATTCTATGTCCCAAAATACTAATTCATGTACCGTTTCCGTTGCCAAGGTCGTTTATCCATTTCATCCGTCCGGTTTCCTTTGCCCTTTGGTTCCGTAACAAGTGTTCTTTTCCGGGGTAGGGTTGTTAGTCCCGCGCCCAACCGCTAACCTGGAGGATCAGGGTACCGCTATTAGTCTGGTCCATCACCTTAGGCCTGTCCAGCTTGGGTGGCCTTACCAGGAGCCGAAGCTCCCGCTGGCATAGCCCCAAGGATCATTTGAGCTCGCAAGCCTCCAAACACCCGGCAATACCTGATACCGGCGGGAGGTATCTGAACGCTCGCTTACTGCAATACACACTAAAGGCATACGCTCGCTTATCGTAATACACACTGACGATTTTGACAGTCTACAGCCCACACGCGCGGTAGTCCCCCTTTCAAGAACACAGTGCTGCCATTTAAACTGATGACGCAACCACTCGCAGCTGCACGTAGCCACTGCGGAGAACATTCCCGGGTGTCCTGTGTTTAAAAATCAATGTTACGTGATAGTTTGTCTGTCTGTTCCCTATGCGTTCATATACCATTCGTCGGATTGCGATGAAATTTGGATGAGTTGTTGTGTGCACTCCAGAGAAGGTTTCTGCCTACAATTTTTTTATGTAACACAAAAGGGTGAGTGAAGGATATAACAAGAAGTCTTAAATCCCACAGTAACCCAATTGCACAATCTTTATACTTATGACACCGCAATGCAAAGTGTGAGAAAGGCTTGCTGATTCATCGCGAGGTGACATGTTCTGACATGGGTGTCTCAGCACAGCCTGATAATTCACAAGGACCGGGGCACCAGACAGAAAAACAAAGAGTATTGTTTATCCAAAGGCACTTCAGTTTCTACTTTCTTGGGTAGGTTGCGTGGCTCAGCGGTAACGTTCTCGCCTGCTGTGACCAAGATTGCAGGATCGAATCCTGGCGCAGCCAATTGGCATTTGAAGGTGCGCAAGAATGAGGGGGCCGTGTCAGTAGATTTACTGCCACGTTAAAGATCCCCTTTGGGCCAAAATTCCGTCACCCCGGCGTCTCTAAATCCCGCAGTTGTTAAAAGGGACGTAAAACCATTAACATTATTATTATCTTCTCGATTGGCATTGCAACGCTTGCCGTGTATAGCTAGTTTCTGTATAAAATGAATTAAATTCCGTCACCCCGGCGTCTATAAATCCCGCAGTTGTTAAAAGGGACGTAAAACCATTAACATTATTATTATCTTCTCGATTGGCATTGCAACGCTTGCCGTGTATAGCTAGTTTCAGTATAAAATGAATTAAATTTCCAATACCCTCTTCATGTAACCGGATGACGTAACCGTGCGCGTTAAATTGATCATCACTGGGGGGGAGGGGAGCTGCAGCTAGTCCGGAGATAGGAGGTTCGTATCCCTCCACTGATAGTGGCCATACTGAGCCCGTGTAGCTCATGCTGGTGATAGCTTTTACGAGAGCAAAGGAATTTATTGTCAGAGAGTTATGAATGCATCCTAGAAGCATGTCACCGCTTCAGATGTACTTTTGACTCTGTTAAGAAGCTCCGGATAATTTTCTCATCATGATTAAAGAATTTTTTTTAATGTGCAACCTTGGATTTACAATTGACAGTCATGCAGCATAATTAGCCACATTTTCATGGGCTTGTATTTCATTTATTGTATTTAAGACAAAAGGTATACCGTCGCAGACATAGGAATGGAACGGATTTAGGAGCTAAATGACTAAGGAAGTGATCGAGCTAGAACGCCTGCTTCCGTGAGGAAACTACTCCCTTTTGTGCGATCGGCACGCGCACACGTCAACTTTGAGGTCTGAAGTAGACCGGGATTCGTACATGTCGTAATCAGTTAATCTGAACGTAATCCGACACAATCACAGTATTATTTTAGCACAAAGTGTGCTGGTGATGTGAGTAATTCAAGTGAAATAACTAAATTAGTAATATTTTTGAAAGGAAATTGTATTTTCCTAGTGATAGTGAATGAGCACATGGTCTCACTGTAATGCCAAATGGCCGACCATCGTGACAGTCAGTGATTTTCAAACAAGTGTAACGACAGTGAAATCGAGTGATAATATCACATGTCTAATATTTTACGTTACCGAGCTGTGTAAAAGCCGGAATTGTTACTATCACGATTGAGCCGATCCAGGCAGATTGATAATTTTTCACGTGCAGTGATCTAATTCTCTGTGTAGACACGTGCCCAGTGTCAAATCTAGCTTCAGTGATAAAGCAGACGAGGCATTTTATTGAATATAGTCTGCAAAGCTTAAAGTGTAGACGCAGTGAATTGATACACGCTAGAAGCAGTGATTTTCGTCATCTACAACTTTCTACAAGATGTCAGCATTACACCACGTGCGGATGCATAACTATCCTGTACTGACCAAGAAGATGATGAGAGCTTAAACCATTCATATGGGAGGAACACCGAACATCTGAGCTGCACTACAGCTATGGAGGAAGACCGTTGGATAACCATGCTCATGTCAAAGCAGAGAAGATATCCCTGGATACCTTGGAGAAAGGAAGAAACCCTCAATCATTTTCTTTCGGGTGGGGTGAACATCGAATAGCTGTGAGTCATGATCTAAATTCTATTCTGTAAGGTGAATGGTCATGGGTGGATTAGTTAGTAGCAACCGTAACTTTGATATCAGTCATCATGTAGGATTTTTCTCTCTTTAGCCACCTTCTATGGTGATTTTTCACGTTTAACACGCTTCTATGCAATTCGTTTCAAGATTGAGTTAGTCACCAATTTTTGGTGTGGTTACACACGGTGCAATATTGTTTAAAATGGTAATTCCGCATAACGGAATATGAATTTCGACTTATTTGACGGGAGCATTATTTTTAATTCAGCTCAAGCTGAATATTCTTTCATGATTTTCTGAAGCTCCCCTTTTTGATAATAATCCTGAACGCCACTGCTTTTTTTCGGGCGTATCGGTTAGGTATGGGAGGTCCCCAGCCTACTTTGTTATTGTACATACATTTTATTAGAGTGAGCAGTATGCCACCTGATTCAAGATGAATTCACATCGTCGTAAATGAGTCAAGCCTTGTGTTAACTTGCTCATAAATCCCAATTACACGATAATCGTATCATTTCAATAATTTCCACCAGAGGTTAAGGTGTGGATAACTTAATAAAAGACATTTAAACGTGCCTTGTAAGCATGTGTGTATTTTGTAATCAACAGTGGTGTTGCATACTTTTCAAAGACTTTCAGCCGGAGAGACATATCTTTCCGTTAGACTTCTTTGGTTTACAGAAGCAAATACATCATTATTCTTGTAATTAATCTGTAATTAATACGTTATATTCTTCATTACATGTGTCTAATTCTACAAAGTGTATACTAGGGTCACTCATGAACTTTATTGTGAACCCAGTGTTAGTTGAAACCAGTGAAAGACTTTTGCCGTGGGCAGAATTCACTTACACGCAGTATTGCGGTTATTGCAGTGCACTTGATGGCATATGACAGATGCTTGCCAAGGTCGCGACTGTAATAATAGCCAGGCTACCCTTCGATCTCGATTGCGAGTCAGTTGACAAACGACACATTTTTCTCTAGACACACTGCTAAGAATGTTTCATTACGGGCCAGGTCTTGTGAAAGCTCGTACTATAACCTTGATCAAGTGATGATTATTTTGAGGAATGTCACAGTACAGGGGTACTGTTAAGTCATGCATTATTTTGAAATATCCTCGCAGATATTTGTAAGCGAGTTCAGTCTATTATTGTCATGAGTTATGTTAATACTATCAGAAGTACCCGTTCTTCGAACGGTGTTTGGTGTTAACACCAGACATTATCAAATGAACTACTGTTGCAATGGTTAGCGGTTTGTCATTCCTTCATATGTTTATCAGAACGAAGTTAGTTTTCTGGGAATATCACACACACTGTTAATTTAAGGACCTTAAAATGTGGTTTTCGGAGACCCATTATAGACTCGCAAATTTTGTGTTTCACATTGAGAAGCGCATCATACGCTTTGGTCGACCTTCTAGGATAATTTTTATATTTCGCCTGTTTTAGCATGTATTTTGAGAAGTTTTTCTCTATAAGTTATCCACCCTTCTACTGTATGAAAAGTACGGTGAAGAGTTTTATAAATGATTGGTGTATTGACTCATGTTCCATACCTAATTTTACGATGCACCAAGCATCCGAATACGAGTTGTAGGCGTACATAAAGATACACAGAAAGACATTAGACAATTCTATTGTCTACAACATATCGCCCAGATATCCAAATATGGGTATATCTACCACACAGTATCAAACAAAATCATCATTACGATGAACCTTTATGTCGCAAAAAAAAAGAGAAGAAAAAAAAGATTAGTTAAAATGTGCTCTCAAACTAAATTCATCTAACGTGTACTTCCTGACGTGAAATAGAATTGAAAGCCTTGTAGACGAAACGCAATATACGTCACATAAAAACTGACCCTGTACGTTGTGTTAGGTCCCCATACACAGGCAGACTTCTTTCATAAATTATAAAGGCTTGTGGTGCATGAAAATTCAGGTTCTTTAGCCTCAAATGGCTCAAATTCCTAAAAGCCGCAAAAATTCCGATTCAATTCAGGAATTTTTGAAAATAATGTTGCTGTTTGGAGATATAATAGACCTTCTGTACTATATGTCGCACGTGAAAATTGCATGAAAAAATTCTTGGTTACCCCTTGACCCCCTTAATTGCATTGATGAATTATACAGTCTACGTTGGTTCCGTGATAACCTTATAGCCATTTGCAAACTTTCACAGAAATGTAATAAATGGAGTGACATTGCTTCTTACAGAAATAGATGGAAAGTTGGATGCCCCCTTGAGATAATATTGTTACGGTTACCGATTTGCATTCCTTCATTAGTTTGTTAAATTAAATTAAATTAGTTTTCTGGGAATATTTCAGAAACTGTTGGTTTTAGAGCCTTATAATGTAGATTTCGAGGACCCTTTAGGGCCCCGAGTTTTCTTTCTGGCACCTAGGGGCTTTGTCTCGTCGTTGTACGCCATAATAAAATATTACTACTAATAATAACAATAATATAATAAAGGGATAGGAATATAACAGACCTACCGAACCACACCCCCAGGTGTAAATCGCGTGAAAAAATTCTAGAGTATCCCTTGACCCCCTTAAGCGCATTATACGTATTGATTAATTTTACAGCTTAATTTGGTTCCGTGATAACCTTCTAGCCGTTTGCAAACTTTCACACTAATGTAATTAATGGAATTGCATTGCGTCTTACAGCAATAGATGGACCTCTGAGAATCTGTTGCTATGGCTACCGGCTTGCATCCGTTCATTAGTATATTAAATGAAATTAGTTTTCTGGGAATAACTCAAAAACTGTTGGTTATAGGTCTTTAAAATGTGGTCCCGAGTTTTGTCTCTCACATTGAGGGGCTGAAAATGAGCTTTGTCTCGTCCTTCAACTCCTATTTCAGCATGTATTTTAAGGGGGTAGGCCCCCTTTTATGAGAGGTACGGAGAAGAGAAACATCAATGATTAGTATTGTGCCTCTGATGGATATGTGCACCAAATTTTACGTCGATACACCCAGCCGTTCTCGAGTTATAAGGGAACAAATTTGTCCACAGACAGACAAAGAAACAAACAAACAGACAGACAGACCAAAAAGTTATTTTCACGCGCATCCATCATAAAACAGTCTGTCGCGTAAATAACTCAAATTTCCGCAGAAATTCAGAAACAAAAACAGAAAAACTTTCATTTTTATATATGTAGATATATACTCCACCGCTCGGGGTTGACCGTGTTTTATTGCACAAATTTAGGTTTTACTCGCTAACCGTCGGAGACACGAAAAGTTATAAGGACCTTTTGGATAGAAAATTAAATTTTAAAGCTCGTGTATGCCATCAAAAGTTTGATATTTCTTAGCGTTCTCTTTTTATTTGAAATGAAAATATGAAATTTTGAAACCAAAGAGTGTAGTGACGTCACAAATGTAGGTTTTACTCGCTAACCGTTGGAGATACATGACAAGTGATACGGACCTTTCGGATAGGAAATTAAATTTTGAAGCTCGTATGTGCCATCAAAAGTTTGCTATTTCTTAGCGTTCTCTTTTTATTTGATAGAAGCTGTAGCCGGCATGCGTTGCAATGCCAATCAAAGAAAGTGTTGGCGTTGAAATTCTGTTTCTTGAAGTGCTTTTGGATACACAACATGTTAACTGCCTCTAAGCTATCGTAAAATGGATTTTCTAATTTAGGACCATTCGTGGGAGCGTGCACAACAACTTTCAAAAGTTTCATCGCTGTCACTCATTTGTTGAATCTACTCGTACGCTACCTATTGTGAAATGGATTTACTAAGTCGAAACCCTTCCCTGGCGTGTACACAATAACTCATCAATGATTCATCGCAATCGGATGAATAGTATATGCACGTATAGGGGGTTTTGTTTAAACGATTCGTGCGCTGTCACTCATTTGTTGAATCTACTCTTGCGCTACCTATTGAGAAATGTATTACTAAGTCGATGCCCTTCCCTGGCGTGTACACAATAACTCATCAAGGTTTCATCGCAATCGAAGAATGTTAATGAACGCAATAGGGGATTTTGTTGAAACGCTTCGCGCGTCGTCACCCATTTGTTGCATCTACTCTTGCGCTACTTATTGTGAAATTGATTTACTAAGTCCCCTTCCCTGGCGGGTACACAATAACTGATCAATGTTTCATCGCAATCGGATGAATAGTATATGAACGCATACCTGATTTTGTTTAAACAATTCGCGCTCCGTCACTCATTTGTTGAATCTACTCGTGCGCTACCTACTGTAAAATGTATTTACTAAGTTAGAAACCGTCACGTAAGTGTCCACAACATCGCACCCAAGTGTCATCGCTATCGGACTAATGGGATATGAAGACATAGGGGACTGTATTGAAACGCTCCGCATGTCGTCGTTCATTTGTCGAATCTACTCGTGTGCTACCTACTGTGAAATGTATACTAAGCCAGAAACCTTCCTTGGAGTGTCCACCATATTTCACCCAAGTTTCACCGCTAACGGCAGAATGGTATATGACCTTATACGGGACGTTGTTGAAACGCTTCGCGCGTCGTCCCTCATTAGTTGAATCAACTTGTGCGCTGCATATTGTATAGTGGATTTACTAAGCCAGAAATTTTCCATGACGTGTACACAACATGTCACCCAAGTTTCATAGCTACGGACGAATGGTACATGAATGCATACGGGATTTGGTTGAAACGCTTCGCGTGTCGTCGCTCATTTGTTGATTCTACTCTTGCGCTACATATTGTAATATGGATGTACTCAGCCAGAAACCTTCCCTGGAGTGTATACAACATCTCACCCAAGTTTCATCGCAATCGGATGAATGGTATGTGAACGTATACGGGACGTTGTCGAAACGCTTCGCGCGTAGTCACTCATTTGTTGAATATAAACGTGCGCTTCGTATTGTAAAATGGATTTACTTAGCCAGAAACCTTTCCTGGAGTGAACACAACAATTCACCAAACATTTATCACAATCAGACGACTGGTATATGACTTTATACGGGACTTTGTTGAAACGCTTCGCGTGTCATCGCTCATTTGTTGAATCTACTGGTGCGATACCTATTGTAAAATGTATGTACTAAGCCAGAAACCTTTCCTGGAGTGTACACAACATCTCACCCAAGTTTCATCGCTATCGGATGAATGGTATATGAAATTATATGGGACTTTGTTGAAACGCTTCGCACGTCGTTGCTCATTTGTTGATTCTACTCGTGCTCTACCTATTTTTAAAGGGATTATTTTTAAAGGGATTTACTAAGCTAGAAACCTTCCCTGGAGTGCACACAAAATCTCAGCCTAGTTTCATCGCTATCGGACGAATGGTATATGAACGCAAACGTGACTTTGTTGAAATACTTCGCGCGTCGTAGCTCATTTGTTGAATCTACTCGTGCGCTGCCTATTGTAAAGTGGATGTACTAAGCCAGAAAATTTCCCTGCAGTGTACACAACATTTTACGCAAGTTTCATAGCTATCGGACGAATGGTATATGAATGCATACGGGACTTTGTTGAAACGCATTGCGTGTCGTCGCTCATTTGTTGAATCTACTTGTGCGCTATCTACTGTGAAATGTATTCATTAATTTTGAAACCTTCACGTAAGTGTACACAACATCTCACCCAAGTTTCATCGCTATCAGACGAATGGTATATGAACACATACGGGACTTTGTTGAAATGCTTCGCGCATCGTTGCTCATTTGTTGAATCTACGCGTGCGCTACCTAATATAAAATGGATTTACTAAGTCAGAAACCTTCCTTGGAGTGTACCCAACATCTCACCCAAGTTCCATCGCAATCGGACGAATGGTATATGAACGCATAGGAGACATACCCACAGACATACAGACAAACTATCACGTAATATTGATTTTTATATATATATAGATGGAAATATGAAATTTTGAAACCAAAGGATGTAGTGACGTCACCAAAATGGTCGCCATTTTTAATCGTGCAAAATATCGAAATCAAAAGTATCCTATATGTAATCCTGGTAAATCAGCTACATCCATGCAAAATTTCATCTAAATCGGACCAGTGGTTCTTGCGTTATTGAGTAACACACAGACAGACAGACAGAAAGACAGACACACACCATCTCATTTTTAGCCTACTTTCGATTTTTGCAAAAAATGAAAGTAGACTTATGAGATCAACACAGGGCGAAAAAAGTGTGTCTGTCTGTGTGTGTGTATGTGTGTGTGTGAGTCTGTGTGTGTGTGTGTATGTGTGTGTGTGAGTCTGTGTGTGTGTGTGTGTGTGTGTCTGTGTGTGTGTGAGTGTGTGTACTCTGAATGTCTGTCCCCCCCTATCAATTCGAACACGGTGAATGCGAATTGAACGAAATTTGGTACAAAGGTAGCACTAGCAAAGGACACCTCAGTGTCATGTTTTATATCGCCGCCATCTTGACGGAAACGTAATGGCGGCCACACAAATGTTCAAAGCTTAAATCAAATTACAACTAACCTAATCATCCGATCTCTACCAAATTTAGCAACAACATACCTTTATGGGGGGAGCATCCTTTGACCAAACCAATAGGTCATCAGTGTAACAGTTTGCGGATGGCGGCCATCTTTGTGTGAAAATCGATTCCCCCTATTAATTCGAACACGGTGCAACCGGATGGATCGAAATTTGGTACAGAGGTAGTACTAACAAAAGGTACCTCAGTGTCATGTTCTATATCGCCGCCATCTTGACGGAAACGTAATGGCGGCCACACAAATGTTCAAAGCTTAAATCAAATTACGACTAACCTAATCATCCGATCTCTACCAAATTTTGCAACAACATACCTTTATGGGGGGAGCATCCTTTGACCGAACTAATAGGTCATCAGCGTAATAGTTTGCGGATGGCGGCCATCTTTGTGTGAAAATCGATTCCCCCTATTAATTCGAACACGGTGCAACCGAATGGAACGAAATTTGGTACAGAGGTAGTACTAACAAAAGGCACCTCAGCGTCATGATTTATATTGCCGCCATCTTGACGGAAACGTAATGGCGGCCACACACATTTTCAAAGCTTAAATCAAATTACGATTAACCTAATCATCCGATCTCTACCAAATTTTGCAACAACATACCTTTATGGAGGGAGCATCCTTTGACCAAATGAATAGGTCATCAGCGTAATAGTTTGCGGATGGCGGCCATCTTTGTGTGAAAATCAATTCCCCCTATTAATTCAAACACGGTGAAACCGAATGGAACGAAATTTGGTACAGAGGTAGCACTAGCAAAGGGCATCTCAGTGTCCTGTTTTATATTGCCGCCATATTGACAGAAACGTAATGGCGGCCACACAAATTTTCAAAGCTTAAGTTAAATTACGACTAACATAACCATCCGATCTCTACCAAACTTTGCAACAACATACCTTTATGGAGGGAGCATCCTTTGACCAAATAAATAGGTCATCAGCGTAATAGTTTGCGGATGGCGGCCATCTTTATGTCAAAATTGATTCCCCCTATTAATTCGAACACGGTGGAACCGAATGGAACGAAATTTGGTACAGAGGTAGCACTAGCAAAGGGCACCTCAGTGTCATGTTTTATATCGCCGCCATCTTGACTGCAACGTAATGGCGGCCACACGAATGTTCAAAGCTTAAATCAAATTACGATTAACCTAATCATCCGATCTCTACCAAATTTTGCAACTACATACCTTTATGGAGGGAGCATCCTTTGAACAATCTAATGGGTCATTCGCCTAATAGTTTGCGGATGGCGGCCATCTATATGTCAAAATTGATTCCCCCTATTAATTCGAACACGGTGGAACCGAATGGAACGAAATTTGGTACAGAGGTAGCAATAGCAAAGGGCACCTCAGTGTCATGTTTTATATCGCCGCCATCTTGACTGAAACATAATGGCGGCCACACGAATGTTCAAAGCTTAAATCAAATTACGATTAACCTAATCATCCGATCTCTACCAAATTTTGAAACTACATACCTTTATGGAGGGAGCATCCTTTGAACAATCTAATGGGTCATTCGCCTAATAGTTTGCGGATGGCGGCCATCTTTATGTCAAAATTGATTCCCCCTATAAATTCGAACACGGTGGAACCGAATGGAACGAAATTTGGTACAGAGATAGCACTAGCAAAGGGCATCTCAATGTCATGATTAATATCGCCGCCATATTGACAGAAACGTAATGGCGGCCACACAAATGTTTAAAGCTTAAATCAAATTACGACTAACATAACCATCCGATCTCTACCAAACTTTGCAACAACATACCTTTATAGAGGGAGCATCCTTTGACCAATCTAATAGGTCATAAGCCTAATAGTTAGCGGATGGCGGCTATCTTTATGTCAAAATTGATTCCTCCCATTAATTCGAACACGGTGGAACCGATTGAACGAAATTTGGTACAGAGGTAGCACTAGCAAAGGGCACCTCAGTGTCATGTTTTATATCACCGCTATCTTGACGGAAACGTAATCGCGGCCACCAAAATGTTAAAAGCTAAAATGTAATGATGACCAACCTAATAATCTAGTCTTTACCAAATTTTGCAACACCATATCTTTATGTGGGAAACATATTCTGACCAAACTGCAAGAACTTCAGCCCAATAGTTTGCAGATGGTGGCCAAGTATGTGTGCAAATCGATTCCCCCTATCAATTCAAACACGGTGAAACCGAATTGAACGAAATTTGGTACAGAGGTAGCACTAGCAAAGGGCACCTCATATTCATGTTTAATATCCCTACAGCACGTTGTATTTCAACAAGCTACTACAACCAACATTCAATCATACTCCTTGAAAAGGACAAAGAGTTATAACAATACCCATGCATTTAGGAGAAAGTAGGCTATATGTTCTTTACTGAACATCTTGTTATATATTAGTACTAGCAGAAGTAGAGCCTCCGTGGCTTAGGCGGCAGCACGCCGGCCTCTCACCGCTGAGTCCGTGGTTCAAATCCCGGTCACTCCATGTGAGTTCTGTGCTGGACAAAACGGAGGCAGACAGGTTGTTCTCCGGGTACTCCGGTTTTCCCTGTCAAAATTTCAATCCAGCAACACTCTCCACTATCATTTCATTTCATCTGTCATTCATTTAATCATTGCCCCAGAGGAGTGTGACAGGCTTCGGCAGCCGGCACAGTTTATATCCTCGCCGCTAGACCGGGGCTTCATTCATTCCATTCCTGACCCGGTCGGAGACTGGAAGCAGGATGTGGATTTTCATTTTCACTAGCAGAAGTACCCGTTCTTCGAACGGTGTTCGGTGTTAACACCAGACATTATCAATTGAGCTACTGTTGCAATGGGTAGCGGTTTGTCATTCCTTCAAGTTTATCAGAACGAAGTTAGTTATCTGGGAATATCACACACACTGTTAATTTAAGACACTTAAAATGTAGTTTTCGGAGACCCTTTATAGATTCCCGAATTGTGTGTCTCACATTGAGAAGCGCAACATATGCTTTGTTCGTCCTTCTAGGATAGTTTTTATATTTCGCCTATTTTACCATGTATTGAGAAGTTTTTCTCTATAAGTTATCCACCCTTCTACTGTATGAATAGTACGGTGAAGAGTTTTATAAATGATTGGTGTATTGACTCTCATGGTTACCATAGCTAATTTTACGATGCACCAAGCATCCGAATACGAGTTATAGGCGTACATAAAGATACACAGAGGCGGCATCGGTGGCGTAGTCGGTAGCATGCCGAGCTTCTATGCCCAGGTTAGCGGGTTCAAACCCGGCCGAAGCCGTCGGATTTTTTAAGAGCGTTAAAATCCCTCAGTATGCCTTCCTTCGGAGGGGAAGTAAAGCCGGTGGTCCCATGTCATAGATTTATGGCATGTTAAAGAACCTTCCACTAATTGCACCTGTGTGAAGTTAAATTGGATAGGTTAAGAATGTAAACAACGCTCTTATTTCTCAATGTTCGTTGCCAAGAGCCGACTGCGGTGGTGTCTAGTAGCTAAGTTCTGATCTTGTCCTAGTAGTCGTTGACGGTGGCGCTTGGCGGCAAAAGTAGGAACTATTTGAAAAATTCTATGTTGCAGTACTTAAATTAAAAAACAGATGGTTGGTTGGTTCCTTAGTTTAGGGGCTGCGACAACGCGGTCATGTAGCCCCGTGTACTTTGGGTGTGTGTAGAATCTGTCTGATAACCGGTGTTAATTGTGATGACTGTATTAGTGTGTGTATCTGATTTTTAATTCAAGTAGGGACTGCAACTTTGAATTTTCAAATAGTTCCTACTTTTGCCGCCAAACGCCACCGTCAACGACTACTAGGCCTAGTTCAGTAAAAAACAGATAACACACACTTAATACAGTAATCACAATTAACACCGGTTATCAGACAGATTCTACACACACCCAAAGTACACGGGGCTACATGACCGCGTTGTCGCAGCCCCTAAACTTAAGAACCAACCAACCAACCAAAGATAAACAGAAAGACAGACAGACAATTCTATTGTCTACAACATATTACCCAAATATCCAAATATGGGTATATCTACCACACAGTATCAAACAAAATCATCCTTACGATGAACCCGTATGTCGACAAAAAAAAAAGTTTAAATGTGCTCTCAGACTATATTCACCTAATCTGTACTTCCTGACGTGAAATAGAATTGAAAGCCTTGTAGACGTCACATAAAAACTGACAGTCTACGTTGTGCTAGGTGCCCATACACAGGAAGATCCGTTTCATAAATTATAAAGGCTTGTGGAGCATGAAAATTCAGGTCCTTTAGCCTCAAATTGCCCAAATTCCTAAAAGCGGCAAAAAATGCAGGTTCAATTTAGCAATTTTTGAAAATAATTTTGCTGTTTGGAGATATAATAGACCTTCTGTACTATATGTCGAACGTGAAAATTTCTGTGAAAGTTTGCAAATGGCTATAAGGTCATCACGGAACTAACGTAGACTGTATAATTCATCAATGCAATTAAGGGGGCCAAGGGATAACCTAGAATTTTTTAATGTAATAAATGGAATGGCATTGCTTCTTACAGAAATAGAAGAAAAGTTGTATGCCACCCCTTGAGATAATGTTCGCATGGTTACCGATGTGCATTCCTTCTTTAGTTTGTTAAATTAAATTAAATTAGTTTTTTGGGAATATTTCAGAAACTGTTGGATTTAGAGCCTTATAATGTAGTTATCGAGGACCCTTTAGGGCCCCCGAGTTTTGTTTCTGGCACCGAGGGGATTTGTCTCGTCGTTGTACGCCATAATATAATACTAATAATATAATATAGGGAGAAATTATAACACCTATTTTTTAAATTATTAATGCAGCCAATGGCCATGTACTTTTCTTTTCAGAACGGGTCAGGTAAGGGATATTATCAGAGAAAGAAGTATTCACATCACGCATGAGCAAAATGGAAATGGCCTACCATTTAACTAAGGACATCTATAAGAAAAGGTCAATATTCCTCAACGCAAAACTAAAACATTACTGCAGTGTCATCCGTCCGGAGGTCTTGCATGCTTCTGAATGCCTCACGATGAACAAAAAGGCTTGGTCGAGAAACTGAAGGCCAAAGAAAGGAAAATTTTCAGAAAGATATTGGGTTCCATCCAAGACAATGGGGAATACAGAAGACGACATAACCATGAATTATATACTCATGTGGAGAAGATAAGTAACGTCATCCGGAAGAGAAGGATACCATTTTTGGGCATATGAAACGAATGAGCCCAGTGAGACTGACCAATCGCAACATAACTTACTTTCAGGAGAGGAAAACAAAATGGACCTGGTTCATTGAACTGGATAAAGATCTGAAAGAAGTGGGGATTACACCAACAGACATTCAGGAGCGCGCCCCACTCAAAAGGAAACTTCAAGCTTGCAAAGGTTTCCAAGAAAAACCGAAGCTGAAAACGGGAAAGATTTGGACCCAGGAACGGAAGGAAGTCCACCGAGAACGAATGCGGGCGTACAGGGCAAACATCAAAGCCAGTAGGAGACAGTTGGAATGACGCGGTCCATAGATGGCCTATACGAAATGAATGAATGAATACAAAGGGGATAAGAATATAATAGACCTGCCGTACCACACACGCAGGTGTAAATCGCGTGAAAAAATTCTAGAGTACCCCTTGATCCCCTTAAGCGCATTATACGTATTGATGAATTTTACGGCTTAATTTGGTTCCGTGATAACCTTCTAGCCGTTTGCAAACTTTCACACTAATGTAATTAATGGAATTGCATTGCGTCTTACAGCAATAGATGGATCACTGAGAATCTGTTGCCATGGTTACTGGCTTGCATTCGTTCATTAGTTTATTAAATGAAATTAGTTTTCTGTGAATATCTCAAAAACGGTTGGTCTTAAGGCCTTATAAAGTGGTTTTCGGGGACCCGAGTTTTGTCTCTCACATTGAGAGGCTGAAAATGAGCTTTGTCTCGTCCTTCTACGCCTATTTCAGCATGTATTTTAAGGGGGTAGGCCCCCTTCTATGAGAGGTACGGGGAAGAGTTACATCAATGATAAGTGTCTTGCCTCTGTTGGATATCTGTACCAAATTTTACGTTGATACACCCAGCCGTTCTCGAGTTTTAAGGGAACAAAGTTGTCCACAGACAAACAAACAGACGGACAGATAAAAAATATTTTCGCGTGCATCCATCATTAAATAGTCTGAAACGCGTAAACAACTCAAATTTCCGTAGAAATTCAGAGAAAAACAGACAAACTTTCATTTTTATATGTAGAGAGATATACTGCACCGCTCGGTGTTGACCGTGTTTTATTGCACAAAATTAGTTTTTACTCGCTAATCGTTGGAGATATACGAAAGTGATAAGGACCTTTCGGATAGAAAATTAAATGTTAAAGCTCATGTATGTCATCAAAAGTTTGCTATTTCTTAGCGTTCTATTTTTATTTAAAATGGAAACATGAAATTTTGAAACCAAAGGGTGTAGTGACGTCACAAATGTCGGTTTTACTCGCCAACCGTTGGAGATACACGAAAAGTGATGCGAACCTTTCAGATAGGAAATTAAATTTCAAAGCTCGTATGTGCCATCAAAAGTTTGCTATTTCCTAATGTTCTCTCTTTTTTTGGTATGGAAATATGAAATTTTGAAACCAAAGGGTGTAGTGACGTCACTAAAATGGTCGCCATTTTTAATAGTGCAAAATTTCGAAATCAAAAGTATCCTATTTGTAAACCTGGTAAATCAGCTAATCCATGCAAAATTTCATGTAAATCGGACCAGTGGTTCTTGCGTTATTGAGTAACACACAGACAGACAGACACACACCATCTCATTTTTAGCCTACTTTTCACATTTTGCAAAAATGAGGAAAAAGTAGACTTATGAGATCGGGCAAATGTGTGTGTGTCTGTCTGTCTGTCTGTCCTTCTGTCTGTCTGGCTGTGTGTGTGTTCCCCCTATCAACTCCTAAACGGCTGGAGCAATCGAAACAAAATTTGGTAGGAGTAAAGATCTATACCTGAATATCTCACGGCCATATTTGAAAATGATGTCAGTGCTACCAACTGCTGAAAAATCCCAATTGAAATTTTAGCTCAATGTTGGATATCTTTGAAGGTATGAATGGGAGTTATTTCAAAATTGGTACACGTATAGATAATAATATTGCAGTTTAATTTCCAGGAGGCCATACATGGCAGTGTTGCAAAAATGATTATAAGCCTGCTGATAGGTCCAAATTTTAAATGCATATAACTTCTACACTGTCAATTGGATTTCAACCAAATTTCGTATGTGCTATGTGTACATGAACAGATATGACTGAGCGTATTCTTACGAGCCACCAGTGCTGCCAACTGTTAATAAATGCTCTCAATTTTTTAAAATCTAAATACCCATATATTAGAAAGTATGCAAGCCGACAGCTTTAAACTATGCACACGTATAGTACCTGACATACTATATTAATTTGAAGTAACTTATATACGACAGTGCTAACAACATGATTCTAAGCCTGCTGAGAAATCCAACTTTAAATACATGTAACTTCTATACTATCATTTGGATTTCAACCAAATTTCGTATGTGCTATATGTACCAAAACAGATATGACTATGCCGATTCTTAAGAGCAACCAGGGCTGCCAACTGTTAATAAATACTGTCTCCATTTTTGTTACCCTAATATATAAGAAAGTATGCAAGCCAATAGCTCTAAACTTTGCACACGTATAGTACCTGGCATTCTAGATTAATTTAGAGTAACTAATATACGTCAGTGCTGCCAACATGATTCTAAGCCTGCTGATAGGTCCAATTTTAAAATGCATGTAACTTCTACACTAACTAATGGATTTCATTCAAAATTGACACAACAATAGATCATATTATTTCAGATTATTTCTGACCAATACATGTATGTCAGTGTTGCCAACACGATTTAACTCGCGCTGTTAGATCCAATGTTGAAGCATGTAACGTCCATGCTATCCATTGGACTTCAACCAAATTTTGTATTCTGTACCTTAAGAGATGGAACTAAGAATATTTTCAGTCACCAGGGCTGCCAACTGTAGTTCTGTATTTGGCTAAATTATGCCAGGTATACAGTATTTCGAACTAATTAGAAATTTCGATATTGCCAACTTAATTTCGTCATTGTTCTACCGGTAGATAGATCCATATTGATTAATCATTGGCATGAACCTTAAATTTTAGGAAAAGTAGGCTCTTTAGTTCGTAACGGAACTTCTTGTTATATATTAGTATGATGAGTAACTATTTGATAGTTTTGATGTTTTAAGGCCATTGTTATTCTCACTTGAAAGTGAATGATTCTTTTCCGTGTTTTTGATACACGATGTTGGGTTGGTTACCGTATTTGTTATTGTGTAGGCCAGCAAATCTATGCTTTTGAACAAGATTGTCCGTGGAGTTTCCCATGAGCTGTAGCGCCATGCAGACCTCTTTAGAATGGTAACAGTGTATCGAATAAGCTCCGATGTGTTATTGCTAACGTGCTGTGTCACGTATACTTTGTTGAGGTGTACCACTCGTTAGAAGCCTTGCATTTTGGTCAGCCTTCATAAATAATGAACTCATAAATCTACGACATTAATCTTAGAGCTAAATCATGAACGTCAATGTGTTTACTAAACCGACATTGCTAAAACTACCGTTAACTCTTAATCCTTGTTAGATCTTGATCTTGTTTTTAGTCTAGCAGACCAATGCACTGAGCCTAGGTGATTTATTCCTGAGGGAATGCCTAGCAGCTGACATGGATAGACCTTTCGACGGAGATCGTAAGCGAGCCAAAAGTTCAGAACTTATGGGCCGTGACTCGATTCAGAGAATGCTGTTGTTGAACGGTTTTGATTCTCACACTTAGATGCACACTGATAGATGACGGTGAATAACAAACAGTTGTTCATCTGACTGTAGGCAGGAATAATAAGATTCTTGTTGAGTGTTTATTTTATTACATGCAATTCCAATGTTTACCCTACTGTTTCTTATACTATTATAACTTTGTTGCTGTACAGATTTGTAAAATTGTATTGTAATGATGACTGATAATCATAAGATATTTATTTAGTTTGTCATCACGGACGCCTTATTTAATGCAGGATTAGTTCGAATTAAATAATGGTAAATGTAAATATGGGATGGTACCAGTCTGTTAACTTTTCTGTCATGTTTGACAAGTTTTTATGACATGATGTCTTCTCCCCAGATGCATCATTTGCCATTGTATGTTCATTTTGTTTCGGTACCACTTCCCCAGCTTTCATTTTTAAGGAAGGAAGATTGTAGTTTAACGTGACCGTTAATCTCGAGATCATAAGCCACGGGACCTCCTTTTTACGTGGAATCCGAACCACAGGACATGGCATTTCACTTTGAAAATCTCACATGCATTGACCGGGAATCGAACCCGGTCCGCCGTGGTGAGAGCTTTGATTTTTAGTTTGCTGTATTTAGGACCTGTCGAGAGGGATCTTCACTAAATCTAGGAGTTGTTTGTTTTTCTTTTTGTTCATTCAGCATACGGATTAGCCGTTTTTCCAAACCCTTCGACTGTAGAAAGGGGTTTGGTGTTTACAATAAACCACCCACGAATATGTCTTAAGTCTGGATGTTATTATTTAGTAGTTTGACCTTTTGGGGGTGCATTTCTGTGGGTGTCTCTGACAATCACTGTGATGGGATCTGATCCTTTAGGGATGCAGAGTCTTGTGCCGGCTACTCCCACCAGGAATTCATTCCGATCCTCTCCGGCAATGTGTCTTGGGGAAGGGGTCATCTGGGAGGCCACATTTACAGATAACCTCCTCCAATGGGCACAATACTGAGTGTCGTTTTCCCCCCGGTTTTCACAGACTTCCTCCAGGCAAATGTGATTGTACCTTGTTTCAGCACCAACCTCTCCATTTAAGACCTGAAACGGGCGTGTGGTCGTAGTGAGTCTTCGGTGCAGTTAGTGGCTAAATGCTTTTGGCCGAAATGCAGGAGATTAGGGTTTGAATCCTATTTTCTGGTCTTACTGAACAATCGGCAAAGGCACTTTACGGCTGTGTCAGTTTTTGTTAAGAATGGATAATGACATGCCCAAATAAATTATATAAACCTGACAAAACTTCAGTCCTCTTATTAGAAAATTAGGAAATTTAAATTTATATAAATAAATAAATAAATAAATAAATAAACAAGTAAGTAAATAAATAAATACAGCCAATTACCAGCTTCATGGTTCAAACCTTTAAGTCTGTTTCGCCTCCAAATTTATTTGCTCCCCTCATCTCCTCATCTTTTCAGTGGTCTTCTCCATCTATGTTCAGTTTCGTTTTAACATTTTTTGGACGTGAGTTGGTCATTATCCATTCTTGACTTATGCTGGTGTACCATTCTTATCGTCGTCTCCCGGCCGATGGGCTCACACTTTGTAGGACGCGGGTAGGCGACCAAGAAACACTAGCTGAGTCCGGCACTGATTCTACTTGTGCCGGTCACCTCTCTTTATCTTTGCAGGTGGTCTCCCTCGCTCAGTTCTTGTTCTCTTCTAATCCCGATGGTAATAGAGTATCCTAGACTTAGGGTGTTTTTTATTTTCCCGCCATAATTGGCCCTTGCCTTTTCAATGCTGATACCCTCATTCCTTGTGATGTCAGGCCACTTTTATTTTTAATGATTTCTCCTACCTTCTGCAATATCAATTGTTCCACGTCTCACAACATTCATTAACCCTTTTGAAGTCAAGTTATTATGAGTCGTTATGTTAAAAATGTCAACCCAAGTTTAGTAAAATTACAAGTTTGTGAAAATATATTCTCTCCTTCTATGTTTCATTAAAATGCTTTCTTTTAATGTAAATAGGGAATATAATAAAACTCAGTAATTTCTCTAGGTTTATGCCATGTCTTGTGTGAGGTTTCGCCTAGGAATACCAAGCTGGCTCATCAGCGGGCTCTTGGTGTTCCCCGCCCGGACCCCCACAGGAATAGCGAACTGTGCACCTCCATTCTTATGAAGGGATGGTATATAAGTTACCATCGTTTTGGGGCGGCTTCGGTGGCGTAGTTGGTAGCATGCTGAGCTTCTATGCCCAAGATCGCGGGTTCAAACCCGGCCGAAGTCGTCGGATTTTTTAAGAGCGTTGAAAATCCCTGAGTATGCCTGAAGTAAAGCCAGCAGTCCCACATCATAGATTTATGGCATGTCAAAGAACCTTCCACTAAGTACACTTGTGTGAAGCTAAATTATGGGTTGAATTTGAGTAACGCTCTTAGGTTCCAACATTCGTCGCCAGGAGCCGACTGCGGTGGCATCTAGTATCGAAGTTCAGAACTAGTAGTTGTTGACGGTGGCGTTTGGCGGCAAAAGTATGAACTTCTTGAAAATCCAATGTCTACAGTCCTTACGTGAATTAAAAACAGATAACACACACTAATACAGACATCACTATTAACACCGGTTATCAGACAGATTCTACACACACCCAAAGTACACGGGGCTTCATGATCGCGTTGTCGCAGCCCCTAAACTGAGGAACCGACCATCTTTTTGGAAGCCTTTATAGGGAGGTGAAAGGCTGCTTGAGCTTTTACCTCTTGCAGTTAGAGGTGCACGTGCGCTTCATAAGAAGGGAAGTAATGCACAGTTCGCTACTCCTGTGGCGGTTCGGGTGGGGAAACCAAGAGCCCGCTGATGAGCCAGCTTGGTGTTCCTAGGCGAAACCCCACACAAGACACAGCATAAACCTAGAAAAATTGCTGAGTTTTACTTCACGGTTCGTGAAAGCCTGTCAACAAGGCGAGAAAGAATTCAGCAAGCAAATCTTACAAAGGAAGTGGACCATACATACACCCTCCGAAATGTTGTTAAAGATGGCGGCAAGTGACAGACCTCGTGTTTCAGTAGCCCTGACATATTACTGTATTTTAGTGGTAGTTTGCCTGTTCAAGTGTGCTATATGGTGTGCAACTGTGTCAGAAATCATTTCCGACCGCAGTGATGTGTCGTGTGCTCAAGAAATTCAGTGGTACTGCGCAGAGAGACATTTTACTTTCTCGACCATGGCAGCTTGTAACCTCCCAGTGCTCCGCCAAGTTTCCACCACACCTCGTGGACCAGTACAACGTTGCCGTGCCTCCTCCAGTACAGTTTACTTGATACTACTACTACTATCAGGTGATATTCATTTAAATCCAGGACCCCTTAACCTCTACTACCAGAACGCACAGAGCGTCAAAAATAAACTAACCGACTGTTTAGCAAATATAACCGAAATCAATCAATTTGATATCCTCTGCCTCTCAGAAACATGGTTGTCAGACTTCGTATCTTGTGGGGAACTTCCGTTTTCATCTGAGTTCAATGTGTTTCGGCGCGACAGATCCTCAAGGGGTGGTGGTGTTGCAATCGCAGTTCATAAAAACCTGAAGGCAAAACATCGGCCTGACTTAGAAACTTCCTGTGAAATAATATGGGTTGAGATTATTATCCCAAAATGGAAGAATTTACTCGTAGGTTGCTTCTACCGTCCACCTTCCAGCAAAATTGACACCTTAGAAGAATGTTTCAACTCTACTGTTCTTGCCCTCAATCGAGAAAATGAAATAGTGTTTCTAGGCGATTTTAACTCCCATATCTCCTGGACATCAATAGACAATGGTACCATACACTCTCCCCAAATAGATACTTTCATCTTATCAAATTTTATAAACGGTCTACATCTGAAACAGTTCAATCTACACCCAACAAGGAAATCCGAAACACTGGACCTCATATTTTCAACCCTGCGTAATGTCACTGTGACCGTTGGAAGAAATATCCTAAACACCGACCATAGCTCAATAGAAGCCACCCTCCCCGTCCCAGCCAGCAGACATAAAAACAGCCCCACCACCGATAAGAAAGCTTTCCCTCTTTGGAGAAAGGTCGACTGGCAAGCTGTCAATCAGGATTTATCATCTCTACCCTGGTGCCTGCTAACAGCTGAGAGAGACGTAAACAGCGCAGTGACCTTGTTTGAGGATTTACTTTACTCGGCCATTAAACAACACGTTCCTTACTCCGTACCCAAGTCCAACAAATACCCGCACTGGCTAAGTCAAAACACCAAACTCCTTCTCCAAAACAAAACTCGAGCGTGGTCACTGTGGAAATCAGTTCCCAATCCTCATACACGCAATGTATTTATTCACCTACGGAAAATTTCAAGAGTTCATATGACAGAAGATTACAACCGCTACATTTCTTCCATAACAGGAAATCTCAAGAATAACCCAAAGAAGTTCTCCCACTTATATCATCCCGTAGAAAGACTCCCAGAATTCCACTTAATCTAAACCTCCATAATGAAGAAATCCCATTTGAATTGAGGTCCACACATTTCAATAAATATTTCCATTCAACCTTTTCAGTTCCCGTACCAATCCCCAGTCCCCCTCAACTTACTAGCGTCTGTTCTGATTCACTGTCTCAAATTTCAACGACTCCCGATGAAATCCAAAATATTTTAAAAATTCTGCCCGCAAACAGATCTACCGGACCATCAGACATAAGCCCTATATTCCTGAAAAACACCTCTGCATCTCTCAGCATCCCCTTATCCATGATACTCAACTGGTGTATGACTTCCGGCACTTTTCCTGACTCATGGAAAAGAGCTGATGTAACACCTGTCTTTAAATCGGGCAGCAAGCATGAAATTTCCTCGTACAGACCTATATCTATCGTCCCTATACTCTCTTCAGTCTTCGAAAGAATAATACATTGCCGTCTCCTCACTTTCACCAAACCACACCTCTCAGAAGAACAACATGGCTTCGTCCCTGGAAAATCATGCTTAACAAATCTGACTGTCCTGAACCATCACATAATTTCTGCAATAGATCAAAAGTCTCAGCTAGATGTAATCTACGTTGACCTGGCCAAAGCATTTGATTCCGTGAACCATTACCTTCTCCTCCACAAGCTTGCTTCACGATACAACGTACATGGATCCTTCCTATCCCTAATACAAAGCTTCCTGTCCAATAGGCAGCAACGGGTAGTGCTTCCAGGGTCTGTGTCGTCCTGGCTCCCAGTCGTATCAGGAGTAACTCAGGGCAGTATCCTGGGACCCCTTCTCTTCGTGCTGTATATGAACGATATAAACACATGTGTGCAAGATTCTCCGTGTTCCCTTCTTCTATACGCTGATGACCTCAAGATATTCAGAAAAATTTCCAGTTCTGACGACCACGCTGACCTCCAGGAAGCAGTGAATACATGTACTGATTGGTTCAACAAATGGAAGTTATCTCCAAATCCGAAAAAAGTGCTTCAATGTGTCTTTCTCACTACTGAAATCTGGAAATCAGGCGGACTATATAATATGTGGAAATAAATTGGATACGGTTTCTCAGGTAAGAGATTTAGGTATTATTCACGATGATAAACTGACATTCTCTCCCCACATTGACCATATCAAATCTCGCGCAATGCGCAGTCTCGGCATTCTATACAGATTCACAGAAATTAAAGACCTCACTGCACTTAAATTATACTTCACCACATATGTTCTCCCTATCCTAGATTTCTCTTCTCCAATTTGGTCTACTTCGGCTATAACCAATATTTCTAGATTGAACAGTGTCTTTAATTTCTTCATATCAATTGTCAAAGCTCGCAATCCTTCACTAAGGCACTTTGCCAAATCCGACATTCTAAATCTGCTCAATTTACTCGACCTGAGAAGCCGTCTACAACTTACTGACCTGTGTTTCCTACATAAAATTATGAATGGTTACACAAAATGTAACATGCTCTTAAGCTACTTCCCACTCCACGTTCCCACCCGTTCAACACGCCAGAACCATTTACACCACATACCTCGCCCACGTCTTGAAGTACAGAAGCGCTCTATTTTCCACCGTCTACCTACCCTTAGCAACTCCCTTCCAAATATTGACATATTCTCTCCCTATCGAACATTCACACATAACATTAGAAGGTCCCTTTCATCCTCAATTCCTAACCCCTCACCCTCCTAATCACTCACTACCCCAATCACTCCCTGCGTCCTTCCCGAGATTTATCCCTTCTGCCATCACTGCCAATTGTTACCTGTTATTGTTGTTGTTGTTGTTGTTTTTGTTAATATTATTTGTAATTGTTAAAATATTAGTGTAAAATGACCTTTTAATGGTTGTATCTAATAATTATTAAATAAATAAATAAATAAATAAATATACCATCTTTTTAGGAAATATAATTTTGACAGCCTCCATACCGTACTCTAAATAATATATTTTGTTATTTGCATGTTAATAATTTTGAATTTCGTTTAAATTTCTCGAGTTAAAAGTACGGTAATTCTATCAAATAGGTTTCGTGTATGATCAATTTCTACAGACAAACACGGTTTCAAAGATCACACGTGCGAAAAGTCAGCTGACTGCGACATGTTCAAAGAACACTTATTATAAATCCAGTTATTCTCGGAACTTTAAAGACATCGATATATTCAGAAAGAAAATAATTCCCGCGTTGTGACTACACTGCATGACTGGAAATAAAAATGCTTTTTAATAAGAATCGGGCCAGCTAGATCGCCCTTGGCATGTTTAGCAGAAGCTCCCTCAGCACTGTAAGAGTTGAACTCATCTACTGAAATCAACTGAAGTTTTCAGGTTCTTGCAACTGATTTCTTGGGTAATAAGTTTTTTAACATTGCTGTCATAAACTATTGGGACATATTCTGCAGAACTTCCTTGTCGCGAGACCTCACAGTATGCCGTAAGGTGCCGGAGAAAGCGTATCTGAAATGATTACGGAGGAGAGAAATGAATGAGAACCATTATCATATGTTATTCAGCTCTAGAATGTCCCACCCCTTACATCACAGACAATACTTTGTACATACCTCAAGTAATGACATAGAAGACAACCCAATGTGAATCACTATCATATACTTCCTCGCCTTAGGGCCTATATCTTGCATCAGAGACAATATCATTGTTCGCTGTATGTATCTGAATAATAATGACATAGAAGGCAACTGAAAGGCAATCACTATCACCTGCTATTTGGCCTTAGGGTCTTCTACATCTCTCATCACTCAGATACTATATTATTGCACGTTGCAAGCGAGAGAAGATCTTAATGATAAACAACATGGTTGCATAATCATCTCCATAACAGGGAACTTCACAATTGGTTCAGTCCTTGTTAATACCTATTTGATATGCGAGTGCCGGTGACCAAGTTAGGTACTATGCTTTGTTTACAAGTCAGCTTGCACCGTTTACAGGTAGATGATGATGATGATGAATGTTGTTTTAAGAGGCCAAACATCTAGGTGATCGGCACCTAATGGTTTGGGTGATAGAAAAAGATGAAATGAGAATGAAAACTATAACTAATACTAACTACAGACTTGCATACTAGAAGAAGAAGTTGTAAACAAATAAAGGATAAGGCAAATGAAGGACATGAAGAAAAGAAATGCCCTCAACCTCGAAGAAGAGGATTAAGGGACTTGGAAGGAAGGAGAGTCATGAAGGGCAGATAGGAAAGAGGAAAGAGGAGAGTGCCTGCCCCAAAGTCAGTGTAAAAAAAGAGGGGGGGGGGACCAAGCTCAGGAATCCTCCGGGATTGCCAACTCCCGAACTCACCAGACGTGAGCCCCTGAGGGTGTAGCAATATCCGGAGTGGACCATGAAGTGGTGGGGCTACATACAGCCTGCCTCCTTGAGAAGGCAGGAGATAACATGAAAAGAAGAAGAATGCTGACACCTCGCGGAAGGAGGGTATCAGGAAAGATGAGACAAGGGCCAATAATGACGGGAAAGTAAGAGACTCCCAAGGCCTCGGATACCCTAATACCGTCGAGGTCGGAAGAAAACAAGAGTTGACCAAGAGGGGTCGACAGGAAAGAAGACGGAGAGGAACCTGGCACAAGTGAGTGGAAGCAATGCCGGACTCATCTGGGGTCCCGTGGTCGCCAACCCACGTTCCACAAGTCCTGCGGGTAGGATAAGGCTCAGTTCCAGCTAGCTAGGTTCGCTGCGAAACCTGTAGTTTTTACACCTGATGGGATTTTCATTGTTATTGGTTTTTACGTCGGTATTCCATATGTTAAGTCTTTAAGTCTCCTATTATAAGATCAATATTATCTCCACTGAAAGGACATAGATATTGAAGGACAGGGAGGCATGGAGGGCTGCATCAAACCAGTCAAAAGACTGAAGACTCAAACAACCTCAAGAATACTAGTACCTTCGGTGGCTTCGGTGGCGTAGTTGGTAGCATGCTGAGCTTCTATATCCAAGGTCACGGGTTCGAACTCGGCCGAAGTCGTCGGATTTTTAAGAGCATTAAAATCCCTCAGTAGCCTACGCCTTACTTCGGAGAGGAAGTAAAACTGGCGGGCCCATGTCATAGATTAATGTCATGTAAAAGAACCTTCCACTAACTAAACTTATGTGAAGCAAAATTTGTAGGTTAGGTTTGATTAATGCTCTGAAGTTCCAACGTTCGTCACCAGGCGCAGGTTGCGATGGCATCTAGCAGTAGCCAAGTTCACAGCTAGGCGTCGTGGACGGTAGCATTTGGTAGCAAAAGTAGGAACTACTTGAAATTATCGTCTGCAGTCCTTACTTGAATTTAAAAATTCCTCTCGGCACGCCGGAAGGCGGAGGTAGATTTCACCGGCCAAACTAGGGGATAGGCTATAATAGGCAAAATATGCAGGTTTTCGTAGGAGGATCAGACCTCATTTATTGCGAGAAAGTATTTTACAATTGGAGGTTAGTTAACATTTTTTCGTCTTTCTATGCATATTTTTAACATCTTACTGTCTTATGGGGATGGTAACCTTCTTGTCATTTGGGGTTCATTTTTATACTTGTGATCACACTGTCCTTATGCAAGGTTTGGAACTGATGTGTAGCTATCTAACAGTCTGTTTCTTCTTCACGCAAAATTTTATCTCCCGCAGAGATGTTGGTTGTTTCCTCAGTTTAGGGGCTGCGACAAGGTGGTCATGTAACCCCGTGTACATTGGGTGTGTGTAGAATCTGTCTGATAAACGGTGTTATTTGTAATGACTGTATTAGTCTGTAATTCAGGTAAGGTCTGCAGACGGTCAATTTTAAGTAGTAGTACCTAATTTTGTACCAAATACTAACGTCAACGACACCTAGCTGTGAACTTGGCTGCTAGATGCCACCGCAACCAGCAACTTGCAACGAACGTTGTAACTTCCCCTCCGAAGGAAAGCATGCTGACGGATTTTTAGCGCTCTTAGAAAATCCGGCGACTTTGGCCGGCTTTGAACCAGCACCTTGGGCATAGAAGTTCAGCATGCTATCAGTTAGCCGCTTCCCTCATAGTCAGATGGAACAAGAAGTTCCGTGACGAACTAAAGAGCCTACTTTTCTTAAAATTAAGATTCATGCCATAGATTAATCTACAGTATATGAACCTATTTAGAATAATGACGAAATTAAGTGGGTAATATCGAAATGTCTTAATTAGTTCGAAGTAAGGTATACTAGGCATAATGTAGCCTAATAGAGCAATACAGTTGGCAGCTCTGCTGACTGAATATATTCTTACTTCCATCTCCTAAGGTACAGAATACAAAATGTGGTTGAAGTCCAAAGGACGTTACATGGATTTAGACATTGGATCTATTAGTACACGTAAAAGCATGTAGGCAACAATGTCATGCGAGTGCTGGTCAGAAATAATCTGAAATATTATATATTTTTGTGCCAATTTTGGATGAAATCCATTTGTTGGTATAGAAGTTACATGTATTTAAAAATTGGTCCTATCAGCAGGCTTAGAATCATGTTGGTAGAACTGACGTATATAAGTTACTCCAAATTAATGTAAAATGTCGGGTAATTTACGTGTGCATAGTTTAAAGCTGTCGGCTTGCATACTTTCTGATATATTTGGATACAAAATAGAGAGCAATTATTAACAGTTGCCAGCCCTGGTGGCTCTTAAGAATACACTCAGTCATATATGTTTATGTACACATATTACATACAAAATTTGGTTGAAATCCAATTGATAGTGTAGATGTTATATGCATTTAAAAATTGGACTTATCAGAAGGCTTAAAATTATTTTGGAACGCTGTCATGTATGGCCACCTGGAAATTAAACTGAAATAGTATTATATACATGTGTGCCAATTTTAGAATAGCTCCCATGTATACCTTCCAAGATATCCAACATGGAGCTCAAATTTCTAGTGCGTTTTTTTTAGCAGTTGGTAGCACTGGCATCCTTTTCAAATATGGGCCTGAGATATTCCGGTATACATCTTTACTCTTACTAAATTTGGTTTCGATTGCTGCAGCCGTTTTGGAGTTGATAGGGGGGGGGGGGGGACACACACAGCCAGCCAGACAGACAGAAGGACAGACACATTATCCCGGATATATCTTATAAGTCTACTTTTTCCACATTTTTGAAAAGCGTGAAAAGTAGGCTACCAATGAATGTGATCTCGTCACTGGCGTTGTCTTGGCAACCTCTGATAGATCATCCCTTATCAATTTAAAAGCGTTGTTATGGTAACCTCTGATGGCACTTGGCATTTTTTAAAATTCCGAAATCATTTTTCTCATCCCTTGGCGTAATGGTGGGTCATATCAAAAATTCTTTCAGACAAAAGTTTTAGGTAATTATTAGGGGAATATTTTCCATTTTGTACGGTTTTGATATTGTGCCTATTAAGAGAGATATGATTAATGTTTCCCGAAAAAACCCACTTTTTTCCACCCCTTTGGTCAATGGTTGGTGCTATCAAAAACCTTATTTGACATAAATTTTTGGCACTTATCAGACACATATTATGAACTTTGAATGGATTCGATATTTCACGTATTAAGAGAGTTATAGCGAAATTTCACTTTTTCGAAAAAAAGCCCCCCATTTTCACCCCCTTCTACCGATTTTGCCCATTAACGACCTCAACCGAGATTTTATAGGGATACATATTATGTAAAAAATTCAAAGTGATTGGTACAAAATTACGGCAGTTATCGTGTCCACAAAAAACTGATATATATATATATATAGTTACATATATACATATATACATAAATAATATATAAACTTTTGAACTGACGGTGGTTTTGGGGTCTGGGGGATGTGAAACGCGTAGATATGTCGAAATTTTCCGGAAGTCGAAACATGGTACCCATTGCAATAGTTAGCTTTCTAATGAAATCTACCTAACAGATAACACACACTAATACAGTCATCACAATTAACACCGGTTATCAGTCAGATTCTACACACACCCAAAGTACACGGGGCTACATGACCGCGTTGTCACAGCCCCTAAACTAGGGAACAAGTACCTTCACACCAGCCACGGTGGCCGAGAGTGCTAATGCGCTAACTCGTGCCACGCTGGCATCGGCCTTTGAAAGGAACTGTCCCGACATTTGCCTGGTGGTGAATGTGGAAAACCACGAAAACCGTTTTCAGGACGACCAAGGTTGGGATTTGAACTCATGCTCTCCCGGGTGATACCGAACTGCGCTAATGAGTTCTCTCCACGGTGGTCAGTTGCGGAAATCTTAACATGAGCAGTTGCAAGAGGCGTGCTCCCTCTTAGTGCCAAGCCATTTCCTGAAATACTTGCCAAGAATGCCAAGCTATTTTCAATGATCATGCAGACTATTGGAAAAGAAATCATTAATACCCCATTTTCAACGATAGAATCATTACTTTTGATTTGCATTATAACCAATACCCCATTCGTTCATATATTATGTTCATAAAAGTAAATACTGCATCTAAACCTTTATAATGGAGGTTATTCTGAAAAATTTTGAATTTTTCATTTTTAAAAATCAATTTTGAGTCTAAATTAAGGTCACCTAAGAGACATATTCGAAGAAATATTACGTTTCCAGCTAAATAAAGCTCTTAGATACATCTGTAGGCAGAAAACGTCAACAAGAAGAAAACAACTGCACCACAATTTTGGCGGGAACCTGCGTGATTGGGGGAGCGCAAAGGGAGGGCGTGAATACAAACTCAAACCTATCGCGTAACGGACTTCGAAGGAAAAAAGTAATCACCTCACAGGCAAGCCTGGAACCTCACCTTTCCAACAGTTTGAAATAATCACGGACATCTGCCTAGATAATTCTGCAAATATAAGATAAACAGCGCGCCGATTCAATCGGCTTTGGCACTTTTGTCGCGAGCAGCGAGAGCCGATCTGATCGGCGCGTGGCACTGAGGGGGTTAACGGCCACCCCCACTCCAAACTGGAAGTGTTGGTAAATATTGTCGGAATGTGTCAGCCTGCACTGATCTTCACTCTCGTTATCTCAAAGATTCATTAACAAGTTTTGGCATTATTCCAAATTTATGGATTTCTTTATCCTTGCATTTAAAGTTCAAGTTCGGTCATTTTCTTTGTGTTCCGCAGTTACCATTCAGATCTGCACATTTTAATTATGTTTTAAACGATATCGCGGGAACCCAAATGCTTATGTATTCTGATACAAAACAAGGTGCATTCGTAAATAGATGGGCAGAACATTGCTTGTTGGAACACCTCCACTTTTAGTTTCGTAGTGACAACTCACACTTATAAAATTTATAATTTCCAATAACTCGTATTTCTCCACTTCTTTGACTGTACATGGATAACATAATGATAATAATAATAATATTTGATAAGGAATCACATAAGACTACCATCGTCGATTTGCTGTTCCACTCGATGAAAACGTTCACAATACGGTGGCTGAGAAGAGGCGCAAATACCAGTCACATATTATATAGCCTAAAGGAAGTTTGCGTCATCCCAGTTGTTATCTCTGTGAATGGTTTAGTCACTGGGATAATGCAAAGGAGAGCCTTGGCTTGAAGAGGGACCATATGCAGTTAATGAAAAAGGGGTGCAGGCCGAATACTTCCCTATCTGAGAACATTGAGGCGCGTGCCAGTAGGTTCTCACAAGCAGACACAGATACACTCAGCGTGGCAAACGTTTACACTACAGTAGTATACCGGAGACCTCACACCCGGAGACCCCGGGTTCGATTCCCGACGTGAGGGCTGGAACGGGGTGCACCCAGCCTCGTGAGGACAATTGATTAGCTGTCTGACAGTGAGGCAGCGCTCTGGTCACGAACACCAAGATTAACGGCCGAGGGGACCCGCTGACAACGCATCACCCCCATATATGCAGGCCAAATGGATGGGCGGCGGTCGCTTGGTGGACTGTAGTGCCAGGGGTTATTATTATTAGCATATCGGAGGAGTGGGATGGGGAAGTGCAGAGCTAACTGCCGGTTACTGACACGAGTAAATTATTCTATGTTCGACACAGTTCCTTGATAGTTTGGTATTGTTTATTTAAGGGGCGGAACAGCGAGGTCATCTGTCTCTCTTAACACAGATAAAATTTTTGATTATACAAAATTAAATTAAATATGAAAAGAGCTTAAAAATTATAAAACAACTATTAAATTTAAATCAGGATATTGAAACAACTATTTGATTACATTTTGAAAAATAAAATCAATAATAATTGGTTCAAAGAAGTTCAGGATGATTTGGAAGAATTGGGTATAACTCGGCAACAAATCAAAGACAGAGAAGAGGATTTTGAAGAACAAAAGCATAAGTCTCAAACTATTAACAGTTGAACGGATACAATATACTACAGTTTATCGGACACACAAAGGGCTTCCAGGTCGGAGAGGATGAGAAAGTTGTGGGAGGAGAAAAAGAAGAAATTTACTCAAATGAATTGATTTAAGTGCCCCAATGTGGGCGTAAAATATGTAAATAAATAATAAACAAAAATATATATTATAGATTGCAGGCCCTAATCCACTCTCACTTATAAAGTGGATGACGAGATCAGCAGCCACCACTTCATCTCTACTTAGTATAAAACATATTCCCCGATTCTTGGATGTAACGGGTAATCTTGAGAACCACTGGATGGATTTTGATACGGTTTTCACCATTCCGTAAAGGATTTCTCGAGGAAGGTTTCTGTAGAAAATAATTTATTTATGAGCAAACGAAGCCGAGCAGTAACGATTTCAGTGAATCGAGTCGAAAGAAAAACATACCATCCGTGCGCCTTTAAAGCTTAAGTTGGGTAAACTGTTAAAAATATCTACTGTATATACTACTAGCGGACCCCTGTGAGAACTCTCGCATAATGAGTTGTGTGCGCCCCATGTGTACAGACTACCCGCCCGGCTATAGTGCTATGCGGGCTGTACACGACACAGTTCTGCCAGGGGCTATAGCCTTGTTTATTTGTTTAAAAGCACTATATAAACAAATAAATATATTTCCGTTGATTTTTCAAGAAATCCAAGATTTTTCCTGTACTATTGAGCCGATTTGCAAGATTTTGGTACAAACCACACATTCTAACTCCCTCTGGTTTAGGAGCTTGAGTTTCGAGAAACATACACCTTAGCGTATTATATAATAACTAGCGGACCCGTGCGAGAACTCTCGCATGTGTATAAACTACCCGCCTGGCATTACTGTTATGCGGGCTTCTATAAATATGTTTGTTTGATTGTTTGTTTGTTTGTTTGTTTGTTTAAACGCACTTTTTAAACAAATAGTCGTTATTTATGAAACAGAGAGCAATTCATCACTGTTACTGGTTGCACAATTGGTTGTGTGCGCCCCATGTGTACAGATATAAGTGTAAGAATTGTTCAGCATGAGAAGTTCTACAAGAACGTCCGAAACAGCATATCTCTATTTTTAATACATCGGATAATCTCGAAAGCAACTTCATGGATTTTGATGCAGTTTTCACCATTCTGTAAAGGATTTCTCGATGAAAGGATTAGGTAGAAAAACATTTATTTATGACCAAAAGAAGCCGAGCAGTTACGATTTCAGTGAAACGAGTTGAAGAATAACCTAACCTCCATGTGCCTTTTAAGCTTACGCTGGGTAAACCGTTAAAAATATCGATATATTCTAGAATTGTTCAGCATGAAAAGTTCTGCCAGAAAGTCCGCGACAGCTCCCACTCTGCTAATATAAGATCCAGTGTATTCTGCAAAACAAGGTTTCTTCGTAGGTCAGCAAGATCCACACACTCGATTAAATGTGGCCACGGTGAATATAGCTACACAGGTACTAAGTGGGGAAGGTCTTCCTTTCTCATTAGGTACGAGTTGGTGGATATTGCATGACCTATCCTTAGTCTACACAGATTGACGGGCTTCCTCCGTGACCGGAAACAACTCCGCCACACGCTCTTAATTTATAAGGTGCTGAGCCAGTTTCTTGTTATCCAGGATGGGTGTCAACTTTGAAGTGCAGATAGGTTCTGGCCACCGTAAAGAATAAATTAATTTCAATAATATGAGGAAAGTAATAAAGAAAGTAATACTGGTTGGTAGTAGAGTTTATTGATAACATAAGATATACACATAATTATTATGTAACCATAACACAATATAAAAATAAACCTTCAACATATTTTAAACAAAATAAATAATGGTAACTGCGAGTATAAGAATATCAGGCACTTAAATATAAGTTACAACAATGTGCCCTGAGATAAATGGTAACTGTCAAATTAAATTATTGTTATGACGTAAACTGAATTAATAATCGTTAAACAGCTGTTTACAGGCTGAGTAAAATGAAAACTGTGAGTTAAACGTTTGTAATGAAGTAAACAGAGTTACAATTGTTATATATGTGTAAATTAATTGTATGAATACAGTCTTAATCTGAGTCAAACAGCTGTTTACTGGTTAACTGAGTAAAATGATAACTGTGAATTAAATGATTGTAATGACGTGAACAGAGTAAAATTGCTCTGTCAGTGTAAAATATTGAATAAAGTCTTAATCTGAGTTACTGATTCATAAACAACTGTTTACTGGTTAATTGAGTAAAATAGTATTTGTAAGTTAAATGATTGTAATGAAGTACCGAAAGCGGTAGCTACACTCGCTTAAGCGCAGCGCTAGGCCATGGGGCCAAGCTGCGGACTTGGTAGACGTGGGTTCGAGCCCTACCGTCGGCCGTCCTTGAAATGGTTTTCCGTGGTTTCCCATTTTCAACTCCAGGCAAATGCTGGGACGGTACCTTCGGACAGGCCACGGCAGCTTCCTTCCACATCCCTGCCCAGTTTAATTCATCTTCATTCAGTTCAACTCTCATTAACTCCTCTCATAAGGTTGGCTTCAGGAAGGGCGTCCGGTCGTAAAAACCATCCGCCACAGAGACTTTCATCGCATTTCATCCCTGACCCCGTTGGTAACGGGAGTAATAAGGGGTTGTGATACAAATGTTTGTAATGAAGTAAACAGAGTTAAAATTCTTCTGTAAGTGTAAAATAATTGTACGAGTGTAGCCTTAATCTGAGTTACTGAGTTAAACAGCTGTTTACAGGTTCACTGAATTAGAATAGTAAATGTGAGTTATATGATTGTAGAGACTTGAACCAAGATAGAATGATTTTGTACTTTACAGGGTTGTAGAGAGTTAATTTATTGATTGATTGCGAGTATACCTGGGCGTTAAAGGATTGCAGATACTTAAACTAAGATAAAAATTGTAACTGAGTTTAAATGATATTGTAGTCTGGGTATTGGTTGTGCGTAGACTAACCCAAGTGTCATTTTACACTTGAACGTTTTGTATAGTGATTGCAGTTTGAGCTAGCCTAGAGTGATCCGTCATCCTTTGTCAGAGCTCTGACCGAATTACAGTAAGATGGGGTTAATATTTAAATATAATATTGACTAGTGGAGACCATCGCAATAACCTTACACCGTATATCCCCGTGTGTTAACATGCATAATAATAATAATAACAATAATAATAATAAAATTATATAAATAAATAAATAAATAAATAAATAAATGAATATAGACAGGCAGATAAGACCACGGGCACCATGCCTAACAGGAGACTGAAGCTTTATGGGCACCTCATAAGAATGGATGAGAATCGAATAACGAAAACTATCTTAAATTACATCACTAAGCTAAAGGCGACTACAATGTGGGTAGAAGAAACGAGAAAAGACATGGAGGAAGTTGGCGTACATCCAAAAGACATCTGGAATAGGGCTGTGTTTCGAGCTAAAATTGATAACTTCAAGGGGATCAAGGAAAGACCCAGTAGAACGACCAAGAACACCTGGTCAGAGGAAAGAAGGAGGAACCACAGCGAAAGGATGAAGAAATTCTGGGTGAAGAAATAGGAACTGACAAGCAAATCAATTACTTCCCATGGTCCTCACTAGGCTAGGCCAAATTTGAAAAAAGAAAGAAAGAAAGAAAATAATAAGAAGAAACAAATAAATAAATTGAATGCAAAACTTAAACATTACCGCACTGTCATCCAGCCAGAAGCAGCGGAATGTCTCGCCTTGAACAAGAAAGGGATAATGGAGAAATTGTAAACCAAGGAAGGAAGATTTTGAGGAAAATCTTAGGTCCGGTCAAAGAAGATGGTGAGTTTAGAAGACGGCATAACCAGGATCTACATACACGTGCGGAGAAAATTACTGACGTGATGCGGAAAAGACGGCTTACGTTTTATGGGCACTTGGCCCAAATGACGTCAACTCGATTATTATCGCATTTCTATTTTTATCCAAGAGAAAGAGACAAAGGGAGCCTGGTTCAGTGAGATACAAAAAGATCTGCAGGACATTGGGATCTCACGTGAAGATATCCAGGAGCGTGACCGGCTTAAGAGATAACTCTTCGACCATCGGAGTTCCCAACCTAAGCCGACGCTGAAAACAGGAAAGACGTGGGTAAACGAGGAAAAGTAACAACACCGTCTACGAATGAAGGAATACTGGACTAATTTTAAAGCTAAAAAGAAACAGTTGAAATGACGTGGTTCTTAGTTGGCCGAAACAAAATAATAATAATAGTCTAATAATAATAATAATAATAATAATAATAATAATAATAATAATTTAATAAGCAGCTATTCTTCCCATTAGATTACAATATATCGAGTGGAATATTTCGTTTCAGCGTCCTAATTCAAAGTACAGAATATCATTATAATAAGTAACTTGCATGAAACTGATGACAGAAGAGACCATTTCTTTCTGATACATTGATATTAGGGAAACAAAAATAGAGACAGCATTTATTAACAGTTGGCAGCCCTGGTTGCTCTTAAGAATACGCATAGTCATATCTGTTATGTTACACATAGCACATAGGAAATTTGGTTGAAATCCAAATGATAGTATAGAAGTTACATGTATTTAAAGTTGGACCTCTCAGCAGGCTTAGAATCATTTGGTAGCACTGACGTATATAAGTTACTCCAAATTAATATAGAATGTCAGGTACTATACTTGTGCATAGTTTAAAGCTGTCGGCTTGCATACTTTCTGATATATTGGTATTTGGATAAGAGAAATTGAGAGCATTTATTAACAGTTGGCAGCCCTGGTGGATCTTAAGAATACGCTCCGTCCTATCTTTTTATGTACACATAGCACATACAAAATTTGGTTGAATTCCTATTAATAGTGTAGAAGTTTTATGCATGAAAAAATTGGACCTATCAGGAGGCTTATAATCATTTTGGCAACACTGCCATGTATGGCCTCCTGGAAATTGAACTGAAATATAATTATCTATATGTGTGCCAATTTTGAAATAGCTCCCATTCATACCTCCGAAGATATCCAACATGGAGCTCAAATTTAATTTTCGATTTTTCAGCAGTTGGTAGCACTGTAATCATTTTCAAATACCAAATTTTGTTTCGATTGCTGCTGCCGTTTAGGAGTTGATAGGCCAGACAGACAGACACCTAGCCAGCCAGGCAGACAGACAGACAGACAGACAGACAGAAGGACAGACAGACTCACATTTGCCCGGATCGATCTCATAAGTCTACTTTTTCCTCATTTTTGCAGAATGTGAAAAGTAGGCCAATAAAATATGTGCCACAGTTGCAGTAGGCGTATGCATGGTGACATGCAAAAATACCGTACCGAATTATCGGGCGTATTAGCCTACTTTCGATTTTTGCAAAAAATGAAAGTAGACTTATGAGATCAACACAGGGCGAAAAAAAGTGTATCTGTCTGTGTGTGTGTATGTGTGTGTGTGAGTCTGTGTGTGTGTGTGTGTCTGTGTGTGTGTGTGTGTGTGAGTGTGTGTACTCTGAATGTCTGTCCCCCCCTATCAATTCGAACACGGTGAATGCGAATTGAACGAAATTTGGTACAAAGGTAGCACTAGCAAAGGACACTTCAGTGTCATGTTTTATATCGCCGCCATCTTGACGGAAACGTAATGGCGGCCACACAAATGTTCAAAGCTTAAATCAAATTACGACTAATGTAATCATCCGATCTCTACCAAATTTTGCAACGACATACCTTTATGGGGGAGCATCCTTTGACCAAACCAATAGGTCATCAGCGTAATAGTTTGCGGATGGCGGCCATCTTTGTGTCAAAACCGATTCCCCCTATTAATTCAAACACGGTGCAACCGAATGGAACGAAATTTGGTACAGAGGTAGTACTAACAAAAGGCACCTCAGTGTCATGTTTTATATCGCCGCCATCTTGACGGAAACGTAATGGCGGCCACACAAATGTTCAAAGCTTAAATCAAATTACGATTAACCTAATCATCCGATCTCTACCAAATTTTGCAACAACATACCTTTATGGGGGGAGCATCCTTTGACCAAACCAATAGGTCGTCAGCGTAATAGTTTGCGGATGGCGGCCATCTTTGTGTGAAAATCGATTCCCCCTATTAATTCGAACACGGTGCAACCGAATGGAACGAAATTTGGTACGGAGGTAGTACTAACAAAAGGCACCTCAGTGTCATGTTTTATATCGCCGCCATCTTGACGGAAACGTAATGGCGGCCACACAAATGTTCAAAGCTTAAATCAAATTACGATTAACCTAATCATCCGATCTCTACCAAATTTTGCAACTACATACCTTTATGGAGGGAGCATCCTTTGACCAATCTAATAGGTCATTCACCTGATAGTTTGCGGATGGCGGCCATCTTTATGTCAAAATTGATTCCCCCTATTAATTCGAACACGGTGGAACCGAATGGAACGAAATTTGGTACAGAGGTAGCACTAGCAAAGGGCACCTCAGTATCATGTTTTATATCGCCGCCATCTTGACTGAAACGTAATGGCGGCCACACGAATGTTCAAAGCTTAAATCAAATTACGATTAACCTTATCATCCGATCTCTACCAAATTTTGCAACTACATACCTTTATGGAGGGAGCATCCTTTGACCAATCTAATAGGTCATTCACCTAATAGTTTGCGGATGGAGGCCATCTTTATGTCAAAATTGATTCCCCCTATTAATTCGAACACGGTGGAACCGAATGGAACGAAATTTGGTACAGAGGTAGTACTAGCAAAGGGCACCTCAGTGTCACGTTTTATATCGCCGCCATCTTGACTGAAACGTAATGGCGGCCACACGAATGTTCAAAGCTTAAATCAAATTACGATTAACCTAATCATCCGATCTCTACCAAATTTTGCAACTACATACCTTTATGGAGGGAGCATCCTTTGACCAATCTAATAGGTCATTCGCCTAATAGTTTGCGGATGGCGGCCATCTTTGTGTCAGAATCGATTCCCCCTATTAATTCAAACACGCTGAAACCAAATGGAACGAAATTTGGTATAGAGGTAGCACTAGCAAAGGGCACCTCAGTGTCATGTTTTATATCACCGCTATCTTGATGGAAACGTAATCGCGGCCACCCAAATGTTAAAAGCTAAAATGTAATTACGACCAACCTATTAATCTAGTCTCTACCTAATTTTGCAACACCATATCTTTATGTTGGAAACATATTCTGACCAAACTGCAAGAACATCAGCCCAATAGTTTGCAGATGGTGGCCAAGTATGTGTGCAAATCGATTCCCCCTATCAATTCAAACACGGTGAAACCGAATTGAACGAAATTTGGTACAGAGGTAGCACTAGCAAAGGGCACCTCATATTCATGTTTAATATCCCTATAGCACGTTGTATTTCAACAAGCTCCTACAATCAACATTCAATCATACTCCTTGAAAAGGACAAAGAGTTATAACAATACCCATGCTTTTAGGAGAAAGTAGGCTATATGTTCTTTACTGAACATCTTGTTTTTAATCAAATACTTGTACTCTATTTGACGTCGGCTGACGAAGGAATAAGCACGACTATGATTCTATTCATCCACTAATAAAACAGTTGTGTGATTTGTAGAAGCACAACTCTCTACTTGTCACACTCGCAGACCAATCTTCTATTCAGTTGACGACTGGAGCCGACATTCATCAGATGAGCTACCCTGGCAGAAAGTCGATGTATGCCAACCTAAAGCTATTAACCTAAAAGATGGACGAATGGTGTCTTCTATCACAATTCTCATACTCCAATTAAATACTGTATAAACACAATCTAAAATACGGGGGAAAGACCTAATTTCTTAGAAAACTTGTAAATTATATGTCAATATTGTTTCTCCATTATTCAACACGTAGACGGGAGCCCATTTATATTAGGTGGTCAATATTAATTCTTCTACAAGTTATTTCGATTTCACAACCTCTGTTGTAGAAAGGTAGCCTATAGCTGTCGTGGGCTATTAAATTAATTTACCATGTCATACATTTGCTTCCGTCAAAGAACTTCGTACATCACTAATGTTGGACATGACATAACTCACCTGTGGTCCAATTAGTTTCTAACATAAGACTTAGTATGTTTCTTTTCAGAGAAAATCAATGATGATCATGGCTAGGTTAAGAATTACTTTAACGCCAAGGATTGTGATATACAACCTTCTTTTAGCAAACACATCAAATTGCGGGAGTTCCTCCAATATACCAGTAACATTTCATCTAAACTGTCATTATTATTGAGGTACGATACGATTCTTAAACATAATCAAGCCGTATAATAACTTCCGGTTTTATCGAGTAATCCAAAGTGCTTTTTGGTGTAATTCAGTGATTTGCTTTCAAAGATTAGCAGCCAGATCACCTTTTGAGCATGAAATAAATACATTATGAAGAATAAATCCCTTGGGACCTTGGAGCGATTTCTGTAAATATATACAGCTGAATATGTTCGCATTGACTTTCATTTTAACCACAAATGCCAGAAGACCTCGATGTTCCACCATCACCATTATGTTTCGAATTTCTTACACGTGTAACCTCCACTGAACGACTACAACGAACCTCTGCCCAAGCCAAAGCATATCCCCTATTTGAGAATTACTAGCAAACGCTCCTCTCTTTCATGTCTCCTGCCTGATCTCCCTTACAAGGCAAATCTTCAGGGTGATTGTATTCAAACTTGGTACGTGGGTAAGTAAGATAGTGTACGTGAAAGTGAAAACTGTATCAGCCTAATTATTCGTAGAAGCTGTTCAGTTGGTTAACATGAGTAATCGTAAATATTGTTGTAAATAAGTGTTACATTTAGCCTAAGTGAGCAGTTCCTGATGATGTTTGCTTGACGAACGAAACTAGTCATCGAATTCTTGTTGTTGTTGTTGTTGTTGTTGTTGATTGAGTCATTAGTCATTTGACTGGTTTGATGCAACTCTCCAAGCCTCCCTGTCCTGAGCTAATCGTTTCATCTCTACATAGCTACTACACCTTACATCCAAGGCAATCTGTTTAACATATACTAACATTGGTCTACCCCTACAATTCTTATCTTTGACCCTTTCTAAGTTTGCTATTCCTGGGTGTCTTAGTATGTATCCTACCAACCAATCTCTTCTCTTCATTATCATTTGATAAAAATCTCTCCTCTCCAACTCATCTTAATACCTCTTCATTTGACACTCTATCTACCCATCTTAACTTTATAATTCTCCTGTGACATAACGTTTCAAACGCTTCTAATCTTCTCTTTTCTGCTACACAGGCAGTCCAAGTTTCACTTCCATAGAGCACCATTCACCTGACAAAGGTTTTATAGAATGACTTTCTAATACCTCCATTTTAATTTGATATCAACAAAATTCTTTTATGTAGAAATGCTTTCCTTGCCTGAGCCAACCTACGTTTTATATCCTCTTTGCTTCGTCCATCACTGGTTATTTTTCTTCCTAAGTAGCAAAAGTCTCCTTTGAGAATAGATCCCGAGTCCATTCGAAACTGAAACGTTAATCCCCTAGCCTGTGGTGGAAAATTAGTAATTTCTCTACGACGCAGAACATTGTATTGGAAGTATGATTTCAATATTTCCAATCTTACTCCATCATTTTATTCAGGCACGAATTTCGATAGGAATATGCTGATGAATATGCGGTTAAATCACGTGTTCATACGCCAATATATAGCACTAAGTAAGTCATTATAGACATGTTTTGCTGAAAACTTTGCTTGGCTTGGAGTTTGACTTTAATGTATCTTTCAAGTATAAAGCAAATTGCATGGACACGCTAAGGGCGAGGTCTAGAGTTTTAATCTCCCGTTAGATAGAACCTTTACAGCTGTATATATTTGTGAAATCTGAACGCTTGCTCACAAACCTATTGTCATGTTCCAAGGTCTTCACAAATTAGCGATGACTAGAGTTCAAAAGTACAGTTGATAACTCCTTGTGTCATGGGTAATACTTCCATTTATCACGGCACATCACAGGATGGTAGGTGAAGATCCTCCATGATGAGTATGACGTGCTTCTGCCTGCACTTGGCCCGGGAAACACAACTGGCGAGGAAAAGCGATTGTCTGAAACTAAAGAAATTGCAAATTAGAAACTAACAAGTGAATTTGGCGTATTGCAATAAAAGCTGGCATTCTTAACAAGTAATTGAAGTATAATTATGAGTTAATGATAGTGAAAGCTTCATTAATCCACATTGACTAATAAATCCCGCAAGTCTTTAATCACAAGATACGAAAACAAATGTCCACCGTAATCAATACAGTTCATTATACTAAAGCATAATTAGTACAGGTTTCGTCTGACCTCGTAGTTTTCTTCAGCTAAGACAAAAATAAATCTTGAATCTACAATACAAAGATAAACTACAAGATAAGGTTTTCCTCAGTTAAGATAAAAATAAATCTTGAAAGTACAATACACAAGATACTACAAGATAAGGTTTTCTTCAGCTCAGATAAAAATAAATCTTGAAACTACAATATAAAGATAAACTGCAAGATAAGGTTTTCTTCAGTCAAGAAAAAATAAATCTTGAAAAATATAATATAAAGATAAACTGCAAGATAAGGTTTTATTCTGCTAAGATAAAATAAATGTTGAAAGTACAACATAAAGACAAACTTAAAGATAAGGTTTCTTTCAGCTCTGATAAAAATAAATTATGAAACTACAGTATAAATATAAACTACAAGATAAGGTTATCTTCAGTTAAGGTAAAAATATATATAGAAACTACAATATAAAGATATACTTTAAGATAAGGTTTTATTCTGCTAAGATAAAAATAAATGTTGAAAGTACAACATAAAGACAAACTTAAAGATAAGGTTTCTTTCAGCTCTGATAAAAATAAATGTTGAAACTACTATGTAAAGATAAACCTCAAGATAAGGGTTCCTTCAGTTAAGATAAAAATAAATGTTGAAACTATTATGTAAAGATAAACCTCAAGATAAGGTTTCTTTCAGCTCTGATAAAAATAAATGTTGAAACTACTATGTAAAGATAAACCTCAAGATAAGGTTTCCTTCAGTTAAGATAAAAATAAATGTTGAAACTACTATGTAAATATAAACTTCAAGATAAGGTTTCCTTCAGTTAAGATAAAAATAAATGTTGAAACTACTATGTAAATATAAACTTCAAGATAAGGTTTCCTTCAGTTAAGATAAAAATAAATGTTGAAACTACTATGTAAATATAAACTTCAAGATAAGGTTTCCTTCAGTTAAGATAAAAATAAATGTTGAAACTACTATGTAAATATAAACTTCAAGATAAGGTTTCCTTCAGTTAAGATAAAAATAAATGTTGAAACTACTATGTAAATATAAACTTCAAGATAAGGTTTCCTTCAGTTAAGATAAAAATAAATGTTGAAACTACTATGTAAAGATAAACTTCAAGATAAGGTTTCCTTCAGTTAAGATAAAACTAAATGTTGAAACTACTATGTAAAGATAAACTTCAAGATAAGGTTTCCTTCAGTTAAGATAAAAAATAAACGTTGGAACTATTATATAATGATAAATTTCGAGATAAAGTTTTCTTCAGCTAAGTAACAGATAAATGTTGAAACTACTATACTGTATAATGATAAATTACAAGGTTTTCTTCGTTGAAACTACTATATAAAGATTAACTTCAAGATCAGGTTTTCTTCGGCTAAGTAAAACTAAATGTTGAAACTACTGTATAAAGATGAACTTCAAGATAAGGTTTTCTTCAGATAAATAAAAAAAATATTTGGAAACTACAGTACTATATAAAGATAAACGTCAGGATAAGGTTTTCTTCAACTAAGTAAAAAATAAATATTGATACTGTTATATAACGATAAACTTCAAAATAAGGTTTTCTTCAGTTAAGTAAAAAATGAATGTTGAAACTACTAGGCTATATAAAACAAGTAGTTCCGTGAAGAACTATACAGCCTATTTTCATATATCCTGCTCATGTTAATTGTCTCTATCAACATACAAAATTTCAGTTTAATTGCTGTAACATATTCGTAGATATTGAGAACTGTCTAAATATTTCATATGGTCGCCAGGATGGATTTTTATTTTTGTGCTATTACATTAAGATTATTTTGTACGTGTGGTATTCAAACTTCAATCGCATGATTAGGACACGAGAAGTAAAAACGAGATTTTAAAAGTACGCACACCAGCCATCTTGTGATTATGCAAACAAATGAAATAAATTACATGCCAGTGGATCAACATTTGTATAAGCATTTAACGTGCAACATTTCACGGCACTCGGATAGTTAATTCGCAAGAAACGTCCATTTACATATGTATACTTCGCGTCGCCGCCATGTTGGATTTGTGCTCACCAGGTTACTGAAAGTCCTATAGGTGAACATATGTTCATAGTCTCTATGAACATAAAACAATTCAGTTTGGTTGCTGTAAAAGATTCATAGATATTGAGAACCGTCTAAATATTTCGGAAGCTCGCCATTTAGGATTGTTATATGTATAGGCCATAGAGTTATGTACCATTCAAGGACAATTATTGCCTAGGTTCATTATTCAAACTTTCACTTCGATCGCATGATTACGACACAAGAATAAAAACTTAATTTTAAAATTTCGCACAGCCGCCATCTTGAGGTTATGTAAACAATTGAATTAAATTAGATGGCAGTGCATTACAATCTGCAAAATCATTTACTGTACCACATTTCACTGCGCTCAGAGAGTTAAATCACGAGAAAAGTCAATTAAAATATTTCAAATTCGCTTGGTCGCCATGTTCGTTTTGTACTTTGGAGGTTTATGAAATATACATAGATAAACTTGTATCAGTACCCTTTATCACCGTACAAAATTGCATGATGATATCTGTAATAGTTTCGGAGATATACAATGTCAGTGAAATATTTCGCACAGCCGCCATTTTGAGGTTATGTAAACAATTGAACTAAATTAGACTCCAGTGCATTACAATGTGTACAAATATTTGCTGTACCAAGCTTCATTACGTTTGGATAGTTAAATCGCGAGAAATGTCTATTTAAAAGTCTCAATTTCGCTTGACCGCCATGTTGGTTTTGTAGTCTCCAGGTTTTTGAAAGTCTCAGGTGAACTTCTAGTAGTGCCCTTTATCACCGTACACAATTTCAGGGCGATATTGGTAATAGTTTCGGAGATATTGAATGCTAGTGAAATATTTCGCACAGCCGCCATGTTGGATTGGTGAGACGTAACAAAATTTGAAGGGCACGGTCGAGGTCGCCGGGAATAGTGCTATGAACTTACCGAGTTTCATTGACATCGCTCCAGCCGTTTAGATTTTATTAGGGGGACACACACACACACCTCTCTCTCTCACACACACACGGACAAAAGGTGATCTCATAAGCCTATTTTTTCAAAATTGAAAATAGGCTAAAAAATCAAGATGCGACCAAATTCTACACACTCACAAGCACGCGGGGCTACATGACCACGATGTTCAAGCCCCTCAAATGGAACAACATTAACAACAACAACAACAACAACAACAACAACAACAACAACAACAACAACAACAACAACAAGTGTGTATGTCTACCCCTCATTTTCCCCGTTTTCAATGGAGTCGGGGACGTGATGCGTTCAAAGTCTATGTGGCGGGTGGTTTTTACGGGAGGATGCCTTTCTTGACGCCAAGCTCATGAAAGGAGTTCATGAGAGATGAAATAAATGAGGATGAATGAAACTGAGCAAGGATGTGGAAGGAAACGGCCGTGACCTGTGAGAAAGTACCGTCCCAACATTTGTCTGGAGTTGAAAATGGGAACCATGGAACAAGTACGGCCGACGGTGGGGCTCGATCCCATGTGTTTTTTTTTCTTTTTTTTCAACATTTAGTTTTACCGAGCTTGGCCACGTGGCTGCGCGTTATGCAACTGTCGGAATTAAGAAGTAATAGCTGGATTTTAATACAAGTGGGTTTCTTTTTACATACATTTCTTCCATAACTACATAATTGAATCGCTCGCCTAATGGACCAAGAATTTTAAATAGTCATTAACTTTACGCTGCTTTTCTTATCACCCGGTATTTTACACCGTGCGCGACCAAATAGTACTGTATCTTTTTCTGTCCGATCACGCAAGGTTTAAGTGACGCAGACTATATTTATATTAGGTAGATTTCATTAGAAAGCTAACTATTGCAATGGGTCCCATGTTTCGACTTCCGGAAAATTTCGACATATCTTCGCGTTTCACATCCCCCAGACCCCAAAACCACCGTCAGTTCAAAAGTTTATATATAATTTATGTATATATATATATATATATATATGTATATATATATGTATATCAGTTTCTTGTGGACACGATAACTGCCGTAATTTTGCACCAATTACTTCGAATTTTTTACCGAAGATGTATACCTATAAAATCTCGGTCGAGTTCGTTACTGGGCTAAATCGGTCGAAGGGGGTGAAAATGGGGGGCTTTTTTCGAAAAAGTGAAATTTCGCTATAACTCTCTTAATACGTGCAATATCGAATCCATTCAAAGTTCATAATATGTGTCGGATAAGTGCCAAAAATTTATGTCAAATAAGATTTTTGATAGCACCAACCATTGACCAAAGGGGTGGAAAAAAGTGGGTTTTTCGGGAAACATTAATCATATCTCTCTTAATAGGCACAATATCAAAACCGTACAAAATGGACAATATTCCCCTAATAATTACCTAAAACTTTTGTCTGAAAGAATTTTTGATATGACCCACCATTACGCCAAGGGACGAGAAAAATGATTTCGGAATTATAAGAAAATGCCAAGAGCTATCAGTGGTTGCCATGGCAACACTACTAAATTGATGAGGCATGGACCATCAGACGTTGCCATGACAACGCACTTGCACGAGATCAGATTCAGTATTTCCATCTGATTAAGTGGTTGGTTGGTTGGTTCTTAAGTTTAGGGGCTGCGACAACGCGGTCATGTAGCCCCGTGTACTTTGGGTGTGTGTAGAATCTGTCTGATAACCGGTGTTAATTGTGATGACTGTATTAGTGTGTGTTATCTGTTTGTTAATTTAAGTACTGCAACTAACAATTTTTCAGATAGTTCCTACTTTTGCCGCCAAGCGCCACTGTCAACGACTACGAGGCCAAGTTCAGAACTGAGCTACTAGACGCCGCCGCAGTCGGCTCTTGGCAACGAACATAGAAACCTAAGAGCGTTGTATACATTCTTAACCTATCCAATTTAGCTTCACACAGGTGCAATTAGTGGAAGGATCTTTAACATGCCATAAATCTATGACATGGGACCGCCGGCTTTACTTCCCCTCCGAAGGAAGGCATACTGAGGGATATTTAACGCTCTTAAAAAATCCGACGGCTTCGGCCGGGTTTGAACCCGGTATCTTGGGCATAGAAGCTCAGCATGTTACCGACTACGCCACCAAAGCCGCCTGATAAAGTGGGAAGCGGCTTCGGTGACGTAACTGGTAGCATGCTGAATGTCTATGCCCAATGTCGCGGTTTCAAAGCCGGCCGAAGTCGTCGGATTTTCTAAGAGCACTAGAATCCCTCAGTATGCTTTCCTTTGGAGGGGAAGTTCCAACGTTCGTTGCGAGTTGATGGTTGGGGTGGCATCTAGTAGCCAAGTTCACAGCTAGGTGTCGTTGACGGTTGTACCTGGTAGCAACATTAGGAACTACTGCTTGAAATTGACCGTCTGCAGTACTTACATGAATTAAGACTAATACAGCCATTACAATTCACACCGTGTATCAGACAGATTCTACACTCACCCAAAGTACACGGGGTTAGATGACCGCGTTGTCGCAGCCCCTAAACTGAGGAACCAACCAGAGGTAGATTTCGTTAGAAAGCTAACTATTGCAATGGGTACCATGTTTCGACTTCCGGAAAATTTCGACATATCTTCGCGTTTCACATCCCCAGGCCCCAAAACCACCGTCAGTTCAAAAGTTATATATAATTTATGTATGTATATGTATATCAGTTTATTGTGGACACGATAACTGCCGTAATTTTGTACCAATCACTTTGAATTTTTTACCGAATACGTATACCTATAAAATCTCGGTCGAGTTCGTTACTGGGCTAAATCGGTCGTTGGGGGGTGAAAATGGGGGGCTTTTTTTTTTCGAAAAAGTGAAATATTGCTATAACTCTCTTAATATGTGAAATATCGAATCCGTTCAACATTCATACTATGTGTCGGATAAAGCCCAAAAATGTATGTTTGAAGAGTTTTTTTTATAGCACCAACCATTGACCAAAGGGGTGGGAAAAAGTGGGTTTTTCGGGAAACATTAATCATATCTCTCTTAATAGGCACAATATCAAAACCGTACAAAATGGACAATATTCCCATAATAATTACCTAAAACTTTTGTCTGAAAGAATTTTTGATATAACCCACCATTATGCCAAGGGATGAGAAAAATAATTTCGGAATTATAAGAAAATGCCAAGACCTATCAGTGGTTGCCATGGCAACACTACTAAATTGATGAGGGATGAGCCATCAGACGTTGCCAAGATAACGCACTTGCACGAGATCAGATTCAGATTTCCATCTAAGTGTGAAGCGGCTTCGGTGACGTAACTGGTAGCATGCTGAATGTTTATGCCCAAGGTCGCGAGTTCAAAGCCGGCCGAAGTCGTCGGATTTTCTAAGAGCGCCAAAAATCCCTCAGTATGCTTTCCTTTGGAGGGGAAGTTCCAACGTTCGTTGCGAGTTGCTGGTTGCGGTGGCATCTAGTAGCCAAGTTCACAGCTAGGTGTCGTTGACGGTAGTACCTGGTAGCAACATTAGTAACTACTGCTTGAAATTGACCGTCTGCAGTCCTTACCTGAATTACAGACTAATACAGCCATCCCAAAGTACACGGGGTTACATGACCGCGTTGTCGCAGCCCCTAAACTGAGGAACCAACCAAAATCTCTGCGGTAGATATAATTTTGCGTGAAGAAGTAACAGACCGTTACATAGTTGCACATCAGTGTCGAAACCTAGCATAAGGACAGTGTGACCACAAGTATAAAAATGGACCCCAAATGACAAGAAGGTTACCGTTCCCATAAGACAATAAAATGTTTAAAATAAGCATAAAATGACGAAAAACAAAGTTAATTAAGCTCCAATTATAAAATACCTTCTCGCATTAAATGAGGTCTGATCCTTCTACGAAAATCTGCATATTCTGCCTATTTTCGCCTATCCCCAAGTTTGTCCGGTGAAATCTACCTCCGCCTTCCGGCGTGCCGAGAGGACTTTTTTTTAGTATACTTTCGTTTTTTGCAAAAAATGAAAGTAAGCTTATGAGATCTACACAGGGCTAAAAATTGTGTGTGTGAGCGGGTATTCTGTATTTTGTTCCCCACTCCCTATCAATTCAAACACGACGAAACCAAATTGAACGAAATTTAGTACAGAGGTAGCACTAGCAAATGGTACCTCAGTGTCATGTTTTATATTGCCGCCATCTTTACCAAAACCTAATGGCGGCCACTCAAATGGTCAAAACTTAAATTTAAATTACGACCAAACTAATCATTGGATTACTAAATTTAGTAAAAACATACCTTCATATGGGGCGCGTCCTGCACCCAAATTACACGGCCATCAGCCGTACCATTTCAGTATGGCGGCAGTGTGAATTATGCAAACCTTATAATCCATAACTTGGGACCCACCAGTTCCGATTATCGAACAGAGAATCGTTTAAACTGTTCTAAAGGACGTGGCCCGCTCAAGATTAATAGTTTATATTGTAATATTATGCTGCAGAAGGTACTTTAAAAGGCTGAACAGTCTCGGTTACAGACAAGATGGCACCTGATCTCTCGTTGTGATCTATATTTCACTAATTTGAGTGTGTTACATGCGATATAGCCTACTGATAGAAATAATATGAGCTTTGTATGAAATGGGTTATAATGAATATATACTCCAGTGAAGAAATCGTTTTGTCAAACCCATTATTTGTTAAGACGTTGTATGTAAATCAATTGATAACGTTCGACTTGGGAGGACATGTTTGGCTCTGTGATTAGAGCTTTGGTCTTTCACCCGGCCGTCTGGGGTTCGAAACCTATCAGGGTTGTATTCGTTGCTTGTTTATTACATTTATTCTTTTTTAAGTACTCAGACGTTATAAAATTTAGCGTTATATTGTGCATTTTGCAATGGAAAATATATATTTCATTAAAACAAAGTTCACCACTGGATATGCACGAGTGGCATCTACTAGCAACCAGTTGAACTATGCGTGAGCTAACTACGGCCTACCAGGTGCGAGCTGCGCTCTATACCGGCCTTTACATTCCCAGTTAGTGAACCCATGCATACGATTTAATTGAAAAATTTCCTTTTGTTGCCGATAGACCGCACTAACCCCCATGGATAGGCACGATTAAAAATTAGCTGTGCGGTAGGTTTATTAAATGTGTTTCTCCCAGTGAGACGTTTAGACTAACGAAGTTTTGTTACAGTTTCAATTATTGTAAGTAGTCGGTGTTAATACGGTATACTGAATTCCTTCGTTGTTTACAGTGTTTGCAGATGAAATTGTAAAATGCTGGAGGAAATTATAAGCTATGGTTTGAACGCCGCTGCTCAAATCCAGTATGTCATATTGTTGTGTGCCATTTTGCACTTCGAATGGGAAGATAATAGGAGGTGATAAGTACAAAGCGTTATAACGATACCCATAGATTTAGGAGAAAGTAGGCTGAACATCTTGTTTTCCAGTATGTAGACGTGTTTATAAACAATGCAATCTTGCTAGCGAATCTGTTTTGCTGAGGTGGCTGAGGTAAATGAACGCACTGCAGCTGTTCTTCATGTACACAGATGATGACGCAGGAGATGTAATAGTGCCATTAAGGAAGCCACTCACTTACATAACATATCTTGTGTTGTAATCGCTCCTCGTATTACTTGCTAAAGTGACATAGTTTATCTCCCGTACATGCAACACTAAAGAACTGAAATGTATTGAGAACATACCAAAAGAACTACGGCTTGGGAGGTAATTTGCAGTAAAGACTACACAAACAAGAGGAAACTTATGTCTTCCACATTGAGAGTAAGCAGTGGCGGCCGGAGACAATTAAACTGATAGTCACATTTTTTTTCTTTTGTTTTTCGAGGGAAACCGTAGGGAAATCTTCAAAAGACAGATTGCAAGCTCCTGTACTTACAACTGTGCAGGATTCTTACCTACTAAAAACCCACAAACCCTATACTTGGCTTAAGGCCACCCCGGAACTGTCTGTTCAGCCTTACTTCAGGGTGGAGCCACTGTTACGACCAGAGGTCTCGTTAACAGTAGCAATGCTAATAATAATACTGATTACAACCATTCATAATAATAATAATAATAATAATAATAATAATAATAATAATAATAATAATAATAATAATAATAATAATCAGAGAAGGAAGCCTTCATGTCACGTATTAATAAAATGGAAATGGCATACAACCTGACTAAAGACATCTACAATAAGAGATCGATATCCTTAAACGCCAAAATTAGACATTACTGCACTGTTATTCGACCAGAGGCTCTGTATGCGGCTGAGACTCTAATAATGAACAAGAAAGGTCTGATGGAAAAACTAGAGGCTAAAGACAGGAAGATTTTGAGGAAAATCCTGGGTCCCATCAAAGAAAACAGCGAGTACAGAAGGCATCACAACCACGAATTGTACAAGCACGTGGAGAAGATCAGTGACACGATTCGAAAAAGAAGGATTGCCTTTTATAGCCACGTGACACGAATGAGCCCAGGCAGGATATCAAAACGGATATTGACGTACTTCCAAGATAAGAAAACCAAAGGGGAATGGTTTACGGAAGTTGAGAAAGATCTACGTGAAATGGAAATTTCCCCTAAAGATATCCAGGAGCGTGTTCCACTTCAGGAAAAACTACGTACGCACAAAGGTTTTCAGGAAAAGACGAAGCTGAAGACAGGGAAGGCTTGGTCCCAAGAGAGAAAAGAACAACACCGAAGACGAATGCGGGAACACTGGGCGGTAGTTAGAGCTCGGAAGAAGAGACAGTTGAACTGACGTGGTCCCTAGTTGATCGAATCGAAGAAAGAATAATAATAATAATAATAATAATAATAATAATAATAATAATAATGTTATTGGATCGATTTTGGTCTAGTATGGGCCACGTAAATAATTCTTCATGACTTCATTTTTCTTTGACGCCAATATTTCATCATTCTCTTGCTTGAAGCCCCATTTTGTTTATCTACATCATGTATTATCTTCTTGGTCGCTTATTATTATTATTATTATTATTATTATTAATAATAATATCGAATCGATTTTGGTCTAGTATGGACCACGTAAATAACTCTTCATGACTTCATTTTTATTTGGCGCCAATATTCCTTCATTCTCTTGCTTCAAACTTCTTTCTGTTCATCTGCCCAACGTCTTATCTTCTTAGTCACTGTTTCGGACTCCTGGAACCCATCAGTTGTGTGTATTTTATATTTGAATATGGCTCTGTCATAGATGTCGTGTTCTGTGATGTTCATTTCTTGCAGGTCATCCTTGGTGTTAGCAAACCATGTCTCATATGAGCTGCCTTTTTTCCTTGGGCTTGTTAAATTGGTTGACATTTTTTAGTGAGCCTGACGCCTCTCATTATTGAGATGTGTCCGAAGAATTTAATCCTTCATTTTCGTATGCCGTCCGATATCCTGCCGCTAGTTTCGAACAATTCTTTGTTACTGCGCAATCAGTGTCAGCACACTTTCTGGGTCCTAGCCACTTTCATAGCTCATGTAGATTGACGTCCTGACACATGTGCACCATTAACTGATGACCTACATTACTGTAGTATACATTATTATTCGTACTACTATTATTGAATCGATTGAATCTTAGGATCTTCCTTCTTTTATTTTCTTTCTTCCTTCCTTTCTTTCTTTCTTTCTTTCTTTCTTTCTTTCTTTCATCCTTCTCGATTTCTTCGATGTCTTTTCTGTTTCTTAATCCTGGACATTCTGAAGCATAGACTACAGGCTCTCTGGTTATATCACTGCCTAATAATGTCTGAGCTTGTAGTGAAAGCTCGCAAGTGTGAGGTGGGCTATGCGTGAGCAAGATCTCCAACTCTGGCGTGTTCTCCTAGCAATTATCAGAAAAGAGTGCAAGGTTGAAAATTATGAACGTTCGCCAAGTAGCGTAGGAGTGGTTTACTCAACCACATTCACAGTCGCAAAGGCACTGGTTTGAGTCAAGATGAAGTCGAAAGTTTCCAACTCAATTATCACTGAAACACGTATTTTGTTTTTGTTCGTGCTTTTTTAAATAAGCACTAATTATTTCCTAAATGAACACAATGTTTTCACACTGTTTTTAGGGGAATCATATTCCTCTTCATATTTTTTTTCTACAAAAAGGCTTGAGTGATGGAAGCTCAGAAACTGTCTCACATGTCACTTCGTAGGAATTTTGTTCTTAAATTTAGTTATTTATTTATTTATTGTAGTTTTAAGGGGAGGAAAAGCGAGGTCATCTGATTAAATTTGTTGTTATAATTGTTGTTTCATTTCTCCCTCTGTATAGTTGCAATTAACCCTTATTCTCTTTTATTTTTATTTTAGGATCATAATTTAATCTTAATTTTAGCTGAAGCTGTAGAATCTTGTTAAACTTCTCCTTCTGTTAAACAGAGATTCAATGATCACATGAGTTCGATTTTTATGACCGCTTTCAGCTATTAGGTAATTTTTTGTACAAAATGAGCTTGACTACTAATCAATTTTAAACAACAGAACACTTTATGTTGTACGGTACGTCAGTAGTACACTAGCCAAACATTGAGGGAAGGTGCTCAATGTGGTCACCGTTAGCGGCAAGACACTTATCAGAACGGCTAGCCATCGCTCGAATTGAGATGGAGATTCCTGCACTTGCCGTTTCTTCACGAAGATCTGCGTTCTCTGCGATACACTGCATCCTTTTGGAACGGTTGATTTTGAACAATAATAACAAAATAGGGCAGACAACTTCACTACTGAAATTATTCATAACAACAATTTAATAGATCACAGGCTACATACTTATACCACATTAATAATAATACTAATAATAACGCAACAGCCATAGAAGTGTCTTTCATATAAAGTAAGAACGGTAAGCGGAAGTTTCATTATCCGCTGCTGCGGTGGCCTTGGCCAAGCTTGTGACGCATCGTGCCCCCCTGCTTTAAGCGTGTGTACAATCCTGTATGAAATCTTACCTAATAAAAGATGCTGGAAGTGTCGTCCTTTCTGGGTGATACAGGCATTGTATCTAGTAACCAAATTCTGGCTGACACGAGTGAGTTTTGCCGCTGTAATGTTTCTGATCGCTTGCGTAATGTTTATTTCAGTTCCTCCAATGTGTGAGGATTTGTTAAAATTTGTTAAAATGAGTTTTACATACAAAAATACGATGTTGCAATGATAACTGTCTAACCATGTTAGCATCTGAGGTTCAGATTGGCGACTGAACACCTGCACGCTTATTGCCAGGTCAAATATGTACTATTCGCTCGCTTTCAATACTACAGCAAGGGGACACAGCGCGCCACAACCTCGGCCAAGGCCACTGCAGCAGCGGATAACAAAACTGACGCTTGCCGTTCTTACTTTATATAAAAGACTCTGTACTGTCTGTAAATAGTTGACACGTTACACAAGTTTTTACAACGTATGTAATATAAACATTGAATAGGCCTGTTTGTGATTAAGTGTAATTCATTAATATCGTACACTAGTTAAGCCTAAGTGAATAGGACCTGAGGATGAACGTGTGACGTTCGAAACATGTCATCCAATTAAGTAGGTATTTGTACATAAAAGCGTGTTAGTAGGGTATGCAAATACTTGTTTCCCGCCAAATGTATTTGGGCACAATTTGTGTTGACCGACTGAAAAAGCTTTCATTAATAGAATTTGGCAACACCCAGAAATGGCTTCTATCACTACAATCATGTAGGATCCCAAATAGATAAAAGGCAAACGTAGTTAAATCGTGTAAGCATGGTGGGAACTCAGAGGCTCCACTCACCCCTCTTCCCTATCCAGTGTTCTTGCAAATTCTCATCCAAGTAAGCCTCAGATCGTCTCGGTGGTAGTGTAGCCGTGCGTCATTTTATTGGAAGAAATATTCTTTGTTTCCATAAAGTTCATAAATTGATGGTAAAATGGATGAGTGTAACCTATCTACTCTTCCCCCATTCGATGTTTTAGTGATTTGAATTGAGCTTCAATTCACGACAAATAAATTGAAACGCTCTATCAATGTTCCCACGTTCACCACTAGGTGTCAGTGACGTCTGGTAGCGAAAGTTGGAACTGCTTGAAATTTAATGAAACTTGTAGCTCACTCCATGAGTGTCCGCATTGAAGCATCTACAGCCTCTGGCGAGGCAATCATTGTCCTCGGACACTCCCGGCACTAAAAGTCATACGCTAAATAAATAAGTATATTGTATCATTTTTTTAAAATATAATGTACTGTTACGTGCCACCCCCCTAGTGACACTTTTGTTAACTGGATTACGGTGGGTTGAAGCACAACACAGATTGTTCCTTTAAAGAAATAATTAACTTTATTGCGGCCAGAAAGATACACTACTCATCAGCAAATACAAGCAATTAGAACCTTACTCCAGTTTCCTCCAGTCTCTTCCTTATGGAGAGCTCTTGCCCCCTTTCACTTGTCAACAAACCACAGAAGTTAACCCGTCCTAATGAGTCCGTTGGCCTTGACAGAAACTACCTGCACCTCTTCCTTATGAACACAAACTACAATTACTTACGATAACATGGCTGGGAAACAATGTCACTGGATTTCGAAACTCACGGCACTTCGCCACAATACCTCTGTCGCTCAGTGAAATCACACTCGCTCAAAACACAGGCAGTTCCCTGTATGCTTCTCACTCCCTCGCTGTCAAGAGAATCAGCTTCACTAGGAGTTTCGCAAGTCACGTCACCACACTTCTGTCGCTCAGGATAAACGCTCGCACTAGCTCGAAAAACACACGCTCACTGCTTGACAGGTCGCTCTTATGTAGCAGGCCGGTGACTCAATAAATGCTTCTAGACCCATCCAGGGTTCACGGCTTCTCGAGGTTTCCATCGCTGGCTGGGTCACAAATATTCTGTACCATCCCTTTGTCCTAGTAGTCCTGTTGCATAAGGCGCACGCAGTACATTGAGGCAGAGCACAGCCCAGCCCTGGGGCAGTTGTGACTCATGCGGCGAACGATGAAACAAACTCACAGCCGTAACAGTACCTTCTTTGTGAAGCAAGGCTAAAACAAAGTAAAGCAAAAATGTTCCTGTCCTAAATTGTAAACAATGAACAAGAATTCAAAATCATTGTTGAAAACTCTTCGGTTTCATTTTTCGAAAGCCTTCCCAATTTAATTGATGTTTGTCCTTCCACTGTCACTGCCTCTTATTTGGTTGTTGTTAACAAAAACAAGGAAGGGCACTTTGTTTGCCTACCTCTTATTATTCCCGTTTTCAATGAGCTGAGATGCGATGAGAGTCTATGTGGCGGGTGTTTCTTACGGCCGGATGCTATTCCTGACGACAACCTCAAGAGAGATGAAACTGGGCAAGGATGTGGAAGGAAGCGGCCGTGGACTATCGTAAGGCACCGTCCTAGGATTTTCCTGGAGTTGAAAATGCGAAATCCACGGAAACCAATTTCAAGGACGCCCGACGGCGGGGTTCGAACCCCACGTCTACCGAGTCCGCAGATAGCTTGGTTCCATAGCCTAGAGCTGCCCGTTAGCGACCGTAGAGGAACACTTTGTATACCGGTATTTATGCATAGAGTAACTTTTATAGATTTCTATACATCATTCCGAAAATAAGCGTAACTCAACTTAAACAATGACCTCTTATTTGAAGACTCCACGGGGAAAACGGGGTAAGTCACATTATGTATTTTTTTTTCAGCAGAGCCAATTTAAACTTTAGAAAGAAATACTTAAAACATCCTAATTCAGTGTAAGCTATATAGTTATTTTGGCAAATTTATTTCTTAAAACGGAAGTGGAAGCCTCCGTGGCTTAGGCGGCAGCACGCCGGCCTCTCACCGCTGGGTCCGTGGTTCAAATCCCGGTCACTCCATGTGAGATCTGTGCTGGACAAAACGGAGGCAGACAGGTTTTTCTCCGGGTACTCCGGTTTTCCCTGTCAAAATTTCATTCCAGCAACACTCTCCACTATCATTTCATCTGTCATTCATTTAATCATTGCCCCGGAGGGGTGCGTCAGGCCTCGGCAGCCGGCACAGTTCATATCCTCGCCGCTAGATGGGGGATTCATTCATTCCATTCCTGACCCGGTCGGAGACTGGAAGCAGGCTGTGGATTTTCATTTCATTTCTTAAAACGGAAGTACCATGTAATACAAATAACGACTATAGTTAAATTATGAAAAAGTTAGAGGATATGGGACGTTATTTCCGTTTCCACTAAAAATAAAAAACTCTGCATCTTGTTGACTTACCGCTTCATTTGAAATTAATTTCAACTGATCTGTAATTACGAGGGCTGGCTGCCCGAATGCGCCATAAACACATTTCCTGGCGGCTTCGGTGGCATAATTGGTAACATGCTGAGCTTCTATGCCCAAGATCGCGGGTTCAAATCCGGCCGAAGTCGTCGGATTTTTTAAGAGCGTTAAAAATCCCTCAGTATGCCTTCCTTCGGAGGGGCAGTAAAGTCGGCGGTCCCATGTCATAGATTTATGGCATGTTAAAGAATCTTCCACTAATTACACCTGTGTGAAGATAAATTGTATAGGTTAAGAATGTAAACAACGCTCTTAGGTTCCCTACGTTCGTTGCCAAGAGCCGACTGCGGTGGCGTCTGGTAGCTAAGTTCTGAGCTAGTAGTCGTTGACGGTGGCGTTTGGCGGCAAAAGTAGGAACTACTTGAAATTGAATGTCTGCAGTCCTCACTTGAATTGAAAACAGAATCACACTAATACAGTCATCACAATTAACACCGGTTATCAGACAGATTCTACACACACCCCAAGTACACGGGGCTACATGACCGCGTTGTCGCAGCCCCTAAACTAAGGAACCAACCAACCAAACTCATTTCTGAAAATAATGGGCTTATTCCGTTCTTTCCATGGGGTCTTCATTTAAACTCCTTATCTAATGTCTACAAATGAATTAATCGATTCTTCGGTTAGCCGATTAATCTGTTATTCCGTTAGTCAATTAATCGATTGAACAGTCAATCGATTAGCCGTTTTCGATTAATTTCAATATAATCGAACTATTATTAATCGATTTACCGAACATAGATTATTATCAACTCCACTCCAGGGGTTAATTCTTTGACCAGGAGACAGGGTGTCGTATGTGCCGTTTTCGCCATCACTTCATCCTCATAAGGACGCGCAGGTCGCCCACGGGGGTCAACTAGAAAGACTGGCATTCGACCTACCAGGAGGCCACACGACATTATTTTAGTTGTTGTTTGAGTCTTCAGTCTTTTGACTGGTTTGATGCAGCTCTCCATGCCTCCCTGTCGTGAGCTAATCGTTTCATATCTACATAGCTACCACACCCTACATCCAAGGCAATCTGTTTAACATATTCTAACCTTGGTCTACCCCTACAGTTCTTGTCCTAGACCCTTCCTTCCATAACTAAGCTTGCTATTCCTGGGTGTCTTAGTATGTGTCCTACCAACCTATTTCTTCTCTTCTTTAGAAGTCGCCAGAAACATTTCTCCTCTCCCACTAGTTGTAATACCTCTTCGTTTGAAACCCTATCTACCCATCTGATCTTCATCATTCTCTAGTAACACCACATTTCAAACGCTTCAATTCTCCTCTTTTCTGCTGCACCAGTAGTTGAATTTTCACTTCCATAGAGCACCACGCTCCAGACAAAGGCCTTCAAAAATGATTCCTAATAGGCTACCTAAATCTATATTCGATGTCAACAGATTCCTTTTCTGTAGAAATACTTTCCTTGCCTGAGCTAACCTACTTTTTATATCCTCTTTGCTTCATCCATCACTGGTTATTGAACCCATGTGCCATAGGGTCCAATGAGGGCGAATCCATGTATTTGGGAAAAAATGAAAGAAACGTATAGTTTCTAATGTAACTTAAAGAAAGATCCAGCCAAGATGCTAGTCTAATATGGTGCAAGAGGCGAGGACCAGGTGTTCGTGAGATGAGATCATCCCTCTTGACATTCAGAAGGGAGCGAGTCATGAGTATTAATAACCGAGTGGAAATTTCCCAAGATTAAACAAGGAAGCCTGACTCGGAAATCGACCTTACGTTGCTGGAAATTGACAACACCGCTTATGCGCCAGAAGAGGAATAATTAAATTTAACCCGTTTACAAGTATAATAATGAGTAAACAAGTACAGTACAGTGAATCATTTTGAATGAGAGATTTTTTAGTAAAGAGAAACCATTTAATAATTGCGCAGGAGAAAACTGCAAACGCAAGACGACGTCATCGGGGAATTACCAAAGCCTGTGTGGAGGGGAGAAAGCAAAAGAAATGCAACACCCACACAATTGAGGACGAGAAATTAATTAATATCTCCGAATTGCACGATCGATTCTTAGGGGCAATGAGATTATTTGACATTGAGAAGACGAGCTTTCGGAAGGTATAATTTTTATATTTGTGCCACCATTATTTTAGAAATTGGCCACAGAAAAGACTAGAGTCTTATCTTTTTGTAGTGAAAAGGTATAAAACTCCTGGCCTCACCAAGCCAATCATGCAGTTCCGACAGCCCGTGAGGGGCGTAATCACGCATCACGCAGTACAAGTCCGTCCAGGGGGACGTGACGCTGGAGCATCAACAGTAAATGCAGTTTTCAAACGGCCTGAGGGCACGTCACTAGGCTACATCAAACACCGAATGCAGTTATTCTGACAACCCGTGAGGGTGTTACTACGCATGCAGTCATTCCGACAGTCCGTGAGGGGCGTAAGACTACATCACAGCACATCAGTATCCAGACAGCCGTGTGGGGCGTAACTCTGCGTCACATTGAAGACAGTTACTAGTACTCCTTGAGGGGAGAAACGCTGTGTTACACCGCAGAAGTAATATCCGATAGCCATAGGCGTCGCAGTATTAACAACTTGCTTGCCTCCATAGGGAGTGGTAAAGAAGAAATTTAAAGTATCGCCGTATTGGAATATTAGGAAAATCCTAGTTACAGGATTTAGGCCCGACTGTATACAAGTTATAGTGAAAGTTCGTAAGATAAAGTCAGAGCAGGCTGCGAACGTCGGACTTAAAGGCGATAGGTCTTTAAATAGACGAACGAATATATCATAACGTACGGAAGTACCGTACCAGAAAGATAAACTGTTATCTAAATTAAAGAACCCAAAAAGGGAAGAACAGAATAAGGTTCGGAACGTATTTCAGAAACGTAGGAGTGCTAGAACCGATCAAATAAAGAAGCACGGAGACTATAAACATTATCTCCAGAAAGCAGGCGAACTATTCTAAAAGTACTAGACTCGAGAAGTACTAGCTGCTATAAACTAAATCTATAGGTCATTGAGGAGACCTCGATCCAAATAGACTTTCGCTAGGATCGAAAAGCCAGATCTACAAAGAAGCCGTTCAAGCTAGATAAATAGCCGGTCATCCAGGATAGGAGTAGAAGAATTTGGATTCCAGGGAACAGTAGATGTTTCGAGACTTTCGTATTCTGCAGGATAGGAAGCCGACATTGAATAAATTTCACCCTTGGAAACGGGAAATTAAGAGGTCACGTGTGATAGGCTCAGAAATACGGCCTAGTGATCAAGAATTGTGAAGTGTAAATTTATTAAAATTGTGTGTTAAATTAATATTTTGAGTGTTTATTATGTGTTCTAAAGGGACATATCAGTGTATAAAAATGTCGTCAATGTTAAGTGTCTTAAATATATGTCAAGAAGTGTTTGTACATAAGATGAATTCCTTTAATATGGAGTAAAAGTTCAAAGTGGGCCCAAAATGAAACACCGCACAAGAATAAAGATCATGGGACGATCTTAAAAAATGTGAGTACTGAATTTCATTCTATTTTGGTGTCAGGAAATGGTTGTGTACAAATCCACCGGAGTTTTTGAGTAAAAGGGATGTGTTTTAAGAAATAAATACTGAATAAACAAGAACGCGGTCTGAACAATAATAGAAATTTGAGAAATTATAAATAATTATGTAAAGAATAAATCCCGTAGAGGAAATATGTGAATAAAATGTTAATGTATTTAACGAATGTCATAAGAGCAAGCGAAATATCAGTAATTATCATGAAAGATATTTAAATAAAGTAAAGTTGAGATATGAAAGAAATAGCTTTTGAGCTTGTGTAAAGAATAAAGATAATACTAATAACTAAGTATGGAAATATTAAATAAAGATCAAATAAATTGATGTGAACATAAGAGCGTTGAAGCCTTAATATATGTGTAAGATATGATGTTCAAGGGAATGTTTTAAATGGGAGCGATTTATCGGCAACGGAAAAGATTAATATAAGAATTAAAAATAATATGAATTGTTACTAATGAGATTTATCAGTTCTTGGGAAGACATTTCGGCTTAAAATAATGCATAGCGCAAAGGAGCGCAAATAATATTAAAATGTCACGCTAGGAAAGCGTAGAAGTTAAAATACTTGGTAAATTACTTATGGAGGGTAGTTGATTGTAGTGAATTGATAATTGTATAAGTCCTCTATTTGTGACGTTGTATCACGAGGCATTGTGTATGTATTAAAAGGGAGCTAATGTATGGTATTATTGAGCGTTTGTCATGTAGGCCACGGCTGACTTTAAATCGCGTCTTGTATAAGTCCTCTTTAAGGGAATGGTTCCCGAGGCATGTGAAGAGATTCGAACTCAGAATCCTCTTATGATAAAAGCCCCTTAATTCTTCGACGTCGAATGTGTATTAATCTTCCCCAATCAATGAGGACCCTCTCATAATTATTAAATGCCAAGGTTTCGAAAGTGGTCTATGAACCAAAGAATATTTGTTTGAATGGATACAGTACAGTAAAAGCCCGGTCTCTCCCCAGGACTGAGTATAATGTGAAGGTTTGTTTTGAAAGCCTTGGAAAGGAGCTGCTAACGTGGGTTAGACAGAGAGTCGCCCGTCACCCTCCGTGTCATAAATCGCGCCCGAGTATAATGGCCCGGCTCTCTTAGAGTAAGGGTGGGCCGGAACCGTCTCGTAAGATGTAGTAAAGACACCGTGAGTGTTTAAAGTTGTTAACGACCCGGGCGTTGAACCGAGGTCCTTGTAGATTGATATTTTCGTTTGCCTGTTCAGATCGTAGTTTCTTATGTGATAATGGTCTTATAAGACATAAGAGATAAATAATAATCCCTATTGTAATGATGTACGGAAGTAGGATTCCACGAGTTAATTGAAGGCAACTAAGTTTCGGGAGTAACTATAGTTTTTTGACTGTGTCAAGTATCTTCACGCTCTGGAGTACACACGTGATTTCCTGATTACCTTAATATATTTGTGAAAATAAAGAGAGATGATAACAGCTGAATGTGTGAACATGCCCAAAAATATTGAGTTAGATAATTAACATAAGATTTTAAATGTAATTATACATTTGTTTGGAGGATTAAGAAAATATAAAAGATAGTATTTGAGGTGTACAAGAGTGACACCATTATTATGTAAAGCATGGAGCCAAAAGAGCTCGGAGTTATATAAAACTTACAGTTGATGCTTTATGGAAGTAAGACTAAGTAGGAATTGTTGGTTTATGTGGAAACCATATGTTTAAATACAATATTTGTTTTATTATATTGGTGATTCCTTGTTCATTTGGAACAAGTAGATGATTATGGGTCAGTGATTAAATTCTAAACCGTTTTCCAACGTGGGGCCTGTATGATTTTATCATACACCATTCTTTTTGGCGCCCAGTACGCGGGGATGAGTTTTCCTAGGGAAAACCAGAGTTTTCTCGAAAAATCAAAATTTTCATTTTTTGAAAAAATGGTTTTTCGAAATTTTGAATTTTAAATACTTCCATAAAGGTTTATGAAATTGAATAGAAGTATCAAAAGGGTACGTTGTGGTAAATACCCGTACCAAAGTAAATTTTTAAAGAAATTGGGACACACTGATTCAGAGTATCATCTCTCAAGCATGTACTAGTGTGGTGGCATTAGTGGCCCACTGTATTCTAATATGATGTTGTTAAGTGAAGAGAGGCGGAGGCTCTCTGAAGATGTAAGGGCCGAGAGCCCAGAAAAAGGCAAAACTACAGGTGAGAAAGAGTACCCAAATAATGAAATTATAAATGTTTCTGTAGAAAGCATGCGTGCACCTGGAGACATAGTTACACGAAGAGAAGGTAACATGTCTGCAGACAAAAGGGTAAATGTTGAGCCTTTAGAGCTCCAAATGGAAAAAGAAAATTGTACACCGATTCCAAGGGAAAATGTAATTAATACCAAGGATGATAAGAGTAAAGATAATTCGAAGTCTCACGTAGTAACGCAGGTTCAAGTAGGCTCGGAAAGTATAGGGGAAAAGAACGATAGTCTTTGCGCTCAGGATCAGGAAAAGGTAGAAATGGCGACTTGGGGTGAAATAAAGAAATTCTTGGATATAACTCGGGAAATGGATAATAAGTATCATAAGATGGATGATGAACTTTGGGAATTGAAAGATTACAATTCAAGAAAGAAGGAAGGAATTGAGGAACAAAGAGATCGGATCTCTGAGGAAATTGAGAAGATAGACAAACTTCGTGAGAGGGCCAGTATAAATAACTATACGATACCCAAACAGGAATTAGAGGAATTATACGAGGAAATCCCGAAGCTTAAAAGGTCATTAAGAGAAACAAAGAAGAAATTTGCGAAACGTATGGAGAGGGAAGGAAAAATAGAAATAGCTCCGTGGAAACAGATAAATATATTTACTGATGACGTAAGTGATATAAAGGATCAACTATGGGAAATAAAAGATAAATGGTGGCAGATTCAGCGTGATACCGATTATAAAGAGCACGACCGGAAGAAATATATTCAGGAACAAAGGGATTACTTACAAGAAGAACATGGTCAGATGCATTGCTTCATAATGAGCATGTATGATGAAGATGGAATAATAACTATTCAGGAGTTAGCTGAATTGAGGAAAGTCAAGATTCGGGAATACGAAGAAATAGTAGAGGCCGCTCAGAAGAGGTATAATGAATACATATTAGCAGAGGACCTCAAAGCAAAAGAAATGGCTATCCCAGTCATAAATGAAACAGTTGTCCAGACGGAAGTTGAAAAACAAGCTGAAATTGAAGAAGAAAAAGAAGTCACAGTGCCAGAAAAGCCCGAAATTGATATTAAAGAAGAGAAACAAGAAGTAGAAATTATAATGACTCCAGTGGAAACTGAAGAAAACTTGGAAATCCTTCCTGAAGACCATATGGAGACTCAAGAGGAAATAGTAAGTCCAGACCAGGAGGACAGCCAAAATGAAAACGAGCTGCAAACTGAAGAGACTCATTTTGATGGAAAGGTTGAGCTGGAAGAGCAAGATATAATCTCGGAACAGGAGATAACAAAGGAATTGATAGTCGAAGAAACGGAAATGATAATTCCTGAAGAAACAGAGAAATTAGATGAAACAAAAATAGAAAATGTCAACGAAGCACCGATGGAAACAGAGGTTCAAGACTTGACGAAGGAAATTGAAAGAGAAAACCCAAGAGAAATTCAGGATAAGAAAGATAGGAAACAATTAGACGAAGAAGAAGAAAAATTGAAAGCCCAGATCCTTGAATTAATGATAAAATGTCAGGAATGCCAACGACAGAAAAGAGGACTGGAAAGAGGTCCAAACAAGAGCCAAGAAAACCTAAAGGAAAAAGATGAGATTGTTGGAAACAATGAAAAAATGAGAGGAGATGTCTCTGAAGAAGACCCAAAAGGAAGAAAACCGAAATTGGTAGTTGGTGTACCAGGAAATGGATACCCCATGGGAACAATGAAAGGAGGTGGAATAACATATGATGCCTTGGAGGAAGAGGATGCCCAGGCATATTTCAGCTGGAAGCTCCGTAAAAAGAAAGGGAGCGATAAAAAGAAGAGAAAGAAAGGAGATCTGAAAGACCTAAAGAATTGGAAGAGTCGAAAAAAGAAATACTCTTTGGAAATGCCATCTCGATACGAGGTGAAGGAAAAGGATTATTCCATCATAAGCCGACGGGTTATGCCATTTGCAACCGCCGAAGAATAAAGGGAATAATAATATGTGATTGAAATACCATCTCAAAGAGAGATGAGGAAGGGGGAAGAAAACCAGAAAGAGTCAGGTGAGGTTAGACTGAGCTCTTAAAAAAAATCAAATGAAGTGTAACAGACTTGAAGTCTGAGAACTGTAATGAATTAAGTTACGGGTAAAGCTAATTGCACCCGCAAGGTAATCAACCGAAGGTCATTAGGTTGACAATATATAATGAATCGAGAACAGACCGACTAGGAGTCCGTCTTGAGAAAAGAAGAAAGGAAACCAACTGTTGACTCGAGTTTGGATGAGCATGCGCCAGACGAGGGGAGAGTTGTAAACACCGAACGTGACAAGAAATTTATGACCCTGAAGTGTAGTCGACCACTAGGGGAATGAATGAATGAATGAATGGGAACTTTTGAAGACCCAACCTAAACACAGACCAGAGAGGAAGGGAATTTTAAAGAAATAATTGAGTTTATTGAAGAAGAAAATTTCAATGTAATAAAGGAGAAAGAAAGGGTAAAGACAGAGCATACCCAACCTACACAATTAGTGGAAGGAACTTTAAGGAAATAAAGCAACAGTAAATACGGACGACGTTATGATGGATTCGACGGAAAAAGAAAGACAAAATTAATTAAAATAAATTTCCTCAAAAATTTTTCGAAAATTTATTTATCCTAAGGAAGGGTGAGATGAACCCATGTGCCATAGGGTCCAATGAGGGCGAATCCATGTATTTGGGAAAAAATGAAAGAAACGTATAGTTTCTAATGTAACTTAAAGAAAGATCCAGCCAAGATGCTAGTCTAATATGGTGCAAGAGGCGAGGACCAGGTGTTCGTGAGATGAGATCATCCCTCTTGACATTCAGAAGGGAGCGAGTCATGAGTATTAATAACCGAGTGGAAATTTCCCAAGATTAAACAAGGAAGCCTGACTCGGAAATCGACCTTACGTTGCTGGAAATTGACAACACCGCTTATGCGCCAGAATAGGAATAATTAAATTTAACCCGTTTACAAGTATAATAATGAGTAAACAAGTACAGTACAGTGAATCATTTTGAATGAGAGATTTTTTAGTAAAGAGAAACCATTTAATAATTGCGCAGGAGAAAACTGCAAACGCAAGACGACGTCATCGGGGAATTACCAAAGCCTGTGTGGAGGGGAGAAAGCAAAAGAAATGCAACACCCACACAATTGAGGACGAGAAATTAATTAATATCTCCGAATTGCACGATCGATTCTTAGGGGCAATGAGATTATTTGACATTGAGAAGACGAGCTTTCGGAAGGTATAATTTTTATATTTGTGCCACCATTATTTTAGAAATTGGCCACAGAAAAGACTAGAGTCTTATCTTTTTGTAGTGAAAAGGTATAAAACTCCTGGCCTCACCAAGCCAATCATGCAGTTCCGACAGCCCGTGAGGGGCGTAATCACGCATCACGCAGTACAAGTCCGTCCAGGGGGACGTGACGCTGGAGCATCAACAGTAAATGCAGTTTTCAAACGGCCTGAGGGCACGTCACTAGGCTACATCAAACACCGAATGCAGTTATTCTGACAACCCGTGAGGGTGTTACTACGCATGCAGTCATTCCGACAGTTCGTGAGGGGCGTAAGACTACATCACAGCACATCAGTATCCAGACAGCCGTGTGGGGCGTAACTCTGCGTCACATTGAAGACAGTTACTAGTACTCCTTGAGGGGAGAAACGCTGTGTTACACCGCAGAAGTAATATCCGATAGCCATAGGCGTCGCAGTATTAACAACTTGCTTGCCTCCATAAGGAGTGGTAAAGAAGAAATTTAAAGTATCGCCGTATTGGAATATTAGGAAAATCCTAGTTACAGGATTTAGGCCCGACTGTATACAAGTTATAGTGAAAGTTCGTAAGATAAAGTCAGAGCAGGCTGCGAACGTCGGACTTAAAGGCGATAGGTCGTTAAATAGACGAACGAATATATCATAACGTACGGAAGTACCGTACCAGAAAGATAAACTGTTATCTAAATTAAAGAACCCAAAAAGGGAAGAACAGAATAAGGTTCGGAACGTATTTCAGAAACGTAGGAGTGCTAGAACCGATCAAATAAAGAAGCACGGAGACTATAAACATTATCTCCAGAAAGCAGGCGAACTATTCTAAAAGTACTAGACTCGAGAAGTACTAGCTGCTATAAACTAAATCTATAGGTCATTGAGGAGACCTCGATCCGAATAGACTTTCGCTAGGATCGAAAAGCCAGATCTACAAAGAAGCCGTTCAAGCTAGATAAATAGTCGGTCATCCAGGATAGGAGTAGAAGAATTTGGATTCCAGGGATCAGTAGATGTTTCGAGACTTTCGTATTCTGCAGGATAGGAAGCCGACATTGAATAAATTTCACCCTTGGAAACGGGAAATTAAGAGGTCACGTGTGATAGGCTCAGAAATACGGCCTAGTGATCAAGAATTGTGAAGTGTAAATTTATTAAAATTGTGTGTTAAATTAATATTTTGAGTGTTTATTATGTGTTCTAAAGGGACATATCAGTGTATAAAAATGTCGTCAATGTTAAGTGTCTTAAATATATGTCAAGAAGTGTTTGTACATAAGATGAATTCCTTTAATATGGAGTAAAAGTTCAAAGTGGGCCCAAAATGAAACACCGCACAAGAATAAAGATCATGGGACGATCTTAAAAACATGTGAGTACTGAATTTCATTCTATTTTGGTGTCAGGAAATGGTTGTGTACAAATCCACCGGAGTTTTTGAGTAAAAGGGATGTATTTTAAGAAATAAATACTGAATAAACAAGAAGGCGGTCTGAACAATAATAGAAATTTGAGAAATTATAAATAATTATGTAAAGAATAAATCCCGTAGAGGAAATATGTGAATAAAATGTTAATGTATTTAACGAATGTCATAAGAGCAAGCGAAATATCAGTAATTATCATGAAAGATATTTAAATAAAGTAAAGTTGAGATATGAAAGAAATAGCTTTTGAGCTTGTGTAAAGAATAAAGATAATACTAATAACTAAGTATGGAAATATTAAATAAAGATCAAATAAATTGATGTGAACATAAGAGCGTTGAAGCCTTAATATATGTGTAAGATATGATGTTCAAGGGAATGTTTTAAATGGGAGCGATTTATCGGCAACGGAAAAGATTAATATAAGAATTAAAAATAATATGAATTGTTACTAATGAGATTTATCAGTTCTTGGGAAGACATTTCGGCTTAAAATAATGCATAGCGCAAAGGAGCGCAAATAATATTAAAATGTCACGCTAGGAAAGCGTAGAAGTTAAAATACTTGGTAAATTACTTATGGAGGGTAGTTGATTGTAGTGAATTGATAATTGTATAAGTCCTCTATTTGTGACGTTGTATCACGAGGCATTGTGTATGTATTAAAAGGGAGCTAATGTATGGTATTATTGAGCGTTTGTCATGTAGGCCACGGCCGACTTTAAATCGCGTCTTGTATAAGTCCTCTTTAAGGGAATGGTTCCCGAGGCATGTGAAGAGATTCGAACTCAGAATCCTCTTATGATAAAAGCCCCTTAATTCTTCGACGTCGAATGTGTATTAATCTTCCCCAATCAATGAGGACCCTCTCATAATTAATAAATGCCAAGGTTTCGAAAGTGGTCTATGAACCAAAGAATATTTGTTTGAATGGATACAGTACAGTAAAAGCCCGGTCTCTCCCCAGGACTGAGTATAATGTGAAGGTTTGTTTTGAAAGCCTTGGAAAGGAGCTGCTAACGTGGGTTAGACAGAGAGTCGCCCGTCACCCTCCGTGTCATAAATCGCGCCCGAGTATAATGGCCCGGCTCTCTTAGAGTAAGGGTGGGCCGGAACCGTCTCGTAAGATGTAGTAAAGACACCGTGAGTGTTTAAAGTTGTTAACGACCCGGGCGTTGAACCGAGGTCCTTGTAGATTGATATTTTCGTTTGCCTGTTCAGATCGTAGTTTCTTATGTGATAATGGTCTTATAAGACATAAGAGATAAATAATAATCCCTATTGTAATGATGTACGGAAGTAGGATTCCACGAGTTAATTGAAGGCAACTAAGTTTCGGGAGTAACTATAGTTTTTTGACTGTGTCAAGTATCTTCACGCTCTGGAGTACACACGTGATTTCCTGATTACCTTAATATATTTGTGAAAATAAAGAGAGATGATAACAGCTGAATGTGTGAACATGCCCAAAAATATTGAGTTAGATAATTAACATAAGATTTTAAATGTAATTATACATTTGTTTGGAGGATTAAGAAAATATAAAAGATAGTATTTGAGGTGTACAAGAGTGACACCATTATTATGTAAAGCATGGAGCCAAAAGAGCTCGGAGTTATATAAAACTTACAGTTGATGCTTTATGGAAGTAAGACTAAGTAGGAATTGTTGGTTTATGTGGAAACCATATGTTTAAATACAATATTTGTTTTATTATATTGGTGATTCCTTGTTCATTTGGAACAAGTAGATGATTATGGGTCAGTGATTAAATTGTTAAAGTGTTTGTAGCGCCATTAATTTTATTAATTAAATGTGTTAAAATAGGAGTTGATTTTGTTGTTATTTTTGCAAGTGTATCCTCTAATTAATCCAAAATATGTGAGTCACAGAGTGGGGGAACTTACCGCTGCTCCGAAAATTCCGAATTGAGCTACGCTGGTATACTGTGATTGGCATATTTCTTGCTAAAAGGGCACATTATTTTGCTTCTTGAGTAACAGGTGTCTCCTTCGTTTTTCAGTTTTTCACCTGCCAATTTGATGTCCATAGAGGATTCTGATTTATTTCGGCTGCATTCCAATATTTTTGTTTTACATTTATTAATTTTCATCATGAATTCTTTCCTCAAGACGGAGTCGATACCATTGAAAAACTCATTCAAAGCTTCAGGCGTGTCGGCCAAGACGACTATGTGATCGGAAAATCTCAGTGTTGAAATACTCTCTCCTTGAATCTTCACTCCCACTTTAAATTTTTCTCCAAATTCTTTCATTTCTTGTTCAATGTAAAGATTATTTTAGTACGAGTTCCAATCCCGAACGGAACGGACGTGGCGGTGGAGCTAAGCTCGGTAGAGTTTATTTATTTATTTATTTATTTATTTATTTATGCTGGTTTACAACAGGGTCTTTAACCCCAATAACAGTAAACCTACAAAATTTTAACAGTAATTCTAATTTTTTTCATAACTTAAAACTAATCTTAGCATCTAAATTAATTACATAATAATATTATTTATAGCTTAACCTTAATGCTGTTACATATTCTACCTTTTTGTTAATTAATTACACTCATGGCAATGTGGTCATAAATACCTTTACAAATTTTTGGAGACTAAGATCGAAGTCTAGACTTTTATTACACACTACAGCTTTATTGTAGGCCTACCTAACATACAACAGTAAAGTGCGCCAATAACGGTTTAGGGTGAATAAGTGTGTAAATAGCAAAACAGAAGGAAACAACATGCACTCAATTCGGAAATGCTTATTCCGGCGCAAATTCACACCATCGAGGCGGAAACTCTGAAAATTACTGTGGACCAATTGGAAACTGTGCAGCTTGCTGCTTCTTCCAACGACGTGTTCGTTAAGGTAATTTCACAAAGACTTTTGGACAGGCTTTTAACCCTTGAGAAATGGAGGGGGCGTGGTGGCTCAGCGGTCTAGCTGTATGCCTCTCACCAAGGCGGTCTGGGTTCGATTCCCGGTCAATGCATGTGAGATTTTCGAAGTGAAATGCCATGTCCTGTGGTTCGGATTCCACGTAAAAAGGAGGTCCCGTGGCTCATGATCTCTAGATTAACGGTCACGTTAAACTACAAGCTTCCTTGAGAAATGGCGTGAAAAAATATAACACGAGGACTGGCGCCGGGTCATTTTGACCCATAGTGTGTCACTCCCTTTTTGTCGTAGTCGTACGGATATTGAAAATCCCCAGCCTGCTTCCAGTCGACCGACCGGGTCAGGGAATGGAATGAATGAAGCCCCCATCTAGCGGCAAGGATATGAACTGTGCCGGCTACCGAAGCCTATCGCACTCCCCTGGGGCAATGATTAAATGAATGACAGATGAAATTAAATGATAATGGAGAGTGTTGCTGGAATGAAATTTGTGACAGGGAAAACTGGAGTACCCGGAGAAAAACCTGTTTGCCTCCGCTTTGTCCAGCACCAATATCACATGGGGTGACCGGGATTTGAACCACGGACCCAGTGGTGAGAGGCCGGCGTGCTGCCGCCTAAAAAGCCACGGAGGCTTGGCTTACGGATATTAACGAAGTAATTTTACACCTGGTGTCTTCCTATAAACTATTCACAATATAAAATGAAGTTTATTTATATTTTTCATATTTAACATGTAGAAAGATGACAATAACTTTCGTAACAGTACACTGTAATTGGCGAGCCTCCGTGGCTTAGGCGGCAGCATGCCGGCCTCTCACCGCTGGGTCCGTGGTTCAAATCCCGGTCGCTCCATGTGAGATCTGTGCTGGACAAAACGGAGGTAGACAGGTTTTTCTCCGGGTACTCCGATTTTCCCTGTCACAATTTCATTCCAGCAACACTCTCCACTATCATTTCATTTCATCTGTCATTCATTTAATAATTGCCCCAGAGGAGTGCGACAGGCTTCGGCAGCCGGCACACTAGTAGTGTGCTTTGATCGGTTCTGGCCCCTCCACCTCCACACCCTCCACACAAGATGGCGGTGGTGCGATATCTTTCGAACTTATGGTCGGATTTTGACAAATGAGGTGTCATTGAACTCGGGCTGACACCCCCTTTCCAATGGACAACATAGTTCAACCCCAAAAATAAAACCTACCCCTACTAGAGGGTGAAATTGAATTTTTTAGAGAATCTCTCTTTCCAATTGCAACATGTGAGAGTTTGAATGCCGATATGGAATGTAACGTTGTTTTGCAAACCAATAATCAAAGAGGGGCATGTTAGGCCTTGAGGTGAGAGCCCCTGTTATTGTTGACGAGCCCCCTGCTGTCGGGCCCGTGTTGATGGGTTATTGTTGACAGGTCCTTGTGGACGAGTCCTTGTGGACAAGTCCTTGTGGACAGGTTCTTGTTGACAGGTCCTTGTGGATGAGTCCTTGTGGACAAGTCCTTGTGGACGAGTTCTTATCCCTTTGGACTGATCCCTTTGGACGGGTCCCTTTGGCCTGGTTCCTACGGACTAGCCCATGGTCCCTAATGCTATGATGAAATTAAACGTTGTTCTACATGAAACGCATGTGAAGAGCCGATTGCTACTATGAATTAACATGTTTGTTTTTTGTTTTTACGCATGCGCACTTGTTTTTTTTGTAAGCGGGCGGGCTTTTTGAATAATGATTTATAGATGAGTTATTTAAAAAAAAAATACCAAAAGATCCAAAACTAATATCTCATGAATCAATAAGGCTAGGGACCTGTATGAGAGGTCGTTGGACTTGAGGTGACATTTTGTTTTTGAATATATTAATTATTTATGTCAAAAGGACCTAACTGCACTTTTGTTAATATCTCGCTAACTAATAATCAGAGAGGGTCAAGTGTGGTGTCATAGGACTCAGGACGGTCAACCCTTTTCCATGACCAACGAATTTAACCAAAAGATCTAAGGTCATTAGATTTTTAATATCTCATGAATCAATAAGGCTAGGGACCTGTATGAGAGGTCGTTGGACTTGAGGTGACATTCTGTTTTTGAATATATTATTTATTTATGTCAAAAGGGTCTAACTACACTTTTGTTGATATGTCGCTAACTAATAATCAGAGAGGGTCAAGTGAGGTGTCATAGGACTCAGGATGGTCAACCCTTTTCCATGATCAACGAATTTACCCAAAAGATTCAAAACAGCAAGGTCATTGACCTATGATTTTATAAACTAATAATCAGAGAGGCTCAAGTGAGGTGTCATGGGACTCAGGATGGTCAACCCTTTTCCATGACCAACGAATTTACCCAAAAGATTCAAAAAACAGCAAGGTCATTGACCTAATATTTTATAAACTAATAATCGAATATCTACATGTGAGGTGTTATAGGACTTAGAATGGTCAACCCTTTCCCATGGCCAATGAATTTACCCAAAATACCCAATACATCAAGGTCATCGACCTGAGATTTTATAAACTAATAATCGGATACGAACATGTGAGATGTTTACCATGTGTGTGATGAAACATAGCTAGGTAGAGAAAGAATTAGTGTAGGCTACATGTATGGTGATTGACAAGTCTTTTACCATTGAAACTTGTTTTTCAGATCAAACTGCAGTATAGAGAGAGTATAGGTTGTAGGTATGGGTTAATAAATGACGAACGGTGTACACACAAACTCTGATTTATCGATTCAAGAATTAAGAGTAGACTATATTTAATTGATTGGTTAAAGAGGATAGCTAAAACACAAAAATGCTCAGTGGTTACCGGGGCAAGATGGTCGCTACACAGACACACAACAAGCTTTAAATACTTGAGGCTAATAATCTATACACACACACTCGCTTGTTCTAAACTAAACTGTGTTGCTGTCAGTGCTCAGACAGTAGGCTGATGACAAAAAATGCATTGCTAACAGAAATATAATCATTTCCGGTTGTATAATGTTACCAGCTATCCATTTTGTGTTGCAGTGTTAAGCACTTTTAGCTCTCGTACTGGTGGTCTTAACTCAATTTCCAGGCCTGATGCCTAGAACGAGTCAAACTAAGAAACAAGGGCAAGGTGGTGTAGTGGTTAAGCTGTTAGCCTTTTCACCAGGGTTCGATTTCAGGTTAATATGCATGTCATAAACATATTAAACAAAACAAAACAGAGATAACGTTCAAAACTGATTACATTTGTGTCTTTCCAAATTATTACTTGGATTACAAATACAAAGGTGAACTGGGTTTGATATACATTAATGCTGTCTATCACACACTAGACTGTAAGAAAGCCAAAAGAGCAAAAGCGTAGGTAGAGCAGCGGTAAAATTGCTATATGTAGAGAACTACCTAGCGGTTTTATGAACTGGCAAAAGCTAAATATCGCATAAACAGTGTAGGATACAATCCAGCAATCAAATTTGTATCTTGTGGAACAGGAAAAATGCACTTTTACCTTGATGGATAGCAAATGAGTGCAGATGAATGACCTATGCATTAGCCTACCATAGGGTTATAACCACGAGGTGGAGGTGTGACTTCTATATTTTATTGTTTAGAGACATGGCTTTTTTGTAACCAGTAGATTTAGTATTTTGTAAATATTCATTTTTGTAATTGTAAAAATAGTGGAAACATTTTTTTGTAATAGTAAATGTTAAATGTATAACTAAAAGTTATTTGGGATAAGTGTGCATGTCAAGGATAAATAGCGTGCTTGTATTTGTTTTTCAAAGACAGGTATGGTTGTGTGAATGTATGACTATAGATAGAATGATAGAGAGAGAGAGAGAAAGTGTGTGTGTGTGTGTGTGTGTGTGTGGGTAGCATTGATTGTTCAACCAAAGCAAACACGGCAAGGTAGGATGGTGGGGTAATTAATGTATATAGCAAATGGTAAATAGTATACTGTAGTTTTTTTTAACACTTGTGTTTCTTTTAAATGCAGCGGTAGATAGGTGTTATTTTGTAAAACAGTCTTACCTACAGTAGTAGTATTAGTAGTAGTAGTAGTCCTATACGTTTTTGGAAACGAACAGAAAGAGAATGCACTATTGCCATGGCCAAGCACTTCCATTAAAATAATTTCAAGAAAATTTTAATCAGCAAATGTGTGTTTTACAAAACTAAACTTTCAGCATGGACTAAATCATAAACGTGTCGTCTGTGATATGGAAAAAATAGGAAATCCATGTTTCTATATCAACACAATTTAAAAACTTAAAACTGACCTTTAAAAAATGTAAATGGGAAATTGACAAATGTGTAAACAACAACAAAATGGAAAATTCTTGTTTCCGTATCATGAAATCCAAAAACTTTAAACTGACAATTTCAAATCGTGTACATGGAAAATTGACAAATGGCAATGTGTGAAATGTGAAAATGAAAAACAAATGAACAAATGGCTATCATTATTTAAAAAAATTAAAAAAACCGTCGTGTTCTATCGTTAAAGTGTGAATCAAACCACATCTACTTATTTGAATCACCCGAGACTGAGTAGACCTGTTTTAGTTCTAATATACTTTTAAAATTTTATGTTAAAGCTCGAAATGAACTCAAGAGCTTTAGAGTGCCAGCTAACTATTATAACCGTTACGTCACAAAGACAACTTTACACTACTCTTAATGAACCATAATAATAAAAAGAATAATAAATATTGATTTTTTTTAAGAATGAACATGGTGACACTGTTTCTGTTGCACAGTCGGCTAGCTACTAGCCACCTGCTGGGGTCTTAGAAAACGATACAGTTGACATTTTGCAATGAGATGTGACATGTTTCAAAGTATAGTATTATGGGTTGCTGATGAGTAAAAACTAATCCTGTACAAGGAAGCAAGGGTTCGAACCCCTTACCTAACATTACTATTGCCTGAACATGGCTTGACGACACTGTATTATTATGATACTCGGTACACAAACCATAGATAGAGTGTATTGTTTAAGATCACTTTCTTTCTGAACATAGGTGGAGATTGTTGATGGTTAACAATGACATTAATATAGTAGGACGTGGGTATAGCAATTAAGAAAAAACAGACAATACCCATACAATATTTTTATTCATTTAATATAAGTACTTGTACAATAGTTACATTCAAAATACATTTCTTTTTTCTCTATTACTATTTAGTCCTTTTTGATTCTCTTGCATATGAAGGGTAGATAACCTTGTAGTTCAGCCCCTTAAAACAACAACAACAACAACAACAACACAACCTTTTTGCATAGTTTGTGATGTTGATAACTCTTGAGATGTGGAAGATGGATTAAACATAACTTTTACAGCAGGGGTTAAATGTTGCTCAATAAACACTGCACTATTTTGAGTAGCAACATTTTTTTCTTGTACTAGCTTTTTAGCATTGTCATGATTAATTGTTGACACCAACAGTGTTTCATTTGGTGCACTACATAGATGATCACTCACACTTAAAACCTTACCATTTCTACTTTTTAGATTGCCTCGACATTTTTTTGACCTCTCTTTTGAGCATCGCCAAAATATTATTCCTTTTACATTTTGACGATTATAGTTATAAGAGTAGCCTTTATAGAGTACACGTTGTTTACCTTTGTTAGTTGTAGTAAGTTCCATAGTAGCAACTAACCTGTTAGTATGATTTGCTTACTACAAAGGTTATAACTGTTCTGATAATAAAATCATTTAGCTTTGGCTTTTATATTTAATATGTACAGTTTGAAGTGATAGCAAAAGTGAGAGCAAAATGGTAGCATAATGGTAGAAAATATAACATGTATTGTTAAGAAATAGTTTAAGCGGTTATGTGGATCCATTACATAATAATTTTAGCACGACGAAGCTCATTTTCTATATCCAATAGTTCTTCCTCATATTCAGTATAACCAGCCTGTTTATAGACATGCAGTTGCTGAAGCCGCCGGATTAGCTTACTTGGATTGTTCCAGTAGACAAATTTAACAAATGATTTTTTAGGTGTAAACAAAGCATTGCCATTATCATTATTATCATCAACATCATCATCATAACCATTATCATTATCATCATCATTATCATCATCATCATCATGATCATTATAATCCTCATCACTATTACTGTATAGTCCTTTTTGATCCTTTTGCAATACCACATTTTGCACAGTTTGTGTTGCCTTTGATAATGTTGGGAGTTTTTCAGACATTGACAACTGTCCTAACACGACTTTCTGAGGAGATGATACATGCTTCTTAACAAACAATGCACTATCTTGAGCTGCAATATCTTTTTCTGGGACAAGTGTTTTAGCATTTTGAAGAGTTTTTTAAACAGCAACGATGTTTTATCTGGTACACTACATTGATGATCACTCACACTTAAGACATCACTATTTTTACTTTTCAGCTCACCTTGACACTGTTTTGAACGATGTTTTGAACAACGCCAAATAAAAGTTCCATTTTTATTGGTTCGTTTTACAATATATGTATATCCTTTATAGAATGCGTATGGCATACCATTGCTATTTGTTGATACTTCCATGTCAATTGTCAAGCATGAACTAATCTCTAGCAAAGTTCACTCGATAATATAAATAATAGTTTAAAGTGAGAGGAAAAGTGGGTGCAAGAGTGGGTGCAAGAGTGGGTGCAAGAGTGGGTGCAAGAGTGGGTGCAAGAGTGGGTGAAAGAGTGGGTGCAAGAGTGGGTGCAAGAGTGGGTGTAAAAGTGGGTGCCGCTTATAGTAGGCATGAATTTTACTAGAATGTGATTTGAGTAAATGTAATTTCTAAACCCAAGTAGTGAATAGTCAGTTGGTTTTGATCTATGCAAGCGTAAACATGTCACATACACTGGTGATGGATACTCAAGGCTTTAAGGTCAACGAAAACAAGTACAGTATATATTTAAAGAGGTGGCTACCATTGATTGCACAACACGCGGGTTACCATATCTTTTTTTCGGACTAGTGTTTTAACATTTGATGTATTTTTTTAAACAGCAACGATGTTTTATCTGGTACATTACATTGATGATCACTCACACTTAAGACATCACTATTTTTACTTTTTAGTTCACTTTGACACTGTTTTGAACGATGTTTTGAACAACGCCAAATAACAGTTCCATTTTTATTGGTTCGTTTTGCAATATACGTATAACCTTTATAGAATGCGTATGGCATACCATTGCTATTTGTTGATACTTCCATGTCAATTGTCAAGCATGAACTACTCTCTAGCAAAGTTCACTCGATAATATAAATAATAGTTTAAAGTGAGAGGAAAAGTGGGTGCAAAAGTGGGTGCAAGAGTGGGTGCAAGAGTGGGTGTAAGAGTGGGTGCAAGAGTGGGTGCAAGAGTGGGTGCAAGAGTGGGTGCAAGAGTGGGTGCAAGAGTGGGTGCAAGAGTGGGTGTAAAAGGGAGTGCAAGAGTGGGTGCAAAAGTGGGTGCCGCTTATAGTAGGTATGAATTTTACTAGAATGTGATTTGAGTAAATGTAATTTCTAAACCCAAGTAGTGAATAGTCACTTGGTTTTGATCTATGCATGCGTAAACATGTCACATACACTGGTGATGGATACTCAAGACTTTAAGGTCAACGAAATCAAGTACAGTATATATTTAAAGAGGTGGCTATCATTGATTGCACAACACGCGGGTTACCATATCTTTTTTTCGGACTAGTGTTTTAACATTTGATTTTTTTTTTTTTAAACAGCAGCGATGTCTTATCTGTCACACTACATTGATGATCACTCACACTTAAGACCTCACTATTTTTACTTTTTAGTTCACTTTGACACTGTTTTGAACGATGTTTTGAACAACGTCAAATAACAGTTCCATTTTATTGGTTCGTTTTGCAATATACGTATAACCTTTATAGTATGCATATGGCTTACCATAACTATTCGTTGATACTTCCATATCAATTTTCAAGCATGAAATAATCTCCAATAAATTTCGCTCGATAATAGAAATAATAGTTTAAAGTGAGTGCAAATGTGGGTGCAAAAGTGAGTGCAAAAGTGAATAGCCTAACCTAACCTAACCTACAACGTGTGTTCAAAAAGTTTCAAAATGGCGGCCGTAGCTTCACTTAACCTAACCTAACCTAACCTAACTTAACTTAAACCTACGAGGAGTGATCAAAAAATTTTCAAAATAGTGGTCATAGCTTAACTGAACCTTGCCTAACCTAACCTAAACCTACGAAGTGTGATCATAAAGTTCAAAGATGGCGGTCGTAGCTTAACTCAACCTAACCTAACCCTACGAGGTGTGATCAAAACGTTCCAAAAATGACTGCCGTAGATTAACTTAACCTTTGAGTCATTTTTTTACGGGTCCCGGAGGACGGGTCCTTGTTGACGGGTCCCTGTGGCGGGTCCTTTGGACTAATCCCTATGGACTGGCCCTTGCATTTTTTTCAAATTATGTCACTCTTGCACCCACTCTTGCACCCTCTCTTGCACCCACTCTTGCACCCACTCTTGCACCCACTCTTACACCCACTCTTGCACCCACTCTTGCACCCACTTTTGCACCCACTTTTCCTCTCACTTTAAACTATTATTTATATTATCGAGTGAACTTTGCTAGAGAGTAGTTCATGCTTGACAATTGACATGGAAGTATCAACAAATAGCAATGGTATGCCATACGCATTCTATAAAGGTTATACGTATATTGCAAAACGAACCAATAAAAATGGAACTGTTATTTGGCGTTGTTCAAAACATCGTTCAAAACAGTGTCAAAGTGAACTAAAAAGTAAAAATAGTGATGTCTAAAGTGTGAGTGATCATCAATGTAGTGTACCAGATAAAACATCGTTGCTGTTTAAAAAAATACATCAAATGTTAAAACACTAGTCCGAAAAAAAGATATGGTAACCCGCGTGTTGTGCAATCAATGGTAGCCACCTCTTTAAATATATACTGTACTTGTTTTCGTTGACCTTAAAGCCTTGAGTATCCATCACCAGTGTATGTGACATGTTTACGCTTGCATAGATCAAAACCAACTGACTATTCACTACTTGGGTTTAGAAATTACATTTACTCAAATCACATTCTAGTAAAATTCATGCCTACTATAAGCGGCACCCACTTTTACACCCACTCTTGCACCCACTCTTGCACCCACTCTTTCACCCACTCTTGCACCCACTCTTGCACCCACTCTTGCACCCACTTTTGCACCCACTTTCCTCTCACTTTAAACTATTATTTATATTATCGAGTGAACTTTGCTAGAGATTAGTTCATGCTTGACAATTGACATGGAAGTATCAACAAATAGCAATGGTATGCCATACGCATTCTATAAAGGATATACATATATTGTAAAACGAACCAATAAAAATTGAACTGTTATTTGGCGTTGTTCAAAACAGTGTCGAGGTGAGCTGAAAAGTAAAAATAGTGATGTCTTAAGTGTGAGTGATCATCAATGTAGTGTACCAGATAAAACATCGTTACTGTTTAAAAAAACTCTTCAAAATGCTAAAACACTTGTCCCAGAAAAAGATATTGCAGCTCAAGATAGTGCATTGTTTGTTAAGAAGCATGTATCATCTCCTCAGAAAGTCGTGTTAGGACAGTTGTCAATGTCTGAAAAACTCCCAACATTATCAAAGGCAACACAAACTGTGCAAAATGTGGTATTGCAAAAGGATCAAAAAGGACTATACAGTAATAGTGATGAGGATTATAATGATCATGATGATGATGATGATAATGATGATGATAATGATAATGGTTATGATGATGATGTTGATGATAATAATGATAATGGCAATGCTTTGTTTACACCTAAAAATCATTTGTTAAATTTGTCTACTGGAACAATCCAAGTAAGCTAATCCGGCGGCTTCAGCAACTGCATGTCTATAAACAGGCTGGTTATACTGAATATGAGGAAGAACTATTGGATATAGAAAATGAGCTTCGTCGTGCTAAAATTATTATGTAATGGATCCACATAACCGCTTAAACTATTTCTTAACAATACATGTTATATTCTCTACCACTATGCTACCATTTTGCTCTCACTTTTGCTATCACTTCAAACTGTACATATTAAATATAAAAGCCAAAGCTAAATGATTTTATTATCAGAACAGTTATAACCTTTGTAGTAAGCAAATCATACTAACAGGTTAGTTGCTACTATGGAACTTACTACAACTAACAAAGGTAAACAACGTGTACTCTATAAAGGCTACTCTTATAACTATAATCGTCAAAATGTAAAAGGAATAATATTTTGGCGATGCTCAAAAGAGAGGTCAAAAAAATGTCGAGGCAATCTAAAAAGTAGAAATGGTAAGGTTTTAAGTGTGAGTGATCATCTATGTAGTGCACCAAATGAAACACTGTTGGTGTCAACAATTAATCATGACAATGCTAAAAAGCTAGTACAAGAAAAAATGTTGCTACTCAAAATAGTGCAGTGTTTATTGAGCAACATTTAACCCCTGCTGTAAAAGTTATGTTTAATCCATCTTCCACATCTCAAGAGTTATCAACATCACAAACTATGCAAAAAGGTTGTGTTGTTGTTGTTGTTGTTGTTGTTTTAAGGGGCTGAACTACAAGGTTATCTACCCTTCATATGCAAGAGAATCAAAAAGGACTAAATAGTAATAGAGAAAAAAGAAATGTATTTTGAATGTAACTATTGTACAAGTACTTATATTAAATGAATAAAAATATTGTATGGGTATTGTCTGTTTTTTCTTAATTGCTATACCCACGTCCTACTATATTAATGTCATTGTTAACCATCAACAATCTCCACCTATGTTCAGAAAGAAAGTGATCTTAAACAATACACTCTATCTATGGTTTGTGTACCGAGTATCATAATAATACAGTGTCGTCAAGCCATGTTCAGGCAATAGTAATGTTAGGTAAGGGGTTCGAACCCTTGCTTCCTTGTACAGGATTAGTTTTTACTCAACAGCAACCCATAATACTATACTTTGAAACATGTCACATCTCATTGCAAAATGTCAACTGTATCGTTTTCTAAGACCCCAGCTGGTGGCTAGTAGCTAGCAGACAGTGCAACAGAAACAGTGTCACCTTGTTCATTCTTAAAAAAAAATCAATATTTATTATTCTTTTTATTATTATGGTTCATTAAGAGTAGTGTAAAGTTGTCTTTGTGACGTAACGGTTATAATAGTTAGCTGGCACTCTAAAGCTCTTGAGTTCAATTCGAGCTTTAACATAAAATTTTAAAAGTATATTAGAACTAAAACAGGTCTACTCAGTCTCGGGTGATTCAAATAAGTAGATGTGGTTTGATTCACACTTTAACGATAGAACACGACGGTTTTTTTATTTTTTAAAATAATGATAGCCATTTGTTCATTTGTTTTTCATTTTCACATTTCACACATTGCCATTTGTCAATTTCCCATGTACACGATTTGAAAATGTCAGTTTAAAGTTTTTGGATTTCATGATACGGAAACAAGAATTTTCCATTTTGTTGTTGTTTACACATTTGTCAATTTCCCATTTACATTTTTTAAAGGTCAGTTTTAAGTTTTTAAATTGTGTTGATATAGAAACATGGATTTCCTATTTTTTCCATATCACAGACGACACGTTTATGATTTAGTCCATGCTGAAAGTTTAGTTTTGTAAAACACACATTTGCTGATTAAAATTTTCTTGAAATTATTTTAATGGAAGTGCTTGGCCATGGCAATAGTGCATTCTCTTTCTGTTCGTTTCCAAAAACGTATAGGACTACTACTACTACTAATACTACTACTGTAGGTAAGACTGTTTTACAAAATAACACCTATCTACCGCTGCATTTAAAAGAAACACAAGTGTTAAAAAATTTACAGTATACTATTTACCATTTGCTATATACATTAATTACCCCACCATCCTACCTTGCCGTGTTTGCTTTGGTTGAACAATCAATGCTACCCACACACACACACACACACACACACACACACTTTCTCTCTCTCTCTCTATCATTCTATCTATAGTCATACATTCACACAACCATACCTGTCTTTGAAAAACAAATACAAGCACGCTATTTATCCTTGACATGCACACTTATCCCAAATAACATTTAGTTATACATTTAACATTTACTATTACAAAAAATGTTTCCACTATTTTTACAATTACAAAAATGAATATTTACAAAATACTAAATCTACTGGTTACAAAAAAAGCCATGTCTCTAAACAATAAAATATAGAAGTCACACCTCCACCTCGTGGTTATAACCCTATGGTAGGCTAATGCATAGGTCATTCATCTGCACTCATTTGCTATCCATCAAGGTAAAAGTGCATTTTTCCTGTTCCACAAGATACAAATTTGATTGCTGGATTGTATCCTACACTGTTTATGCGATATTTAGCTTTTGCCTGTTCATAAAACCGCTAGGTAGTTCTCTACATATAGCAATTTTACCACTGCTCTACCTACGCTTTTGCTCTTTTGGCTTTCTTACAGTCTAGTGTGTGATAGACAGCATTAATGTATATCAAACCCAGTTCACCTTTGTATTTGTAATCCAAGTAATAATTTGGAAAGACACAAATGTAATCAGTTTTGAACGTTATCTCTGTTTTGTTTTGTTTAATATGTTTATGACATGCATATTAACCTGAAATCGAACCCTGGTGAAAAGGCTAACAGCTTAACCACTACACCACCTTGCCCTTGTTTCTTAGTTTGACTCGTTCTAGGTATCAGACCTGGAAATTGAGTTAAGACCACCAGTACAAGAGCTAAAAGTGCTTAACACTGCAACACAAAATGGATAGCTGGTAACATTATACAACCGGAAATGATTATATTTCTGTTAGCAATGCATTTTTTTGTCATCAGCCTACTGTCTGAGCACTGACAGCAACACAGTTTAGTTTAGAACAAGCGAGTGTGTGTCTATAGATTATTAGCCTCAAGTATTTAAAGCTTGTTGTGTGTGTGTGTAGCGACCATCTTGCCCCGGTAACCACTGAGCATTTTTGTGTTTTAGCTATCCTCTTTAACCAATCAATTAAATATAGTCTACTCTTAATTCTTGAATCGATAAATCAGAGTTTGTGTGTACACCGTTCGTCATTTATTAACCCATACCTACAACCTATACTCTCTCTATACTGCAGTTTGATCTGAAAAACAAGTTTCAATGGTAAAAGACTTGTCAATCACCATACATGTAGCCTACACTAATTCTTTCTCTACCTAGCTATGTTTCATCACACACATGGTAAACATCTCACATGTTCGTATCCGATTATTAGTTTATAAAATCTCAGGTCGATGACCTTGATGTATTGGGTATTTTGGGTAAATTCATTGGCCATGGGAAAGGGTTGACCATTCTAAGTCCTATAACACCTCACATGTAGATATTCGATTATTAGTTTATAAAATATTAGGTCAATGACCTTGCTGTTTTTTGAATCTTTTGGGTAAATTCGTTGGTCATGGAAAAGGGTTGACCATCCTGAGATCCATGACACCTCACTTGAGCCTCTCTGATTATTAGTTTATAAAATCATAGGTCAATGACCTTGCTGTTTTGAATCTTTTGGGTAAATTCGTTGATCATGGAAAAGGGTTGACCATCCTGAGTCCTATGACACCTCACTTGACCCTCTCTGATTATTAGTTAGCGACATATCAACAAAAGTGTAGTTAGACCCTTTTGACATAAATAAATAATATATTCAAAAACAGAATGTCACCTCAAGTCCAACGACCTCTCATACAGGTCCCTAGCCTTATTGATTCATGAGATATTAAAAATCTAATGACCTTAGATCTTTTGGTTAAATTCGTTGGTCATGGAAAAGGGTTGACCGTCCTGAGTCCTATGACACCACACTTGACCCTCTCTGATTATTAGTTAGCGAGATATTAACAAAAGTGCAGTTAGGTCCTTTTGACATAAATAATTAATATATTCAAAAACAAAATGTCACCTCAAGTCCAACGACCTCTCATACAGGTCCCTAGCCTTATTGATTCATGAGATATTAGTTTTGGATCTTTTGGTAATTTTTTTAAAAATAACTCATCTATAAATCATTATTCAAAAAGCCCGCCCGCTTACAAAAAAAACAAGTGCGCATGCGTAAAAACAAAAAACAAACATGTTAATTCATAGTAGCATTCGGTTCTTCACATGCGTTTCATGTAGAACAACGTTTAATTTCATCATAGCATTAGGGACCATGGGCTAGTCCGTAGGAACCAGGCCAAAGGGACCCGTCCAAAGGGATCAGTCCAAAGGGATAAGAACTCGTCCACAAGGACTTGTCCACAAGGACTCATCCACAAGGACCTGTCAACAAGGACCTGTCCACAAGGACTTGTCCACAAGGACTCGTCCACAAGGACCTGTCAACAATAACCCATCAACACGGGCCCGACAGCAGGGGGCTCGTCAACAATAACAGGGGCTCTCACCTCAAGGCCTAACATGCCCCTCTTTGATTATTGGTTTGCAAAACAACGTTACATTCCATATCGGCATTCAAACTCTCACATGTTGCAATTGGAAAGAGAGATTCTCTAAAAAATTCAATTTCACCCTCTAGTAGGGGTAGGTTTTATTTTTGGGGATGAAATATGTTGTCCATTGGAAAGGGGGTGTCAGCCCGAGTTCAATGACACCTCATTTGTCAAAATCCGACCATAAGTTCGAAAGATATCGCACCACCGCCATCTTGTGTGGAGGGTGTGGAGGTGGAGGGGCCAGAACCGATCAAAACACACTACTCACACTTCATATCCTCGCCGCTAAATGGGGGCTTCATTCATTCCATTCCTGACCCGGTCGGAGACTGGAAGCAGGCTGTGGATTTTCATCATTTCATACTGTAATTGGCAAAGCAATCATCTCAATTCTTTTTAACAAAGCAGCTGTTGACCAAGATGTCTCCAGACCCTAAACATGGATCAAAAAGAACGTGAGCTACAGATTGTCCCTATTAACGTAAGCCGAAAATTGTCAGGCGAGGACTGGCGCCATGGGTAAATCTGACCCGACCGTAAATAATATAGAAATAACTTGGGTGTTCACAAAGCTATGGACATGTTACTTTTGCTGGGTGAAGTTCAAGGCTAGGAAGGAAGGTTTAGTAAGAGACAGGAAATGAGGGCTGACCAAAACGAAAATATAGAGCATTAAATTTCCTTCAAGAATATAATATATTTATGCTAATTTATCTTCGATCAGTCAAGCATTAGAGCGTTTTAACGTATAGGGGTTGGTTTCGAGATTTGATCATTATTTTACTTCCGTTTTCAATGGCTTTAATGGCTTTAACTCTCAGTATCATTTTATTGATTATGTAAACAAACAAGAAGTTCCGTGAAGAACTATACAGCCTACTTTTCATGCCAATGATTATTCTACAGAATATGAACCTATCTAGAATAATGACGAAATTAAGTTGCTAATATCGAAATTTCCAATTAGTTCGAAATACTGTATACCTGGCATAATGTATCCTAATAGAGCACTACAGTTGGCAGCCCTGATGACTGAATATATTCTTAGTTCCGTCTCTTAAGGTACAAAATACAAAATTTGGTTGAAGTCCAATGAATAGCATGGACGTTACATGCAGTTAAACATTGGATCTAACAGCGCGCGTAAAATCATGTTGGCAACAATATCATGCATGTATTGGTCAGAAATAATCTGAAATAATATGATCTATTGTTGTGCCAATTTTGAATGAAATCCATTAGTTAGTATAGAAGTTACATGCATTTTAAAATTGGACCTATCAGCAGGCTTAGAATCATGTTGGCAGCACTGACGTATATTAGTTACTCCAAATTCGTCTAGAATGCCAGGTACTATACGTGTGCAAAGTTTAGAGCTATTGGCTTGCATACTTTCTGATATATTGATATTAGGGTAACAAAAATAGGGACAGCACATATTAACAGTTGGCAGCACTGGTTGCTCCTTAGAATACGCATAGTCATATCTGTTATGGTACACATAGCACATACGAAATTTGGTTGAAATCTAAATGATAGTATGGAAGTTACATGTATTTAAAGTTGGACCTGTCAGCAGGCTTAGAATCATGTTGGTAGCACTGACGTATATAAGTTACTCCAAATTAATATAGAATGTCAGGGACTATACGTGTGCATAGTTTAAAGCTGTCGGCTTGCATACTTTCTGATATATTGGTATTTGGATAAAATAAATTAGGAGCATTTATTAACAGTTGGCAGCCCTGGTAGGTCTGGCAAATACGCTCACTCATATCTGGTTATGTACACAAACAACATACGAAATTTGGTTGAATTCCAATTGATAGTATAGAAGTTATATGCATTTAAAAATTGGAGCTATCAGGAGGCTTATAATCATTTTGGCAACACTGCCATGTTTAGCCTCCTGGAAATTAAACTGAAATATTATGATCTGTATGTGTGCCAATTTTGAAATAGCTCCCATTCATACTTTCCATGATATCCAACACGGAGCTCAAATTTCAATTGCGATTTTTTAGCAGTTGGTAGCACTGACATCATTTTCAAATATGGCCGTGAGATATTCAGGTATAGATCTTTACTCCTACCAAATTTTGTTTCGATTGCTGCAGCCGTTTAGGAGTTGATAGGGGGGGACACACACACAGCCAGACAGACAGAAGGACAGACAGACAGACAGACACACATTTGCCTGATCTCATAAGTCTACTTTTTCCTCATTTTTGCAAAATGTGAAAAGTAGGCTAAAAATGGTATTTATTAACCATATAGTATACATAATTAATATATACCTAGAAAGTATGAACGCAGTGGCATATAGAGGAGTATGATTTGGGGGGAGCCCGAAATTTTGTTTTTATGTGAATGATAACATGATAATGATCTAATAATTTACAGTCCTGCCCATCGGAGTATATATCTGTTCTGAAAAGTTCGTTATTTTTCGTTGTTTATGTTCTTTAAGCTTTTTAAAGTTATGCGCCAAAAACTAAAAAAGGGGGTCTTCGAGCCCCCTCCCGGGGCACCTGAAATCGACGAGAATTTATTAGGCGTTGTTCAGGGGACTTCCCCGTATACATTCCTGAAACAGTTGAAGCTACATAATTTAATGCAGAAAAATATCCTAACTTGACTGGACTATATGTAGAGCCCTGTGCGGATAAACAAAACGATATCCGCATCCGCACGCCTGTTACCCGCATCCACACGCCTGTTACCCGCATCCACACGCCTGTTACCCGCATCCGCACGACTGTTATCAGCATCCGCCCCTCATCCACACGCCTGTTACCCGGATCCGCACGCCTGTTACCCGCATCCACACGCCTGTTACCCGCATCCACACGCCTGTTACCCGCATCCACACGCCTGTTACCCGCATCCGCACGACTGTTATCAGCATCCGCCCCTCATCCGCACGCCTATTACCCGCATCCGCACGACTGTTATCAGCATCCGCCCCTCATCCGCACGCCTGTTACCCGCATCCGCACGACTGTTATCAGCATCCGCCCCTCATCCACACGCCTGTTACCCGGATCCGCACGCCTGTTACCTGCATCCACACGCCTGTTACCCGGATCCACACGCCTGTTACCCGCATCCACACGCCTGTTACCCGCATCCGCACGCCTGTTACCCGCATCCGCACGACTGTTATCAGCATCCGCCCCTCATCCACACGCCTGTTACCCGGATCCGCACGCCTGTTACCCGCATCCACACGCCTGTTACCCGCATCCACACGCCTGTTACCCGCATCCACACGCCTGTTACCCGCATCCGCACGACTGTTATCAGCATCCGCCCCTCATCCGCACGCCTATTACCCGCATCCGCACGACTGTTATCAGCATCCGCCCCTCATCCGCACGCCTGTTACCCGCATCCGCCCCACATCCGCACGCCTGTTATCCGCATCCGCACGACTGTTATCAGCATCCGCCCCTCATCCGCACGCCTGTTATCAGCATCCGCACGACTGTTATCAGCATCCGCCCCTCATCCGCACGCCTGTTACCCGCATCCACACGACTGTTATCAGCATCCGCCCCTCATCCGCACGCCTGTTATCAGCATCCGCACGACTGTTATCAGCATCCGCACGACTGTTATCAGCATCCGCCCCTCATCCGCACGCCTATTACCCGCATCCGCACGACTGTTATCAGCATCCGCCCCTCATCCGCACGCCTGTTACCCGCATCCGCCCCACATCCGCACGCCTGTTATCCGCATCCGCACGACTGTTATCAGCATCCGCCCCACATCCGCACGCCTGTTATCCGCATCCGCACGACTGTTATCAGCATCCGCCCCTCATCCGCACGCCTGTTACCCGCATCCACACGCCTGTTACCCGCATCCACACGCCTGTTACCCGCATCCGCACGACTGTTATCAGCATCCGCCCCTCATCCACACGCCTGTTACCCGCATCCACACGCCTGTTACCCGCATCCGCACGACTGTTATCAGCATCCGCCCCTCATCCACACGCCTGTTACCCGGATCCGCACGACTGTTATCAGCATCCGCCCCACATCCGCACGCCTGTTATCCGCATCCGCACGACTGTTATCAGCATCCGCCCCTCATCCACACGCCTGTTACCCGCATCCACACGCCTGTTACCCGCATCCACACGCCTGTTACCCGCATCCGCACGACTGTTATCAGCATCCGCCCCTCATCCGCACGCCTGTTACCCGCATCCGCACGCCTGTTACCCGCATCCACACGCCTGTTACCCGCATCCACACGCCTGTTACCCGCATCCACACGCCTGTTACCCGCATCCACACGCCTGTTACCCGCATCCGCACGACTGTTATCAGCATCCGCCCCTCATCCGCACGCCTATTACCCGCATCCGCACGACTGTTATCAGCATCCGCCCCTCATCCGCACGCCTGTTACCCGCATCCGCACGACTGTTATCAGCATCCGCCCCTCATCCACACGCCTGTTACCCGGATCCGCACGCCTGTTACCTGCATCCACACGCCTGTTACCCGGATCCACACGCCTGTTACCTGCATCCACACGCCTGTTACCCGCATCCGCACGACTGTTATCAGCATCCGCCCCACATCCGCACGCCTGTTACCCGCATCCGCACGACTGTTATCAGCATCCGCCCCTCATCCGCACGCCTGTTACCCGCATCCGCCCCACATCCGCACGCCTGTTATCCGCATCCGCACGACTGTTATCAGCATCCGCCCCTCATCCGCACGCCTGTTATCAGCATCCGCCCCACATCCGCACGCCTGTTATCCGCATCCGCACGACTGTTATCAGCATCCGCCCCTCATCCGCACGCCTGTTACCCGCATCCACACGCCTGTTACCCGCATCCACACGCCTGTTACCCGCATCCGCACGACTGTTATCAGCATCCGCCCCTCATCCACACGCCTGTTACCCGCATCCACACGCCTGTTACCCGCATCCGCACGACTGTTATCAGCATCCGCACGCCTGTTACCCGCATCCACACGCCTGTTACCCGCATCCACACGCCTGTTACCCGCATCCACACGCCTGTTACCCGCATCCGCACGACTGTTATCAGCATCCGCCCCTCATCCGCACGCATGTTACCCGCATCCGCACGACTGTTATCAGCATCCGCCCCTCATCCGCACGCCTGTTACCCACATCCGCACGACTGTTATCAGCATCCGCCCCTCATCCGCACGCCTGTTACCCGGATCCGCACGCCTGTTACCTGCATCCACACGCCTGTTACCCGGATCCACACGCCTGTTACCTGCATCCACACGCCTGTTACCCGGATCCACACGCCTGTTACCTGCATCCGCACGCCTGTTACCCGCATCCGCACGACTGTTATCAGCATCCGCCCCTCATCGGCACGCCTGTTACCCGCATCCGCCCCACATCCGCACGACATTTTTCCTCATTCCCACGTTTGTTATCCGAATCTACTGGCATTGCAATAATATTTTTAATTAGATAGAGCATAAATTACTAAAGCAACATAATTACGCAAACGGCGTATGTAATTTTATGGACGATTCACGTCTGACTAAGAAAATAATTCTTATTATCAATGGGAACCGACAAAACATAATTCGCTGGCTAGTAGACACACAAATGGACCTTACTGAAGTCGACATTGATCCAATGTCTACAACAAGGACTACATACAAACAAAAGATTAACACCCACAAATTTGCACCCAAGAATCCATCCGAGAAAAACTTGAAACACCAAAACTCATGGACACAAGAAAGACGGCAGCCCCAGAGTGAAAGAATGAAGAAATTTTGGGTGAATAAGAAGTTCAAACAGATGAATTCCAGTGCTATTTAATGGTTCCATGTGCTCCTTAGGGGGCTGAACGAATATAATAATAATTAGACATTTGAGGAAAAAGTCGTTCGCTTAGGCTTTGTATGTCATGTCCTATATTTTAAATCTTCGGTGGCGTAGTTGGTAGCATGCTGAACTGCTGTGTCCAAGATAGCGGGTTCAAACCCGGCCGAAGTCGTCGGATTTTTAAGAGCGTTAAAATCCTTCAGTATGCCTTTCTTCGGAGGGGAAGTAAAGCCGGCGGTCCCATGTCATACATTTATGGCATGTAAAAGATCCTTGCACAGTCTAAACTTGTGTGGAGCTAAATTTCTAGGTTAGATTTCGTTGGAACGCTCTATCAAATTTCCAACGTTCCCCACTAGGTATCATAGATATCTGGTAGCGAAAGTTGGAACTACGTAAAATTGAACAGAACGTGTAGCTCACCCTCTGGGTGTCCGATGGAAGCAGCTACAGACTCAGTCGAGCCGAACATGTCCTCGGACACTCCCGGCACTAAAAGCCATACGATAAATAAATAAATAAATAAATAAATAAATAAATAAATAAATAAATAAATAAATACCCAATAAATAATATTTTAAATGAATGCTATACCGCCAGAATTGCAACCCTTTCCTGTTCGGAGTGGTAATTATGCTTAATGACTAGGGCCCGGATTTAAAAAAAATGCATATCCGCATATGCATATGCATATTTTGACATATTTTGAGGTTTAGTGCATATTGTAGACGTAACAGCATATTCCGGTATATATGTCTGAATTTAAGGACAATTACAAGAAGTACTAAAATAAATCTGTTTTGTGCATCCCTAGCTAGTTGCCTATATTATGTGCATCCCTCACTAATTGGTGTTTTCGACTCTCTGTGTAACGGCACTTTACTTTAACAACTGACAATGGCAACAGATAGCTTAGGTATGGGTAGGCAGGCTGGCTGGACTTCCCGGAATTCCTTTCTCTACCACAGTAGATAATAATCTCAGGGGGTTGGGCAATTGGTCAGGACAGAAGTATCTTCAGTTCACTAGTTACGTTCCAGTTTAATGCCCTGCATCTCAAGTGTTAGTTTCTAAAAATGCCTTAGGAAAAGAGCAGGAGAAGAGATTTACTAAATCAGTGGGTGTCGGGTAATAGGGACTATTCAACAGATGGTGTCATCGTGTACTGTCAAGTTTGCTCAAAGGAAGTAAAATATGAAAAGAAATTTCAGCTTGAACAGCATTCAAAAACAACTGCACATATTAAAGCAAAGGAGGAGAAGAACAGCACACCACAACAACTACTTCTTACGCAGGTAAAGCCTAAGTCCGGTATTCTTAATACATTTTAAAATGATCTTTGTAGGGCTTTCATAATATGCAGCAACATTCCATGGAATAAATTAAACAACCCAGTTCTACGATCATTTCTTGAGAAATATTGTGTAAATCAAAAAATACCAGATGAATCAACTCTTAGGAAAAATTACCTACCTCCGCTATATGAATCTACCCTGGAATTGATCCGTTCTGATATCGGAAGGAACTATGTCTGGATATCGGTGGATGAGACATCGGATTCATGTGGCCGTTACATAGCAAATTTCGTGGTTGGTAAATTACATCTAGACGAACCCGGTAAGCCGCATCTTCTCGCTTGTAAAGTACTAGAGAAAACCAACCATAGCACAATAGCAAGATTTGTAAATGATTCTCTGCGACTATTGTGGCCATCTGAAATTGAGGATAATTGTTGTAAAGTGCTTGTACTGTTTACAGATGCAGCTTCGTATATGTTGAAAGCAGCAAAGGCCCTCCAAGTATTTTATCCGAAACTTATACACGTAACCTGTTCAGCGCACGGATTACACCGCATTGCAGAAGAAATACGCACACAGTTTCCAGCTGTTAACAATTTAATTGGATGTGGGAAGATGCTGTTTCTGAAAGCACCAGCTCGTGTCCAGTTCTACAAAGATTGTCTACCTGAAGTTCCTTTGCCACCTGAACCTGTCCTGACTAGGTGGCGGACATGGTTATCTGCAGTATCATTTTATCAGGAGAATTTTAATGAAGTGAAAGAAGTGATTAAAAAACTTGAAGATGAGCATATTGCGTGTGTCCGTGATGCAAAAGTTGTGTTTGAAACCTCTACTGTTTATCAAGATGTGAATTTCATTCATGCACATTTTTCTAAACTTCCAAAAGCCATTGGGAGCTTAGAATCTTCTGGTACTCCCCTCCATGAATCACTTGATCTCGTTGAGAAAGCTGCATCTTCATTGATTTCCGCTCCAGGCGAAATTGGAGAGATGATTAAATGCAAGTTAGAAAAGGTGTTGAATTCGAACCCAGGACTGAAGAAGATTAAGTTAATTAGTCAATACTTGAGTGGAACTAGGGTATCCTTGCCAGATGAATGCTCCGAAACTTTGGTGCCCGTGTATAAGTACTGTCCAATCACGTCAGTTGATGTAGAACGATCATTCTCAGCCTATAAACTCATTTTGACGGACAATAGACATAGTTTGTCTCCAGAAAACATTGAAAGACTACTATTTACCTATTGTGATGCTTCTTTTTGCAACAAATGATACCTGTAAATAGGTAAGTGAATAAAATTGCATGTTTTAAGTGCATATTTCATTATTTTCCGTGCATATATTCTAACTTTTTAGTGCATATTTGCATGCATATTTTCAGGTTTTTTAGTGCATATAAATCCGGGCCCTATTAATGACATAATTTGAATGAGATTAAATTAAGTTATCTTACATTTGTTATGAAAAAACCATAATGGAAAAATGTATGTCATAAACATCTGGGTCCTAATAATGTTATTAAACAAGTTCGGATTGCATTCTAAAAACTATCCGCAAATTTACTCCAAACATTATCCGCAGCTTATCCGCTATCCGCACAGTCATGCAAACTATATCCGCATGGCGAAAACTTTTGCGGATATCCGCGGGTTTCTCCGTGTATATCCGCTGAGGGCTTACTATAAGGTCTCGTCTGCGTCGAGTCTAAGTGTGCAACACTCTCAGGCAAGAACATAATTAGAAGTAAACATTCACAAGATAGCAATTATTCCAAAATGGTAATCACTTCGTTATGCAACTCTGTGACCCCAAGACAGTCCAGTAATTTACCGTGGCCTTTTCGGCGAGTAATGAACTTATTGAAAACATTCATCAGCAGCTGAAACGGGATCAAGGTTCTGAATTTATTAGAAACCAAAGCACCTGTGTTCTCATTTTATGGATAGTATCGTTAAGACTCCTGGAATCCAGGATAAGTACTCCTCGAGGCGTTGGGCGTCTGTAAGGAATAACATTGGCAACTAATGCCTTCCATTATAGTGGAAAGAAACGCTCTGCCTTTTTGCTATCGAAATGATCACTAAGATGGAAAAAATCAGACATGGACGATCAAAATCCAGTAACTACCAACATTGTCATCAAGTTGCCTCCTTATGACATTGGATCACCTCGTGCATGGAAGAAGCTGATATCTGACAGTGGTCTTGTGCTAAACTGTGCCGCATTCTACGAATGGGCCCCGAACCCCATGTTACAAGACAAAATACTTAGAATGCAACTTAATTTCTGTTACGGTAAGCAATTCGGCTGTTAGGATAACGGCTGCAACCATCTACTACTGTCCCCCCAGGGGCTCACATCTAGTGGGACGTGGGTTGGCGACCACGGGACCCCAGCTGAGTCCAGCATTGCTTCCACTTACTTGTGCCGGGCTCCTCTCCGTCTTCTTTCCTGTCGACCTCACTTGGTCAACTCTTGTTCTCTTCCGACCCCGACGGTATTAGAGTATCCGGGGCCTAGGGAGTTTCTTCCTTTCCCGACTTAATTGGCCCTTGTCTCATCTTTTCTGATACCCTCCTTCTGCGAGGGGTCAGCCTTCTCTTTCTTTTCATGTAATCTCCTGCCTTCTGATCAAGGCCCTCAAGGAGGAAGGGCCCCACCACTTTTGGTGCATCCTAGATATTGCTACATCCTCAGGGGCTCACGGCTGGTGAGTTCGGAAGTTGGTGACCCCGAGGGATTCCTGAGCTGGGTCCGGTTTTCCCCCTTTTATCCTTTACCTCTGGGGCGGACCCTCTCCTCTTTAACTTTCCTATCTGCCTTTCATAGCTCTCCTTCCAAGTCCCTCAATCCGCATTCTTCGAGGGTTGAGGGCCTTTCTTTTCCTTCTATCCTTTATTTGCCTTATTTTCCTTTTGTTTTCCATTTCTTCTTCTGGTATGTAAGTTAGTAGTTAGTTTTAGTTATAGTTTACATTTCATAATCACCTTCACGATCACCCAAACCATTAGGGGCCGATAACCTAGATGTTAGGCCCCTTAAAACAACAATTATCATCATCATCATCTACTACTGTATATTCACACTCCAATCAACTGACTGATTCCCCCAGGGTCTCACGACTATTGGGACATGGGTTATCGACCACGGGACCCCAGCTGAGTCCGGCATTGCTTCCACTTTCTTGTGCCGGGCTCCTCACTGTCACCTTTACTTTCGGCCTCCTCTGACAAACTCTTGTTCTCTTCCGACCCCGACGGTATTAGAGTATCTGAGGCCTAGGAAGTCTTTCACTTTCCTGCCTTATTTGGCCCTTTATCATCTTTCCTGATACCCTCATTCTTCGAGGTGTCAGCCTTGATTTTCTTTTCATGATATATCCTGCCTTCTGCAGAAGGCCTTCAAGGAGGCAGGGTGTGTGTTGCCCCACCACTTCTGGTACACCCTGGAGAGTGCTACACCCTCAAGGTCTCACTGCTGGTGAGTTCGGGATTTGGGGACCCCGAGGGATTCCTGAGCTGGGTCAAGTTTTCACCCATTTTCCATTGCCATTGGGGCGGTCCCTCTCCTCTTTCACTTTCCTATCTGCCTTTCATGGCTCTCCTGCCTTCCAAGTCCTTCAGTTCTCATTCTTCGAAGGTTGATGGCATTTCCTTTCCTCCTGTCTTTTATTTACATTCTTATCCTTTATGTTTCCCATTTCCTCTTCTAGATTGTAAGTGAGAAGTTAGTTTTAGTTATAATTTACATTTGATCATCTTTCATTTTCACTATCACCCAAACCATCAGGGACTGATAACCTACTGTCGACCAAAGTATTATGTTCACTCGAGTTTGAAGGTTGTTTGTGAAGTAACCAATAGACCTACATAAAATCCAATGACATCATTTTCGTCGTTCTATTTTGCGTTAGTTTGTGTAGGTTTGGAATTTTTAGTTTATATTTTAATATTTTTTATCGCAGTTGGAACACATAAAGTGCACATTTTTAAGCGTGTTTCAACCATGCGTCACATTTAAGAATTATTATCTCAAAAACCCGTCATCACATCGAATCCAAATTTTAACACAATATACATTGGAATGTTGTATAACTGGTTCATTAATTTCAACATTTTGTGTGTCCAAGAAACAAAGTTGTTATCATTTTTGTAAGGTAACTTTTTCTCGGCTCGGGGTGGTTGGAAAATGTAGTTCTTGGTCGCGTTGTAATCCTTATACATCAAATAGTTATGCTGTATGACTGTGAAATACGTAAATTAATTCACTTATTTTATATCAGTTTGTATTTGTAGGGGGAAAAAGACATGGTTCACCAGCTAGCCGCTCCGGGTAAAGCTGTACAGCGTTGCCGATATAGAGCCCACACGCATCATGTCACGCCTCGCTCGGAAGTGATGGGCTCCATCTCAGCAACGCTGTACAGATTTTCCCGGAGCGGCTAGCTGGTGAACCATGTGTTATTTTCCCGTACAAATACAAACCGACATAAAATAAGTGAATTAATTGACGTATTTCACAGTCATACAGCATAACATTTTGATGTATAAGGATTACAACGCAACCAAGAACTACATTTTCCAACCACCCCGAGCCGAGAAAAAGTTACCTTACAACAATGATAACAACTTTATTTCTTGGACACACACAATTGTGAAATTAATAAACCAGTTATACAACATTCCAATGTATATTTTGTTAAAATTTAGATACGATCTGATGACAGGTTTTTGAGATAATACATCTTAAATGTGACGCATGGTTGAAACACGCTTAAAAAGTGCACTTTTTGTGTTCCAACTGTGATAAAAATATTTAAATATAAATTAAAAATCCAAATCTACATAAATTAACGTAAAATAGAACGACAAAAATTATGATGGTATTGGATTTTATGTAGATCTATTGGTTACTTCACAAACAACCTTCAAACTCGAGTGCACATAACACTTTGGTCGACAGTAGATGTTAGGCCCCTTAAAACAACCATTATCATCATCATCAACAACTGACTGACAATAAATTATCAAGCTACATCAGAAGAGAACGTTGTAAGCCAGCCTACCAGCTGCTTACACGGTTCGCACGGGAATGGACGCGTATCAAAACGGATTTACGGCAAACCCTTACCAGTTTTACTGTGCATAATATGTCGTTCTATTCAGTGCATTGAATTTATGAGGAAATTAATAATTTTGTATATACAAATACAGGGCGCCCGGAAATGTTCTTCGCAGTGGCTACATGCAAGCCGGCCCCGTGATGTTGGGGTAGCGTGCCTGCCTCTCACCCGGAGGCCCCGGGTTCGATTCCCGGCTCCGTCAGGGATTTTAGAAACTGACGTGAGAGCTGGAACGGGGTGCACTCAGCCTCGTGAGGACAATTGAGTAGCTGTCTGACAGTGAGGCAGCGCCCCGATCACGAAAACCGAGATTAACGGCCGAGGGGACCCGATGCGCTGATCACGCGTCAACTCATTATCTGCAAGCCAAATGGCTGGGCAGCGGCCACTTGGTAGGCCTAGGCCCTTCACGGGCTGTAATGCCAGGGGTTATTGTTATTTAGTGGCTACATGCAGCTGCGAGTGGTTGCGTCATCAGTTTAGTTGGCAGCACAGTGTCCTTGATAGGGTGAAGGCCACATGCGTGGACTGTGGGCTGTCGAATTCGTCAGTGTGTATTGCAATAAGCGAGCATGTGTGTCATCAGCACTTCTAGCATCAGTTATGAATGGCTGTGGTGAGTATAAAGTGTACTGTTTGTTTGTTAAGATACAAGCGACAGCCGTGCTGCCAACGTAATGGGTGACGTTATCTCTCGTAGCAGCTTGTAGGCACTGCGGAGAACATTCCCGGGCACACTGTATGTAGCATTTACTAATTAAGTTTAGTGAAACGGTGGTTTCACAAAACTCAAGCTCTTAGCCCCGAGGGAATTAAAAGGTGCGGTTTGTATCAAAATTTTCCAAGTCGCCCCAATAGAACAGGAAAAATCTTGCATTTCTTGAAAAGTCAACGGAAATATATTTATTTGTTTATAAAGTGCGTTTATACAAATAAACAAGACGAGAGCCCCTGTCAGAACTGTGCCACGTTCAGCCCGCATAACAGTAAGCCAGGCGGGTGGGTAATACACTTCGGGGTGCTCAACTAACTAATCGTAACAAATGGGGATTCAAAAGAAAGAGAATTACCCGCCACAGTAATGAATTGCACTCTGATTCCATGAATGTCGACAATTTGTTTAAAAAAAAAATTACAGTCAGTCTGAAAGACTAGACGTTATATCATTTCAAATGACGCATGCTACAAATGCTACACATGTTAGAAAGGCAGAAGGGCTTCTCGCTTCGCTCGAAGTCCCAGGACTCTTTCAACAGACTCCATTGCGAACTTAGAACAAAATATTTCAACAATTAGTTCCATCCAATAAGGGGTTAAAGGTTTCAATCTGACATCTTGCCCACCTCTTTAAGGGTCATCCTGTATTTGAGTCTGACATCTTTTACAACTCTTTAAGGGTCACCCATTATTTGAATCTGATATCTTGCAAACCTCTTTAACAGTCACCCTGTATTTGAATTGAATCTAACATACTTTACACCTCGTTAAGTGTCACCCTGTATTTTGCTCTGACATCCTGCACACCTCTTTAGGAGGCACCCTGTATTCTTATCTGGCATCTTGTATATCTCTTTGGAAGTCACCCTGTATTCTTGTGTGCCATCTTGTACACCTCTTTAGGAGTCACCCTGTATTCTTGTCTGACATCTTGTGCACCTCTTTAGGAGTCACCCTGTATTCTTCTCTGCCATCTTGTACACCTCTTTAAGAGTCACCTTGTATTCTTGTCTGGCATCTTGTATATCTCTTTAGGAGTCACCCTGTATTCTTATCTGGCATCTTGTACTGTATTTTGCTCTGACATCCTGCACACCTCTTTAGGAGGCACCCTGTATTCTTATCTGGCATCTAGTATATCTCTTTAGAAGTCACCCTGTATTCTTATCTGGCATCTTGTACACCTCTTTAGGAGTCACCCTGTATTATTTTCGCTTCGCTTGAAGCCCCAGGTAGCTCGACGCCCCATGACTCTTTCAACAGACTTCATTAACCATTAACTTAGGCTTCCCGCGCGGCTGCATGACGTCACAGTCTCCGTAACGCAACCGTCTCCGTCTCGCATAACGTTAGACCCAAAGCATAACGACGAAGTCGACAAGATCATTTGAAATGATAAAAGTGCATCTAAACAAATAAAACTATTGCCCCTGCCAGAACGGTGTCGCGTCGAGCCCGCATATCAATAAAGCTGGGCAGGTACTTTATACACATGCCAGAGTTCTCGCGCGGGTACGCTAGTTATATTGATTTCATCAGGGTATGTGTAGGAAGCAAAATTATTGTGACATACTGACATGGCGTGATCCTTTACTCCTCGCGTAGATAGTTGAGATCTGTAATTCCCATTTTACTCTCTACACTTCCATGTTGGTGAAGTGATTTTTTTCCGTTGTGACGTTCTAAATTAACCTTTTGTGGACAACTGTCGGGCATTTCCTGACATGGTAGTATTCTGTTCTGTCGGGATATAACCGGCAGCTGTTTCTTTGGTAACTATTCACGCACGTGAGGGTATTGTGCGTGCTGCTGCCATCTGTGGTTAGTGTATAAAGCTTCTAGAATCTTCACAGCCTTATTGATGCATTTCAATTTTCTTTAGCGAGTTTTACAGGTAAATAAAGAATGAGTTGTTGTTTACGTTAGTCGGCTGTGAAAATGGCGGTGCTCATACAGGCTAGTGCTAGTTCGTTTGAAATGAATAGATTTTTGGACGAAATATTCGCAACACTACACTAGGAAATCTGGACGTCATTCTAGTAGGCCTAATTGCCTTGAAAAGTACCACACGGAGAAATAGAAAAGGAGCAAATTGACTGTTTACCTACAGGTTTATTACTTATTGACTGTAATATCTTATTAAAACCGCCTAGTCAATCACTAAAGAAACGTTTAATTACATAATTAATCGTACATGTTTCGGTATTTAATTGATACCTTCCTCAGCGTGATTGATATTAAATCTTAAAACTAGTTAACGAAGCCAAAAAGAAATGGATATTCTTACAAAAATTGTTTTAAATCATAAAAGGAAAAGCTTGCAAATACTTAAATGCCATGTATTAACAAGTAGTTCCGTGAAGAACTATACCGCCTATTTTCATATATCCTACTTATGTTAACTGCCTCTATCAACATACAAAATTTCAGTTTGATTGCTGTAATAGATCAGTAGATATTGAGAACCGTCTAATATTTCGGATGGTCGCCATGTTGGATATTTATATATGTACAGTAGCTCTTAGAGTTTATGTACTCTTACATGAAGATTATTGTGTACGTGTACTATTCAAACTTCAATCGCATGAAAAGGACACAAAAAGTAGAAAAGAGATTTTAAAATTTCGCACAGCTGCCATCCTGTGGTTATGGAAACAATTGAAATAAATTAGATGCCAGTGAATTAACATTTGTATAAGGATTTACTGTACCAAGTTTCGCTGCATTCAGATGGTTAAATTGCGAGAAACGTCCATGTGAATATTTATAATTCGCGTTGCCGCCATGTTGGATTTGTGGTCACCAGGTTATTGAAAGTCCTATAGGTGAACTTATGTTCATAGCCCCTATGAACATAAAAACATTCAGTTTGATTGCTGTAATAGATTCGTAGATATTGAGATCCGTCTTAATGTTTCGGATGGTCGCCATGTTGGATTGTTATATGTATAGGCCATAGAGTCATGTACCATTAAAGGAAAATTATTGCGTATGTTCATTATTTAAACTTTCACTTCGATCGCATGATTACGACACAAGAAATACAAACTTAATTTTAAAATTCGCACAGCTGCCATGTTGAGGTTATGAAAACAATTGAACTAAATTAGATACCATTGCATTACAATGTGTATAAACATTTGCTGTACCAAGTTTCACTGCGTTTGGGTTATTAAATCGCGAGAAAAGTCTATTTTAAACTTTCAACTTCGCTGGGCCGCCATGTTCATTTTGTAGTTAACCGGTTTTTGAAAGTCTCATAGATGAACTTCCAGCAGTACCCTTTATCTCCGTACAAAATTTCAGGGTGATACCGGTAATAGTTTCAGAGATATAGAATGCCGGTGAAATATTTTGCACAGCCGCCATCTTGGGGTTATATAAACAATTGAACGAAGTTAGATGTCGGTGCATTACAATATGTATAGACATATACTGTACCAAGTTTCATTGCGTTTGGTTGGTTAAATCACGAGAAACGCGTATTTAAAAGTCGCTAATTCGCTTGGCCGTCATGTTGGTTTTGTAGTTACCAGTTTTTCAAAAGTCACATAGGTGAACTTCTAGTAGTTCCCTTTATCACCGTACAAAATTCCAGGGTGATATCGGGAATAGTTTCGGAGATATTGAAAGCTGGTGAAATATTTCGCACAGCCGCCATATTGGATTGGTGAGACGTAACAAAATTTGAAGGGCACGGTCGAGGTCGTCCGAAATAGTGCTAAGAACTTACCGAGTTTCATTGAAATCGCTCGTGCCGTTTAGATTTTATTAGGGACACACACACACACACACACACACACACACACCTCACACACACACACACACACACACACGCACACACACACACGGACAAAAGGTGATCTCATAAGCCTATTTTTTTCAAAATTGAAAATAGGCTAAAAATGATAGTAATATGATGCTATTAAAATAAGAGATCTACCTTATAAACTGCCTACGTCAATACTCCAATAATTTTGATTGAAAACTGTAGTGACAGAAGATGTCGCTGTCAGAAGAATGAAGAAGCGCAAAGGATGTAGGTCAAATTGTCGCCTCAAACGGAACAAAAATTTTGTAATACAGTCCTCCAACCTTTAACTTCAGTCGATTCCCAACTTAATGGCCCACTCTGTTGTTTTAGTTGCTTAATGGGTAACGCAATGTGCAGGCTACCGGTACTTACCAAACACAGCAATCAAGCATATTTTAATAGCATCATATTACTATCATTTTTTAATACATGGCATTTAAGTATTTGCAAGCTTTTCCATTTTTGATTTAAAGCAATTGTAAGGATATCCATTTATTTTTGGCTTTGTTAACTAGTTTTAAGATTTAATATCAATCACGCTGAGGAAGGTATCAATGAAATACCGAAACATGTACGATTAATAATGTAATTAAACGTTTCTTTAGTGTTTGACTAGGCGGTTTTTATAAGACATTACTATCAGTCAACATGGTTATTAGTAATTACCATTGCCTTAATGGTCAATGTTTACGCATTTTATTGAGTGTATCCTGATTGTTATATTAATTCATAGTCTAGTAAAACAGATTTTATACCTTATTGTTTTCCTCGCTGGAGCTTTCCAAGAGAAAATAAAAAATAAATACCACTAGCACAGAATTACATCAGAAAAGAAATTCTTCTACAAAGGGTTAAACTTTTGGATGGCTCATTTCTTCCCACATACCACTTTCGATTTTGGTGAACAGTAGTGATACTTCCTCCCTAGTAGAATTGTACAATAGAAACCAACCCTACAACACATTGCTTTGACTAGCCGTCTTAAATACACCAAGTACTGTATGAATGTACCGTGTATGCATACATTGCTATAGCCTTGATTGCAGCGTTACTAAACTTGTCGCCATCTAGTCTTTACAACACAAACTATTAAGTCACCTGCTCAAGGCTCTTTCAGTGCTCACGCCATTAGCTCCAAGAGCAAGCTCTATCAATGCCTACCTATGATGTAAAACCCCGTTTAGACGTCTCGGTTGCGATCTCGATTATTTCTGATCTGGATAATGTCCAATCGCGATCAACGGCATTTATCATTGGTAACCTACGTGTTTAGACGTCCCATCATGAAACAACAGCATGACATCGCTAAGTTCTGCCAACTTTTGAATTGCTTGAGTTATATCAGAAATTTACAGTAAGTAGTTTGTTTAATCCAGTTTTGAAGTATTTCAGTTATTCTTTTTACATAATTCAACTTGCTAATATATATTCTTAATTTCATACAAATCCTGAGGAGAAGTGTAGGCAAGGCCTAATCTTGGTGTGGAAAGAAACTATTTTGAAATATTTATGGACAGATCAAGGATATTTATTGCATAAATACTTCTTTGTTTTCCCAGAGTCATTTGGTTCTATCGGAATCTTTTCTATGTCTGTGACAATAAATTTGCCTTTCTTCTTCTTCTTTCGAATAACCCATTTGGAGGGTACGATGAATCAACGTTGGCTATTTTCCATTGTATTCAATTTCCGCTGTTTCCAAATTTCTTTCATCCTTCTAGAGTGACGATCTTTCTCCTCCTGAGTCCACTTTCTGCCAGTTGTTTGTTTCTTTCTTTTGTAACGGTCCCAATTTGTGACCATGATGAAATAATTTTATATATTTTATTATTATTATTATTATTATTATTATCAATATTTTTTAAGTTTACATTTTACCTTTTATTAGTTATTATGTTAACTAATATATTTATATCTATTATTATACGGTAATGTAGAATATTATGGCAATTGAAAGGACTTGGAGCGATACACATTATATTTGAAATAAGTTAGACGCTTGACTGAATATTATTTCGGAAGAAAATACGAACAAGAGAAGAAGAGGGTTGTTCGCAGAAGGGCGGCTTATCCACGGCTTCGTGGAAATGACATAAATAGACACTTATGTCTTTCACATCAAGTATTCTACCAGTATAAAAATCATACTAAGAAGAGATTCTATGGAGAATCGCCATTAACAATACCTGGCAGGCAAGGTAAAGAATGGGGCTTGTGTACGTGGAAAGTACAGTAGGCGAGGAGTCCTTTGCAACTTTATACAAAAGATGGGCTGGACCTCCCGAGAAATGCTACAATGAAGTATTGTCATTATTGATATGTGAAAGGCGTGCAAATTGCCTAGTGACTTCAGAAGTGGGGGTGGGCACGTGCCTTACCTTGGAACGTTATATATATGACGGCCGCCCAACTGAAAGGTGATTATTATTATTGAATTGCTGGAGGAGAGGAAAAGGTGCTGAGTGGAGCAGAGGAAAGGAACTTGTAGCGAGATGGAGTCTGTAACGCAGTTCTAAACTAGACAGTTGACTATTAAGTATGTGAATTTCATAAGACATTCTGTCTTATCAAACTGTGACATGGTTGTGTACGAGGCTATTGTCACAGGGATGATTTATGGAATTTATTCCGTCATCCACATATAAATTAATTACTTTGAGGAAGATCAGGGCCTTCAGGAACTCTCTACGCAACAATCCAAATACAAAGATCTTCAATGCGGTGAGCGATTTAAACAGTTATACTCCAGTCAAATCAGATGGCTATCATGCTTATTAAATTCAATATATTCTATTCAATTAACTCAGTATACTCCAATTTCCAATCAAGGCCCATAATACAAGTAAATTCAGTAGATTCTTTAATTTAAAATTATTATTATTATTATCTTTAGTATTTTTTTTTGCACTTGTTGTTTTTATATATTAAATTCATTTTTAAATTCAAATGTTTGACTGGTTTCCTTTAGTAGCTAGAAATTACTATAAGACAACACCTTACTCCTGAACTAATTATCGTAAGGTTAGATTACGTAAGTTTCACTACGGCTGGAGATGGGAATTTCGATGCTCTACCTCTGTTTAACCGAGGTTTAATATATTATTTTGATCATGATATATAAATGGTCTGGCGCCCTTGGCTACATATAATACTACACATTATGTACTTTTTTTTAGTGAAGCTGACAACAATACAGGAACACCATTTAAATATAATCAGTTTCTTATTAATATCATTAAGTTCTCTAAACCATTACAAATAACGCCCAACTAGTGAGGCAAGTTTAAGTACACGAAACCATTACACTGTCTTGAAATTTTGCGTTTTGAATAGCTTCTCTGAAGAGTGATCTGTTTGCTATTGTTTCTGTCTGAATTTTGGCGTTTGTCAAATCTTTGTCAATTTCAATGAACCATGTTGGTTTGGATTTGTAACTAGTCAGTAAGTTGAAGATCTGTTTAGTTAGTCTACTATGTTCCATTCTATAGATGTGCCCAAAAAACTGTAATCTTCTCTTTCTCATTACATCAGTTATTTTTTCACATTTCAAATATAACTCTCGATTTGGTCGTAACCTATATTCTGTGTTATTATTTCGTTTAGCTCCCAGTATTTTTCTCAGAATTCGTCTTTCAGTCTTCTCTAATTTGTCTAAATCACCAAATCTTGTTAATTTAAGTGTTTCTGCTGCAGACAGAGTTTCAGGTCTGACTACTGTTTGATAATGTCTTAATTTAGTGTTCCAGGATAAGCTTTTTTTTATTATATATATCTTTTGTCATATGAAAACACCTTTGTAATTTATGCATACGCGTTTCTATTGCTGTCTTCTCCTGTGAGTCATTCATTATCCACTCTCCTAGGTATTTAAAGGAATTTGTTTTACATACTGAACTGTCATGAATTGTGATTAGTCTTCAATGACTTTCTCAACGCTAAGAAATTTTCCGTGTTTAAATACTGGTATGTTTGCTCTCCATCCATCACTTCATGTCTCTCTCAATCTTCATATATCTTTTTTTAAAGCGTCCGAGGACATGTTCGGCTCGCCAGTTTTTTTGTAGCTGCTTCGAGGCGGACACCCGATGGGTGAGCTACACGTACCGTCGCGTGTGGAGTGTTGTCTGGGGAGGAAAGTTTGAATGTAAGGACGAGGAGTTGGAAGGTAGCGGCTGTGGCCTATAGTTAGGGACCAACCCCGGCATTTGCCTGGAAAGAAGATGGGAAACCACGGAAGACCATCTTCAAGGTTGCCGGTGGGGGGATTCGAACCTCCTTGCCTCCCGGATGTGAGCGACTGCCAGCAGTCATGCTGTAACGACCACGGCTAACTCACCCGGTTTCATATATCTGATACCAGGCAACATAAATATAACCATCATGGCCAACAGTACATACTTCTCGCTTTCGAAACGCAAGAAAATCCAAAATGGCCATCATTTCCACTGCCTACTTCACTCACACAGCAGGTGGATAGAACTCACGGACGATCGCAATGGCCACAAACGCGATTATCTAATTATTGTGGGAACAGGCTGATCCTGTTGGAGGGAAAGTTGATCTCGATAATGTAATCCTTAATCTGGATCGGGGCCTGATCGGGATCGCGACCGGGACGTCTAAACTGGGTATGAGCGTTGGACTGCACCTTTTGAAAACCAACTCAACATTATCCAGCGCCAATTTAGAACGTGTGATTTGTGATTGTAGTGAAAGATTCCTATTTGTGGTTTCCATTTGAGGTACTGCATTTGTGATGACTGTATTAGTGTGTGTTATCTGTTTTTAAAATGCCGGCCCCATGGTGTTGGGGTAGCGCGCTTGCCTCTCACCCGGAGACCCCGGGTTCGATTCCCGACTCCGTCAGGGGTTTTAGAAACTGGCGTGAGGGCTGGAACGGGGTGCACTCACCCTCGTGAGGACAATTAAATAGCTGTCTGACAGTGAGGCAGCGCCCCGGTCACGAAAACTAAGATAAACGGCCGAGGTGACCCGACGCGCTGACTACGCGTCACCCCAATTCCTGCAGGCCAAATGGCTGGGCAGCGGTCGCTTGTCCCTCATGGGCTGTAGTGCGAGGGGTTTTGTGCCTGTTTTTAATTCAAGTAATGACTGCAGACGATAATTTCAAGTAGTTCATACTTTCGCTACCAAATGCTACCGTCCACGACATCTAGCTGTGAACTTAGCTACTACTAGATGCCATCGCAACCAGCGCTCGGTGACGAACGTTGGAACTAAAGAGCATTAACCTACAAATTTTCCTTCACACAAGTTTAGTTAGCGGAAGGTTCTTTTACATGCCATAAATCTATGACAAGGGCCTGCCAGATTTACTTCCCCTCCGAAGGAACACATACTGAGAGATTTAAAAAATCCGACGACTTTGGTCGGGTTTGAACCCGCGACCTTGGGCATACCTCAGTATGCTATCAACTACGCCGTAGCCGCCTTCATGATTGTCACCTTCATCTGAAAAGAAACCTGTTGACATCAAATATAGATTTAGGTATCAGAAAGTCACTTTTGAAAGTCTTTGTCTGGAGCGTGGCACTCTATGGAAGTGATTCCTGGACTGTTGGCACAGCAGAAGGAGGGGAATACAAGCGTTTGAAATGTGGTGTTACAGGAGAATAATGGGTCGAGGACAAGAGCTTTAGGGGTAGGCCAATGTTAGAATGTGTTAAACAGATTGCCTCGGATGTAAGGTGTGGTAGTTATGTGGCGATGTAACGATTAGCTCAGAACAGGGAGGTATGGAGGACTGCATCAGACCATTCAAACGAGTGAAGACTCAAACAACAACAATCAACAACATTCCTCTTCAAAAAGTAGTACTCCTGAGACGAAAGTGCGTGTTATTTTGTTTTGTTCTAATGTCACTTGCTGTATTCCATTTGTCGGTCATAACTGGGTTGGCACAGGCTAGAGTAAAATGTGTCTTTTCACCGATGACTCAGACTCATGGCTGTGATTATATGGAAGCTACTGAGGTATGAGTGGTGCTTAGTAATGACATTCAGGGCACAGTCAGTGCCTGTGGATGATGTGAAAGGTTCTACTCATAGGGTTGGTACTGCTGTTCTGAATCAGTGAGGAAAGCAATGGCAAACTACCTCACTCCTCATCTTGCCTAGTACGCCTCAATATAGCGCTGACTTAGGTTTTTGTGGGTTACCCACATAACCTAACGGCGGTACTTTTGAGGATCCAACCAGCCTTCGGGCTGACTACATAACAGACAGACAGACAGACAGACAGACTGAAATAAAACACTTGAAAACTGAGCAGAATTTGAACTAAAGTGCGATGTATTGAACCCGAGGAGGTTATGCTGACTGGAATCGAACGTGGTTCTCAGAGACTGTGATCTCAGTATAAAGGTTCCACCAGGGAACGAACCAGAGATCTGTAGAGGCAGTTTCATGGTAAAAAACCCTCGAAAGAAGTGTATATTTAATCACTGGTGTGATTTTGGTGCAATGACATTATTTATTAAAATAATGCAGGGAAAAATGAGCAGATTACAGCATTATTAGACTACTTGGTGTAGGCTATACGAGGCTTGAAGCACGGAGAGGACAGAGTTGACATTTTACAAATTAGCCCAGGATTGTGGGAGGGCCCCAGTGGAGCCATGTCCATCTCTGTGACCCCATTCTGTCGTCTGGAGCAGGGTGGAGGCCTGAATAATGACCCAGTTATTCCCCGACGGAGAATAGATTTGAGGAGGGGGCGGAGAGATGCCCAGGAAAATCATTGATTACTCGTGATTGGAGTAACGAATTGAGAGGAGAGTTGCTCACAGGTGAATCTTTTGGCAGGAGGCTAATTTTAGAGCCTTTTACCTGCGAAATTGAGGCATATTTAAGGAAGTGCGGAAGGACCGTAAAACTGCCATTGTTCGCGGATAGATTTGAGAATGTTGCCGGGGAATACCCGTAAGATAGTGTCCCACGCTATGGAGAAAGGAATTAATATTAATTAATTGGACGAGCGATTCCTTTGCACGCAGATAGTTTTGGGATCTGTGAAGAAAGAGGAACCCAATGATCATGGTTTGGAGACCAGAATCATGCTGGGAGAGGAGCCAAGATTACGCGGGAAGATTTCGCCCTACTTTTCGTGGGAATCCGATATAAGGGAGTAGACCCTTGGAGGAGCTCTCAGTTCAAGCTCAGTCTACGCGCAGTTCACGTGCAGTTTGCACCCAGTTACAGCCAGCTACAGTCGAGCAAGTTGCAGTCTTACGCAGTCTTCACGCTCAGTTTACGTTAGAAGTTACCCAGTTGTAGCTCAGTTGCAGTAAGTTGCAATTAGTATGCAGCAAGTACGAGGGCAGTACGAGACAGTATGTAAGCAGTCTACAGCAGTCTTCAAGTAAGTTACGAGCAGTCTTCGAGTGAAACTTCAGTCAGTTACAGCCAGTTTGAAGCAAGTTCGTCAAGGCGGAACGCATGGCGGTCATACTCATAATAGACGCCGAACAAAGACTGGTACATGTAAATGAAGCATTTAATAAGCTTGTATGAATAATAGTCGTGCTATAGGCATACTCAGCAGTACGAACTATGGCGTGTTCAGTTACGAAGCACCGTGTAGGCTAATGGCAGAACTATTGTAAATAATTATTTGTGTAAAGTATTGGACAGTGTTAAGCGCAATGTGAAAAGTCTTGACTGATCGTATATGTGTAATTACGATGGAATGCGCTAATGAAGCTCTACGAAGCGTTTGGTAATGTCATGAGAGTACCAGATGATAACACTCAGGACGGGAGCTAGCATATTTATGCAACGCAGGACGCTTACCGTAGGAGTAGGAAATATAAAAACTGTTGGTGAATTCCGGGAGCAGGTAAACCAGACTTTCAATCAGGAGTTGATAGGAGCACGGGAGATGCCGTCGACACCTGCAATTTCGATCTTTGCTAGGGAATTTCAGCATTGAAAAGTGTATAAAGTGACGTGTGTTAAGTGTTCAGCATATGTAAAATATCCTTTAAAGTAGTGATTAGATAAGTGTTTCACATGTGTGGGAGCGATAGCTTCCTGAGAGTTATGCAACGTGTCGTGTTGTTGATGAAAATTATGTGTTATAAAATGTGGGTATTCAAGATGAATATGTCGCGTTAAACCTGCTAATGGCGGGCGAAATGGAGAAATATGATTGGTCGGAGCCACCATAAGACGCCTATAGAAATGTAAGTACCCCACAAGTTATGATTATGTAGAAATATGGGCCACTGCATGTTGTGATTCCTTAAAGATGCCAGTAAAAATCAGTTTAGGAGGCAGATCCTCCATGTTTAATCATTATTGTGTTGATTTTTATAGAGTTGAGATGTTAATTTGCATCATTAAGTGGAGTAATTATTCCCACTATGAATTAAGAATGGCAATCAGTTATGTAAATGCAACGAACGCGATTGTTCGAGTTTTAAGACGTTTAGCTATGTCGGATTTTTGGTAATTTATGTGAGAATAATAATAAAGTAATGATTTTGGTCATTTATGTCAGTGAGATTAACGGTAATAATAATAATGAATATTAAAAGTATGAATGAACACATCAGGAAACAAATAAATGTTGTAAGCGAGAATTGGTTACGCTAATTGCAAGACTTATCAATCTAAGCAGTAAGATGATACAGTAAGATTACAGTACAGTAATTAAGGAAAGAAGTTTTATATCAGAATATTGCATATATTCAATAATGATGCCAGTAATGAAAGAGCTTTTAGTGAATTGAATTTGCAGCTTATATGAGAAGCTTATAGAGTAATTGATAGATTTCTCTTAATAATATAGGTCGGAGGTCGTAGCATTGAGTAAGGGGCCAGGTGGTCTATTCTACGTATGAAATCTCCTATGTCATGGGCATAAGTGGAGATATAATTTATGCCAGAGTTGTAGTGTGCACCCTAGCTCTGAGGAAGGATATGAAAGTGTTCCGGGTTGGAATCCTGTGATAGAGACGAGGAAAACGAGGACACCTCGAAACTCTATGGTCTCCCGAGAACTTATTGATGAGTTATTCCGCTCGTGGTAGCGAAACTCATGGCGACAGCCTGGACTGAGCGCCTATATTTTACTTGAGACATCGGTCACCCGTCAGACTAATGCATTACGAACCCCGAACCTTCATGTTGAATGGACCCGTGTGAGGCCAGTAATTATTATATCCTCTGTGTAGGAGTAATTATAAAAGCTCATTCAATACCTGTTTGCATAATAGTCACTTAAGATCCTTTGGGATATGTGTGTCGTTCAGACAACAGTATTTGTCTTGTAAATCTTTACTGCTTAGAAAGGAAAGCATTCAAACCTTTAAGGAGGGTCGAGGTAATCGGTGGAACACCCATCCCACAGTCTATTGTATGCCGACTCCTCTAGCCGAGGGTCTGCAGGCGGGCACTCGAACCGTCAAGGCAAGTTGAAAGGGACAGATTTTAGACCCTGGTAAATGACATATAATGAAAGATTGTTATGTTGAGTAATGTAGCCATGTGGTTTAGGAACACATGGATAATTATAGATCATCCTGATGGTTCATTATTTTAGCTATCTGACGAATAGTTAGACGATGTATTTGTACTGTCACTGAAACCAAGTTATGAAGTTGGTTACCAGATGCCAATCGCCACGAGAGCAAGGTAATCTAATTGTACCATCCGACACAAGCTATAACGTAACGTTTTATGTAGGAATCACATACAGCATGCAGTGGAACCATATAAATAGAGGAAGTGGAGGGGTAGCTTACATAATTATGGAGTTGCACGTTGATTGCGGTGCAACGTCCGAATAGGTAATGCATGAAAGCATTTGTTTGGTGAGAAGAGAAAAATCAAAACACGCACGGCACACATAATTGTTAAAACTAAAGAGGTTTAAGGAATAATTAATTTGTGATATTAAAGAAGTCACATTGTATGACTGTTATGTTAATGTACAGTTTGTTTTGAAGTTGTAGGTGCATCAGCGCACTAGGATATCTTTATGAAGTTCACATAAGGGTACAGCTTTATGGTTTAAATTGACTTTATTATGATTTCATTTTTGTTTATTTGTGGATTGTGGAAGTAAAATTTTTGTTTGCTTTGTTTTTATGGTTTTGGGGATTGTTTTTGTGTTTGAAGCCATGATTTTATTTACTGAATTAAAGTTTTAGAATAGAGTTGTGCCTTATCATTGTAGAGTTGATACCTTATAGCCTCAAATCCAAAATATGCACTGCTCAATTGGGGAGACGGTACACGCCTGAGACCTGATGCTAGCTGGAGGCAGATGCATATTTACCATCGGGATTACTCACATGGGTACATGGGATTTGATGTCCTATACTGTGATTTGAGATATAGGTACAACTAAAGTCGGTCAGATCTAGTGCACACGACTCTATTAAAGTAAGAATTAACGAAGTAGGGAATGACCGCTCCTATCCCTAGATAAGTTCCGATACGTACATATAAATTTTGATAGATACTACTCCTATACTCATAATTTATCATGGCCCAAGCAACGTGGAGCGGTATTAATTCATTATGGAACCGCCTGCGTCAGTGCAATATGAGCGATATTGGCATTGCACATGCATGGCATACATGAATGATAACTGTATCTAATTTATCATGACGCCCGTCTGTGGGGTCTGTAATTATCACTAATTTATCATGGCGCCCAGGTACGTGGAGCTTATGGGATTTAGGGAAAACCCATAGATTTTTATGGTATTTCATGGGGAAAACCATAGTAATTGTTTTTGCCTCAAACTGTGTTTGAGTGATTTTTGAATTCAGTAGGATTTTTATGTAACGCAGAATTTCTCTATTGAGAAGAGAATTGCCCAAGGGTACGAGCGCTACATACCCGATCCACAATCTACCATAATATTATCAGGTTTTGTACGACTTCACAATATGTGTGCAGTGTTTGATGTTTCTCTTCGAAACGTATCCACATTTTTTTCCAGGAAGCCTGCCTGCATATTTAAGAGTGTTATTGTAAAATGTCAGGTACGCAGGAGATCTTGCAAGTTATTGCAGGATTGAAACAGCATTTTGATGCTGCTAACGAGCAGAATAAACTGGAAGCCAAGGCTTTCCAGGATAGTATAAACACTCGTTTAGATGCCAATCAGGAGGCAATTAATGCTAATCAGGTTGAAATAAACAACCGTTTAGATGGAAATAAAGTTGAATTGAATAACAAGTTAGATCAAATGCAAGAGGTAATTAAGACCGAAGTAACAGATACTGTTGTAAGCATTGTATCGGAAATGCAGGTTAAAACTGATAAACGTTTCGAGGCTATAGAAGCCAAACTTGAGAGTAATTTACAAGCGTGTAAGCATGCTCAGGAGGAAACCAACAGTAGATTAGATGCGTTGTCTAACGATATTAAGGATATTCAAATCCAAAATGAGGCGAATCTCGAACGCCAAGCGAAACAGTTCGCAGAGTTTACAAGAACGGTAGACCAGAGATTAGAGGAGAACGACTCCAAATGGGACCAGAAATTGAAAAGCTATGCTAGAGCAATTAACGGTGACCTCAAGAAACAGGACCAGAATATATTAGGTCAATGCCAGGAAATAGGCGAAATTAAGGCTATCGCTCATGAAAGTAAGGAGCTGGTAAGCAACGTGAAAAGTCAGATGGGCAAAGTTCATCAAGAACTGGACCAAGTTCAAAGTGACATTGTCGTAGTTAACAAAAGGCAAGAGGAGAATAGAGGTGAGATCACCAAGGTCCGGAATGAATTGTCTAAAGTCAATGGACACATTCAAGATGAAATTAAAGGGTTGAGAGAAGAACTCGAAATAAGAGAAGGCCAGAAAACAGAGGCAAGCGACAAGACCCTTGCTCAAATTAAAGAAGATGTAGAGGATGAAATATCCCATATCAAACAAAGTCTGAAAGAAGACAAGGTGAAAATATTTCAAGTAGCCGAGGAAAACCGAGATAGGCTTACAAGAATAGAGAAAGAAGTCATTACTCGCCTAGAAAGAGCAGAAATGCGCCACAATCAAATGGAGACTAGGATAATAGCACAGGAGGAAACGCTTCTGAAAGATCCTAAGTCAAGTGAAGGCAGCATGGAGGATATGAGGAAAACAAGGTGGGCAGACTTAGAAACCCAACCTATAAGCAGGAATGCTACAGGCTCAGGGGAAAGTCCTTATATGACGCCAGGTGTACCAATTGCGGCATCGACGCCACATGAAAATGCTATGCACACCCAGGTGATAAACGTCATTAGGGCAAGCGAAGAAAAACCAAGGAAATTTTCAGGTAGCCACTGTAGTATGACACCAAAATATTGGTTAAAGGAAGTGACTGAATATCTAAATGATGCACGAATACCGCAGGAGCGTAGGCTACGTGCTATAGAGAAATTAACAGAGGGGGAGTGCGCATTATGGTTTCGCAGCTTCCGTTACACTTTCGATACTGTTGAGGAGTTTCGTGAGGCATTCTTGAAAAGATATTGGGACGCCGCGACTCAACAGAATTTACGGTTGGATTTATATGCAAAGAAATACAGTACTAATAATCCAACGAAGTACGCAGAATTTTTCATATCGCAGATGTGTCGCTTTAAAGAGCTGGATCAAAAACCGAGCGAACTGGAGCTATGTATTGCTATCGCCAAACAGCTTCCATACGAGATCCAAAGGCTACTAATCTCGGCTAATGCGAAAACTGCTATGGAAATGGAGACAGTTCTAAGGCAACTGGACCTCACCACAGCAAATACAATGCGTCAGAGTCGAACCGTGGAACAAGTCCACGTGACCAACACACAGACGGACCAACAGCAAGCTCCAAGGAACAACAAAGCTACGAGCACAGAAACATTAGATTCCTATGGACGGCAATGGGAACAGGAACCCAGAAGATGGCAGTCAAAGTTTAAAGGAAATGCTAATAGAGGAGGAAGAGGTCGAAGTTCGTGGAATAAGCAGAATAACAGGGGTAAACCGTACCATAACAATGGAGGTAACAATGGCCAAGAAGGCAACAATAGAAATTGGATACCCCAAGAAAGAAGAAGTAACTTCGATGACGAGGTAGAAGAACGATATCATGCTTCTTTGCGATACCTCGAAGAAAGGGGAGATGAGCCCCAGAAACAACAAGTTCGCTGGCAAGAAGTCATGCAGAACAGGACATCGCCAGACAGATATGGAGATGGAGCTAAGAGTTTGGAACTACAGCGCAGCGAACAGGAGAGAAGGAACTCCAAGGGGGCGGGCGCTGAAGAAAAAAAAACGCAAAAATTAGAAGAGTTTGAGACTGATGGATGGAAGTCTATTAACATCATCAATTGGATAGCCAAACCAGAAGAACTAATTGAGGATACAGGAGGACCACAGGTCATGGTCAAGAGAGAATTGCCTATTATAATTGTAAGAGTGGCAGGATTAAAAATCAGAAGTCTGTTAGACACGGGGTCAACAGTGAGCCTTATGACACAAGCTCTATATGATGAAATCGCCCGGAGAACATTTTGAAAAATACCGATTTCTAGTGTCAAAATTAAAGGGGTAATTCCAGACCGAACAATGATATGTAAATACCAGGTATTCCTAGATTTACAGATAGGAGGCTCTATTTTCTCACAGAGTTTTCTGTTAGTAAACAAATTGCCTTATAACCTACTTATTGGGGCAGAGTTTATAAGGGAATACAGAGTGATAATCGACCTAGCACAGGACAGGGTTATGTTCCATGTGAATAAAGAAGCTGAAGGCTTAGAGGTCGCACTCAATGAGATTGAACCAGGATCAAGCGAACAAGTATGGCATACATACAGAGAGGTGGCTGAGGAAGGAGTGTTAGCTATTGAGCAGATAGAAGAAGAGCTTAAAACACTAGCCACAGACTTGGAAAAAGATCTGGAACCCAAATTGGAAGAATATATTTCGGAAAAGCTAGAAGAAGCGAAAATTGGGCTAAAAGAGAAGGAAAATTTAAAGCAGTTATTACTGGAACAGAAGGAAGTCTTTGATTCGAGACCTGGTCGGATAAAGAACTTCACTTATGCTTTTCAAGTCAGTGATTGGACACCATTTAGGCAGAAACCCTACCCTATAGCTGAAAAGCATTATGCTAAAGTGAAAGAGGCAATTCAGGAGATGTTGGAGGCCGGTGTTATTGAGAAGACACCTACGCCTTATGTAAGTCCATTGGTAATTGTACCAAAGACAGACGGATCTGTCAGAGTCTGCCTGGACCTGAGACGCTTAAATTTGCGAGTTATTCCGGAATTTGACCAAGTGCCACCTATTAAAGAGATCCTCAGGAAGTTTAAAGGAAAAACCATATTCACAAATTTGGATATCACATCCAGTTTCCATCATCTTGAATTAGAGAAGAAAACTAGTCTGTTGACAGGATTTATGTTTGATCAACATACATTTACATTTTTAAGGCTACCTTTTGGGTTGAAAACAGCTGGTTCAGCCCTGATAAGAGCGTTAGATCGCAATCTATCAGATGAGGTTAAAGAGAGTACCATCAGATATGTAGACGACATTCTACTCACATCAGAATCTCTGGAGGAGCACATGAGAGACCTGAAGAAGTTGCTAGATGACCTTCGAGAAGCTAACTTTAAGGTTAATATCAAGAAATCGCACTTCTGTCAGAGGGAAGTTAAATTCCTAGGGCATGTTATTGATGCAAATGGAGTGAAGCCTAACCCAGATAAATTGGAGGTAATTCGAAATTTCCCTCGACCCACGAAAGTAAAGCACGTCCGACAGTATTTGGGAGTAATTGGATTCTTTTCGAACCACTGCCCAAACTATACTGCGACAGTAGCACCCCTGCAGGACCTATTGAAGAAAGGCGGCAGATGGAATTGGACGGAGCAATGTCAGGAAGCATTCGTGAGGTCAAAACAAATGCTTTTGGAATATGTGAAGCTGGGATACCCGGATTATACCCAGAAGTTCATCATACAGACGGATGCATCACTTATTGGGATTGGAGCGATGCTATTCCAGGAAAATGTTGACCAGCCTGAGAAGAAAGTTTTTATCGCCTTTATAAGCAGGAGACTGAAAGCCCATGAGAAAAACTACACGATCACAGAGATAGAGTTGCTCGCGATTTTGTACGCGTTGCAATCATGGCATAAACTCGTGTATGGCCTCCGAATAATCCTCAGAACAGACCATAAAGCTTTAACATTTTTGTTAAAGACAGACTTGTCTAGCCAGAGATTGACAAGATGGTCCCTGTATATCCAGCAATTTAATGTGGAAATAGAATACTGTCCAGGGAAAGAGAATGTAATACCGGACATATTAAGTCGTTACCCTAGAGAAGAGGAAGCGCTAGCGGTCCAGATTGAGAATCGAGATCAGAAGACGTTGGATGACTTAAGGAATCTTACCAACCTACAACGCGAAGACCCATGGTTGAAGATGATAATCGATTACTTTGAGGGACGCTTAGCAAGGGGAACTGCGGTATACAGAGAGGCGGAGGCATTGGCAACAGATTATGTATGGTATAATCAGATATTACACAAGTGGGACGATGTAGATCATACACGTCAAAGGATTGTAATTCCTGCATCTTTGCAGAGAAGATTGGTATGGCTAGCCCACAGAGCATTTGGACATCCCGGAATAGATAAAATTTGTGCTCTGTTGAAGGAAGCATTTACTTGGCCAAAATTGAGAGATACGGTGAGAAATGCTATTAGGACATGTGATATATGCCAGAGGGTAAAGCCAAATCCCTTTTTAATGAGGCAACGACCTATCCCGTTGTTACCGGAGAAGCCAAGGCAGCTATTGAGTATAGACAACTTTGGACCATTGCCTAGAGCACGTAGAGGCAATAGACACATTTTTGTAGCCATGGATGTATTTTCGAAAATGGTGGTGTTATGCCCCATACAAAAGACAAGTTCAAAACAGGTCTTGAAGCGCCTGAAAGAGAGAGTTATTCCGATTCTTGGGAAGCCGGATAACATTCTCTCGGACCACGGAAGTTGCTTTACAAGTGCAGAATTTCGTCGAGAACTGGAAACTCTAGGAATTAGGCAGATTTTATCTACCATTCGCCATCCTGAGGCAAGTCCAGTTGAAAGAGTAATGAGAGAGATCCAGAAATACATGAAGATCTACTGCTCTGAAGCGAATTGGCGTTGGATTGAATTTCTAGAAGTCATTGAATACTGTATAAATAATACTGTACATGAGGCGACAGGTCAGGTTCCCGTGACTCTACATCTGGATCAAAGACCGGAGAGACCGTGGACTGGTGTTATTCCATTACCAGTAGACGCACAGCCCGGTAGAGAATTGAGGATCCAACGAACCTTTGAATATCTCAAGGCACAGGCGGAGAGACGTCAGAGAAGAAATCGTGCGGAGAGGTATCATAGACCGCTTCTCGTGGGAGAGAAAGTTTTAATTAAAAAACCCGCCAGTTCAGATCCAGAGGCACGCAAGTATAAAAAGTTCAATTTTGCTTACCACGGCCCGTTCGAGGTGATAAGAGACCTCCAGAACAATGCATACATGTTAAGGCATCTAGAAAATGGAAACGAGGTCGTTATGAACGTAGCCAACTTAAAAGTTTATTATCCGCCAGAAGAATTCGACGAACAAGAAGAAGTATTGGTAACGCACACCCAACTCAACGTGGAGAGCGACGTCAGCCAAGCAGTCAGACCTGAAAGTCGGAACGGCAAGACGGGACGAGAAGCAGACAGTTTACCCAGTGTAAGCGAAGAGCAAAAAGGATGCCAGTGTCTGCGAGAATTCTATGAAGAAATGGTCAGAGTGGCGAGAGAGGTTGAAGCAATAAACGCGACCCTCCGCATGGAGAATGAACGGCTTAGGAAGAAGGCCGAGTGTGGAAGGGGGAACAGTACTAACCTACTCGCAGCCAGACGAGGTGAAGGACCCCAGATGTAAACACAGACAGTGGTAGACAGTCAGCTGGTTACTTATAGAAAGCCACTTGCAATTGACTTTTATAAGTTTCGCAAGGGGAATATGAACCCGAGGAGGTTATGCTGACTGGAATCGAACGTGGTTCTCAGAGACTGTGATCTCAGTATAAAGGTTCCACCAGGGAACGAACCAGAGATCTGTAGAGGCAGTTTCATGGTAAAAACCCCTCGAAAGAAGTGTATATTTAATCACTGGTGTGATTTTGGTGCAATGACGTTATTTATTAAAATAATGCAGGGAAAAATGAGCAGATTACAGCATTATTAGACTACTTGGTGTAGGCTATACGAGGCTTGAAGCACGGAGAGGACAGAGTTGACATTTTACAAATTAGCCCAGGATTGTGGGAGGGCCCCAGTGGAGCCATGTCCATCTCTGTGACCCCATTCTGTCGTCTGGAGCAGGGTGGAGGCCTGAATAATGACCCAGTTATTCCCCGACGGAGAATAGATTTGAGGAGGGGGCGGAGAGATGCCCAGGAAAATCATTGATTACTCGTGATTGGAGTAACGAATTGAGAGGAGAGTTGCTCACAGGTGAATCTTTTGGCAGGAGGCTAATTTTAGAGCCTTTTACCTGCGAAATTGAGGCATATTTAAGGAAGTGCGGAAGGACCGTAAAACTGCCATTGTTCGCGGATAGATTTGAGAATGTTGCCGGCGAATACCCGTAAGATAGCGTCCCACGCTATGGAGAAAGGAATTAATATTAATTAATTGGACGAGCGATTCCTTTGCACGCAGATAGTTTTGGGATCTGTGAAGAAAGAGGAACCCAATGATCATGGTTTGGAGACCAGAATCATGCTGGGAGAGGAGCCAAGATTACGCGGGAAGATTTCGCCCTACTTTTCGTGGGAATCCGATATAAGGGAGTAGACCCTTGGAGGAGCTCTCAGTTCAAGCTCAGTCTACGCGCAGTTCACGTGCAGTTTGCACCCAGTTACAGCCAGTTACAGTCGAGCAAGTTGCAGTCTTACGCAGTCTTCACGCTCAGTTTACGTTAGAAGTTACCCAGTTGTAGCTCAGTTGCAGTAAGTTGCAATTAGTATGCAGCAAGTACGAGGGCAGTACGAGACAGTATGTAAGCAGTCTACAGCAGTCTTCAAGTAAGTTACGAGCAGTCTTCGAGTGAAACTTCAGTCAGTTACAGCCAGTTTGAAGCAAGTTCGTCAAGGCGGAACGCATGGCGGTCATACTCATAATAGACGCCGAACAAAGACTGGTACATGTAAATGAAGCATTTAATAAGCTTGTATGAATAATAGTCGTGCTATAGGCATACTCAGCAGTACGAACTATGGCGTGTTCAGTTACGAAGCACCGTGTAGGCTAATGGCAGAACTATTGTAAATAATTATTTGTGTAAAGTATTGGACAGTGTTAAGCGCAATGTGTAAAGTCTTGACTGATCGTATATGTGTAATTACGATGGAATGCGCTAATGAAGCTCTACGAAGCGTTTGGTAATGTCATGAGAGTACCAGATGATAACACTCAGGACGGGAGCTAGCATATTTATGCAATGCAGGACGCTTACCGAAGGAGTAGGAAATATAAAAACTGTTGGTGAATTCCGGGAGCAGGTAAACCAGACTTTCAATCAGGAGTTGATAGGAGCACGGGAGATGCCGTCGACACCTGCAATTTCGATCTTTGCTAGGGAATTTCAGCATTGAAAAGTGTATAAAGTGATGTGTGTTAAGTGTACAGCATATGTAAAATATCCTTTAAAGTAGTGATTAGATAAGTGTTTCACATGTGTGGGAGCGATAGCTTCCTGAGAGTTATGCAACGTGTCGTGTTGTTGATGAAAATTATGTGTTATAAAATGTGCGTATTCAAGATGAATATGTCGCGTTAAACCTGCTAATGGCGGGCGAAATGGAGAAATATGATTGGTCGGAGCCACCATAAGACGCCTATAGAACTGTAAGTACCCCACAAGTTATGATTATGTAGAAATATGGGCCACTGCATGTTGTGATTCCTTAAAGATGCCAGTAAAAATCAGTTTAGGAGGCAGATCCTCCATGTTTAATCATTATTGTGTTGATTTTTATAGAGTTGAGATGTTAATTTGCATCATTAAGTGGAGTAATTATTCCCACTATGAATTAAGAATGGCAATCAGTTATGTAAATGCAACGAACGCGATTGTTCGAGTTTTAAGACGTTTAGCTATGTCGGATTTTTGGTAATTTATGTGAGAATAATAATAAAGTAATGATTTTGGTCATTTATGTCAGTGAGATTAACGGTAATAATAATAATGAATATTAAAAGTATGAATGAACACATCAGGAAACAAATAAATGTTGTAAGCGAGAATTGGTTACGCTAATTGCAAGACTTATCAATCTAATCAGTAAGATGATACAGTAAGATTACAGTACAGTAATTAAGGAAAGAAGTTTTATATCAGAATATTGCATATATTCAATAATGATGCCAGTAATGAAAGAGCTTTTAGTGAATTGAATTTGCAGCTTATATGAGAAGCTTATAGAGTAATTGATAGATTTCTCTTAATAATATAGGTCGGAGGTCGTAGCATTGAGTAAGGGGCCAGGTGGTCTATTCTACGTATGAAATCTCCTATGTCATGGGCATAAGTGGAGATATAATTTATGCCAGAGTTGTAGTGTGCACCCTAGCTCTGAGGAAGGATATGAAAGTGTTCCGGGTTGGAATCCTGTGATAGAGACGAGGAAAACGAGGACACCTCGAAACTCTATGGTCTCCCGAGAACTTATTGATGAGTTATTCCGCTCGTGGTAGCGAAACTCATGGCGACAGCCTGGACTGAGCGCCTATATTTTACTTGAGACATCGGTCACCCGTCAGACTAATGCATTACGAACCCCGAACCTTCATGTTGAATGGACCCGTGTGAGGCCAGTAATTATTATATCCTCTGTGTAGGAGTAATTATAAAAGCTCATTCAATACCTGTTTGCATAATAGTCACTTAAGATCCTTTGGGATATGTGTGTCGTTCAGACAACAGTATTTGTCTTGTAAATCTTTACTGCTTAGAAAGGAAAGCATTCAAACCTTTAAGGAGGGTCGAGGTAATCGGTGGAACACCCATCCCACAGTCTATTGTATGCCGACTCCTCTAGCCGAGGGTCTGCAGGCGGGCACTCGAACCGTCAAGGCAAGTTGAAAGGGACAGATTTTAGACCCTGGTAAATGACATATAATGAAAGATTGTTATGTTGAGTAATGTAGCCATGTGGTTTAGGAACACATGGATAATTATAGATCATCCTGATGGTTCATTATTTTAGCTATCTGACGAATAGTTAGACGATGTATTTGTACTGTCACTGAAACCAAGTTATGAAGTTGGTTACCAGATGCCAATCGCCACGAGAGCAAGGTAATCTAATTGTACCATCCGACACAAGCTATAACGTAACGTTTTATGTAGGAATCACATACAGCATGCAGTGGAACCATATAAATAGAGGAAGTGGAGGGGTAGCTTACATAATTATGGAGTTGCACGTTGATTGCGGTGCAACGTCCGAATAGGTAATGCATGAAAGCATTTGTTTGGTGAGAAGAGAAAAATCAAAACACGCACGGCACACATAATTGTTAAAACTAAAGAGGTTTAAGGAATAATTAATTTGTGATATTAAAGAAGTCACATTGTATGACTGTTATGTTAATGTACAGTTTGTTTTGAAGTTGTAGGTGCATCAGCGCACTAGGATATCTTTATGAAGTTCACATAAGGGTACAGCTTTATGGTTTAAATTGACTTTATTATGATTTCATTTTTGTTTATTTGTGGATTGTGGAAGTAAAATTTTTGTTTGCTTTGTTTTTATGGTTTTGGGGATTGTTTTTGTGTTTGAAGCCATGATTTTATTTACTGAATTAAAGTTTTAGAATAGAGTTGTGCTTTATCATTGTAGAGTTGATACCTTATAGCCTCAAATCCAAAATATGCACTGCTCAATTGGGGAGACGGTACACGCCTGAGACCTGATGCTAGCTGGAGGCAGATGCATATTTACCATCGGGATTACTCACATGGGTACAGTATGTTCAGCGTTCTCTTCTGAGGTAGCTTGCGAATTGATTCTTGTTGTTTATTTTAAAGGCTGAGACAAGGTGGTCATTTAGACCCATGTACTTGGGTGTGTGTAGAATTTGTCTAATAACCTGTGGAACTGTGATGCCTGTATTAGTGTGTGTGTATTTGTAATTGAGGTAGGATATAGGTAGGAAGTGGCCGTGGCTTTAAGTTTGGTACCATCCTGGCATTTGCCTGGAGTAGAAGTGGGAAACTAACGGAAAACCACTTCCAGGATGGCTGAGGAAGGAATCGAACCCGTGTCTTCTCAGTTTTCCCTCACGAGGCTGAGTGTACCTCGTTCCATCCCTGATACAACAATAAGTATGCAGTGCAGTCGGTGGTTGTGATGACGCCATTAAGCACGCTGTCCATTATGCTGTTGATACTGTGTTATGTGCATTTGGTGCATTCAGTCCGTTTCTCAACTTCCTCTGGATTCACTCCAGAGAACCTGCCACTGTGTTAATGAGCCAACGATTTGACACCTCAGAAGCTACTAAGTAGTTTTAAACCAGACACCTTGCTTAACAATTCCGCAGAAAGAAGTAACCGACTAAAAAGTACGCTGATTTTGCTGTATCATTTCAAATCGGTTCTACACCAGTTGTTACGGTGAGTTTCCAGGATAGGATGAAGCAATAAGACCATCAAGAACAAGGGACACAGTTCTTTTAATGCGCTGGATTAACCTGAATATTCCGAGCTCAGTCCGTCTCAGCTGCACTTGATCTAAGAGGTGATCAGAACTGATATCACCTGACATGTTTATTAAGTAAATGTTGTGATTTAACTTCTAAGGAAGGTACTTGGAAGGGAATAATATGAAGTTGAACAGCAGTTTATTGATTATTATTATTATTATTATTATTATTATTATTATTATTATAACTGTATTATTACTATCATTTCCACCGACAGTAGTTTGAAAATATTCCTTGTTCATTACGCAGGTGGCCAAGTTAGAAATTATTATTGGCTTATGAGATCATCTCTTGTCCGTGTGTGCGCTTATGTGTGTGTGTCGTCTCCCTCCCCCCTCCCCCCTCCCCCCTAATAAAATCTAATTGTAAGCGACTGGAGCGATTTCAATGAAACTCGGTGAGGTCATAGACCCCGACGTGCCCTTCAAATTTTATTACGTCTCATCAATCCAACATGGCAGCTGTCCGAAATATTTCACCGGCATTATATATCTCCGAAACTAATACTGATATCACCATGAAATTTTGTACGTTGATAAAGGGCACTACTAGGAGTTCACTGGGAAGTATAAAACGAACATGGTGGCCAAGCGAAGCTGAGACATTTAAATAGACTTTTCTGACGATTTAACTATCCGAGTGCAGTGAAACATGGTACAGAAAATGTCTACTATATACACATTGTAATGCACTGATATCTAAGTTAGTTTAATTATTTACATAAACTGAAGGTGGCGGCTGTGCGAATTTTTTTAAAATTTCTTGTGTCCTAATCATGCGATCGAAGTAAACGTTTGAATAATGAATCTACGCAATAATCGTCATCTAATAGTACATAACTCAATTGCCTACATATATAAAAATACAACATGGCTACCGTCCAAAATATATTGACGGTTCTCAATATCTACTAATCTATCACAGGAATCAACCTAAAATTTTGTATGAGGATAAAGGCTATGAATATAAGTTTACCTATGGGACTTTCAATAACCTGGTGAGCACAAATCCAACATGGCGGCGACGAGAAATTTAAATATTTAAATGGACGTTTCTCGCGATTTAACCACCCGAGCACAGTGAAACTTGGTACGGTAAATGCTTATACAAATTTAAACCACTGGCATCTAATTTGTATTTCAATTGTTTTCATAACAACATGTTGGCGGCTGTGCGAAATTTTAAAATCTCGTTTTCATTTCTTGTGTCCTAATTATGCAATTGAAGCCTGAATAATACTCCTAGGCAGTAATCTTCATATAATAGTACGTAACTCTATGGCCTACATATATAGAAAACTAGCATGGCGACCATCGGAAATATTTAGACGGTTCTACGAATCTATTACAGCAATCACAGTGACATTTTGTATGTTGATAGAGGCAATTAACATAAGTAGGGTATATAATAATAATAATAATATAATAATAATAATAATAATAATAATAATAATAATAACGTATGGCCTCGGTGCCGGGTGCAAGCTTTGTAATTTGACACCCAGAGGGTAACTTGCATGTCGAATTTCGTTGTTCCTTGAATCACTATGAATGTCAAGGAGGTTAGATATCTAAACTCCTTGAACACTATAGCGCTTTCTAGTAGAGAAATGAGGAACTTTGTGTTGGCGGAAACTCCCGAGATTAATTTTGCCATTATGAACACGGCCTACTGAATTCAAATGGGTTCTTTGACATGCCAACATCGTATGACATGCATGTCGTATTTTTGCCGCCTTTCAAAAATCAATTACCACGGCCGGGAGCCAACCTGCAATCTTAGGGTTAGTAGACCGACACGTTATCCACTCACCCACCGTGGCAAGCTAGTAGGGTATATGAAACTAGGCTATATAGTTATTCACGGAACTACTTGTTTATTACCCGTTCGAGATAGCAGTGTAGGCGGCCAAGTTCGAATCTATTCTTGGTTAACAAGTCAGTTTTATACTCTCCGTGGCCACATGTTCTCCTATTACGCTTGGCAGTGCTAGATATTTTGGACACTGTACTCCGTCACCGCTCTGTCCCCCTCCTCGTTCCGCAAGGCTCCAGCTGCTACGATCAACAACTACTATAACAATGCAGCCAAGATCAGCGGCGCTCATTTCTTAGACACGTAATACTTGTGCGTGTAGTGTCTGCCCGATAATTTTAGTTATTGTGATGACTGTATAGTTCATGCACTTTCCTCGTTAACGTGCAGTTCGCCTTTGAAATCTAGCTGGGCCGATATGTTAACATTTCATGTCTGCCTCGAGCCAAGGCTTTCCCAGCGCGAGTCACAGCGTTGTCAACTTTCCACCGTAGCCACTGAGAGCAAGCAACGGGACTAGACAGAATTATGTGCAGATGTGCAACACGGGGCACTGGACACCAGCTTGACACGCGAGTTGGCTGCCAGGGCGGGACTTTGGAGTCCACGTGGAGTGAAAGAGGAAGCATTCTATTGGTATTGGTCAGTAGCGAACAATGATAATTCTCGGCGCGTGCTACTGCCTTACGTTTGAGTCGCCGCTCGTTAACCAGGAAAGTGAGGGAACTATAGTAGTGTGTGTATTTGTAATTTACGAGAGGATTGGGAAGGAGGCGACCGTGGCCTTGAATTAGCTATCATCCCGGCATTTCCGTGGAATAAATGTGGGGAAACCAAGGTATACCACTTATAGGATGGCTGAGGTGGGAATCGAACCCACCTCTTTTCAATTTTGCCTTGAGAGGCTGAGTTTTCCCTTAGATCGAATTAAATTTCTTGTCAGAGCCGGGTTTGTTGTTTGAGTCTTCAGTTTTTTACTGGTTTGATGCAGCTCTCATTTCCTCCCTGTCCTGAGCTAATCGTTTCATTTCTACATAGCTACCACACCCTACATTCGAGGCAATCTGTTTAACATATTCTAACCTTGGTCTACCCCTACAGTTCTTGTCCTCAACCCTTCCTTCCTTAACTAAGCTTGTTATTCCTGGGTGTCTTAGTATGTGTCCTAGCAACCTATCTCTTCTCTTCATTAGCAGTCGCCAGAAATATCTCTCCTCTCCCACTAGTTTTGATACCTCTTCGTTTTAAACCCTATCTACCCATCTGATCTTCATCATTCTCCTGTAACACCACATTTCAAACGCTTCAATTCTCCTCTTTTCTGCTGCACCACGCTCCAGACAATGGCCTTCAAAAATGACTTCCTAATAGGCTACCTAAATCTATATTCGATGTCAACAGATTCGTTTTCTGTAGAAATGCTTTCCTTGCCTGAGCTAACCTACTTTTTATATCCTCTTTCTTCGTCCATCACTGACTATTTTGCTTCCTAAGTAACAGAATTCTCATACTTCCTTTAGCTTTTCACCTGCCAATTTGATGTCCATGGAGGTTACTGATTTATTTCCGCTGCATTCCAATATTTTTGTTTTACATTTATTAATTTTCATCATGAATTGTTTCCTCAAGACGGAGTCCATACCATTCAAAAATTCATTCAAATCCGCAGGCGTGTCGGCCAAGATGACTATGTCATCGGCAAATCTCAGAGTTGAAATTATTTCTCCTTGAATCTTCACTCCCACTTTACATTTTTCTCCAATTTTCTTAATTGCTTGATGCTTGTTCAATGTAAAGATTGAAAAGTATGGGTGATAAGTTGCAGCCTTGCCTTACACCTTTCTGAATACCGGCTTCTCTCTCATGTCCTTCAGCTCGAATGACTGCTGTCTGGTTTCTGTATAGATTGTAGATCATCCTCCTATCACTGTACTTTATTGCTATCGTTTTCAAAATGTCAAACAATTTAGTCCAATCAACGTTATCAAAAGCCTTTTCTAAGTCTACAAATGCCATGAACGTTCTCTTATCTTTCCTTATTCTACCTTCCAAATTCAGCCTAAGACTTAGTACAGTTTCCCTTGTTCCTACATTTCTCCTGAAACCAAACTGGTCTTCACCCAACTCCGTTTCTATCTGGCTTTCCATTCTCTTGTATATTATTCTAGACAGGATCTTTGAAGCATGAGTAATCAAGCTGATTGTACGGTAATCTTCACATCTGTCAGCTCCTACTTTCTTAGGTATAGGGATGATAACATTCTTCTTGAAATCAGAGGGTACCTCACCTGTCTCATAAATCCTACACACCAAGTGATATAACCTGATCAGACCTTCATCTCCTATGCAGCGTAGCAACTCAATCGGTATATCATCTATGCCTGGTACTTTGTTCCTGCTTAAGTCTTGCAATGCTCTGTCAAATTCTGATCTCAATATTAAATCTCCTTTCGCATCCTCATCAATTTCCTCCTTCCTTTCCATTACATGATTCTCAATCTCCTTTCCCTTAAACAAACACTCTATGTAAGCTTTCCGGGGACCGATCCCAAAACTTAAGGATCGGAATCACAATACGTACCACGAGGCTATAGACGGAAATTTCTCGTAAATTGTCAATTGGAATGCATGTCCATTAATACTACCGTGGGCTACTTTCGAACAAGGGGTAAAGTAGCCAATTTATCGTACAAATCAACTTCTAGTAATAGTCTGTGAATGCCACGAGAAGAAAATTCTTTATTTGAAACCTGCTCTTTTAAAATGCGAATCACAGTAAGTAATTAATGAAACTGCACCACTCACCAGTGCAAAATATGGAGTAAAAGGTAAACATTTTACAGTAATTAGTGATTTTGTTTAAATGAATGTAACTTTGTGCACCTGCAAGACATACCATAATTAGTGCTGACTCCAATTAAGGATTCAGCTAAGAAGTACAAAGTTGCTGCTAGATAATAGAAAGTATCTTTATGACGTAACTTACAGTACATGAATGTGGTCTGAAACCTTGTTTTAATGTATATTATTCCTTGCATCTAGCTTATTTTCGAGGGGCTTATACTAAAAGCCAACTGCGACTTGATACCTCCAACTGTAACCCTGAGCTGTTGCGATTGTGAGCATTAAGAAGCATTTTACTTAGATACTGTACTGAGTCGAGTCTACAGCCTGTTTTTCACCTGTGAATGTCGCTTATTATGACGAATTTCAGACGATCGCAGAGAACGTGTTTAATATGAATCCGGTAATGCTATCAATTTCACACTTACCAATAATCATCTTCTCCATAATGATATAATTTAGCCTAGCAATATATCGCTTGACGGGCGAAATATTTCAGCCCTGTAAATAGTTTAACACATGGGTGACGGGTCCCGAGAAGTCTCGGTTTTAATAACGACATTATTGTCGGTAATCCTGCGGCATCTCTTGACCATGTATTGAACTATTTCGGACTAGCACATTGAGTAGAATGTTAGCAGATATATATTTGCCACTTTCCGTTTATTCGCAGCCTTCTTTTATTCTTTGAATAAGTTTCAAAACATCCACTTTCTTTCTGCAGGTTCAGTCAATGACAAGATGGAGGGATTGCATAATACGATGATGAGAATTTAGAAAATGTATCGTTCAAATGGACCAATTTAAAGTGAATTAATGGAAACTGAATGTGAGTGTGATATTTGGTCTCTATGCGCCGTAATATAACTAATTTACATACCGTACTTTGATTGTTGACCAATCTAACCTCAAATACACTGCTTCTCCTCTTTCTGTAAACCACTACTGCACATTGTGTTATGTTTCCAAAAACACCATACTACTAGGGGTATTATTATATTATACTCATTCCAACTTCAAAGATAATATCTGGGTCATTTCAACAATTATGTACGTTTTTTTAAATAAAATAGTGCACTCAAAAATTCTCCGCAGAAAAATATCTGGACCACAGGGGATATGACAAGTCCAAGCATCCGGTCACCCATGGGTTTAATTGATAACATATTTAATATCTTTTTAGATTATCAACTAATCCAATTGAACACAAATCCATGCTGATTAGATGTTTCTATTTTTTTAGCGTATGGCTTTTAGTGCCGCGAGTGTCCGAGGACATGTTCGGCTCGCCAAAGTTTGTAGCTGCTTCTATGCGGACACCCATGGGGTGAGCTACAAGTACCGTTTGGTGTGGCGTGTTGACTGAGGAGGAAAGTGTGAATGTATGGACGAGGAATTGGAAGGTAGCGGCTGTGGCCTATAGTTAGGGACCAACCCAGGCATTTGCCTGGAAAGAAGATGGGAAACCAAAGAAGACCATCTTCAAGGTTGCCGGCGCGGCGGGGGGATTCGAACCTCCTCATCTCCCGGATGTGAGAGACTGCCTGCAGCCACGCCGTAACTACCACGGCTAACTCACCCGGTAATTAGAAGTAGATTGTGATAACTCGCGACTGGGTACGTCAAATGTTCGCCTGCAGTGATTAGTCTGTTCAACATATTAACCATGTGACTTTCATGAACTGACCAATAACAAAGGGTATTATCGCAGATGTTTACGATAACAGTATTTTGATCGGGCGTCATTTGTAATAGGGAATATAATTATCGCATTTTCAAAAGCAAAGCAATAAGAACGGAACACAAAGGTGTGAGTAGGATGTGTAGTTTCAAAAGCTTACAAATCCCTGCACTTTGTAATGAGGGTATTAAAAGGAAGTAGTACATCTGCTAAAGAATTCTATTTGTCACTTGTAAGACCTATTCTGGAATATGCCTCGGCGATTTGGGATCCATATCAAGTAGGGCTCATCATTGAGTTGGAAATGGTACAAAGAAAGGCCGCTAGATTTGTGCTCAGTGACTTTAATCCCAGGAGCAGTGTGAGCCGTATGTTACAGAAACTTCGGTGGGAATCACGGGAGGCTAGGAGGTTGAAATCTAGTCTCTGCGCTATGTACAACACGTATACAAATCAACCAGCATGGGGTGAGCTTAGCAAACGATTGGGAAAGCCCACTTACATGAGTAGGAGCGATCATCCTTTCAAAGTTAAGGGCCGACCACAGCGAACAAATTATGGTAAATATTCTTTTGTAAACCGTGCCATTGATAACTGGAACTCTCTACCTGCCGCAGTCTTAGAGCCTTTTCCCAAACATATAGGTGTGTTTAAGAAAAGACTGACTATTTGTGTAAATACTCCAGTTTAATTGTTGTATAATTGTTATTGAATTGTTATGTATAATTATTTATTTGTTATGCATATACAATTTGCCACCGGGGGACACACCCCCATTGCAAATAAATGAATGAATATGAATATGAATGAATATGAGTAGTATTGACATCCTAGCCTGTGTTACCATAGCAATAGGTAAATCAACAATCGACTGTTTGGTGATAGTGGCGCTTTCTGGTACAGGGTCATCATTATCTATGTGCGCGCGAGTAAACACGGCAATCTAAGCCAGCTGTGACTGGCGCAAATCGCGGGCGTGCGCACGCGGTCCAGCCGATGGCAGGCGCGCTACGCTGACTCATATCCTTAGTTCACACGTGTTTTGTCGTTCATATGGACGTGTATCTGCAAAGATTAGACTTAGTGTTCCACGTTTAGTGAGTATTGTGATTACTGTGATTGTTGGTCATGCCTAGACACCAATTCACATTGCGCGAACGTGTGCATATCCATAAGTCGTATATGGAAAGCAGAAAATCTTGTTCTGAAACGAGACGAAAATTTCGAATCGAGTTTCCAGGAAGACCTGTGCCTAATGCCAGTATAATTCAGAGGCTCGCTAAACGATTCAAAGAAACAGGCTCCGTAAATAATAGAAGAGTTGACAGACATTATTTCATCAGAAGATGTCAGCTGTGTGTTACAAGAGAGGGCGGACATTTGCAGTATCGGCTATGAGCACTGTTAAGTACACACTATTGAACAAGTTTGGTAAAAGTGTGAAAGAGGCCGCCTACCACCGGCTGAACTGGGTACGCGCGACCACGATCTGCACCAGTTACAGCCAGCTTAGCTTTCCGTGTTTATTGGGGCGCACATAGATAATGAAGGAAGGAAGGAAGATTGTAGTTTTACGTGACCGTGAATCTTGTGATTATGAGCCACGGGACCTCCGTTTTACGTGGAATCCGAACCACAGGACATGGCATTTCACTTCGAAAATCTCACATGCATTGACCGGGAATCGAACCCGGACCGCCTTGGTGAGAGGCATACTCATAGATAATGAAATGATCCTGTAGATCCCTTCTCTTGTTGTAAATATTATAGTCCACGTCACCGTAAGTTACTTTAACAATGCAACCTTACCATTTGTTCCCCATCACTACTGTAAAAACATGGTGGTTAATAGTGTAATTTCTTGCTTTTAGGTTGAATCAGGGTCGTAAACACTGTTGCCACACATGTTTCAAAGTCACCAAGTTTTCAGACACTAACTACTGTACTATATGTCCCGAATAATGCACTTTAAAGTTGGTAGCTGGCGTGATAGTCTTCTGTTTCTCTGTGACGTCATCGTTAGCGAGATAACTCAATAACATAACCTTTTGAAGAACCGTGATACCTTTTCACTTCATGTAGACTGAGTATTCTACAGTTTCTTCTACATAAATTATTGTAAATGACGGACACAATATGTCATCTTTAAAATAATTGGCTATTATGTTATAGCAGCATAATTATATAACAGTTACGAAAGTAAATATCTTTGATGTCTCGGCTGAAAACTTTTCTTCAATAGACAAATAAATGAATAAATACATCTCTATCTCTATAAAAATGAAAGTTTGTCTGTTTTTACTGAATTTCCACGGAAATTTGCGTTATTTGCGCGTTTCAGACTGTTTTATGACGGATGCACGCAAAAATAAAATTTTTGTCTGTCTGTCTGTCTGTTTGTGGACAATTTTGTGTCCTTATAACTTGAGAACGGCTGGGTGGATCAACGTAAAATTTGATACAGATATCCATCAGAAGCACCACACTAATCATTGATGTAACTCATCTCCGTACCTCTCATAAAAGGGGGCCTACCCCCTTAAAATACATGCTGAAATAGGCGTAGAAGGACGAGATAAAGCTGATTTTTTCAACCCCTCGATGTGAGAAACTAAACTCGGGGGCCCTAAGGCCCTAAAACCAACAGTTTTTGAGATATTCCCAGAAACCTAATTTAATTTAATAATCTAATGAAAGAATGCAAGCTGGTAACCATGGCAACTAAATCTCAGAGGACCATCTATTTCTGTAAGACGCAATGCAATTCCATTTATTACATTACTGTGAAGTTTGCAAACGGCTATAAGGTTATCACGGAACAAAATTAAGCTGTAAAATTCATCAATACGTATAATGAGCTTAAGGTGGTCAAGGGGTACACTAGAATTTTGTCACGCGATTTTCACGTGCGGGTGTGGTACGGAAGGTCTTTCATATCCCTATCCTTATTGAACCCTTATTGATTTGCCGATCAATAAGTCTTCATGATTTTTAGCCTACTTTTCACATTTTGCAAAAATGAGGAAAAAGTAGACTTATGAGATCGGGCTAATGTCTGTCTGTCTGTCCTTCTGTCTGTCTGTCTGTCTGTCCTTCTGTCTGTCTGTCTGTCTGGCTGTGTGTGTGTCCCCCCCTATCAACTCCTAAACGGCAGGAGCAATCAAAACAAAATTTGGTACGAGTAAAGATCTATACCTGAATATCTCACGGCCATATTTGAAAATGATGTCAGTGCTACCAACTGCTGAAAAATCGCAATTGAAATTTGAGCTCCATGTTGGATATCTTCGAAGGTATGAATGGGAGCTATTTCAAAATTGGCACACGTATAGATAATACTCTTGCAGTTTAATTTCCAGGAGGCCATACATGGCAGTGTTGCCATAATGATTATAAGCTTGCTGATAAGTCCAATTTTTAAATGCATATAACTTCTACACTATCAATTGGAATTCAACCAAATTTCGTATGTACTATGTGTACATACACAGGTATGAATGAGCATATTCTTAAGAGCCACCAGGGCTGCTAACTGTTAATAAATGCACTCCCTATTGTTTTTATCCAAATACCAATATATCAGAAAGTATGCAAGCAGGCAGCTTTAAACTACGCACACGCATAGTACCTGACATTCTATATTAATTTGGACTAACTGATATACGTCAGTGCTACCAACATGATTCTAAGCCTGCTGAGAAGTCCAACTTTAAATACACGTAACTTCTATACTATCATTTGGATTTCAACCAAAATTCGTGTGTGTTATGTGTACCATAACAGATATGACTATGCGTATATTTAGGAGCAACCAGGGCTGCCAACTGTTAATAAATACTGTCTCTATTTTTGTTACCCTAATATCAATATATCAGAAAGTATGCAAGCCAATAGCTTTAAACTTTGCGCACGTGTAGTACCTGGCATTCTAGATTAATTTGGAGTAACTAATATAGGCCTACGCCAGTGCTGCCAACATGATTCTAAGCCTGCTGATAGGTCCAATTTTAAAATGCATGTAACTTCTCTACTAACTAATGGATTTCATTCTAAATTGACACACAATAGATCATATTATTTCAGATTATTTCTGACCAATGCATATTTGTCATTGTTGCCAACATGACTTTACGCGCCCTAATAGATGCAATGTTTAACTGCATGGAACGTCCATGCTATCCATTGGACTTCAACCAAATTTTTGTTTTCTGTACCTTAAGAGATGGAACTAAGAATATACTCAGTCACCAGGGCTGCCAACTGTAGTTCTCTATTAGGCTACATTATGCCAGGTAGACAGTATTTCGAACTAATTAGAAATTTCGATATTACCAACTTAATTTCGTCATCATTCTAGATAGATCCATATAGATTGATCATTGGCATGAATCTTACATTTTAAGAAAAGTAGGCTCTTTAGTTCGTCACGGAAATTCTTGTTATTATTATTATTACTTATATCCAGGCAGTGCATGTTGAAGTAGGCTACCGAAGGCAAGTAGTGTGTTGCAACGCTTGCGACAGAGGTGGCGTGATAGTTATTCCTGGGGACGACCTAGTAAGCCGAGTTCAAGGACGAACTCAGAGTGAACGCGCATACAATTTGGCGTCATTATGGGCGTGCCAGTGGTGAATTTCCAACCGATACCCGATTGAATCATCGAATCAGAAGAGAGGACGCCTGACCCACGCGGAGATGTGCGTGCTATAAAAAAGACGCTGAAAACACGTGTATGAAGAACCGCCGATCCGATAGGATTCCGCATGAGTGCATTGAGACGTTCAGATAAAAAGAAGAAGTTTGATACTAGTCCCAAGTCCGTGAGTTAAAAACTACAGATTATTTTCTCAGATTGCCCCCACCCCACTCCATTCTGCCAGTTTCTAATAAATTGATCGGTGATGAGTAGTTTGGGACACAATTTGATCAGGCGCCGATAGGCATAGTTCACGCCAGTTTGAGACATAATTTGATCAGGCGCCGATTGGCATAGTTCACACAAGTTTGAGACACAATTTGATCAGGCGCCCATAGGCATAGTTCACGCCAGTTTGAGACACATTTTGAAGGAGCTCTGAGGAGCATAGTTCACGCCAGTTTGAACGAACATTTTATTGTGCTCTTGGGAGCAGAGTTCACGCCAATTAGAGTAGAGATCTCTAGTTGAGATAAGCGCTACTCGGCATAAGTAATTTGAGAGACTTTTAAATGCCAGCTGCGTGGCTGACTTGACTGTAATATTTTTCTGTAATATTTTTGTGTTATATTTTGTGATGTATATGTGCGTGTGAATCAAGCGAATGCTTAGATAGGGCCAGTTCTACGTGGAGTAATCGCCCAGGACTCTTGAGTGAAAGTCAGTAGCTCATAGCGATTCTAGCAGGGTAGAATTTTAATTTTGAACATTTCTTTTTAAGAAGCCACGCCAAGATGTCTACAGCAAGGTCGATTGGTGGGATGATGTGCTACGCCTCTACCAGAATGTCGACGATGACGGAGTAAATTTCCCGTGGTGAATGCTCTGGGATGGAGGTTGATTTTCTGCAAGCTGGACGGTGAAGTACAAACCATTGATTTATTCAATATGTAGCTAGATTAGACGCGGGAACGTTGTAAATAATTTTTGTTCATTAGTTTTTCTTGTGTATTTTAGATTTCGTGCACCGACACTGTTATCTTTTAAATGTACGTTGGCACGTGGCCAACATTTTGTTTGATTGTATATTTTTCTTATGAGTCATTATTAGTATGCACGGCGCGTGCATTGGGATTTTATTCATGCGAATGCGAAGTTCGTCATGGATGATAAATGGTGCTGTATTCAAATTCATTTTTATCAGGAGAAGGGGGTAAAAGTTGTTAGATGTTTTACGAACAGGTTTTTATTCATACTAGGGTTGCCGAGCGCAACACTTTAAGATGTCACTGTAGAACACCTTAGTTCTATATTTTTGAGTTTTTTTATATCCCTTTTCAGGATCTTCAGTCACGGACTAGACTGGGAACGCAAGTCGGTGGAAATATTTATGTCTTTTATTTCAGGTTTCTGTCAAACCCATACGTGTGAGCCTGGTGTGTGTATCGTGTCAATGTGTGTGTATTTGATTCTTCGTGAGGAGGGGGTAGAATGTGCCTACCGCCCTCAAATTGTGGTTGTATTTTTGATTGGAAAGGGGGAGCGCTTTGGGAGGCTACCTTACCTTGTCCTGTGCTGATTCTTGGATTTCCGTGGGAAATGCTGAGATATTATTAGACACACACACGTATATTATGTGCTATTGGGAGCACGCTTCTTCGAGATTCGAGCCATTGCTACGGCAGGTCGAGGTATTTGACTCGTGGGTTGGCAGATGTTGCAGAATCCACTTTGCGCCCGTCTATGTCTGATTCATCTTTTAGGCAGTCCAGCTACGACCGACTGACCCCTGTAAGCTATCTGTAGCAAACCTGTTCTTGTAATAATCTTTGGATCATAATATTAAATTGGGAGTTCGCCATGTCCGTTACGAATTACCACATATCGTATGAAATGAAATATTTGTTGTTATGATGTAAATGTTGGCTTGAGCCTAGTGATTTCTGTGACTCATTTCATTTGCTTATATGTTATATTTTGGTTTGTTGTGACACCGTTGGGTGTATTTTGTATTTCATGTAAAGATGGCAAGCGGCCATGTGTGTATTTTTATTGATTGGTCACGTGTTGATTTACTTGTGTTGATTTTAAAAGTCCTAGTTTTTTAGGCGTTAGTGTTGATTGCTACGGCAATTCTTTTATTCCAATTTCATGCGGAAATTATTATTTGTCTTATTCAGTGTAGAAAGTGTCGGATTAGTTTAATTAGTGTTTAGATTATGTTCCTAGTGTCTGTCTAGCTCTAAGACAATGCAGATTCGTCCCCTGAAAGTTTGCTGGATGGTAACGAATCTCGCATTGATTGTACACATCGTACCGCATGTAGAAAAACCGCACACGCACATGTCATTGCAGTAATTTGGGACATTTGGTCCAGATGTTTACGATCTCTCCTGAGATCAGGCCTGTTTGGCACTTTTATTAATTCAAGTAGGTGTCATTTGGGAGTCCTTGTGTTTTTGCTGTAAATAGTGTAAATTTGTTGATCTGTTAATTAAATTCATTTGTTTTAATCCTGGTATTCACTTTTTCCCGCATGTTATTTTGGTATATGTTACCCTGCATGTTATAAGAAGCGCTTAACAACAACATTACGAAATGGACCGTTACACCCCCGAAATCGAGTCTCATATGCTTCTTCGCAAGGGTTCATATTATATTGTATTTATTATATTATCATTATTATTATGATTATTATTATTAGTATTATTATATTTTGGCATACAACGACGAGACAAAGCTCATTATTAGCCCATAGGTGGCAGAAAAAAAACACGAGGGTTCCCGAAAACTACATTTTATGGCTCTAAAACCAAGAGTTTCTGAGATATTCCCAGAAAGCTAATTTAATTTAATAAACTAATGAAGGAATGCAAGCCGGCAACCATGACAACAGGTTCTCAAGAGAAGACATCCAACGTTCCATCTATTTCTGTAAAAATCAATGCCACTCAACTTATTACATTTCAGTGAAAGTTTGCAAATGGCTATAAAGTTATCACGGAACCAACTTGACTGTAAAATTCATCAATGCCCATAGGGGGGTCAAGGGTACCCTAGAATTTTTTCACGTGATTTACACGTGTGATATGTCGTACAGAATTGTATCTCCAAACGGCAACATTATTTTAAAAAAATACTCAATTGAAATAGTATTTTTTGCGGTTATTAGGAATTTGGGCCATTGGAGGCTAAAAAAACTGAATATCCATGCACCACAAGCCTTTATAATTTGTTAAAGGTGTCTTCCTGTGGATGGGGACTTTACACAACGGCAGGGGTCAGTCTTTATGTGAGGTGTATTGCGTTTCGTCTACGAGGTTTTCAATTTTATTTTCACGTCAGGAAGTACACGTTAGGTGAATTTAGATTAAGCACATTCTAACTTTTTTTTTTTTTCGACAAACGGGTTCATCGTAAGGATGATTTTGTTTGAAGCAGTGTGGTTGATATATACATATCCGGACTTCTGGGTGATATGTTGTAGGTTGGTTGGTTGGTTCCTTAGTTTAGAAGCTGCAACAACGCGTTCACGTAGCCTCGTGTGTGAAAATCTGTCTGCTAACCGGTGTTAATTGTGATGGCTGTATTAGTGTGTGTTATCTGTATTTCAGGTAAGGACTGCGACGATCAATTTCCAGTAGTTCCTACTTTTGCTACCAAATGCTACCGTCAACGGCACCTAGCTGTGACTTGGCTACTAGATGCCACCGCAACCGGCAAACTTTGGAACTATTAGAGCGTTAATCAAATCTAACCTACAAATTTAGCTTCACACAATTGTAGTTAGTGGAAGGTTCTATTAGATGCTATAAATCTATGACATGGGACCGCCGGCTTTACTTCCCCTCCGAAGTAAGGCATACTTAGGGATTTTCGGCCTTTCTGTGTATCTTTATGTACGCCTATAACTCATGTTCGAATGTTTGGAGCATCGTAAAATTAGGTATCCATGAGAGTCAATACACCAATCATTTATAAAACTCTTCACCGTACTTCTCATAGAAGGATTGGTATAGGAAGAAACTTTTCAAAATATATGCTAAAATAGGCGAAATATAAAAATTATCCTAGAACAGGCTGTTCCAAATCCACGAGTTTGAGTATGCCTACACGCGAGTACTCAGCAGTGATCCTCTGAGCATGGCTGGGGAGGGACTGGGGGTGATAGCCAATACGTCACTGGGCGAAGGTCATAACACAAGTGCATGCGCTTCCTGCCAGTCTTGAGGTATTCACCGTGCAGTGACGGCAGCCCACACGGCAGAGCTGTATTGCATGTTGCAGGTTTACTCACGCAAGGCGGCGAGTAATCGACTGGTCACTGGCGAGCTGCTCGCCTGGAACAGCCTGTCCTAGAAGGACGACCAAAGCATATGTTGCGCTTCTCAATGTGAGACACAAAATTCGAGAGTCTATAAAGAGTCTCCGAAAACCACATTTTAAGGCCCTTAAATTAACAGTGTGTGTGATATTCCCAGAATACTAACTTCGCTCTGATAAACATTATGAAGGAATAACAAGCCCCTAACCATTGCAACAGTAGCTCAATTGATAACGTCTGGTTATTAATACCTAAGACCTTTCGAAGAGCCGGTACTTCTGCTAGTTTAAAATAAATGTAAAAATCTTAAATTAAAAATAAAAATTATTATAAAAGATTTAAAAATTTAGATATTTAGAAAATTGAAGAGAATTTTTTAATTTAAAAAAATATAAAGTTAAAAACAATGTAAAAAATGAAAATTGAAAGTTTATTTTTATTTAAATTTAAAAAAGTAGACAAAATTAAAATAAAAATACATTTAAATAAATAAATAAATGTGATCAACATCGGAATGACAGGGTTCATTACCCTAAAATCATGAGAGTCAGTGATACTAACCACATGAAGAGAGTGATAGCAGTAAATGGATCTCAGAAGATCTCAGTGAAATAATGTCTCTCGAACAAAGGAGGATCAAACTAGACAGAATGCTTGCATAAAACTGTACGCCTTGAAACATCTGTCGATGAATGTCAAACTAAGACACTATAATGCAGTAGTCAGACCATCGATCCTCTACGCTGCTAAGTGCCTGTTTCTGACTAAGAAGAACTCCCTAAGAGCCCTCGAGGTACAGGAAAGGGAATTCTTGCGCAAAATAGTGAACCAAGGATCTTTCCAGATGGAAGACGATGGTACAAACCAAATTGTGAACTCTGCAAACACCAGGGAAACCTCACCGATGCCCTCAGTAGCAGTCGCCTGGCTTTCTACGGCCATCTGTACAGAATGGACCACCACAGACTGTCTTATAAGATCTTCAAGGTAGCCAAGAAGGGTAAAGCCACTGGGTCCTTGTGGATCAAACAAATTGAGAAGGATCTTGCTGAACTTAATATTCAGCAAGACACAATAAATGACAGGAATCGCTACCGTCTGACAGTTGAAACCAGACCTTTCCTCACATGCATTACACAAGTTCACCACAACGCGTCCAGGAAATGGTCCGAGGAACGTAAGATAGAGTTCAGCAGGAAAATGAAGGATTACTGATCAAATAGGAAGCCTCAAAATTTCAGTACAAATGCAGCCGACAAACAATCCACCAAAACACCAGAAGTGGCAGACAACAGCTGAAGCACAAGCACCGTGGTCCATAGGTGGCCCAAACAACTAAAGAAGAAATGCATTTTAGTGGTTGAACTAAGGTGATTCTGACTAATAATACTGATATTGGTTTTACGGCCCTGTTAACTACTGAGGGTTTTAGAGATGCCGAAGTGCCGGAATCCCCCCCCCCCAAACGGGATCTTTAACGTGCCAGTAAATAGTCCTGATGGTCATCGCATCATCTTCATCTCCGTAACATGTAGTAATTGCTCATGTCCATTTCCGCTTAATACATTCAAATACTCTCACTTCCTTTCTAACGCTCCAAGCCTTTAACCTAAAATATATTGCCCCTTCGTGAGAGTTGAAGTGCACGCACAGTGATTCCACGAGTTACGGCCTCATTATAGAGAGTAATTAGAGTAGTAATTAGGTATGTGTGTCCAGCTGCAGTGTATGCATGTGCACAGCCAAGTGATAGGGAAAGTTTCTTACTCATATGGTATGCAATTAAGTAAGGATGTTTTGATGAATGCAAGGCCTTTGTTACGTAACAAATTTATAGTGCATGTGAAACATATATGACAAAAGAGGAAATATTTTATTGGCTAAGACCTGAGAATGATGCTACAGTCGGGATTCGAACCCTATCCCCTGCTCTACTTCGTTTAATCTATATCCTTAAGGAGATACGGAATCGCCTATCTTACCAATGTTAAATTTGTTTAATTCATGTTCCTTTTTCTCAGATTCTAATAAAGGTATGATAATGAAATTTATGTCACATTTCATTCAATCCTTACTTGACATACTAATGGAGCGTATTTTATATTGGACTTCAGGGGAGTCAGATTTTTTTTTAACTGTCGAGAAATATAATTACTTTTCCTTAAAACAAACAGCCAAAACACTAACAGTTTTACTTTAAACAAGGAAACTTCTCCATTAATACAGTATATTAACCACTTTGAGTCAAATCTCTGGTGAAAATTTCACATCTCTGCGACAATTAGTCGCCTAGAGAAAGGAACGAACATTTAAAAAAATGGAACTGAGAAACTGCAGTTAAAACTTTCCACATATGATGAATATCTCATTATTAGCGCAAGTGTAAATTAAAACAATTAGTTCCGTGAAGAACTAAAGCCCATTTTCATACATCCTACTAATGTTAATTGCCACTATCGACATACAAAATTTCAGTTTGATTGCTGTAATAGATTCGTAGATATTGAGGACCGACTGCATATTTCGGATGGTCGCCATGATGGATTTTTATATAGGCCAATGTAGGTCTTAGAGTTATGTAGGCTACTGTTACATGATGATTATTGTGTACGTGTAGTATTCAAACTTCTATCGCATGATTAGGATACAAGAAGTAAAAAAGAGATTTTAAAATCACACACAGCTGCCATCTTGTGGTTATGGAAACAATTGAAATAAATTAGATGCCAGTGGATTAACATTTGTATAAGGATTTATTGAACCGAGTTTCACTGCACTCGGATTGTTCAATTGCGAGAAACTCCATGTGAATATGTATACTTCGCTTCGCCGCCATGTTGGATTTGTGATCACGAGGTTATTGAATGTCCTATAGGTGAACGTATTAAAAAATTCAGTTTGATTGCTGTAATAGATTCGTAGATATTGAGAACCGTCCAAATATTTCGGATGGTAGCCATGTTGAATTGTTATATATATGGGCCATAAAGCCATGTACCAATAAAGGAAAATTATTGCGTAGGTTCATTATTCAAACTTTCACTTCGATCGCATGATTACGACACAAGAAATAAACACTTAATTTTAAAATTCCCACAGCCGCCATCTTGAGGTTATGTAAACAATTGGACTAAATTACATACCAGTGCATTACAATGTGTATAAACATTTGCTGTTCAAGTTTCATTTCGTTTGGATCACTAAATCGCGAGAAAAAAACTATTTAAAATTTTCAACTTCGCTTGGCCGCCATGTTCGTTTTGTAGTTAACCGGTTTTTGAAAGTCTCATAGATGAACTTCCAGTAGCGTCCTTTATCTCCGTACAAAATTTCAGGGTGATGCCGGTAATAGTTTCAGAGATATACAACGCCGGTGAAATATTTCGCACAGCCGCCATCTTGTGGTTATGTAAACAATTGAACGAAGTTAGATGTCGTTGCATTACAATGTGTATAAAAATATACTGTACCAAGTTTCATTGTGTTTGGTTGGTTAAATCACGTGAAACGTCTATTTAAAAGTCGCAAATTCGCTTGGCCGCCATGTTAGTTTTGAAGTTACCAGGTTTTCAACTGTCTCATAGGTGAACTTCTAGTAGTTCTCTTTATCACCGTACAAAATTCCAGGGTGATATCGGTAATAGTTTCGGAGATATTGAATGCTGGTGTAATATTTCGCACAGCCGCCATGTTGGATTGGTGAGACGTAACAAAATTTGAAGGGCACGGTCGGGGTCGTCCGGAATAGTGCTATGACTCAACGAGTTTCATGGAAATCGCTCTAGCCGTTTAGAATGTATTAGGGGGACACACACACACATAAATGAAAATAGGCTAATTATGGCAATTTCTAATGGTTAAAATATAATGTATTACACATCATTTTAAAGGGCAGACTTCATAGATTCATAAACTATAAGAATATCAACGTTCGCCACCAGGTGATGACTGCGATGGCATTTAGTAGACACGTTCGCTGCTAGGTGTCGTGGATGGTAGCATTTGGTGGCAAAAGTAGGAACTACTTGAAAGAAATTAATGGTCTGCAGTCCTTCTACCTGAATCATAGATAACACACACTAATGCAGTCATCACCAGGGCTCGGATAATTATGTGCTTAACTTTTCAGAAGTATGTATTTATTTATGTGCTTAAAAGTGGAAAATATGTGTTAAAGTTTCCAAAATATGTTCTTAAATTTGTTTCGTATTTATATCCTCCAGTTACTCGAAATATAGTTGAAACGTCCAGCTGCTTGAATAATCCATAATAATAATCCTGTCTACAGTACAAAATGTTCCCGCTTAATAGGCCGGGGCTTGCCTCAGTTTCCGAATCCTACAATACTTAGCCTACTGCAAATGCGCGATACGAAATCATGTATGTGCGGTTTTCGAATCTCATTCTAAAGAGCATGGTCACTTCAAAATCTTTCATAGCACTCTGTCAATACTCAGAAGTTTCGCAGACCACTGTAATTTCAAGTAAAATTTCCTGTCAAGGTATGGACTATTGGAGGCATAATGAAACTGTTGACTCCAGCCCCCCTTAATGACCGGTGAATTCCTGTCTTGAAATGGTGTCGTGCCAGATGCGACCCGTGCCGCAAGTGACCGATCAATTTGCCATCGTGCCACTAGCGACCCAAGCACTGATGTATCGGTGGAATCTGGGAATTTCTAACACATCTGTCTCTGCTAAAATTCCGCTTAGGTATGGTTAGGCACCGTAAAAATTAAAGAGCTTATTCCCAAAGTCACGTAAATCCAAAATTGACGGTTTTTCAGTTTTCTCTTTCATAAGCAAGTTTATAGGTTCTCTCAACGTATAGCAAATATTTTAATACGTCGTATATCCCATATTAACACAGATCAAAGAATTAAGTTTATTTGCAAAGTGATGTAACTCCAACGGGCATTTATTTCCATTGTATCTTATTATATCCATGTTGACCAATCCGATGGCTCTCTGGACATCACGTGATATCACGTGATAAATCAAGGCCATGGCTAAGTTTGAAGAATATGTAGAGCATCAGTTTGTGTTTGTTGTGTTTAAACCATTTAAATGTTCATAAATGTCACTCAGAGCGTACAGCAGCTACGTCAATATATATGATTTATTTTCAAAACGTCCTAACTCCAACTTACAGAAGACGATTACCACAATTTCCATTGCTAGGAGATTTTTAAAACACTGAGTAATGATGTGCGCAAAAGCAATGAATGATATTAAATTATATTCACAAAAATATCTGAATTTAATTATACGAAGAAACAAAAACTTCATGGATTTACGTCACTTAAGAAATGAAAAGATAATGAAAATCCACATCCAGCTTCCAGTCTCCGACCGGGTCAGGAATGGAATGAATTAAGCCCTCATCTAACGGCGAGGATATGAACTGTGCCGGCTGCCGAGGCCGGACGCACTCCTCTGGGGCAATGATTAAATGAATGACCGATGAAATGAAATGATAGTGGAGAGTGTTGCTGGAATGAAATTTTGACAGGGAAAACCGGAGAACCCGGAGAAAAACCTGTCTGCCTCCGCTTTGTCCAGCACAGATCTCACATGTAGTGACCGGGATTTGAACCACGGACCCAGCGGTGAGAGGCCGGCGTGCTGCCGCCTAAGCCACGGAGGCTTACTGTGGAAATAAGATATTCAATTCTTCTCTCGAACAATGGGTCTCATGGGACACTAAGCTACTAGCAGGGTCGCTACAGGCACGATTTTTACTGGGTAGCATCCGGCACGGTCGCACTCGGCACGTAATCCTTGAAATACCACTGCAATACAGAGACAAGGGTGCATTCACGACATAGAGAAGCCAATTACTGGAATTTCCAAGGGTCGAAAATGTGGGCAGCAGTCATCTAAGAAGTACAACATTCCACCAAATATAGAAAATATGTTCTTCTTTTCTTTCTTTTTCTTAGTCGTTTACCCTCCAGGTTGGTGGAACCCACGGACTCTGCGAGGGAACTCACCACTACCGCCTCTACGGGCAGTGTCCTAGAGCTGGGAACATCTAATCGAAGTGGATACAACTGGTGAGGTGTGATTGGCACCTCGCCAAGGCGGCCTCACCTGCAAAGCGAACAGGGGCCTCATGAGGGAAGGTAATGGATGGTCAGGATGGATAGGCAAGGAAGAGGGAAGGAGGCGGCCGTGGCCTTGAAGAAGGTACCATCCCGGCATTTGCCCGAAGACGAAGTGGGAAACCACGGAATACCACTTCGAGGATGGCTGAGGTGGGAATCGAACCCCCTCTACTCATTTGGACCACCCGAGGCTGAGTAGACCCCGTTCCAGTCCTCATACCACTTTTCAAATTTCGTGGCAGAGCCGGGAATCGAACCCAGGACCTCCGGGACGGCAGCTAACCATGCTGACCGCTACGCTACGGAGGCGACTTAGGAAATATGTACTTATGAATAAATACGCCAGCATATTTTTTTGTTTATAAAGACAGAAAAAATATGTAAATAAATAGAAAATATTTAGTTAAATAAAAAATATTTAAACACATAACTATCCGTGCCTTACTAATCACAATTTACACTGGTTATCAGACAAATTCTACACACACCCAAAGTACACGGGGCTACATGACCGCGTTGTCGCAGCCCCTAAACTGAGGAACCAACCAACCCTCTCCCTGGTTCTACGTGAAATATTTATTTATTTATTCATTTTACGTGTCCAGGAAAAATTACAAAATAAAGGGAACGATACAGACCAACTTACAGACCATAATAACAAATGAAATGAACTCAAATGGAATGCAAAGACAAGATTTTGGCAGTCTTGATGGCCCTGTCATTTGCTCTTCAAAGATCGTCGCTGGTGCAAGTCTCAGGTGGGTTTCTGCATACCAGAAGATGCTGTGGGTTCTGCAGTTCCCCACATTCACAAAGTCCGTCTTCAGTGTAGCCCCATGTCTTGTGAGTAGCTTTGCATCGAGATACACAGGTTCTCAGTCTGTTGATTGCCTTCCAGATGACATACGGCTGAAAACACCCCGCAGCTGGTTCTTCCTTGACATTGTTCCAATGTGCTTCGGGTATTGAATCCCGCGCCATAACTGTAATAGGCAAGTTCTCGGTGATGATGGGATCGCTACAGTTGACTGTAGGAAGCTCTTTCTTGACCTAAACCTTGTGGGTTGATGTATATGTCCAAATAATGGGTGTCTATAATGAAGCATTTGTCTTATGGCGCGTTACGACAGGGTTGCCACTCCATGAGAGGAGGCAGTACAAAGGGCTTCGCGTACACTTTCCGCACATTCAGCGATTGTGCAGTGACGAAGACTTGAATTAAGTACTGTATAATAATACTAATAGTAGGCTAACATAACACATACAACGAAATTAAATTAAATTAACTATAACGTCATTATAAAGTCATTATATTTAACATTCCTGCTATTCTTGCGAAGTGTATTACTTAGCCTCTTTTTGCGTGGCGACAGTACTGGACCCTGTCCACTCTCACTACGTATTTTAAAAACGGTAGTCTTTGATATTCCTGTGCTCAGAGCAGTTTCATTGACTAAATTATTTATATTTCGTTAGGTTTAAGATTCTTAAAATAACTGAACACATTAATTACGACCTGTTTTCCCTCCTTCTGAGCACTTGACCACGCTTTCTTTTCACAAAACTATCCATTATTGTACGTGAAATACGTAAAATACAACACGTTAAATCTAACAGAACTGCTGCACACACACTCGAGATAGAGACTGCTGAACAACTGAAATACAAACTCGAAGGGCACAGTAATATAGATGTGAGTAGCAAGCTGCACCCCGCTGTCCTTCGAAACTTCATTCATATAATCCGTGGTCAATGAACAGCCCGGCCTGTGTAAACAATTAAACCTACACTCTGGGTAAGCAGGTAGAGAACTTCTTCCAACATTCCTCTACAACTCTCAAACTGACATGACATGATTATCTTTAAAAATAGAAAAGTTGGCAGCATACGAACTTTTTCAATGCTGCTATGCGGTTATGAGAGAATATTCAGAAGTTTTACCTACATGAAAATTGTAATATTGCCAGTATAAAATATTTCAATAATCCATCATCAAGACGGCACACTTAGCTACACGTGTGTAAAAAATAGGTATCACAAAGTCAATGCAACATGATATAAGATCGATTTTACTAAAAAGGGGACACCGTTTATAGTTTCTTTAAAGATATGGATATCTAATTTTTCTAGCATTTCTATCAAGTTTACGTAGTTCTAATATAGGTCAAAAAAGATCGGCAAAACATAGTTCTAACCGAATATGCTGGGTTTTTTTTCGACAAAGAAAGATTTTCGACTGATATGGCAACAGTGGATGCTAGAAAATGACAGCGTCATACATGTCTCAAGTGCAAGAGAAAGAGAGAAGAATATCCCTATCTAACCAGTGCTTCATTCTAAACGTGGGATGCCTTATAGGATCAGTTTCCAGTTTCTTCTTCTCTACTTCTGCAGCTGTTCTTCTGCGAATATTTGGTGGTGCTATACCCATGATTTGGTACATTTTGTTAATAGGAGTTGGTCGCAGGCAACCTGTCACTATACGTCCAGTCTCATTCAAGGCTACATCAACATGTCTTGTATGTGCCGTCAGTAGACCTCGTCATCCGGTTAAGGAGATAGAGTGGATGTCTTTAGCTCAGATCTTCGTATACACACAATAATAAGGCGTGCGATTAGCATGAGAGATGTTTAAATAATTGAAGTATTAAGACCCAGTATTCAGTGTTGCCTGGTATTCTATCATAGAACCCTTTTCTATACATGTCAACTTTTACGATTATTCTGTAAAATTTATGGTTGAATCGTAATATTTTACGAATTTTCACACCGAGATCTTCTCTTTAAAATTCGTTCTAGACTAGTTTTGTACAGACCACCGATAGATGGTATTTGATCGGCGAATAGAGAATACATCGCTCTGATTTGCATTTGCCGAACGGATTTCGATCGTGAATACAGCGTTCCTTCATAATTGAAGACCCCGCGGAAAGAACGGAGTGAGTCCATTTTTTTATGAACATGAGTTTATGGCGCATTCTGGTGGCCAGCCATCGTCACTACAGATTAGTTGAAATTAATTTCAAATAAAGCGGAATGTCACCGACATGCTGAAGTTTTTATTTTTAGTGGAAACGGAAAGAACGTTCCATATCCTCTCACTTTTTCATAATTTAACTTTATTTATTTGTTTTACATGTACTTCCTTATTGGAAATATCTGTTCCTGGAGGAAACAGGATGTAAAATTGTCCGATTGAGCTATGTACATTAACAAATTCACAAAGAAATTTGATACAATGGTCCGGCTAGCTAAAAACAGTTGCCAGCGTTTCGCCCCAGTGTACCAATGGGCTCTTCAGTTGGTTATGGTACACCTCACCAAGACGCGTGGCTAGTACATACTGTGAAGGCCGCTGCAAGGAACAAATGTTGCCACGAGCAGCGCCAATGTACTACGGAAGTCAAAACTTCCTTTCAAAAATAATGTTAGCTTACCTTGCTAAGCCATATTGGAAATATCTGTTCCCGGAGGAAACAGGATGTAAAATTGTCCGATTGAGCTATGTATATTAACAAATTCACAAAGAAATTTGATACAATGGTCCGGCTAGTTCAAAACAGTTGCCAGCGTTTCGCCCCAGTGTACCAATGGGCTCTTCAGTTGGTTATGGTACACCTCACCAAGACGCGTGGCTAGTACATACTGTGAAGGCCGCTGCAAGGCACAAAAGTTGCCACGAGCAGCGCCAATGTAGAGCTGAAGAGCCCATTGGTACACTGGGGCGAAACGCTGGCAACTGTTTTGAGCTAGCCGGACCATTGTATCAAATTTCTTTGTGAATTTGTTAATGTACTTCCTTCATAAGAAATAAAATTGGAAAAAGTACTATATTGCTTACCCTCAATTGGGGTGTGTTAAGTATTTATTTTTAGTGTTGAAAGTTAAATTCACTCTCCTGAAAAATTAACAGATTGTGACTTACCCCGTTTCCCATGGAGTCTTCAATTGATTCTGAAACCTAGACGCTTCTATTTTCATTTTTTTAGCGTATGGCTTTAGTGCCGGGAGTGTCTGAGGACATGTTCGGCTCGCCAGTTTTTGTAGCTGCTTCGAGGCGGACACCCAATGGGTGAGCTACAAGTACCGTCGCGTGTGGAGTGTTGTCTGGGCAGGAAAGTTTGAATGAAAGGATGAGGAGTTGGAAGGTAGCGGCTGTGGCCTATAGTTAGGGACCAACCCCGGCATTTGCCTGGAAGGAAGATGGGAAACCACAGAAGACCATCTTCATGGTTGCTGGCGGGGGGATTCGAACCTCCTCGCCTCCCAGATGTGAGCGACTGCCAGCAGTCATGCCGTAACGACCACGGCTAACTCACCCGGTCTCTTTTCAATGAAAGATTCTTTCATCGTTGCTTAGTCCTATTTCAGGGGCTGTGACATTGTGTATTTGTGTGATAACTTGTGTTGTGATGGCTGTACTAGTGTGTTCACTTGTAAATTGGGGATAAGATTGGGAAGGAGGTGGCCGTGGCCCTAAGTTAAGGAGACTCCCAGCATTTGCCTGGAGTAGATGTGGGGAAACCACGGAAAACCACTTCCAGGATGGCTGAGATGGGAATCGTATCCTCCTCATCTCAGTTTTGCCTCACGAAGGTATATGTACTCCGTTTCAGCCCTCAGACCAGAATTAAATTTCTTGTCAGAGCCGGGAATCGAACCCGCGCCTCCGCGGTGACATTTGCATTTGCCTGGAGGGAGTGTGAAAAAAACTGAAAAAACACACTCAGGATAGCCACTGCCAGCGCTGGGATTCGAACGTACGATCTCCGGACTTGCTGCATCTACCTTCGCAGCCGTGGTGCACGTTTAATGAGTACGGCTACGCTGCGGGATCCTTCCATTGCGAAAGCGCTTGAACCAATGGAAACACATATTCTGTTCACTACTTTAGTCCCGTATATTTGCACCAACATTTCATGCGTTTTCGTCACCATTCTCCCCAATTCGTAGCAGAACTTGATGTTCACTCGTTTCTCCATTGCACTGTGACACTAACGCTCACCCTGGGAACGTTTGACCTTCCGCAGTGGGTTTACTATGACAGTCACATATACTACACGATAGATAACTCTTCTTGACATGTCTCTGGACAGTGCGAGCACCTACCATTCAGATATCGTACAATTCGGCGAAGATTACAGAACAAGTAGCCTACAGTATGATGATGATAATAATTGTTGTTTTAAGGGGCCTAACATCTAGGTTGTCGGCCCCTAATGGTCTGGGTTAGAGCGAAAATGACAATTAAATGGAAAGCAGAACAAAAATTAAGTGAGGCGGAAAATACTCACAAAAGAGAACTCAGATTGAAACTACTCACAACATGGAGAGCCGCAATACTTATAAAAGGGAATTTAGAACGAAAATACTCACAAAAGGAATAGAAATACGCACAAATTGTAGGTTAGGTTCAAAATACGTACAAAATGTAATGTAGAGTCGAAATACTTACAAAATGCACCTGATATTCAAAATACTTACAAAATGCAAATGAGAGTGAAAATACACATTGCAATTCAGATTGAAAATCTCCCATTTCAGATCCAAAATACTCACAAAGTGCAATTGATATTCAAAATGCTTACATAATGCAATTCAAATTGAAAATGCTTTCAAAATGTACGGTAGATTCAAACTACTCATTTGGATGGACAATACTTACAAAATGCAATTTAGATTGAAAATACTTACAGAATGTAATTTAGATTCCAAATACCCACAAAATGCAATTGAGATTCAAAATACTTGCAAACTGTGCACCATACAAAATGCAATTTAGATTGAAAATACTTGCAAAAAGCGGTTTAGGTTGAAATTACTTACAAAATGCAATTGAAATTCAAAATACTCACAAAAGTTCCACCCACTATATTGAAAGACTTACTAAAAAGCAATTTAGGTTGTCAACCCTTACAAAATGCAATTGAGTTTGAAAACACTCGCAAAATGCAATTTAGATCGAAAAGACTTACAAACTGCAAGGTAGATTGAAAATACCTACAAAATGGAGTGAAGATGCATTAAGAAATCGCCAAAGGGAATTTAGATACACGGGCGGGGGCAATTAACAAAAACATTGCGGGAATCTTAAAGAGAAAAGGATATATAACGAAAAGGAAACAAGAGGTCTGACCCCTAGAAGAAGGAGGGATCAGGAAAGAAGTGACAAGGGCCAATTAAGGCGGGAAAGTGAAAGACTCCCTAGGCCTCGGATACCCTAATACCGTCGGGGTCGAAAAAAAACAAGAGTTGACCAAGGGCGGTCGACAGGATAGATGACGGAGAGGAGCCCGGCATAAGTAAGTGGAAGCAATGCCGGACTCAGCTGGGGTCCCGTGGTCACCATTCCACGTACCACTAGATGTGAGCCCCTGGGGGGTAGCCTACAGTATGTACGGCGTATTGCCATATATTGATAAATGCAGTCCCCAATGTTTCGAACAACATTGGTGAAGACTTGAAGCTGATAAATGCAATGCTAGGAAAGAGCGTACGAATTACAGGAGGGTCAACCCTGAAGAACGAGTGGCTGTTCCAAACAATGTGTCTCACTACTGTTGAAGAGTTTGTGTTTTCAGGATTGGACTATACAGTCATTAAAGAACTCACATTTGAAAGACAATCTTACTCTAAAACGAATGATAGCCTAATGATAATAATAAAGGGGCGTGGTGGAGCAGCAGTCAAGCTGTTCGAGTTCGATTCCCGGCCAATGCATATGAGATTATCGAAGTGAAATGCCATGTCCTGTGGTTCGGCCACGTAAAAAGGAGGTCCTGTGGCTTATGATTGCGAGATTAACGGTCACGTTAATCTACAAGCTTTCTTCGTTTTTCCTAATTGTCCACCTTGTTACGTAGTGGCTAACATTCTTGGGTGTTACTGAGGAGGCCCGTGTTCGATTCCCGGATCTGCCAAGAAATTTAATTCTGGTCTGAGGGCTGGGACTGAGTACACCCAACCTCGTGAGACAAAATTGAGAAGAGGCAGGTTCGATTCCTACCTCAGCCACACTGGAAGTGGTTTTCCGTGGTTTCCCACTTCTAATCCAGGAAATGTCGGGATGGTTCCTATCTTAAGGGCACGGCCACTTCCTACCCAACCTAGCTCAAATACATATACACACACTAGTACAGACATCACAGTGACACAGGTTATCAGACAAATTCTACACTCATCCAAGTACACGGGGCTATATGACCACGATGTCGTATAGCCCTTAAAGAATCATCAACAACATCAACCTTTTCCTAATAATAGTATTCTTTCATAGGCCTTTTGGCACAGGCCAGTGTGATAATCTGGCGTTTCACTGATATCCCAGTCGTATTTATGGTTGATAGGTTGATTCCTTAGTTTAGAGGCTGAGACAACGCGGACATTTAGCCCCGTGTACTTTGGGTGTGTAGAATCTGACTGATAACCGGTGTTAATTTGATGACTGTATTAGTTTGCGTTATCTGTTAATTCAAGTAAGGACTGCAGACGATAATTTCAAGTCGTTCCTACTTTCGCTAGCAAATGCTACCGTCCACGACACCTAGCTATGAACTTGGCTACTACTAGATGTCATCGCAACCAGCGCCTGGTGACGAACGTTGGAACTTAATTGCATTAATAAAACCTAACCTACAAATTTTGCTTCACACAAGTTTAGTTAGTCTATGACTAACTAAACTTTACTTCCCCTCCGAAGGAAGGCATACTGAAGGATTTTTAACGCTCTTAAAAATCCGTCAATTTCGGCCGAGTTTGAACCCACGACCTTGGGCATAGAAGCTCAGCATGCTACCAACTGTCACTGAAGTCGCCGTCGTATTTATTGCTGAGATTAAATGAAATCCTCTGAGGTATGAGCGATGCCCAGAAGTCGTATCATGTGGATGCTCTGATGGGCGCTACTGTACCGGCTTAGTGAGGGAAGCAATTACAAACTACCTCACTATTCACCTTGCTTAATATGCCTCAATATAGCCTTCGGTCTGAAGTCCAGACAGACATGTGTGTTATCCCAGTTACTGAGCTGGTGACCCAATGCTGTTAATAAAAGGCCTGGAAAGTCCCATAGCTACGCGTCTTCCATGGATGTCATCATGGAATACAGAAGTGTTATTCTGACACACGTCATGACTTAGAGCTAACGTGGCCAAACCTCCTTGCGGAGCCTTACATTGAGAAGTAACCAAGCGTTACCAACTTTCACGACTGGATGAGAATTAAGACAGGCACTGGTTGTAACGCTGAAACGCATCTAAAATACCACGTATTTCGCCAAAAATATGCGTGCACACCATTTCTCCATTGTTGTGTCTGACCTTATCTTCTACATCAGATGAGTTATGATAGCTCGGTATGTAGAAATATCCACGCTGGATCTTTTATAATCATGACTTTCATCCTAAGATAACCCAGAAAAGTGAGCAATTTCATTAGGGCACGCCTAATTCAGAATAGGAACCTCCCTGTATCTCAGTGCTTCAATCTCCACCCTTTCACCATTGTTCCCAGATTTAAATCTCAATATGGTTACTAGACAGCTCAGAAAGTAAGGTGCTCGCCATAGCGATGACTGACCATTGCCTCGAGAGGCAGGTTGGGATCAAAACCCACTGTCAGCTAAACCTGAATAGGTTGTTGTCGATTCGTTTAGGTGCTTGGGTCATCGTGGGCAAATAGCCCCATGTCTGTTAAATTGTGGTATTGTGATGTTCGTAGGCCCAGAAATTTGTATATTTATAATATAGACTTATGTCATTAGAAAAAAGAATATTCAGTCGTAAATTAAATGAAAATTGAACGTTTCTGGTTACTCTCATGTAATGTGTCATATTTGCATATTTACGTTAATTTAATAATTTTGGTTATTTTGTGCATTTCATGTCAATTGTGGTTAATTTATCGACAAGATCTTATATTCATAAACTGTACAGGCTATTATAGGAATCAACTTATCCTTTGTTATCAAATTATTTTTTATATTATTTTCCCCCTATTTTGGGGCATATTTAATGGTTAAAATAATTATCATTTATGTGCGTTTTGCAACATCTATGATTCTCAGATTTAGCGTTATGCAACATCTATAATTTTTAGATTTAGCGTTATGTACTGTTGATTTTAAGATTTAGCGTTACGTAACATCAATGATTCTCAGATTTAGCGTTATGTAACATCTATGATTCTCAGATTTAGCGTTATGTAACATCTATGATTCTTAGATTTAGCGTTATGTAACATTTATGAAGATTTAGCATTTTGTAACATCTGTGATTTTCAGATTTGGCGTTTCGTAGTATCTATGATTTTCAGAGTTAGCTTTTTTTAGTATTTATAATTTTCAGATTTAGCGTTTTGTATTAGGCGTATGTATGGTTCTCAGATTTAGCGTCTTGTTGCAGGCATATGTATGATTCTCAGATTTAGCGTTTTGTAGCATCTATGATTTTCAGATTTAACGTTTTCCTTTCTATAATTCTCAGATTTAGCGTTTTGTAAGATCTATGATTCTCAGATTTAGCGTTTTGTAGCATCTATGATTTTCAGTATTAACGTTTTCCTTTCTATAATTCTCAGATTTAGCGTTTTGTAGTAGGCCTTTGTATGAATCTCTGATTTAGCGCTTTGTAGTAGGCCTTTGTATCAATCTCAGATTTAGTGCTTTGCAGTATTTATAATTTTCAGATTTAGCGTTTTGTAGTAAATTTGTTACGAATGAGAAATCTGTACAAAATTAAATGTGATAATAGGACTAAAATAATATAGCTAATTAATATAAAATTGCTCGTCATATTGCTTACAAAATGTTAAAGAAACTAAGACAGAAGAACATAACATAAAAATGCGCATTTACCCAGCGATTGATTGTGCAAGCAACCGGTTTAGTAAAATTTCTACCATTTGGCCGTTCAAACTGAGGAGCATCCCTTCCATTGAAAAGATCCTAACACAATCCATCCATAAGAAAACTAATTTTAGCTGACGATTTAATATTTGAACCATTTTTAATGTTCTTATGACAGTGTACACCACAATTTTGATTAAAATCGTTTCTTTTGTGAAAAATCAAAAATAACGCATTTACTTCGAAAACAAAAATTTTAACATTCTGAGCCAATTTCCTATTTAATCACTAGTTAAATACTTAAAATTCACTCGTAAAGGTCACAGAACTTAAAGGTACAAGTCGTGATGTATTCTGGACAAATTTTGCATGGATCGCAAATGCCGAAAATCACAAACGCAAATTATAATGCAGCCATTTCTGGCGGACGATTTAAGGACCCAGTATCTATTGCCATCTACCAGCGAGAGTACAGTGTTTTTAAAGAAGTGCAAGCAGAGGAGAATAGACATTTGGACTGAGTTTTACAGTACCGAAGCGATGATATCAGACATCTGGACGCAAGGGAACTACGAGTTGAGACACCTAGTAACGAGATTAGCATTGCATGGTTTTGATCACAAGGTCTGCACTTTCACTCACCAGATGGAAATTGTGTATGTGTGTTGTGCAAGAGAGCATGAGATAGATGCCATATTCTATCATGTCCTGAAATAACTCAATCATTACTAGCATATAGTGAAGACAATGCCTGTTGGGCGAAGCCCTAATACTTTCTTTCTTTTTGCACGAAAGTGCGCATTTTCTACCTTATTAGCCTATTTTCAATTTTGAAAAAAATAGGCTTATGAGATCACCTTTTGTCCGTGTGTGTGTGCGTGTGTGTGTGATTCGTGTGTGTGTGTCCCCCCCCCCCCCCCTAATAAAATCTATACGGTTGGAGAGATTTCAATGAAACTCGGTAAGTTCATAGCTCTATTCCGGGCGACCCCGACCGTGCCCTTCAAATTTTGTTACGTCTCACCAATCCAATATGGCGGCTGTGCGAAATATTTCACCAGCATTCAATATCTCCGATACTATTGCAGATATCACCATGGAATTTTGTATGGTGATAAAGGGAAATACTAGAAATTCACATATGTGACCGTTGAAAACCTGGTATCTACAAAACCAACATGGCGGCCAAGCGAAGTTGCGACTTTTAAATAGACGTTTCTCGCGATTTTACCAACCAAACGCAATGAAACTTGGCACAGTATATATTTATATACATTGTAATGTACCGACATCTAACTTCGTTCAATTGTTTACATAACCTGGTAATGGCGGCTGTGCGAAATATTTCACAGCCATTCAATATCTCCGAAACAATTTATGATATCAACCTGAAATTTTGTACGGTGATAAAGAGCACTGCTACAAGTTTATCTATGTAACTTTCATAAACCTGTAAAGTACAAAACGAGCATGGCGGCCATGCGAAGTTGAAACATTTTAATAAACTTTTTTGTGATTTAACCATCTGAGCGCAGTGAAATGTGGTACAGTAAATGGTTATACATATTGTAATGCACTGGCATCTAATTTAGTTCAATTGTTTACATAACCCAAAGATGGCGGCTGTGCGAAATTTTAAAATTAAGTTTTTATTTGTTGTGTCGTAATCATGCGATCGAAGTGAAAGTTTGAGTAATGAACCTAGGCAATAATTTTCCTTTAATGGTAAATAACTCTATGGCATATACATATAATAATCCAAAATGGCGAGCATCCGAAATATTTAGACGATTCTCAATATCTACGAATCTTTTACAGCAATCAAACTGAATCCTTTTATGTTCATAGATGCTATGAACATATGTTCTCCTATAGGACTTTCAGTAACCTGGTGAGCACAAATCCAACATGGCGGTGACGCGAAGTATAAATATTTAAATGGACCTTTCTCGCGATTTAACCATCTGAGTGCAGTGAAACTTTACTCGTTAATGCTTATACAGATGTTAATCCACTGATATCTAATTTATTTCAATGTTTTCATAACCACAAGATGGCAGCTGTGCGAAATTTTAAAATCTCGTATTTACTTCTTGTGTCCTAATCATGCGATTGAACTCTGAAAACCACACGTACACAATAATCTTCATGTAATAGTACATAAATAAAAATCCAACCTGGCTACCATCTGCAATATTTAGTCGGTTCTCAATATCTACGAATCTAAAACAGCAGTCAAACTGACATTTTGTAAGTTGATAGAGGCAATTAATATGAGTAGGATATATGAAAATAGGCTGTATAGTTCTTCACGGAACTACTTGTTATCATATGCTTACATTTTGAGAATTACACGAGTTAGTGATATTTTGGTCTGACGATCAATGGTATGTAGGTCTGTTTAGCTTGGGGCCTTATTCCGCTGTGATTAATATTGAAAACAATATTTCCACAATTAACTCAATATGATTATTGTTCTTTAGAGGAGCAAGACATGACAAGGTAATGCCCCATTTATATGGCAACTTAAAGCATTACAGAGAAAAACTAAATTTGTAATTTAAAGTTAAAATGACCAGATCTTCTAATAGTAATATTCTGCCATTGGAATGCACGTATTTGTTTGGTCATATTTTAACATTTTTAAGATCATATTTGCCTGTATTTTTTTTCAAATTGTAGGTCATAAACATACTAAGCCTTCTCATGAGGCAATTACTTATCGGTAAACTCACTAACACACGTGATTTGTCTAATGGTAATCATTTACCTGACACGGGAACTGATGTGACCTATTCTAACGGTAGTTCCATCTGAGAGTAATAGGTTTAATTGTGGTGGTACTTTATATAAGATTACTGTTTCTAAGATCAGTCATGTTCCCGATCTAATCTGCTCCTGACATCAAATAAATGTGAAGAAGTTTCAAGTATCTAATACACATAGGGATATCAAATAGCCAAATTGAAGCCAGAGTTAAAAGACATCATACAAGATATGTTTAATATACCGGAATTCCAGTCGACAGTTGAACTACCAAATGTTTCCGTCATTGACTGAATTTTCCTCAAATTGATCGAAAATAATATGAAGCTTGCTCCTCTCAGTAGAAAGAACACAACAGGAAGTTAGTAGCTATTCAATACTCACTTACATTTTGACATTTTACTAAGTTCTATGGTATTTATGGCCCCGTTTATCATAGTCAATTTACCCTCCCCACTTTCTGGACATTCTCATTCCTCAAGTAGGCTCATTTCACCCTCACCCTCATATGTTAGAGGGTATACTTTTAAAAATTATCATTTTCTTTTCTGCATTTTCTGCCATCTAACTAAAAATGGTGCATTGTCTGCCTAGTGCCTTCATTCAGTCATCTAGTAACAGGAGGAGGAACATTCCTACATTTTAAACCCCATTGCCTCGCATTATTACATCACATTCCCTGATACGAAAGGCAGGCATGGTTCCTAGCATAACGACTAGTGTATTTCAATAAATTTCAGCACGGCAAAACCCTACAAGAACATAATGCTTGGTGAATGTAATTCTTGAAAAATGCAGGAAATAATAGTCTTAACTCATTATTGGTTTTTATTTTTGTTGTTGTTGTTCTTGTTGTTGTTGGTTTAATATAGATTTTTATATTTAAAGCCAAATTCATACGGTAACGAAATTCTCATGTCATCAAACAAACTAAAACTGTTGTATCTGTGATAATTTTGTGAAATTTTAATGTGCAATGGAAATAGAAAGCCATATCGTAAAGGTCATATACGAGATTCTTCACATTAACACCTATATTGTGTTCTACAGAAAAATGAGCAGATAATGGACTCAACCTGAATTTCTGACTGAATGGTCTCAAGTTTCACACTTATACAGTATGTACACAGAGCTGGTTACACTAACTCTATAATATAATATTTCCAATAGAAGATGGGTTCTTCGAGAGAACACCAGCGCCGCTAATTAGTCGATTATTGCTATTCGAGCGTGGCCTGTTGCTATGGTACCAAAGACTAGGTTGCTATGGTAACATGGACAAGATTGCCAAAACTGTTGACGTGTTCCTGCGTTTGTTCGGTTTATTCCAGAATGTTAAATGTAAACTACATTACTGTATATTAGCTGAGTTCGTTAACGTATTCGTATATTTTGTCATTGACACGATTAATCGTTAGAATTTCTGAGTTCAGAATGCAATTCACAGAACCAATTCAAGAGTGCATTTCTTCTTTCTTCGTCGTGCCCGACTCAGGAGCGCGATTGAACTTATTTTTCTGATGGTATTGCCTTTGTCAACTCCCAAAATCTCTTCATCTTCTCGCTTTGGCTTCTCTTGCGATCATCTGATCAGGTGTTGTTGGTGATAGTGCTTGGATGGTCTGCAAAGCGGTGATTATCGATTTAATTCTCTGAACTTAGCTCTGTCTAGTGCAATGTCATCTGTGATTTTCTGAAGATCTTTTCCAACTTCAAGCAGCCAGGAGTTTTTAACTTTCAAGAGTGTATTTATTTATTTAACGTGGCACTGGTTTAATGGAAGAAAATTATGTCATACTAATACGTCATATCGATAATTATAGTGCTTATTTCTTTCATCTCTATCTGATATGCATCTCCAATAACGTGACACCCATTGTAGTTTAGTGGTTTAGGTAGCAGGCTAAAAAGGAAAGAGCATCTAATCATATTATATCAAAGCATTTTAGTTGATGTGATGTTTGTTGTAACCTATATAAAGGGGCTGGTAATACTGTCTCACGTAAACATGCATCAAAAGTTGTTCGAATGACAGAAGCATCACATGAGTATGTGGCAACACTGTGCACTGACTCAGGCTTTGGCCCCATTACGTCATACCCAACATTGGTTCAATATAGTGTAATAAAATTTTAGATTGAACTGTCACCATCCAGACGGCTCAGGCCCATAATCGCTGCCACTGTAAGGAGAAGTGCCATTTGGGATTATGTACTGTAGAAAGTAGTTTCGAAATATGAAGAATTGCAACTAATATTTTGTAATAATAATAATAATTATAATAATAATAATGAATGTATGAAGAGGTTTTGGGAGAGGAGGAAGATGATGACGGACACATTTCCTAGATGACTTACAAGTAGGCCTATTGGGTTTAATGTAAGTGTTCCAATAAGGTCGTCAACTATGTAAATAAGATGATGATGATGATGATGATGATGATAATAATAATAATTATGCCTCCACTTTAAACAAATTGGCATTTACACTTTTTCTTGCTATTAAACAAATTTAGAGATGATTAATCTCCAAAAAGGATTAATGCATTTGTTTTTTTAAAATGTTCATGCATCATTATTTTGAAGTTGAGTTAAAAGCAATGGATTTTGTTGCTTCTCAGTTTGTGATTTGTTACTTATGAGGCTTAAAATATTGAATATATAGGAGCCCTAGATAATTTCTTTTAAAAACAGGGGTGATGGAAAGTCTTAAACGGGCCATATAAGTGTGCCCATGATTTTCAGCTAATTCCTTCATAGAAACAACTGCTTAGAGGAAAGATAACCTGCATTTTTAGCAGTAATATTATAGTCATGTCTTACTTTTGTATCAAGTTAACCATACATATACCCGAAATCAATGACAGATGCTACATATTGTTTTAAAATATTTTATTACACAATATTCATACAGGGTGATGCATTATGACTCCAGTGAAACATTTTCTCTGTTTGAATACAATTAACCAAACTAACATTTGCTCATTGTTGATGGCAATACTATACTCCTTTTCGCTATGAAGCAGAACTCCTAATAAAATACCACCACAATTAAACCACTCCAATTTATAAAACACATTTTGGGTTATATTAATGAACATAATGCAGAAATTAATTGCAAGAATACAGTGAAGTGCTTTTACAATCAGCGCTTAATATACTCGAATTTTAAAATATCCATATTAAACACATGGGCGCAGTTACTCATAGAGTAACTTTTATCGCAACGCCATTACAAGTTCCTTGCATAATGCGTCGTCAAACTTCTAAATATTATAAAACAAATCACAAATTTCTATCATTTAATGGCACTATTGTGATAGTTCAAAACCTAATGCAACACTACTGCATTTACTATTTAATACACCTAATGTGATGTGATCCAGCCACACCTTCCATGGCTCTTCATGTCTTTACGATGAATGTTTATCCAACTTACTTTTTGGTTCATTCATGTGATGTATATAATTATGATTAGCACTCTTAAAAAATAGTTACTAATGTGGCATGCATCATAAAATATCTAGGACCTGGTTGTCTTGTTGTTTGATACGTAAAAAAGAATCACGATGAATTACCATGAAAAGTTCTTAGCAGACACCAAGTATGAGACAGGGGTGTGGAGATACGAGCGCCATAACCCTCACCACAAATAGGATAGAAAAGGATATCTACTCATATTGAGAATTAAAGAATACATTGAAAATGTAGCGAGTGTTACTAATAATAAGCTGATAATCATGGGTACCAAAATCCACAATAAAACCCCTGTTTCATAACTCTACATCCTTAGATGTTGATATTGTTATCCCGTGGCTGGATATTCCAGCCTTTTAAAACTACAATCACCACCACACGACCATACTGTCTCCTCCACCCTCCACCCTCACCCCCCCCCCCCCTTTACACCCCATTATTTATACAGTATAGTTTTTTGTGCTCGACAATGTATAAACATTTCAGTTTTCTTTTAGAAATGGGTGGTTCCCTAATCCTGAAAAAAAGATTTTAAAAATATCATGAAAAAATTAGGGTTAAGGAACCACCCATTACAATGGGGTACAGTCATGTTGTCCGACTGAAAATATTAAATTTCGGTAACTAAAGCGCACTGAAAAATGGCTTCAAACAATATAACGTTTATTTTTAGAAAGTGACAAAGAAACGTCTAAAACTAATTTTATTCGTCAAATAATTTGCCACACACCGAATAACCTGATATGATTATTTTTGTCATTTTAAGGGGCCTGGATGCCAGAAAACATTATATTATACCGGCTGAAGAAATGCAATCTATTCGATGAAATAAACCGTGAGTTTATTTTGTAAAACAGAAGAAGATTAACCTTTTAAGTGCTGAGTTTTTACATTCGCATGAAATAAAAAATTGTAGTAGTCGTATGTTTTTAACTATAGAGAAAAAAAACTGTGTCCACGCTTGCACCATCTCCATGCTACATAAAGGGCCCAAAATAAAAGGATTTCCTAAAATCAGTAGGCAACTAATACATGTTGCTCCTTACTAGTACAACAATTGGTAATCTTTAATACGAAATCACAACGCGACGAGAAGAATTTGATTATTGTTCCGCCATGCTTGTTTATATCTCCGACGAATTCCAGCTGTAGAAGACAGACGTCCACAAAATGCTCAGTTAGTTACATCAGGAAGCAAAAAATACAAACTCGAAGTATTACTACATAATGCCAAACAGATCGCAGAATATGCCAGCGATGGACTCAACACTCGAAAGGGAATGGGGAAAATGAAAAATAAAAAGCCGTCCTTGTGCACCGTCTATAGACGGACGAGGCGCTCAACAGGTTAAAAAAGGTGAAACAATAGAAAACTATACTTATTTTTTTAAAATGCCCGAAATCCTCTCAATTTTACAATGAATATTACAAATTCATGTAGCTTAATTACAAAAATATAATTTAAGTATTATCTTTTCTTTTAAAACATCTAATTTTTAAAGTCCATTAACTTTGCATATTACCAATTAGTGTGAATTAGAATTCGAAGTAAATCTCGCCATCACACCATCTGGACATCACGCCCTAACATAAATAAATAATGCTGATGACATAGAATAACTCAAAATTAAAATATATACGAAGAAATATTTTCTTAAGTCTTACGACATTCATTGTTCGAATAATTCCGTTTACTATGGGACCCGTTTGAGAAATCTCGCAATTATCGTTGTGCATTAGCCTCGCACAACAGTAAGGCTCAACTCCACACAGCCCTGGTAGGGGCTATCGTCTTGTTTGTTTAAACATTTGTTTTTAAACAAATTGTCAATATTTATGAAATCAAAGTGCAATTCGTCACTGCTTCGAGTAATTCTCTTTCTTTAGAATGCTCATCTTTTACGATCGTTTACTTATAAACACCGCACTACTACACTACTACAGGCATCACAATGACACAGGCCATCAGAAAGATTTCACATAGCCATGGGGCTATATAACCACGATGTCGCAAAGCTCCTAAATGAATCAACAGCAACAACAACATATAGTTAATGTGAGGTATTACTGTATACCTCTCCTGAAGTAAAACTTGTAGGGCTTTATATTGTTAACAGCGAAACGCTTTATACAATATTTTATTAGCTCATATATACAGTGCCGCTTTCTGTGTTCTTGGGGGTACGTATTGAGATTCCGGATCCAAAGGTTATGGTTGCGATTCCTGGGTCAGCCAAGAAATTTAATTCTGGTCTGAGGGTATAAACACTCAGCGTCATGCATTATTAAATGCATAAATATGCATGCAAAAATGCGCTAATCACTGGACAAATATGAATCATGTTTCAAAAAATATGCACTATGAAATAACTATGGCAATTGCGATCACTTCGTATTCTTTCACGTTTCTTTTTTTTAATATGACGAAAATATGAACAGACGGGCAGATAACTACACTTTTTCTTAAATATCTTAACTAAGAAACAGTTCTAAATAGTAGCAAATGTTATTTTACGGAACTTTAAGCGGCGTTGGTCATCAATATGTTATTATGTTAGTTGGTTAGTTATTGTTTTAAGGGGAGGAACTACGAGGTCATCTGCCCCTGTTATTATGTTCATTTTTAAATATAACTGATATACAATTTTAATAGCCATGGATTTGTTTTAAATTAAAATAATTTACAACATTTAAATAGTGAATGCTGAATAAAAATAATTGCTATTAACTTGCAACACGCACTGAAACGTTCAAGGTATTAAAATAATGTCAGTATTATTCTGTGATAAACTCTCGGAGTCCGAATCGAAATATACGACTTAAAGATCATGAAGTAACAAAAAGCGCTTCAAAGTAATAGACGCAGAGATATGCAAACTCTGCCTGTGAGCTGTTTTCTGATTATTTCGAAACCTTATTCCTTCCTGTAAATTCTATACCGCCACCATTACCTGATCTGCCACCCTCCAGTAACGACAGCATTTCGTACTTCCATATTTCCGAAGACTGCATCAAGAATAAATTACATAATCTATCCTCTGGCAAGTCTCCCGGTCCTGATGCCATTCCTATAGAAATAATTAAATCTTTATGCCACCAGCTATCTCGTCCACTTTACATCCTATTCAACCAAGCCATCAGTGAAGGAGTGTTTCCGGATTACTGGAAATCAGTTCATATCACCCCAGTGTTAAAGAAAGGCTCCAGGCAGAAGGTAGTAAATTACAGGCCAGTAACACTAATGTCTATTTTCGCGCGAGTCTTTGAATCAATTGTTCGAGACGAAGTGTACGCTCACGTGTCACCATTCATCACTGAACTTCAGCACGGCTTTCTTCCTAGGCGATCCACTGCTACCAACCTAGCAGTCTTCACTCATGATGTATCCACCTTTATGAATAACCGTGGTAGTGCTGATGTTATCTATACTGACTTCTCTAGGGCTTTCGACAGCGTTCATCACAACCTACTGCTTCTTAAACTTTCAAACTTTGGTATAACTGGTAATCTTTTACGTTTCTTCAAAAGCTACCTCTCAAATAGAACCCAATCAGTTGTAATTAATAATAATAAGTCTAAATCTGTTAACGTTACTTCCGGTGTCCCTCAGGGTTCTGTATTGGGCCCTCTGCTTTTTATACTTTTTGTAAATGATATCCCTCGTATAATTCATAATTCTAGGTGCCTGATGTACGCTGATGATCTTAAACTGTATATGCCCATCAGTACTATAAATGACTGTGAGTTGTTGCAACAAGACCTACACCAACTCAGTGAATGGTGTGAAACATGGAAACTGAAACTGAATACTGAAAAGTGTAAAGTGTTGTCAGTTTCATTGAAACGTAACCTCCTACCCAGGTTTAATTACTGTATTAAAAATGAAACGCTACGTAGAGTGTCAACCATTAAGGATCTAGGGGTGACAATCACTAATAATTTCTCGTTCGATGAACATATTTCAAAAATATGTCGTGAAAGTTTCCGGATCCTGGGATTTTTAAAAAGAAATTGTTTAAATTATTTTTCGGACATAACTCTATCCAAATTATTTAAGTCACTCATTCGGCCTAAATTAGAATACTGTAGTGTGATCTGGAATCCCTTTCACAGTAATAAAATTGACGCCATCGAACGTGTGCAAAAGAGATTTATTAAATGGCTCTGTTACAGGGGTGGACGACCGTACCATAGAGCTGAGTATGCGAGTTATTGCAACGTGTACAGTCTTCCTCCACTTAGCAGTCGGCGCACAGTGGGTGACGTGAGATTCCTTTGGAAGCTGGTTAATGGCGGAATTGACTCTAATCAGTTGCTAGCTGACTTGGGTTTTCACGTCCCTCAGAGAACCACCAGACGGAAGCACACGTTCGATGGGGTCAGATCGAGAATTAATGTGCACAAAAATTCATGTCTGATCCGGTTGCAGTCAACATACAGCTTGATGGAGAGTAGAAGTGCTACTGATATTCACTTCGACTCTCTATTAACTGTTATGAGAGATATCTCAAGTGGGCTGTAAAATAGTGTATTGCATATTGGGTTAATTTCTATTTGCGTTGATTGAATGAACATGAGGTCGAATGAATGGTTGATTGATTTTTTGATTGAATGTACGAGTGAATGAAGTAATGTATTTTTTGTTTGCTGTTATCTAGATCCTTGAATGTGGCTCTTGTATTACTTTCCCTAGTTTCTGAACTTTGTCTTCTTATCTTTTATTTTATGTTTTGCCTGTTTCTGTTTACTGTTGATAGTTTTTTTTTCTGTAATAATTATTGTAATGTTTCTTGTACAAAGGGATTGCATGAATGAATGCTTGATATAGGATGTTAGAGTGCGTGTCTGTATGGTTGTGGTTGCTGATTTATAATAGATTAGTGTATTGCTATTTTTGTACGTGTTTGCTGTTTTTGTTTTGTTTATAATTGTAAATTTTATTGTTAATTATTATATTGTCACTAGTGGAGTCTATCTGTCTGACAATAAAGAATACATACATACATACATACATACATACTTTAGAGGTGAAAAAAAATCCACCGCCTGCTTCCAGTCTCCAACCGGGTCAGGAATGGAATGAATTAAGCCCCCATCTAGCGGCGAGGATATGAACTGTGCCGGCTGCCGAGGCCTGACGCACTCCTCTGGGGCAATGATTAAATGATTGACAGATGAAATGAAATGATAGTGGAGAGTGTTGCTGGAATGAAATTTTGACAGGGAAAACCGGAGTCCCCGGAGAAAAGCCTGTCTGCCTCCGTTTTGTCCAGCACAGATCTCACATGGAGTGACCGGGATTTGAACCACGGACCCAGCGGAGAGAGGCCGGCGTGCTGCCGCCTAAGCCACGGAGGCTGCACTTTAGAGGTAAAGGATAAAAGTATGATAAATTGTGCCAAAATATCCAAAACATGCATAAATATGCACAAATATGATTTTGCATGAACTTCCGGGCCTTAGCCATAAGGCATGACTTCAATTCCCATCTCAGAAGTCCTAAAATTGGTTTGTCGGGGTTTTCCACTTCTACTGGAGGCAAAAGCCCAGAATGGTTCTTAATTTAAGACCACGGCTACCTCCTTCCGAATTCCAGTCTTTGTTACAAACACACACACTACTACAGCCATCACAATATTACAGGTTATTAGACAGGTTCCGCACACCCATGGGGCTACATAACCACTATGACACAAACCTCCTAAATGAACCAACGACAACATATAGTTATTGTTGATTAAATTGGTGGAACTGCGAGGTCATCTTTACCCAATAACATCATATAACCAGTTAAAATGTGTGTCAGAACTAATAGACCACTAACTCATTAGCTTGTGAATTCGCACACTTCCTGTATTTTGTCACGTTTGGAGATGCGCTGGTTGCGTGGGACGTATCACCAAGCCCTGTTCTCGTACCAGGGTTCCACTTTTTTCAACCCTTTGTGTTGCAGTACAGATCACCGGAACATGTTTTATAGAAATACTGAGTCGAATGCCATCCTGTTATTCTAAAATGGGTGTACCGTATCAAGTAAGTCAATCAATGGAGCCCCTGTTTTGCGCATGAAGTGTGTTTTTGTGCCTTGCTGAAACAACGATTCTGCTGAGCATTTTGTTGGCATTTACTGGCTGTGTTGAAGCAACACTGATAAACATTTGAGAGACGACTAACCTCAGCATATTTTCTGATAATACGGATAGTAAGAACAACAGTGTCTTGTTCAACTAAGTTGAATTGAAAATTAATGTGTCATTTGTTTTGCTTTTAGTGTGATAAAATTGAGGGTACGTTAAATGTTAATAATGTGCTTTTTCCCCCAAAGTGTAATAATTATTGTGTCTATATTTTCAGATTCATTAAAAAGTAAGACAAATCCATTTTGTGCTAAAAAAAATGTCAACATCTTTCATTTAATATTCGATATTATTATTAATATTATTATCTTTAATTTCTCATGAATATGGTACAATTCAGTCTACAAGATACGGAATTGACAATCAAGTATCCTGTAAACCTTACTGTGATAAAAATAGCCTAACAATATGACACGTATCCAGCAGCACTGCCTTCTGTCTTCTGGCAATCAGGTATTTCATTTGCAGTTCCTCCAAAGCCATTACCAATAACTTTGGAACAACTCCCGTGGAAGAGATCACCACTGGCAAAATTCTCACGCATTTTACTACCTATAGTTTCCGTATTTCTTCAGCCAACGGTGCGTACTTGTTTTGTTCTTTAAGCCTGGGTAATTAGCATATTTTGGCTAAGTGGGATAGCAACGTCTATCAAGTAGGCCTTATGGTTTCTTTTATTGAGATAGACAATATCAGGTCGATTGACCAAGATTTCCTGGTCGGTTAAAATAGGTCAATCCCAATACATTTTATGATACTCATTTTCAAGCACGTTGGCAGGCTGGTAATATTGTAGTACACCATGCTCGTATCCAGAAGTCTACATTTTATAGCTAACTCTTGATGTAAGATCTTAGCAACATCTTTGTGCCTCTTGGTATACTCTATACCAGCCAGTGTAGACCAGCCATCGATGATGTAATCGATGGTTTCCAGCTTATTATTATTATTATTACATCGTATTGGCCATCTGTGGAGAGCAATAAAACGTATTTAACTGATATTCTTTTCTTCTCCCTAAATCTCATCTGAACAACAGTCCATGATTTATAGGCCCTTATCGTCATTCTCTTGAACAGCGAAATGATCGTCGTTGATTACTGTTTTGAACAGGATTGTATAATTTCCTCCGTGGAGCCAATTTTTTGAAGGTCTTTTCAATTTCACTAAGCCAGTTGTTTTTGACTTTTACTGAGAGAGCAAGGTTGAGAATCCTTTTGGTGAGCCTGTTATTGTTCATTCTGAGAATATGGCTGTAGAACTTCAATCGCCTTTTCCTGAAGGTGTCAGTGATCTTGTCAGCCACATGCTGATAAAGCTCTTGAGACTTCCATTTCATCCAGAATCCTCCTGAGCAGACTGGACCAAGGATTTCCCTCAATATTTTCCTGTCTTGTTTTTCTACGTCTTTAATAAGAGATCTTCCTCTAATGATCAAGGTTTCCGAGGCATATAGCCTAGTGCTTCAGGTTTTATTACCGAGGTGCAATGTCTTAACTTTGTGTCCTTCGACATTGATTTTTTGTTATATCCGTTCCAGATGACTCTATAGGCCTTCTGTAATTTACAAAATTCTTTGTTTGCCTCACAATGCAATACTGATGACTGAATTACTCATTATTATTAATATTGTTATTATTTCTTTCAGAACGGTTTTCGGGGTTTATAGATCGTGTTACATATTTCTTGATATCTGACGTTTCACTGAGAAGGACGGCTGGAATTTTCAAATATTAGTTCTGAATGGTTTGAAACAGTGGTTTATATTGACTATTGGAATGAGCTCGAAATGTTTCGATGCGGGAATGTATTCTAGCGAAATTTCGCTATCTGTTCTCGCTTCAAAGTATTTCGAGAACATTCCATAAGCCTGTGTAAACATCAGACAGCGTTATTTCAAACCATTCAGAACTAATCTTTGAAAATACCAGCCATACTTCTCGGTGAAACGTCAGATATTAATAAACATGTAACACGACCTAAAAAGCCCAAAAATAGTTTTGGAGATTCTTCACCCAGTCGTCAAATCCTACACCTGTATAATAATAATATTTTTTTTTTTTTTTTTTTTTTTTTTTTTTTAGGGGAAGAAATGCATTTACGCACAGAGTGTCGGGCTCCTGCTCCTGAGTAGCAGACTACCGACTAAAACTCCCCCGTTACTTCTGAACACTAGCCTGGAACCGTTTAGCACATTACTTCAGGCTAGAGTCATTTTATATTTGCCTGTAGGGCACTCTTCCGTAATGAATCATCTTCAGTGGCGATCCAGATCCGTCTTCTTTGTTCGGAGGATATCTTCAACAAAGCTTGCTACCAGTTTCCAGTTTTCCTCATTTTGTAGCATCACTGCAACAATATTGTCCGGGGATATCTCTACATCAATGTGATCTTGAAGAGACTGCCTATTTTGGACCCACCGTCCACAAGAGAAGAAGGTGTGATTAGCATTATCTAATTCATTGATACAGTAGATGCAATCTGATGAATCCACCTTCCCCATCTTCTTAAGATAGGAACAGAAGTACCCATGGCCAGTCAAGAACTGAGTGAGATAGTAACCAACCTCACCATGTTTCCTCTCTGTCCAAACCTGCACCTGAGGGATCATTCTCTTAGTCCATTGGCTTTGATCTCCTTGCTCCCATTTGATCTGCCAATTTTGAAAGGTTTGTACTCTTGCCGATCGTCTTGCATTTTGTAAACCCATATCAGATTTCCTCAAGTAAATGTTCTTGCGTTCTTTCGCAAGAAAAAAAAATCGGAATAATCCCGGCAATAACGAGAACTGCTTCCTCAGAGACCGTGCGATATGCAGATGCCACGCGCAAAGCCCCCCGCCTCTGCACTTGCGCCAGTGGCTTCCTATAAATTTCCTTATCCAGGGCATCCGCCCATATTTCCGCTCCATACAGCAGAACTGAATGGATGGCTGTCATCAATAGTCTTCTCTTACTAGATTTTGGCCCACCAACATTGGCCATGAGCCGACTGAGGGACGTTACTCCTCTGGCTGCCTTATCTGCAGTCCGTCTAATCTGTTCTCCAAAATTCATTTTACTGTCGATCATGATGCCCAGGTATTTTGCTGCTGGCTGCGTCTCTACTTGAATTTGTCCTACCTGTATTGGAAGTATTGTCTGAATTCTCTTCTTTGTTAGGATGACAATTTCCGTCTTACTAAGTGCTAGAGACAGACCATGTTCCTCCATCCATCTATTGATTTTGCGCATTACCATATTGAGTCGCAACTGTGCCTGCTCGACACTTCTTCCTGCTACAAGAGCAGCAACATCATCTGCATATCCTACTAGAATAGTTTCTTCAGGCATTTCAAGCCTCAACAAGCTGTCGTATGTAACATTCCAGAGATCAGGTCCTAGAATCGAACCCTGGGCAGCCCCAGCCGTGACTTGTACTCTACGGATCCCTTCTGTAGTATCGTAGAGCAGAGCACGATCCTTCAAGTAAGAGTCTAAGATCCGAAGGAGATACCTTGGAACATGGAATGAAAATTCTAGAGCATCCATGATATCAGTCCATTTGACAGAGTTGAAAGCGTTTTTAACATCCAGTGTAACAAAAAGAATCACCCGGCGAGAGTAATGATTATAACTCTCCGCTCTTCGTACTTTATCGGCGACTTCTTGCACTGCATCCAGTGTCGACCGGCCTACCCTGAATCCAAATTGTCTTGGTGATAAATCGCCGGCTGCGATTATTGCTTCAAGCAATCTCCGTCTTATGAGTTTCTCAAATAGTTTGCCTGTTGTGTCAAGCATACAAAGTGGGCGGTACGATGATGGTAACTCAGGGTCACCCATGCCCTTACTAATGAGCACTAAGCGACAGATCTTCCAGCGAAAGCTAAAGATTCCTGCTTTCATGCACACATTGAACATTCTCAACAATAACAACAACATATCTTGATCAACTATTATTTTCAGAACCTCATTAGGAATCCCATCCGGCCCCGGAGCCTTGTTGTTCCGTAAAGAATGCGTTGCAATCCGAAGTTCATCTTCAGTAAACAGTGGGAAATCTAGATCACATTCAAAATTCCTCTCAGGTCTTGTGGGATGAGTTGGAAAAAGGGTTTGAACAATGGTGTTCATAATATCATCCTCCATGATGCACGATGTTCTGTGACTTCCAAGTTTCTGTGTTACAATTTTGTAACCCAAGCCCCATGGATCAGTGTCAATATCTTCCTGAAGCTTTCTCCAACTCTGAACCTTGCTCGTAGTTATGGCTTTCCGAAGTAGCTTCTTTGCTGCTTTATGCTCCGCTGATTTTTCATTAGCTTCTTCCCGATTTCTTGCTCTCTGGGCAAGACGGCGAAGCCTGAGGCAGTTCTTCCTTAATTCTGCTATCTCTCTGGTCCACCAGTATACAGGGCTCTTTCGGTGACGTGGTACTGAGGAGGGCATCGAAACATCACAAGCTGACGTAATAATTTTCATGGTTGCAGAAACCAGATCCTCAACCTCAAACTCTCTCCGTGCTTCAGCACTTCGAATCTGTTCTGCACCCTTCCCAATGATATCTTTGAACTTGTCCATGCTAATCCTATTTACATTCCACCGTTGACATTTCTGGGGAGGTACTTCCCGTCCCTGAACATTTGATTCAAAGTCAAAGGCGATGAATTGATGATCGCTAGCACAATAATCTTCCAACACTTTCCATCTCTTAATGAATGGCACAATTACTTCTGATGCCAGGGAGACATCCGGAATTGTTCCTTCACATCCTGGACGTCGGAAAGTTGGAACTGTACCAATATTTAATATTAGAAGGCCTATCCTGGATGCCATCTCTAGAATGTACTTACCCCGGGAATCTGTACTTGGCATACCCCATTCCACTGCTTTGGCGTTAAAGTCTCCAGCCACTATGACACTATCTGTGGCGTTTAGAATTGCATCTTCCAAAGAATTTACTTTGCGGCGGAAGTGCTCAATTGCCTCATTAGGAGTTAGGTAAACACTAAAATAGGTGACCCTTCTGGTCTTCACCCAAACATAACCATCAGAACTTCCATGATCCTTTATAATAACTTTTCTAGAATCCAACACCCAGATTGCAGAAGTGCCAAGTGTGTCACTGAACCAAAGAGATGACTCTTTATCTTTATACTGTTCGCTGATTAGCAAGAGATCGCTTTGCTTCTCTGTGACTAGCTGATATAGCAGATCATTGGCTGTCTTACTTCTATGTAGATTGGCTTGAAGTATACGAATCATTTGAACCTCAGTGCCTTTTCTTTGTCCAAAGCTTCTCTGAAGACCTTACACTGGCCAGATCCCATAGCATGTGCTAAATCTTTGATAAAACCTCGTTCTTCACAAAGAACACATTTCTTTGAGGCAGTACATCCTCTAGCTTTGTGACCTGTCCCGCCGCAATTGTAGCAAAGTTTACTTCTATCTGTGCCTTTGCAGTTGCTAGCAACATGTCCATAGTCCAGACATCTATAACAACGAGATACCATGATCCTCCGTCTAATCCTGCAATTGACCCATCCTATGGTGATATGATCTTGCCTCAAGAGCACATCTGCATCACTAGTTGTTAATGTGACAACAGCCATCTTCACTTCCCTCGTATTCGTCCTCGTCAGCAGCACCTTGGTATCTGGAGAGAGTTCTGGGATAGTTCTCTGGATAGCTTCCATGACCTCTTCGGAAGTAGTTAGAGCATCAAGGTCTCTGATTTCAACAGTTGCCTTCGCTTCAAGCCTACGAACTGTAGCATTGGACCCCAGAACATTTCGCAGAGAATTACCAAAAGCTGCTTTATCCCTGGAACTTGCTCCCAACTCGACAAGGACGTCTCCCGCTTTAGTTTGTCGAATGGACCGGACTTCAGTTCCTGTATCATTAGGGTTTGCTTTTTGGCGAATCTCCTTCAGAATATCGGCATATGATTTACCTTCAGCTGGTCTGATCAGTAAGGCTGCTCGCCTTGGCCTACTAGGTCTCTTCTGTCTGTTTGGATTAGGCCTACTAATAATAATAATAATGATTATTATTTTATTATTATTATTTTTCCCCTCTGTAGCTCAGTCGGTTAAATGTCTAACTTCATCGCTCCATCTAGAGTTCAAATCTACGGTAGGTCGCTGAATCTGAAATGTTTGCTTGACAAAATGGGGGGAAGTACTGGTTTTCTCCGTGTTTCCCGAACAATTTCATTCCTGTTAAGTGCCCAAAATCGTTCATTTTTAACTGTCCCGGAGGAGTGTGACAGGCCACACCAGCCGGCACATTTCCATTCCTTGACACTCGACTCGGAATCATCCATTACCCGGCAGTTAGCTGGAATGAGGTTAGTAGATTTATTATTATTATTATTATTATTATTATTATTGTTAGTGTTATTAGTAGACTACTATTATTGTATTCTTTCTATAGTTACCTTGAGTATTTCATGGTGCATGCCACAGTACACAAATAAGAACAAGGAAATGCCCAATGAATCCTGAGATTAAAGCTATGTACAAAAAAAACTACACAGGGATATATGTAACCAATATTACTTATTGATCTGAAAATCATTTGAACTCTGGCTATAATTCAATCAATATTATATATTTGCGTATAGAGAAGAACAAAGGATTATTACTGTGCCATATTTCGTGTGTACAACTAGACACCTTGTGGCTCTCCAATACAGAGACACAACATAATATAGGCTACCCACCCACACCCACGAAATGAATTTGTACTTTTTCCTGAAACTTTTTTGCCCATATTATCAAATCCGGTGAGTCGTAATCATCCAAGAGACCTCTCAGAACGTTAACAAATAAAGATGGCTCATTAGCATCGAAAGTAATGTTCATGTTCATGAATCTCCAGAAAGAAAAACTTCCAGAAAATGCTGGACATGTTCATTCTAATTATCTTTTTAAAATGCTCATTATTTTGCTGATGAACGTCATATTGTGGTTGAACCGGTTCTATAAGAATAATAATTATATTATTTATTCACTAATGGTCTCACTCTTATCATTTTCTCTCAGACTTTGCCAATAACGATCATTTCCAGACATAGTTAAATTCTTTCTCTGCGTACTTAAAATTACTTTCCTACGATATATACTACGTGCTGTGGAAAAATAAGCGATTTCTACTTAATCACTTGAGTGAACTAATCCTCATCAGGTTGTCTTGGTTACACATTTCCCTGTTCAGTGTTGTTACCCTCTCTCCAAAACAAAGGTAGATTACCGTATCCCGACCCTCCTTGATGTTGGGTTTGCTGCTGCTGCTGCTGCTGCTGCATCCTTGGTTCACACTTAGTTCCACGGACCAGCTTCTGAACGGGCGCTCTCATCACGCGATAGTTGATCTGGCTGGTGTCATGGTCTCCCTTCATCAGCTGCTGGAATCTGCAGGTCAGCACCCAAACCTCCTGCTGGTTCTTCGCATTGCGGATGACCTTGACTCCACTCGCGAACTGCAGCGCGGTGTCGTCGCGGTCCACCTCGGCGATGTTGTCCGTGCCGTACGGTGTAGCTGCGTTCCAACAGTTGAGGGAGTTCCTCGATAGAAGGCTGAAAAACATGACGCCATTCGAGTCCATATCCTCGGCGGCTGCCTGCGAGGCTCGGGGCTTCTCGAACAGGTGGAACATGCGAGGCACTCGATTCACTTCTCCCTCGAACAGGGATGCGTTACGGATCACTGATGTACTAACCCAGGACTCGCGATTGCTGGCCAAGCTATAATAGAAAATTCTTAATTAGGCTTAATATGAAAATACAGTCATGAATATAACCATATCTTCCGAATTCCTTACTGACAAAGTTTAATATATAATAAAAAGTAATACCTTAAGTCAATAAAATGTACTTTTAATTATAGTGTCCTGGTTCCGGCCACATTGTGACCATCCTCAGCAGAAAATATATAATACAAATTGAGTTGCAAATCTTAATTGAGACAAAATTTAGTATTCATAAGGTAATGTTCGCTCAAACATTAGGCTACCTTATGAATACTCAATTTTCTTGGATTGTATTTATTCACAGCAACATCATCATAAAGATATTTGTTCTCAGGTAAACACACAGGTAAACACCCCTCCTCCGGTGTAATATGTAATATGTTCATAACGGCAAACTATTACTTAATATTTATATATTTAGATATTATTATTATTATTATTATTATTATTATTATTATTATTATAACTATTATTATTATTATTATTATTATTATTATTATTATTATTATTATTAGTATTAGTATTAGTATTAGTATTATTCGTACTTAATTGATAGAATTCTTTATTATTATTATTATTATTATTATTAAGTTTAGATTCAAGGCTAACTGAGCCATGGAGATGTTTTATTACACACGATAACTCCAATTATTTTCGCTATTTGAATCAAAGGGATTCGACATATTTCAGTTATTCTACAGTATGTTAACTTGTGAGGTGACCACAGTCATGAGACCCTTTTCTTATTTTCTTAAGACAGATTTTTAAACCGTGGCGAGTGCAATTATTCTGAGTGACACGCACAGCGGGGGGCTCTCCGCTGAGTAAGTGAACAATGGACAGCCTGCTACAACAGATTTCAAGAGATTAGTGTCAAAGGAGCTATCTGGCTTCACAAGGTGTGTCTGTACCAAGTGAAGAGGAGTTTAACTGATGTTTTCTAAGAAGGACTCGGGGTCTACTGGAACGTATCTGTGAGACAGAAGACCATAGCAACGGTATTTTGATTGGTCGACGAAGGTTTATTTTCTGCAGGAGTGGGGAGAAAGACGGATGGCACTTGAGGGCTGGCGCATTTAAGGAAAGAGTCACTCACTACTAGGAATCTTATTGGGAATGAAGTAAGTCATTCATACCGTCTATAGTTTTGACTTGATTGTGCATATAAGACATATTTCTTCGTCTTTCCATGCAATAACGACAATGGTTGTGTTTTTGGCCAAAGTCGGTAAAGTGATTTATGGAGTTAGAACTTCGTCACTGAACAAGCTAGCAGCTAAATCTACATCATCGCTGCTCAGTAAATATAATTAACGGAACTTATCTGCTGGAATCCTTCAAGACGTCATTCCAAGAGATGGATCAAAGCCCCAGGAACAACTACAAGTCTTAACTATGGAGACCAATTCCTTCGACACGCAACCTCGGTAAGCTAGGCTGACATATATTATTCAAAATCTCTTCTTTTATATTGCTGGCAAGTAACTTCATAGTTTTGGAAATAACGTTAAATTTAATATCGGTCTCATCACTTTTCTCGCGCCTCAGGTTAACATAACTTCAGTAAAAGTATTTACTATTTATTATTATTATTAACTTTTCATATTTTGTTTTTGTGTAGAATTAAATTCAGTATTTTAATCCATGCCTTGCATTCCTTTTTCAGTAGTTAGAAGTACATGTAAGTCATCCCTTATCCCCAATGCAAAAACTAACTGGTTGATTACTTTGATTTCGCCACGGGCTGGGAGAAAGAGGTCTCAGGTGCTCCACTGATGTTAATTTATCATTATTTGTGTTTCTTTTATTGGTCTTCAACACTTTGTTGCGACCATGGCGCCCAACATTTCATTTTGAGAGCACTACTGAAGGTAAGTTCACAATACCAGTGTGTATTAACATGTGTATCAACTCATTTCATGACCTATTACATTTATCATCCAACAGTGAGCAAATCACCATCTTAAAACACATTACAGGTGTCGCCAAAGCGTAGGGCACGAAAACCAGATAGTATTTTTATTTGGGGAACGGTATTATCTTTGTGCTTGTGTTTTGTGGGGGATTTTAACTGTGGTGTATCAGTATGGCTGATAAGGACCAGATGAAGCTTAGGAGTGGTCAACAGTTGAGTGGTGATATGGTAGAGGAGAATGTGGGGGAGGAGAGTAGTCAGTTGGCAGAAGATGGTCAGAAGTTGATGGAAGGGAGATCGGAGGTTGATCCCAATACCAGTAAGGAGATGTCGGTGGAAATAAGTGAAGGCATTATGAGCATGTTAAGGTTGTTGAATAACAAATTAGAAGCCACTAATAATAAACTAGATAATACCAGTCAGGAAATAAATGCTAAATTGGAAAGTCACAGTCAGGAAATAAATGCTAAATTAGAAAGTCACAGTCAAGAAATAAATGCTAAATTAGAGAGTAATAATCAAGATTTGAGTAATAAGTTAGAAGCCACTAAAGCTAGACTTGAACGTAATAATATGCAGATAAACAGGAAATTAGATCAGAATAACTCTGAAACTAGTAATAAAATTGAGGAATTGAATAAGAGGATAAACGGTGTAGTGGAAAGTAGCGAGGAGTTGCGTAGGAAATATGAGCGGATGAAGGAAAGTATATTGGATGTCCAAGAGACGATAAGGGAAGAGATGAAAAGTCAGTTAAAAGAAACAGTAGAGGAAGTCAGGGTAGAAGTTGAGAATAAGCTTGAAATTTTAGGCAATAAAGTTGACTAGACTAGTCAACAGGTGATAGAAAGAGTGCAAGAAGTAAGGGTAGAAATTATGGAACGTAATGAGAAAGAGGAGAAGAAGATTAAAGGGAAGATAGGAATGGAATTAGGTAAAATAAAGAAAGTACTAAGCTCTCAGGAAATAAAAATGCAGGAAATCATAGATGAAGAGAATAGCCAGATTAGGGACGACTTTAGAGCAAGTATAGAGGAAGTTAGTAGGAGATTTGCGGAAATGGAGAAGCGGACGTTAGGCTACAGCCAGAATGAGATAGTTAAAGAACAAGATGAGCAGGAAGAAAGAGATCATAAGAGTAAAAATAAAGACAGAAAGAAAAATCAGAAGGAAAGAGCGATAGTAGAAGAAATGGTGGAAGGTGATACCATAGGAGTTGAGGGGAGGCAGGAAGATGGAGATCATAAGAGTAAAAAGAAAGAGAGAAAGAAAATTCAGAAGGAAAGAGCGATAGTAGAAGAAATGGTGGAAGGTGATAACATAGGAGTTGAGGGGAGGCAGGAAGATAGAAATCATGAGAGTAGAAAGAAAGAGAGAAAGAAAAATCAGAAGGAAAGAGCGATAGTAGAAGAAATGGTGGAAGGTGATACCATAGGAGTTGAGGGGAGGCAGGAAGATAGATATCATAGGAGTAAAAAGAAAGAGGAGAATACAAATAATGTATTAGAGGAAATGGAAGCCAGGTTGAAAGAAAGAGAGAGAGAGAACACATTATGGAGTGGAATGAAATAGCAGATAAGGTAAGGGAAACGGTAGGAGGAGAAGTGCACTGTAGTGTCACCATTGATAAGTGTAGTACGGGAGATGGGGAAACCATTATTATAAGGAGAGAAGACAGAGTGACGATAAAGAAAGAAAGAAAGAAAGAAAGAAAGAAAGAAAGAAAGTGATGAAGTAGGGAGTGAAAAAGAAAGAAGTAATAATCGAAAGTAGAACATTTATGTAGGGTTGCAGTACTGTATGTTTACTTTTCCAACCAGTACTCTTGTGTATAAATAATGTAGACCTGGATATGAAAAGTTACTCGTTTCGTGAATTTACCGAAGAACCCGAGGTAGCTGAGTCCTTAAATTCGAACCCTGTCGTCGAATTATTCGTGTCGAGGGCGAGTGCATGTAGTTTGTTAGATAGTAGTTTCTCTTATTTGAGGGACCAAATGTTGTTTCTCAGTGCGTTGGTAAGTGCGCTTATGTGTTAGAGAATAATGGAATTCGCTTATATGGTACATATAACATTCACTCGTTACGTAAGTATGTGGCGTGAGTTGGAGAGGTGACAGCTGTTACGAAAGGGTGACCGGTGATGAACCTCTAGGACTTGATTTGAATAGGTAGCCTATGTAAGGTGGTATGAAGGCTGTTGATCTGGACTAAAGGTTAGTGGTAACCGTAATTATGAAGGTATGTATTTGGGGAGAGACCGTGTTGGAGTTATCTCAAGGAGATAAGGGTGACAGGAGGAGTGCTCGCTGTTGGAAGGTAAGAGACTGGTTTTAAAGGAAGCTAAATGGGACTCATTAAGCACAGAGATAAGATGAATTACATAGATTTCTATATTTTGATATTATTTCAGTAGAGGTTCACATTGTAATTAATTTTCAGAGATTTTGTGTAATGCAGTCTGTAAGCCCCATAGCTTACGTGTGACGTACGGCAGCGAAAATTGTGTTAATTTACATGTGTATGCGTGTGAGAGGTGGAATTCCCGACTTATCGAATAGAGTTCAGGAGAAGTTATGACTACACTATATAACATTGTAATTTGGTCGAATCTCCGTAAACTCTACTCCGGGAATTAACCCTCCGAAGTGATATTATTTCATACGTGTAGTATGGAACCGACCCGTAATGTGACATAATTATGATTGTGTCACGAGAAGAAAATTTAGCGTGTGTAAATAAAGGGTAAAATATAAATATATGTTCTATTTTTCAGGGTATCGATTTCATGTAACAGGCGGTGTTTCCGCTATACAAAAACACTTGAACGCACAAGTTACAAATGAATACAAAGGGAACAATGACGTAATTATGTTGAAGATGATTGCAAATTATACTTGGACATAGAAGGGTATTATTATATGTTGTATTTTTGTATGTTGTGTCATATTTTTTTATATTCGTGTCGGAAGAAAATCAGCACTACATTACTAGGTAATATAGCGTGATCTTCTAGGGCGTTCTGTAATATATTCATAACGGCAAACTATTACTTAATATTTATATATTTAGATTTATTATTATTATTATAACTATTATTATTATTATTATTATTATTATTATTATTATTATTATTAGTATTAGTATTATTCGTACTTAATTGATAGAATTCTTTATTATTATTATTATTATTATTATTATTAAGTTTAGATTCAAGGCTAACTGAGCCATGGAGATGTTTTATTACACACGATAACTCCAATTATTTTCGCTATTTGAATCAAAGGGATTCGACATATTTCAGTTATTCTACAGTATGTTAACTTGTGAGGTGACCACAGTCATGAGACCCTTTTCTTATTTTCTTAAGACAGATTTTTAAACCGTGGCGAGTGCAATTATTCTGAGTGACACGCACAGCGGGGGGCTCTCCGCTGAGTAAGTGAACAATGGACAGCCTGCTACAACAGATTTCAAGAGATTAGTGTCAAAGGAGCTATCTGGCTTCACAAGGTGTGTCTGTACCAAGTGAAGAGGAGTTTAACTGATGTTTTCTAAGAAGGACTCGGGGTCTACTGGAACGTATCTGTGAGACAGAAGACCATAGCAACGGTATTTTGATTGGTCGACGAAGGTTTATTTTCTGCAGGAGTGGGGAGAAAGACTGATGGCACTTGAGGGCTGGCGCATTTAAGGAAAGAGTCACTCACTACTAGGAATCTTATTGGGAATGAAGTAAGTCATTCATACCGTCTATAGTTTGGACTTGATTGTGCATATAAGACATATTTCTTCGTCTTTCCATGCAATAACGACAATGGTTGTGTTTTTGGCCAAAGTCGGTAAAGTGATTTATGGAGTTAGAACTTCGTCACTGAACAAGCTAGCAGCTAAATCTACATCATCGCTGCTCAGTAAATATAATTAACGGAACTTATCTGCTGGGATCCTTCAAGACGTCATTCCAAGAGATGGATCAACGCCCCAGGAACAACTACAAGTCTTAACTATGGAGACCAATTCCTTCGACACGCAACCTCGGTAAGCTAGGCTGACATATATTATTCAAAATCTCTTCTTTTATATTGCTGGCAAGTCACTTCATAGTTTTGGAAATAACGTTAAATTTAATATCGGTCTCATCACTTTTCTCGCGCCTCAGGTTAACATAACTTCAGTAAAAGTATTTACTATTTATTATTATTATTAACTTTTCATATTTTGTTTTTGTGTAGAATTAAATTCAGTATTTTAATCCATGCCTTGCATTCCTTTTTCAGTAGTTAGAAGTACATGTAAGTCATCCCTTATCCCCAATGCAAAAACTAACTGGTTGATTACTTTGATTTCGCCACGGGCTGGGAGAAAGAGGTCTCAGGTGCTCCACTGATGTTAATTTATCATTATTTGTGTTTCTTTTATTGGTCTTCAACACTTTGTTGCGACCATGGCGCCCAACATTTCATTTTGAGAGCACTACTGAAGGTAAGTTCACAATACCAGTGTGTATTAACATGTGTATCAACTCATTTCATGACCTATTACATTTATCATCCAACAGTGAGCAAATCACCATCTTAAAACACATTACAACGGGTACTCAAAATGAAACCATTGCCGAAGACTATCTCCACTTAGTATAAAACAAAGTCTCCGGTTATTGGATGTAACGGGTAATCTCGAGAACCACTGGATGGATTTTGATGCGGATTTCACCATTCTATAAGGATTTCTCAAGGAAGGCTTCTGTGGAAACTAATGTATTTAAAACCAAAGGAAGCCGAGCAGTAACGATTTCAGTGAATAGAGTCGAAAATAAAACCTACCGTCCGTGTGCCTTTTAAGCTTACGCTGGGTAACCTGTTAAAAATATCTATATACTATGAGTGTAAGAATTGTTTAGCATGAAAAGTTCTACAAAAAATTCCGTGACAGCATATCTCTATCTTCAATATATCGCCCATTATAAGTGTTTTTACGTTTTCATTTCAGCCAACAATCTCCATTCAATTATTATATAGCTTCGGAGACAGTTTACGAGCTAGCTAGCGAGCAAGCCTATCACCCCAGTTTCAGCCTTCGTTCCGCAGAATACACAGTCAAGTTCAGATTAGACGGAAGGGCGATTTGTGTTTCATGCTATCTCCATGATAATATAATTAATAGTCCAGTCAGTGATTTTAACCCATCATGCCGAGACGGAAAGCGGATATAGGTCGTAGTTCATTGAAATCGAACAAAATACGCCTGGGTAAACCGTTAAAGATAGCCTACAGAGTACAGATCGAAGCCGCGGATTGCTAATTTATAATACAATGCCCAGTTTCATTTTTCTCTAAGGAATTGAGTTGGCAAGCGTAGCTGAGGGCAGTGACAATGCTGACTTATCCTACCGGTGTACCCATTACCCATACTGACTTCTCTAAGAACTAACTCCAACCTGGGCCAAGAAGACCGCAATAATCTAAGGACGACTGCCGCACAGCCTCCTGATTGTCAGAGATGGATGGCCAACTGGATGATGACACCCTCAGCCGCATTATCTTGGTTTTAGGCAGTGCAACTAGATGTTCTCTTTTTCCCGGGTATGCCCTCATTTTAAATAGTGAAAAGGGTGTCTGAATGGAGTTTCTTTTCAGAGCATACTGTAAATGTCCGAGTTTTCTGCAAATCCTCAACATTAATTTTAAATTGTAGAAATTGACATGATGCTCACTAGATGTCAGCGTGTCATGCTAGTTCAAGTGCAAATATGATCGCAAAAATCAATACTCAAACGCTGTCTATGCTTTATAAAAATTTAGTGGGGGAAACATTACTAATTGTTAGGAACTACATTGTGGTATCGCAGTCATCCTTCTAATTACAACACTAGTACAGACATCACAGAGAAACAGGTTGTTAGTCAAATTCTACACTCACCCAAGTACACGGGGCTACATGACCACGATGTCGCAAAGTCCCTTAAAGAATCAACAACAACTTAGATACAGTTTACATGGCTATTTGTCTACCTACAGTAGTTTCCCCAACCGTGAACCCTAGACTATTAGTCACGCATAGTAAGCACTTCATTATCTTCGGTTTGCGGTCTCTGAACCCGGTATCACTTCCTTTACATGTAAAGTTTAGCTAATTTGAGTTTGGTTGGTTGGTTCTTAAGTTTAGGGGCTGCGACAACGCGGTCATGTAGCCCCGTGTACTTTGGGTGTGGGTAGAATCTGTTAATTTGAATTTCCAAGCATGTGGACATTGTCAGAATGATTTGTAGTGATGATGATGATAGTTGTTGTTTTAAGGGGCCTAACTTATAGGTTATTGGCCCCTAATGAACTGGGTGAAAGCAAAATGAGAATGAAACGGAAACTATAACGAAAATTAAGCTGGACTGAAAATACTTACAAAATGGTACGCAGATGAAAATGACTCACAAAATGTAGAGTGATATTACTTTCAAAAGGTAACTTAGAAGGAAAATATTCACAAAAGTTTAGATTGAAAAATACGCACAAAATGTAGTTTAGTTTCAAATTACTTACAAAATGCAATGTAGATTCAAAATCCTCACAAAATACAATTGAAAGTCAAAATACTTACAAATTACAATTGAAATTGAAAATACATAATGGAATTTAGATTGAAAATGCCTTACCAGATGCAAAATACTCACAAAATGCAATTGAAATCCAAAATACTTTCAAAAGGCAATTGAAATTCAAAATACTCTTACAAATTGTATTGTAATTTAGATTCAAAATACTCACAATAAGTGGAAGCCCGCGATTCAAAATACCGTACTTACAAAATTCAATTTGGATTGAAAATACTTACAAAATGGTGTTTAGATCGAAAATACTTACAAAATACAATGCAGATTGAAAAACTTACAAAATGTGGTTGAGTTTCAAAATACTCACAAAATGTAATTTAGAGACAAGGCAATTCATAAAAACAGGGCGGGAATCTTAAAGAGAAAAGGAACAATAATGAAAAGAAAGAGAAGGCTGATCCCTAGAAGAATGAGGGATCAGGAAAGATGAGAAAAGGGTCAATTAAGGCGGGAAAGGAAGATACTCCCTAGACCTCGGTTGCCCTAATACCGTCGAGGTCGGAAGAGAACAAGAGTTGACCAAGAGAGGTTGACAGGAAAGAAGACGGAGAGGAGCCCGGCACAAGTAAGTGGAAGCAATGCCGCACTCAGCTGGGGTCTCGTGTCGCCAACCCACCCTAGAGATGGTATTCAGGAAATTTAATGGACCAGGAAGTGATGGATGATCATTATTAATGAAAGAAGGTTGTCCATCCTCTGATTCGTGGACATATCGTGATATTTGCAGAATCGCCACTAGAACTACAAGTAAACCGGGTTAGTTGTAGACCAACTCTCTACTCATTTCCTTTAACTCAATTTAATGCTACCTCTGTACCAAATTTCGTTCAATTTGGTTTCGTCGTGTTTGAATTGATAGGGGGAGGGGGGCAGATATACACACTCTCTCTCACACATACACACACACACTCACACACAGACAGACTGACAACTTTTGGCCCATGAAGATCGCATAAGTCTACTTTCATTTTTGCAAAAATCAAAAGTGGGCTAAAAATGACATATTCGGGGTAAATATATAGTTGTGATAACATATATATGAACTGTATGCTGAAAGATTTCGCGGATATCGTTAAAACCAAAAATCCGAGACTCGAATCATGACTAAAGTCATAGACATACAAACAAAGCTAAATTCGACAATTATTACGTGCTGAAACAGATGAAACCCATTCAAGTGTGTTGGTATCATCAGGCGCCAACAGATGGCAGAAACGATGCAGTTTAACCAAATAGCGTATCATTATAGGCTTAACTTTGCAACCCCTCTCCCGCCACTTCTCCCATGGAACCTAGGAAGAGCGAGTAATTTATTATTATTCTTCTTCTGCTTTTACGGCCTCAATGGACCACTTCAGTCAATCATTTCTTGGTCCTCTTCTTCAGTAAGTTTCCTTTCCGAGTCGCCCAGTAGCTCTTCATTCGCTCTGATCTTCTCAGGCGCTCCTCATCTGTAAATACCCTTTTTACTGTATTACGTTTGTCTATTTTAGCCTGAAATCTTATTTTTATATCTCTCAGTTTTTTAAATTTTGCTGTTTTGTTTTGCAAGTCATCCAAGGCTATTTCTAATTCTTTCATATCTTCTCTAATTTCCTTAATCCAACCTACTTGTTGTTTCATATTCCAAAGTTTCACTACAATTTTTCTAGATAACCTGGTTTCTGGTGTCCTCATGATGTGACCAAAAAAAAGCCGTTTCTTCCGAATAGTATCAGTGATGAGCTCCAGTTCTCTGTATACCACATCATTTGGTACTATCCGCCACTGTCCATCTTTCTTATATTTTTTTATTTATGCATGTTCTAGCTATTCTTCTTTCTACTTTTAAAATTTTGACGATTCTGTTTTTCTGAGTAACTTTAAAAAGAGTTTCACTTCCATATGTCACCTCTGGTTGAACCACCGTCTTGCAATGTTTTAATTTTGTTGCGATTGATAGACATTTTCTTTTATACGTAGACCATGTTAACTTTTGGGCTTTTATCATTTTATTAGTTCTTTCTTGCCATGCAGGTTTCTCATCCAAGTTGTAAGTTATAATTTCTCCTAAGTATTTAAATTGCTTCACTATTTTAACTTTCTTGTTAATTCCTGTTATGTGATTAATTACAAGTGGATTTGCTACCATTATATCTGTCTTTTCAAATGATATCTGAAGTCCAATTTTTTGTGCTATATTTTGTAGGCTTATTATTTGATTTCTGGCTTCTTGAATATTATTAGCCAGTAACGCCAAGTCATCTGCGAATCCCAAGCAACCCTGTACCATTCCCTCATTACATATTCCAAAGCACAATTGAAAAGTAGAGGCTATAAACCATCTCCTTGTCTTAATCCTGTTTTAATCGTAAACGGTTCAGATATTTCTCCTCTGAATTTTACTTTAGATTTGGTGTTTGTTAGAGTTAGTTTTATCATTTTTATTAATTTAGGATGAAGTCCAAAATTCCTTAGTATTTTCAGCAATGAAGATCAATGTAAACAATCATAAGCTTTTTTGACGTCTACGAAGGTTATAACTTGCTGTTTTTGTCTACGTTTGTAGTAGTCCATTACTAATTTTAAGGTGATTATCTGTTCAGGGCAGCTTCGCCATGGCCGAAATCCACCTTGATATTCTCCTATTTCCAGTTCTAATTGATCTTTACAACGATTATATAGAATTCGTGACATGATTTTATATGTGATATCCAAAAGGGAAATTCCTCGATAGTTGTCAGGATTTAATTTTTCTCCTTTCTTGTGTAATGGATGTATTATAGCTGCAGTCCAATGGTCTGGCAGTTCTTCTTTAATCCAAATGTTCACTATGCATTGGTGTAATGAAATCTTTACTTATTATTATTATTATCGGTTTATACAGAACATATAACACATTTCTGGTATATTACAACGTAACTATACGGGCTTCAGTGAACCAAAATATAGCTACGGAAACAGCAACTTCTAAGCTAGAATTTCGCTACCCATGAACTTCCGAACGATTCTAGTTGTCGATAGAACTACTGCCTTCTGCATTAGTTTGTAGAGCCCAGTATCCAGATCCAGTTCTTTAAGGCCTTGGAGCAAGGTACTTGGGATCACGCCCGTACTCGAGACAATGATAGGTATGGTCTTCACTCGCTCTACATGCCATTGTCTTTTGATAGGGTCGACCAACTCGCTGTATTTGCTGATCTTTTCAATGTGTTTTGACTGGAGATTCTTGTTGTTAGGAATCGCAACATCAATCAATGTAGTTTGCTTGGTTTTCTTGTTTATAACCACCAGATCCGGCCTGTTGTGTGATACCGATTGATCAGTCAAAATAGTTCGGTCCCAATACAGTTTGTATTCATTGTTTTCAAGAACACACTCTGGCTGATATTGGTGGTACGGAACTTTCTTTCCTTTCAAAAGCTGAAACTTATCAGCCAACTCCTGATGCAAGATTTTAGCAACTGCATCGTGCCTTTGTTTGTGCTCTGTTGCCAGGAAATATCTACATGCAGATGTAATATGCTGTATTGTTTCTGACTGTTGACATCCGTAGCGGCACTTATCATCTGGTACAGCGGGATCTTTTACAATGAACTTGAGGTAGTTCCTTGTAGGGATGACTTGGTCTTGAATTGCTAGCATAAAACCTTCAGTTTCTGGAAAGATCTGTCCTGAAGTGAGCCAGTAGTTTGACGCATTTATATCAACATTTGCTTGACTCACCTCATTTGGATGTCTTCCGTGCAAAGGTTTTGCTTTCCATGCTTCCATCTTCTGAATGTCAGTATGTAGGAGGTGTTGAATCTCTTGCTGACACAAGACCAGTGGCGTTGATCTGTCCGCCTCACTGATGGCTCTGTGAAGTACAGATGACCTCGCTTCTGCATAGAAGTACTCCCTAAGGCTGACTATCTGCCGTTTCATCTGATTATCAATGTCAACGAACCCACGTCCACCTAGGCTTCTGGGTAGAGTCAATCGCTCTATTGAAGATCGTGGGTGGTGTTTCCTTCCTTTTGTGAGCATCGTTCTCATTTTTCGTTCAAGTCCTTCGATGTCCGTTTTGCACCATTTGATTATGCCAAATGAGTAGCTCAGCACAGGTACAGCATACGTGTTAACAGCTTTCACTAAGTTTTTGCTGTTCAAGTGCGTTTTTATAATTTGTTTTAATCTTTTGACAAATTCACAGGACAGATCTTTCTTTATTGACACATGGTCAATATGCTTAGCTTGTTTTACTCCTAAGTATCTGTAGGTGTCTTCTGCCAACATAGCCCTAATATGCTGTCCATCTTCCAGCTCATACCCGGACTTCTGTACTTTTCCTCTCACCACCTTTAGTGTCCGACACTTGTCCAAACCAAATCCCATTTGTATGTCTCGTGAGAATGCTTCAACTATTCTCAACAAGTTTTCCAGATGCGACTCTGTTTCGGCATAGAGTTTAAGGTCGTCCATGTATAGCAGATGATTTAGCCGAGTACCAATTCTCTTTCCAATCTTGATAGAAAAGCCGTAGTGAGTAGAGTTAAGCTGGGTAGATAAAGGATTCATTGCCAGGACAAACCATAAGGGGCTAAGAGAGTCTCCTTGAAAGATGCCTCTCCGAATCGATATCTCATCTGTTCGTATATCTCCGCGTGGCGTACTGAGACACAGTCTAGTTTGCCATGCTGACATAACCCTTTCCAAGAAACTGACAAATACCTCATTGATCCTATACAATCGCAGCACTGCTACTAGCCAGTCATGGGGGACAGAATCAAAGGCCTTCTTATAATCGATGTACGCCATATGAAGGTTTCGGTGATTTAAGTGTGCCTGGCCACACACAACTGAGTCAATTATTAGTTGTTCTTTGCACCCTTTTGAACCCTTTTTACAACCTTTCTGTTGCACGGCAATTATATTGTTTCTTTCACAGTGTGCATATATCCTGTTAGCCAAGCATGATGTAATGATCTTATACAACGTGGGCAGACATGTGATGGGACGATATTTTGTAGGATCCCATGTATTCTGAAGATCTTTTGGAAGCAAATATGTGATGCCACGTGTGATGAATTCGGGTAAGCTATCAGGATGAAGGATGGAATCATTAATGAACTCACCTAGTCGATTGTGGATGCTCCAGAACTTCTTATACCAAAAATTCTGAATCTGGTCAGGGCCAGGGGCTTTCCAATTCGCTAAGTTGTTGATAACTTCCTTAATATCATTTGTGGTGAATTTCTCGTGCTGCATTTGCTCAAATCTTTGGGAAGCTTGCTGTTCTTCTCTTACCCAACTTGATTGAGTGTCGTGATGAGATGGTGTAGACAGATGTTTTCCCCAAAATTCTTGAACTTCTTCTTTAGTCGGATAGCTTTTGTCCGCAGAAACCTTTATCTTACCCAGAGTCTGATAGAATCTTCTCTCTGAGTTGGCGAAAAGGAAGTTATCCTTCTTCCTCTTCATACTCTCCCTATACTTTGCAAGTCTGGCGGATAAAACAGACAGCCTTTGTTTCAAGGTATCTAAGCACTCTTCAGGTGTTGAATTCGGTACATCTCGCTGTGTGTGGGCTGTGTTTTGTCTCATTATATGCTCAGCTTTCCTCAGTAATTTTCTTGTTCTTGTACCACGAACATATTGTGTCATTCTAGCAATATCTGCCCTGAGCTGTTCAATCCTTCCAACAAGTCTTCTTTCCCAGTTTGGCATCGATGGCATTTGCTTTTTCCGTTCATGTTGTCCAATACCCATAGCTTTCACAACAGTTACTGCACCACAGTAAATAATAGTATGAAGGGATTCCAGATTGGCAGATGCTTCAACATGTTCCGGCAAAACATCCCGATTCATGATACTCAGTATCTTTGTCAGCTTTCTTGAACCATTGACTTTCGGTATTTTCGGCCTGCAATTTGTATCAGTTCCATAAAACTCTATGACTGTAGTCATCATTTCATTCTTCAACTTTCCAATTTGGTGTTGATCGATAATTTGCATGGAAACTGGATCTACTTCTTGAAGGTCCTGGCTATCAGCTTGTGCCGACTCCAGTTCTTCAGGAACACTGTTCTGAGTGACTCCATTCACACCTTCCTTCTCACGCCGTACCTCTTCTTTAATGGTGTTCATTCTGGCTTCAGGGATAAGATTATTCCGGAGAATAGCTCTGTATTGATCAGATACTCTCTGTTCGGTCACAGTTAGTTCAGGGTAATGCAACAGAAATTCAGAATGTAAGCGTTGCCTATAACCAACTGAATTCTGTCCGAAGTCAGTAACCCTAAAATAAGTGCGTATTATGGTTTCGTTCATGACATTTGTCCATTTAATACGCTGTCGTGGCAGTCCTGCCTGGGTGAGCACAGGTTGAGTTACCTGTGCAGCACCTTCAGCAGGTGAAGTACTAGATAATGATTCACTTCTCTGCTCAGGCTCATCATGCAAACGCTTGTCGGCTGTAATGATTTCGGGATCTTGCCCGGTAGGGGCCCGCCTGTTCAGCCCTCTACCACCGGCGGCTCGCATACTGTCACGTCCAGCACCGGCTCCAAACGTGCCCTGGCGCTCCCCAGGCAGCGGCATTTCATCCGAGGCATTACTCGTTTTATTATTATTATTATTATTATTATTATTATTATTATTATTATTATTATTACCAAGGTGCCGACCCCGTGGTTTTGGGGTAGCGCGCCTGACTCTCACCCGGAGGCCCCGGGTTCGATCCCCGGCTCCGTCAGGGATTTTAAAACTGACGTGAGGGTTGGAACGGGGTGCACTCAGCCTCGTGAGGACAATTGAGTAGCTGTCTGACAGTGAGACAGCGCCCCGATCACGAATACCAAGATTAACGGCCGAGGGGACCCGACGCGCTCATCACGCGTCACCCGAATATCTGCAGGCCAAATGGCTGGGCAGCGGTCCCTTGGTCGGCCTTAGCCCATCATGGGCTGGATAGTGCCAGGGGTTGACTTTTGACTTTTTATTATTACAAAGCCAATTTAATTCAAGAATTATGGAACTGCACTAACCTGTGGAAGTAGAGATGTCTGTCCCCACCATCCCAAGTTCTCTCTGGACTGAGTGCCAACCCTAAGAGGCCGTCCATCAAGTCGAACTGCACACCGGCGATGTCAAAGTATCCGAATGGAGGGTAGGGGTAGAAGTAATTGCTCTTGATCCTCCACGATCGGTCGTTCTTGGCGTCGAACACGACCAACGCGTACTCGGTGACATCTGCGACGTAAGCGAAGGCGTCTTCACAGCCAGTGGGCGTGTTCCTCACGTCCACAGTGATAGTGACGGGCAACGACCCAGCGATGATGACGTTGTCTGGGAAGCGATGGCGCATGATCAGTTTATCAGTCTTGAGATCGAACACCACTATCTGGGCGGGACATATCTTCCTGAAGTTGGACAGGATCTCAACGTAGCCTGTATCCACTACCCAGAGTCGACCGCAAGTGTCCACCTGGAAAATACAACACGTATTTTTATTCGGGCACACGGAAACACATGTCAGGCACTAAATGGACGAAACATAAACGAAGGTTCAAAAGCGTTACTTATGAGTTGTAAGATATTTTGTTAATTAATTAAAATGCTCCACCATTCATTACAGATTATATTCAAATTAGTACATGTCTCGATCCAATGTTTTAAGAAAGCAATGGTGCTGAATTAACCTCAATAACTAAAGCACACTACTTCTTCTTCTTCTTCTTCTTCTTCTTCTTCTTCTTCTTCTTCAACTCCCTTATGCCTTCAAGAGTCTGGGTAGCCTCGTTTGAGGCATTTCTGACATTTCGATCTATTTCTGCACATTCTCTTCATTTCCACAACAGTTTTTGTCTTAATATTCCATGTTCCGAATCTCGTGTTCCGTTTCCATTCCGGTCGTCATCGTTTATATCCGGCCAATCCGAGGCTACTTGTAGTTCTCTGAATCACTTTATCTCCACATGGGTGATTAGCCCAACGTCGAGTGGTTTGTTGGGTTACCTCCCCATCCTCCATATGTATCCCCTGGAGACAGGGTGCCCCAGATGGTCAGGGATTGGGCAGGCATTTCCTCCTTACCCACTTAGGTATGGTTTTCCGGGAGATATGGAACTGCGCCCATAATCAGTGGTATTTCCAGATCCTCTTAATTAGGCCGATTGAACTGCGCCCATAGTCAAGTCGGCCGTTAGCCCAAGTTCGGTTTAAGGGGAAGTGACGGACTGTCTCCCACCACTAGCTTCTGCACTGCTGAGAATAAGAGGTAGTCCCCGTCTCTATAAGCAGCTGTACTACGGGCCTCCGGGGGTGGCAGCTAATCACACTAACCACTACACCACAGAGGCGAATAATAATAATAATAATAATAATAATAATAATAATAATAATAATAATAATAATGAAAATCCACAGCCTTTTTCCAGTCATTGGACCGGATAAGGGTTGGAATGAATGAAGTCCCCATCTAGCGGCGAGGATAGGCATTGTGTCAGCTTCCGAAGCCTGTCGCACTCCTCTGGGACAATGATTAATGAATGACAGATGAAATGAAATGATATTGGAGAGTGTTGCTGGAATGAAAGATAACAGGGAAAAACGGAGTACCCGGAGAAAAACCTTTCCCGCCTCCGCTTTGCCCAGCACAAATCTCACATGGAGTGACAGGGATTTGAAGCACGGAACCCAGTGGTGAGAGGCCGGCACGCTGCTGCCTATGCCACGGAGGCTACACTAGTAATAATAATAATAATAATAATAATAATAATAATAATAATTTTTAATTTAAATTTTAATTTTAATTTATTTATTAAATACTATTTATGTTGCATTATTGTGATATGTCTCACGAATCTGATGACAGTACAGATTATCTGAGAGACATATTCATTATTATTTACAACATATATATAGATTATATTTCAGTACAAGAGTGCATGCATTTTTTTTTTGTAATGTTAATGATAAAATATTAATGTAAATAATTAAAGATACAAAAAATTACACTATGGTAGTTATATTAATAAATTTATGTTATGAGTTAATGTTTGGTTAAGTAATATTTTTTTAATGCGACTTATAGCTAGTTGTTTGCTGTTAATGTTTGTCAGTCCAGGTGGTAGTTCATTAAGTAGTGATGGTATAATATAATTTAGTCTCTTGAAACCATAGCTATTTATACATAAAGGTTTAACATGTTTAGTACTTGTTATGGCTCTTGTTTGTATGTTGTGAGAGACCTTATGCCTGAATCTTGGATCATGGTAGTCGAGATTCAGTACAGTAATTTGAAACAACTCTTTAATATTAAAATAAGGGATATCAGTGAAATATTTAAAGAACCTGTTTTGGCTATCTTGAAGATTATTAATTAAAGTTGTGTTTTGATTTACCCAAGCTGCTATAGCATATCTTAATTTGCTTTCAATCAGAGCACTGTAAATTGTTTTGTAAGTTTTCCTATCTACATAAAATCGGAGATTGTAGAAGATGATGATGATGATAATTCTTGTTTTAAGGGGCCTAACATCTAGGTTAAGTAGAAGATGTAGAGGTTTGCTCTTAGGTTTTTATTATGTTTACTGTGTGTGTGTTCATTTTAAAGTGTTCATCAAGGGTAATTCCTAGGTATTTTTGTGTCGAAGTACTGTACTATTGATGAAGGTGTTACATTTGCAACCTGCCAGGATGTTTTGGTGTATGCATGATAAGCTGTGGTGCGTTAGTTTGTATTTTTCTTGTGTGAAGTGATCAACTCTGATGTGCATTATTTTAGATTTGGTTGTATTTATATACAAATTATTATCATGACACCATCTTGTGATGTTATTGAAGTCTTCTTGAAGTCTCTCAAAAGCTGTTTTAGAGTCTTTATATATGGTATATATAGTGGTGTCATCAGCATAAATAAATATTTTACTGTGTTTAATGGCTTCATTCATGTCGTTTACGATCAGGTTATATAGTGTAGGTGAAATAATGCTGCCTTGAGGGATACCTTGTGTACCTTCTACTGCGTCACTGATAGTGTTATTGACCATAACTGCCATTTCCCTGTTTTTCAGATAGCTTTCAAATAGTTTGTAAGTCGTGCCTCTTATTCCAATATCGTGTAATTTAGCAAGTAGTTTATTGTGATTTATTGTGTCAAATGCTTTAGAAAAGTCAAGAAAAAGTACCATTATGTGATTGTTCTTATTTAATGCATTATTTATTACATTGGCAAATTCAGCCAGGAGTAGTTCAGTACTTTTCCCCTTCCTAAAACCGTATAGGTGTCCCTTTAAAATATCATATTTATTTAGGAAATTCTTCAATCTCTTATCCAAGCATTTTTCCATTATTTTGTGGAGGATTGATAAAATGCATATTGGTCTGTAGTTGCCAAAGTCTAAGTGATCGCCATTCTTATACTGTATATTGGTTAGTAGTGTGTTTGAGCCGGTTCAGATCCCACCACCACCGCTCCACCGCTGGAATACTAAAATGGCAATATCTCGCGAACCAATCAGGCTAGAGACTTGTACGAGGTGTCATTGAACTCGGGCTGACACCCCCTTTCCAATGGACAACATATTTCCACTACTAAAATAAAACCTACCCCTACTAGATGGTGAAATTGTAATTTTTTTGATAATCTCTCTTTCCAATTGCAACATGTGAGAGTTTGAATGCCGATATGGAATGAAACGTTGTTCTACATAAAGTGCATGTGTTCGGTGGATAGCCACTATGAATTAACATGCTTGTTTTTTGTTTTTTACGCATGCCCACTCAGGGCTTTTGTAAGAGTGGATCCCTATGGATGGGTTATTGTTGACAGGTCATTGTTGACAAGTCATTGATGACAGGTCCTTGTGGACGAGTCCTTGTGGACGAGTCCTTGTTGACAGGTCCCTGTGGACGAGTCCTTGTCCCTTTGGACTGATCCCTTTGGACGGGTCCCTTTGGCCTGGTTCCTACGGACGAGCCCATGAATTTATTTAAATTATGTCAAAGGGCCTAACTACATTTGTGTGTGTTGAATTGACGTTGTTCACCACTACTATAATGGGATAACGATATGAAAGGAAAGTGACGAAATACATGTGAACATACAAGGGATCTAACTTGGTGGATGGATGTGTTCTAACGAGTCATTTGTAGTTGAAAGAGAATAATACATGTTCTTAAGATGTTAAAACTGAGGAGATGGCACGTGCAGTAAGACGTCTTGTTACTTCCTGTGTGTCATATTACAGACTTGGCAGAGAGCTCGCAGATCTGTTGCTATGACTAACACTGCAGTAATTTGAAACCGCAAGTGTTCATTAAGGCAATGGATGATGATCATGCAAAGTTAGCAGTTATTGGATATTACACAGGTGTTCCTTCCGGTGTCATGTTGCTGACATACCAGAGAGCGCACACTGCTGTTGCTATGACTGACGCTGCAGTAATTTGAAACCCCATATGTTGATTAAGACAATGGGTGATGATCATGCAAAGTCAGCAGTCATTGGATACCACACAGGTGTTCCTAGTGTACTTTGGACTCTCAACTGTATTGGGAAAGGAATTGCAATGATCTCCAAAAAACTGCTGACACGAGCGATGAGAGTTTATATAAGAGGGGTGTCATATATCTCCCTACTGTCAGTCTTTATTACTCGCTTTGAGTGAACAGTGCTCTATTACTGCTCAAGAGTTGTAAAAAAAGCCGTTTTGGTAGAAAATCATTAAATTATTTTGCAAGGTAAGTACTTATTATTAATGGATTGTAGTCTTTTATTACTAATTGATGTTGAAGTTATTGATTGGAATGTATTTATTGATTGATTGATTGATTGATTGATTGATTGATTGAATTGTTTACAGATAATTGGGTACCTGTAGGTTACCAGATTCCTTTAATCTGTTCATTCAGTGACAGTAGTTGATCAATTATAAAAAGGTAAGTGCCCCCCTCTAATTTTCCAATGTTCACCACTACATTTTAGTGAAAATGGTATATTTGACAGTAAAAAGTTGGAACTACTTGACCATGGTGTCTAAAGCTAATTTTGTAGGTTAGATTTTGATTACCGCTCTATTAAGTCTGAATGTTCATTGCTAGGTGTCAGTGACAGAGGGAATATTTAAAGACTTAACCTCAGTTAACCTAACATAACCTAACTTTACCTAACTTAACCTATGCTATGACGTCACACTTAGCTCACTTAACTGGTGATCGCTGGTTTCTATCACGTGACATGTTCTACAAGTTTAGACATGTTTTAAGACTGGCTATGACGTCACACTTAGCTCACATAACTGGTGAACGCTGGTTTCTATCTCGTGACATGTTTTACAAGTTTAAACTTGTTTTAAGACTGGCTATGACGTCACACTTAGCTCACTTAACTGACGATTGCTGGTTTCTATCACGTGACATGTTCTACAAGTTTAGACTTATTTTAAGACTGGCTATGACGTCACACTTAGCTCACTTAACTGGCGATCGCTGGTTTCTATCACGTGACATGTTCTACAAGTTTAGACTTGTTTTAAGACTGGCTATGACGTCACACTTAGCTCACTTAACTGGTGATCGCTGGTTTCTATCACGTGACATGTTCTACAAGTTTAGACATGTTTTAAGACTGGCTATGACGTCACACTTAGCTCACTTAACTGGTGAACGCTGGTTTCTATCTCGTGACATGTTCTACAAGTGTAGACTTGTTTTAAGACTGGCTACGACGTCACACTTAGCTCACTTAACTGGTGAACGCTGGTTTCTATTACGTGACATGTTCTACAAGTTTAGACTTGTTTTAAGACTGGCTATGACGTCATACTTAGCTCACTTAAATGGCGACTGCTGGTTTCTACCACTCTATCAAGTTCCAATGTTCATCGCTAGGTGTCAGTGACAGTGGTATATAGTAACCTCAGTTAGAACTACATGAAGTTAGACTTGCTAGGAGTTCACAGATCGATTCAAATACCCTGCTATAACCATTGACTGGAATATAATTAAACTATTTATATTGTACTTTTGTTTATCATTTATTAACATTTATGATTTCTTTCTTTTATAGATAACTTGGAAAGTAATAATCATGTTCAAGTGTGGTGACTGTAAGAAACAGTTCTCAAGACCTGACAGCCTTCAACGACACGCAAATGCTAAACATGACATTAAAATGTTTGTGTGCAGTCATTGTGCTACAACATTTAACAGACAGGATAGTCTTGGACGGCATGTAAATCTAAAGCATGTCAGTTCAGCACCATTTTCGTGTTCAGTTTGCGATCTTGGATTTTCTGCTGTAAAGCGATATCAATCCCACATGGTTGAAGTGCATGGAGAACAACAGGAATTGAAATCTGTAAAACCATTAACTAGCACGGAACCTTTAAATGAATGTGATGCTCAAAAGCGTAAACGTTCTCAAGATTGTGAAAATAGTTATGCATCAAAAAGAAAGAAGGATGGTGAACCTTCAATAACACATTGTGATGTATGTAATATTGATATACCTTCTTCAATCATTCATGGACATTTACGCAGTATTCAACATAAAAATAACGCTTGCCATGAATGGAATTCTGGAAATGTTCAACAAATCGGTAGTGCATTTAAAAGTCGAATTTCTAGTTATAGACTTCATAGTGAAGAAAAAACTCAAAGTATTGAATCATTTTTAAAAAAATGTTCAACCTACTGTGTTTGGCTTGGTAGGTAATGTTTTATTAGAGCATAAAACAATTAAAATGAATTTTGAACTTTTTGGACTCTATGTAAAAACTGGGAGCGAAGGTGAAATTACGGATATCAAATCTTTTAATACAAAAAACGTAATTGTTAGTGAATCAACTAATATTAGTGATATATATATCAAAATATTTCAAGTGCTATCATTGTGAAGAGTGAAGAGTTCCAGGAAAGGGAGTCAGGCTGGGCGTTAGTTGAAGTACTTTATTTAGAAACCAACATGAATAAATATAATCCCCTTCGAGCATCATCATCATCATCATACGTTGATTTGCCAGGATGGATCAAACGTAAGCATGCTTGTGTAAATGTTATGAATAATGATGACGCATACTTTGCATGGGCTGTAACCTCAGCTCTCCATCCAGCAGTGGGACATGTGGAGAGAACATCATCTTATCCTCACTATTCTTCAGTGTTAGATTTAAAAGAAATAGAATTTCCTATGGCGATAAAAGACATTCAACGTTTTGAAGAGCTGAACAATGTAAGTATTAATGTTTATGAAATTGAAAACAAGAGTATAGTTGGTCCTCAATATTATACTCAGGAAAAAAAGGATGCTCGTGTAAATTTACTTTACATAACCGAAGGTGAAAATGCTCACTATTGCTGGATAAAACATTTAAGTAGACTTGTCGGTAGTCAGCTATCAAAAAGAGAACATAAGAAGTGGTTGTGTGATGGCTGTTTGCTACATTTCCAGAAAGAGGACCAACTAACTCAACATCAAAAATGGGGGTGTAATCATGTGTGTACGGTATTACCGACTCCTAAAAATAACATTCTAAAATTTAAGGATTATGAGAAACAGCTTCGAGTACCATTTGTTATATATGCTGACTTTGAAGCTTTGCTAAAACCATTTAATACATGTTCATCAAATCCAGCCCAACCTTTCACCAACACTACTCACATTCATGAACCTTTTAGCTTTGCATATTATATTAAATGTAGTTATGATGACTCTTTAAATAAGTTTGAGCTCTATAGAGGACCTGATGCACCTAAAGTTTTTATGGAAAGGCTTGAGAAAGATGCCATTCGTATATCCTCTATTTTAAATACGATCATTCCAATGGAGCCACTAACTTCCTCAGAGCAAATGAATTTTGAAACTGAAACTAATTGTTTTATATGTGGTGAATGTTTATATTCAGACAGGGTTCGCGATCATGACCATTTAACAGGAAAATATCGTGGTGCTGCTCACCAAGAATGTAATTTAAATTATAGAGTAAGTAAATTCATTCCGGTCATTCTACATAACGGTAGCAAATACGATAACCACTTTATTGTTAAAGAATTTGGAGCTTCAGATGTGAAAATTGATGTGATTGCAAATAATAAGGAACAATACATATCGTTCACAAAATACATCAAAACTAGCAATAAAAAAAACCATTAAACTGCGATTTTTAGATTCATTCCGCTTTATGCCGAGTAGTCTTGATAAGCTAGCCAGTAATTTAAAATCAGATCAGTTTCATGAAATTCATCGTGTCTTTCCTAAAGAAGATGATTTTAATTTGATTCGTCAAAAAGGTATATTCCCTTATGAATATATTAACTGTGTGGAACGTCTTGAGGAGTGTTGTTTACCACCGAAAGATGCATTTTACAGTTCCTTAAACACAAGTCATATCAGTGATCAGGAATATTTACATGCACAACGTGTATGGACTCAGTTCCACATTCAAACTTTAGGAGAATTTTCAGACATATATTTGAAGACAGATGTGTTATTATTAGCAGATGTTTTTGAAAATTTTCGAAATGTTTGTATGAAAACTTATGACCTTGATCCTTGTCAGTATTTCACTGCTCCTGGGTTAAGTTTCAGTTCAATGTTGAAAAAAACGAAAGTAAATTTAGAATTAATGACTGATATAGACATGATCAATTTTATAAAATCATCAATTCGAGGTGGATTAAGCCAATGTAGTGGACGGTACTCTAAAGCGAATAATAAATACATCCCTAGCTACAACCCTTGTGAAGAGTCAAAGTATATTGTCTACCTCGATGCAAATAACCAATATGGTTGGGCTATGAGTCAATATCTACCACTGAAAGATTTTCGCTGGCTGACACAACCTGAAATTGATGTCTTACATGTTGACACTCTTAATGATAACGATGATAAAGGATATATTTTAAAGGTAAATCTTGAGTACCCTAAAGAGTTACATGATGATCATAATGATTTACCATTTTGTCCTGAGAATATGAAATCTCCATACATCTCATCACGAACAAAAATGTTAATTGCTAATGTAAATGATAAATGTAAATATGTAATACATTATCAAAACTTGAAACAGTGTCTACAGCATGGATTAAAATTAACTAAAATTCATCGCGTATTGCAATTTCATCAGTCAGCATGGCTCAAACCGTATATTCATCTAAACAATAATTTAAGAACACAGTCAACAAACGCGTTTGAAAAGGATTTTTATAAACTCATGAATAATAGTGTTTTCGGAAAGACTATGGAGAATGTTGATAAACGAGTTGATGTAAAGCTGATAACAAAGTGGGAGAATGATGGTAAAAGGTATGGTGCGAGCAACTTAATAAGCAAGCCTAACTTTCATAGCTGTTCAATTATTCATGAGGATTTAGTTGTAATACAAATGAATCGTCTTAAAGTAACTTACAACAAACCCATATATGTGGGTTACACCATTCTGGAATTGTCAAAAACACTTATGTATGAATTTCACTATGATTATGTAAAGAAAAACTATCTTGATAATGCTAAATTACTCTACACAGGCACAGATTCTTTTATTTAAGAGTTTAAAACTAATGATTTTTATGAGGATATCAAAACTGAGCTAAATAGGTTTGATACAAGTGACTATCTAGAAGATAATATTTACCATTTACCTCTAGTAAACAAAAAGGTTCTTGGGAAATTTAAGGATGAATGTGCTGGTGTCATTATAGACACCTTTGTAGGCACAAAATCTAAATCATACAGCTATATGACAATTGATGATGTAGTAGTAAAAAAATTAAAAGGAGTGAAAAAGAATGTTGTTAGTAAAGAGTTAGATATAAGTGATTATAAAAACTGTATAGTTAGTAACCCACCTGTATTATATAAGAAAATGTGTGTATTTAGAAGTAAAAATCATCAGCTACATACCAATTTGTTGAACAAAGTTGTTTTAAGTAATGAAGACAACAAACGATTCATTATACCCAACACATTTAATACTCTTGCTTGGGGAAACAGTCGCATTGACGACTATTACTTTACTTAAGTCTAATGATCACTATATTGTAATATTTGTAGTGTGTTTTATATTGTAATATTTTTTGTAAAAACTGTAAGTAGAATGTATAATGTTAGGCTACAGTAGATTAGTAAAAATAAGATAAGTAATACATTTTAGTGTAAAATGTTTGCTTTTGTATATTATGAAAAAGATTTTTTTAAAATTACAAAATGTGTGAACTAAACAAGGGGAATGTAAAAAATGTAAAGTGGAAATTGTAAATATCCATGTGTGAAGAAGTGAAATGGCTATCACCATTTTAAAATTAAAAAGACATTGTGATCTGGTAAACCTTGTTTTTTATTTCACAACAACAAAAATGTACAGAATGTGTAAACTAAACAAGGGAATGTAAAAAATGAAAAGTGGAAATTGTAAATATTCATGTGTGAAAAAATGAAATGGCTATCACCATTTTTAAAAATTAAAAGATATAGTAATTTGGTGAACCTTATTTATATTTCACACAAAAAATGTACAGAATGTGTGAACTAAACAAGGGGAATGTAAAAAATGTAAAGTGGAAATTGTAAATAATCATGTGTGAAAAAATGAAAAATGAAGAAATGGCTATCACCATTTTTAGCCTATTTTCAATTTTGAAAAAATAGGCTTATGAGATCACCTTTTGTCCGTGTGTGTGTGCGTGTGTGTGTGTGTGTGTGTGTGATTCGTGTGTGTGTCCCCCCCTAATAAAATCTAAACGGCAGGAGCGATTTCAATGAAACTCGGAAAGTTCATAGCACTATTCCCGGCGATCTCGACCGTGCCCTTCAAATTTTGTTACGACTCACCAATCCAACATGGCGGCTGTGCGAAATATTTCACCAGCATTCAATATCTCCGAAACTATTACCGATATTACCCTGACATTTTCTATGGTGATAGAGGGAACTACTATTAGTTCACTTATGTGACTTTTGAAAACCTGGTAACTACAAAACGATCATGGCGGCCAAGCGAATTTGCGACTTTTAAATAGACGTTTCTCGCGATTTGACCAACCAAACGCAATGAAACTTGGTACAGTATATGTTCATATACATTTGAATGCACCGACATCTAACTTCGTTCAATTGTTTACATAATCACAAGATGGCGGATGTGCGAAATATTTCACCGGCATTCTATATCTCTGAAACTATTAGCGGTATCTCCCTAAAATTTTGTACTGAGATAAAGGGCACTACTGGAAGTCCATCTATAAGATTTTCAAAAACCGGTTCACTACAAAACGAACATGGCGGCCAAGCAAATTTGAACATTTTAAATAGACCTTTCTCGCGATTTAATGTTCCAAGCGCACTGAAACCTGGTACAGGAAATATTTATACAAATTGTAATCCACTGGTATCTAATTTAGTTCAATTGTTTACATAACCTCAAGATGGCGGCAGTGCGAATTTTAAAATTAAGTTTTTATTTCTTGTGATGTAGTCATGCGATCGAAGTGAAAGTTTGAATAATGTACCTACGCAATAATTTTCCTTTAATGGTACATGACTCTATGGCCTATACATTTAACAATCCAACATGGCGACCATCCGAAATATTTAGACGATACTGAATATCTACGAATCTATTTTAGCAATCAAACTGCATTTTTTAATGTTCATAGGGGCTATGAACTTAAGTTCACCTATAGGACTTTAAATAACCTGGTGATCACAAATCCAACATGGCGGTGACTCGAATTATAAATATTCACATGGACGTTTCTCGCAATTTAACCATCCGCGTGCAGTGAAACTTGGTACAGTAAATCTTTATCCGAATGTTAATCCACTGGCATCTAATTTATTTCAATTGTTTCCATAACCTCAAGATGGCAGGTGTGAATTTTTTTAAATCTCCTTGTTTTCTCTTGTGTCCTAATTATGTGATTGAAGTTTGAATATTTCACGTTCACAATAATCTGCATGTAACAGTACATAACTCTAGGACCTACATATATAAAATCCAACATGGCGACCATCCGAAATATTTAGTCGGTTCTCAATATCTACGAATCTATTACAGCAATCAAACTGAAATTGTGTATGTTAAATAGTGGCAATTAACATCAGTAGGATATATGAAAATAGGCTGTATAGTTCTTCACGGAACTACTTGTTAGAATTAAAAGACATTGTGATCTGGTAAACCTTGTTTTTATTTCACAACAACAAAAATGTACAGAATGTTTAAACTAAACAAGGGGAATGTGAAAAAATGTAAAGTGGAAATTGTAAATATTCATGTGTGTGAAAAAAATGAAATGGCTATCACCATTTTTTTTAAATAAAAGATATTGTGATCTTGTAAACCTTGTTTTATTTCACAACAAAGAGAGCTTTACAAAAATAGAATACAAAAGAAATACCAATTCTCAATCCTTTTCAATGTCCGTGTCCACTCATTATTAACTTCCCTTTTATAACACTAATCACAATGACGACTGCCAACCTCTCTCCCACTGAGACATCACAGGATGTCAAACGTTGTTTAGCTTTTCAACGAAACTTTATCCGCTACACGTCTTAATGCAGGATGACTGTCGTGATAAGAAAGGTGCATGCTTGATCCAAAGGATTAATAGGTATATCACTATGCTGCAAAGGTTCTTCAAGACAAGTTCCAGGACTACACAAATAATAACCAGGTAGGTAGATTTCAAAAGTCAAGTATTGAATTACATTGTTAATGACGCCATTGCCAGTACAGGTCTGGCATATCCTTTTCCATTGATGGTAAAAAGGTTTGATCTTCCTCCTCTGTGGATGATGTTTGTTGTTGTTGCTTTTTTCTTCATCACGCCCGTGGTATGAGGAAACAAAGTCTTAACACTGACTTTTATGACCATGATACAGTTTGACTAGCTGACAAGTAGCACACTGTCGCATAGAGGGTATTTTTGCCATAGCCACTTGCTTATGGTGATCATAATCCGTACATGGTTGCAATTCACTTAACACAGGGTCTTGAGTCCATGATTTTGGTACATGTTGCCAGATTTCTTTCACTGCATTTGCTGCGACATAATAAATGAATGATTTTGGAAGAGCCAATAATTCTTCTTTAGTAAAACTGTCTAGTTTCTTTTTACACACAAAGAACTTTCCAATCGCTTTATCGGTAGCATCCCCTTTCCCCATGGTATCACGTTGATGTTTACACCTCGCTTGTAGAAATCTCACTGGTGTCATTCACAGGTAAACCTTTAGTTTTAATTTTATTTAACAACTCCCAGCAGGCATTGGTGGTTAGCCAATGAAACAATTGCCACACCTGTGCCAGGGCTTTATGGGTAATATTGTCACAGGGGCAGCGGTCCATTAGTGTTTGCAGCGAGGGACAGCCCATGTCCATTAAATCGATACATTGACAGTAAGACGCCAAAAATTGTTGTAGCCATTGACGTTTTTCACTACCTTTCACAAATACTACATGGGCAGAAGACAAGTGAGCTTTCATGACTATGTCCAGGTGCTTATATGAAATGGTTCCTTGCTTCCAGTCTAGTTGCATATGAGTTTCAATCCACTGGGTTTGTTTACGGTCTTTATCACACAACAAATCAAACGCATAAGGTGGTTTAAACACCAAATGAGTAGCTTGTGATATCCAAAAAGTGGAACAATCGATGATGGCCACTTCTTTAAATATAAATTTGTTATCTCCAATTTTAAACCCTTGACAGTCGACAATCAGTGTACGCAACATGTTCACTCTTGTCTGGATCAAGTCCAACTGACCACAGACTGACAATTGTTCAGTAAGGTGTACCCATGTCATTTACTTACATTCCATTCTAGTAAAAGAAAAGAAAAACATCGAGTAGTCACTATAGAGGTTAGGATATGACAGGGGGGGGCATAAGAAATAATAATATAACAACAACAACCAATTTTTTTTATTTCATTATTTTATTAGCATAACAAGTTTTACATTCTTTTTTCATTCTAGGATAGAGGCGGTACCATCTCATACAACAAAAAAGTATTTTGTGTTTATAGTGTCCATAACACCGATGATATCCCAATGTCTCTAAACTGGATGTTTTTAACTGTGAGCTGCTCACTGATGCACTGCCGGCACCATAAAGTCCACACTATCATAACTTTTTTCATCACTCAGAGGCATGAGTGAGGGGTAACTTGAATGACAGGGTATATTACCCACCTCCATTCTGCACAGGTAGGGGCAGGCAGGTGACCAGCGCTGATGTTCCTGCATGGGTTCATCGCTCTCTTGCCATTGGTCTAAGATGATGGGACAAAACACACATTTCACTTCATCTCTTCTTTTTAAATAGTAGAATCCAGCGGCTGCTAAAAGGCTTGAGGGTTTATAAAAGGCACCGGCCACGTCGCAAAGGTCTTGAAACGTTGTTCCTCAGATTTTAAATTCATGGATGTAACTTCTCTTGAGGCTTGAAAGCAAGACATGACTGAGTGGTTTGATGTGAGTTGGCCTGTTATTTATACACTTGTCACTTGGTTGGACAGTGGATAATAGTTGACTTGTTTGTGATGAATAATCAAACAGTAGGCCGTGGTATTGGCTGGAACATTGTCATGCGTTTCAAAATCTAGTCGAATGTCAATATTGGATGGTTTGACAGACTCTTCCAAGTAGGAACAGTCAAAGACAATCAGTGGCGCCCTTGTCTTAAAAGCTTGGGGTGATAACATTGGACAATTCTCTTTTTGATAATACGACCATCTAAATTTAGAAAACAAGTCGTACAGGGGGGCAAACTTATTTTTTGAAAAATCTAAATCCAGCCCTTCATAGGGAAACACAGCACCGTTGAGGAAAAGTCGTGCATTTCTCAATTGCAGGTGATCAAATTGCGTGACATCTTTGGGATGTTGATACTTGCGATTCGTTTGAAAACCCACAATCATGTAGAGAGGTCTCTCTGTATAGCGGGCTGTTTTTATAGACCAACTGTGTTTGTTGGTGGTGGGCAATAACGGGTACTCATGGAGTGCCCAGCTTCTAAATTCCATGGGTAGAGGTATATCTCTCTTTACCATTTTGAGTATGTCCAGTTTTTTGCTATCGTTAAGGGTCACATGAGGCACTTTCCATAGCAAGCGTTGTAGTTGAATTTTTGAATCAATGGGGGCATTGTCGACTCCCTTGAGTGCATTATTATCACTCCTGTCTCTCACCAGATAAAGCACTTGCCTTGCGTTGACCACAATGCGCTGGTGATCTTCAGCAAAGCCTAAAATCAGTTTAAGAGGTAAATATCCAGTGAAGGTGCCATCGGTGTGTACCATCCAGTCATTGGTCGAGTCAGGGCACCAACCCGCCATGCAAAGTGTTTTAGCTTCTTCCTCACTATAAGAGGGATATAGTTTCATGACACTGGAAATACCCACATTTCGAGTGCTATCCACCACGATATCGTTAATGACATAACGTACTTCAGAAAACAGGAAGGCGAAAGCATGGTTGGCTAACTTGGATGTAGTGGGTGTAGAACCATCGGCTTTGGTGAGCCGACCCTCAATCTGAATAACACTTTCATGCGGTAGAGTGTAAATATCTTGGTTGTTGATAACAAATTGAATTTCATCATTGTTATTGAGTCCTGGTGTTTGAGCTTGATAAGAATGCAGATCAATTCTTACCACTCCTGGTTGCTCCTCGATGTGGTTCGCTACCTCTAGAATAGAATTCATCACGGAGGTTAATGTGGTAACCCAAATGCTGTAAAATCTGCTTGTTCTGAGATGTTAACGGGTATTCACGTGGTAAACAACTAACACCATTCCTAGACGGTGCTGTTGCTTTATATACAAACTTCATAGTGGTTTTAGCACCAACTTGTAAGTCACTGGTGTGGTAGAATCTAGATCAATGAGTTGTTGCTCTCTATTGATCAGTCTTAATGTTATATTACTAATACCATCGACAGCCACAGAATGAAATAGCACCACTGGAGGGTTTTCACGAATAATATAGCCATTGGGCGATGTTACAATAAAGTCATAAAGCGAATGCGACGGTTCTTGATTGGTGTACACTTGACTAATAATATTACACGTCACCGACACATGATGGTCCTCAATGAATTTCACTTCATGGTCTGATTCATGTTTTTTGTTGGGCTCTAACACACGTGGTTTAAATCCTAGTAATGGACCAATGGAATCGGGGTGAGTTTTAAAGTCAATTTTGAATGTAGAAAAAATACTGCAGCGATGAGTGTTGGTATTTCCTACAAGTTCAAACTTGCGCGTTCCATCGAGAAATGACTTTAAACCATATTCATTGATCAACACCACATAAATGTGTTCATAAATGTCATCTATCGTGTATCCACCAGAGTTCAGGGTGAGCACAGAATCATCATAGTAAAACTTGTTGTTCACATTTTCACGTATGTTGTATATTCGATTGTACGTTTCAAGAGAAACAAGTCCTAAACCATAAAGGTTTTCACTCAATTCGATAGGTGGGTAAAAGTCTATACTCACTTCAGGTCCACGTCCATGCAGTGTAAATGTCTTACTTTCCACCGACATACTGTTGACGTTTTTGCTTATGTTGCGTCTTATATAAAAAAATTAAACACAAACGTCCACACTGTTGGCTGTTAAACGTTTGCTCACGTTTCACATTATAATATATCTTGATCCTGTTTCCAAAATAGGCCACTAGTTCCATGGGCGGGGGCAAATTCCCAAAACTGTCAAAGTACCATACAGTAGATCCCTCTTTGACATAAGCTACATAATGTGTTCCAGGTCCTCGGTGATCATCCAAATTGACAACAGCACATTCATGTTTCCAGGGTTGTGAGGGTAATTGGTTTCGCATAAACACACCTCGAAAATGAGAAAGCTTCAGTTGTTTAGCATAGCTTTCCACTTGCTGATGCGTCAGGGCATGTCTTGCTATGGTTGAGGTTAAAGATGTTTTTTTTTTTTATTTCGAAAAGGTGAAATTCCAAATCCTTGTTGATAAAAGGCTGGCTTCAAATTGACATTTCTAGCCCCCATAGCAATGGCCTCCATTGTTTCATTGTGTCGCTGACTTTCATTGAGTTGTTGCTTGCCCTGTTGCACGGCTTTAATGGTTTTTGCCACTGCACTGGCGCCGCCTAAAAGTGAACCTAGAGCAGCCAGACCAGCGAATAATGCAGGTAAAAATCCCGCTCGTTTGGGGACGGGGATCACTCGCCTTTGTTTTGAACCCTGTCGCTGACGTTTTGGAATAACATGTCTCTGTGCTACTCGAAGAGCTTTCCTTATGGTCAACACATTATTTTTTCTTTTTTTTCTTTCGCAAGGGCTTGTCCACGAATGTCATAAGCCCAGGCTTTGCCAAGGACAGGCTCATATTTTTTGTCTTTCTCACCACATATCTTTGTTTCACCATGATGATGATGACCAACAACCTTTCACAAGAAAGTTTAAGTCACAACTAACATTAGATTGTTATTTCATGGCTGTATATTCCAATTCTACATAAAGTGGGAAATCATTTATGGTTTTTCCAGCTTGCTTTTCATTCCATGTCAACAGGAGATGAAAGGATAATTCGTCTCCTGCATTGACCATTTCATGGTTATGGACCAACATCCTATGACCATTTATCTCTATTTGTAAATGGTTCTCATCAGGTATGGCATATTTGATGTGAATGGTTCCATTATAGTGTAGTCGATAGTGGCTTAAACCCGAAGCAAGCACATAGGTCAAGTGCTGGTCATGAACTAGCGGTATATGGTTTCTCTCATTCACAGGTTTTACATTTGTCAGATGCACTAAAAATACAGATGGGATAAATTTATAAAGACTTTTCATTTCATAGGTCACGTATCGCTTGGTACAGACATCATCATCTTCTTGTGGGTCTTCCACGTGAATAATGCGGTGATGATTAGCGCTATAGCCATCCACCGTAAGCTGAGGCACTTTATCATAAAACTCATACACCTTGTTATCCACATACTTTTTTGTAGTAACGTCTGTAGACACGAGGATGTTTTACATGAGTTAACCGCTTTCCTTTAAAGTCATAATCTCCTTGTTTTGTGCGTGACACTACTGACCTATCCACATAGTGTTTATTAGCAGGATCTGTTTCTTGTTTAGGATCATGTATGGGACCAGACCTAGCTTTGACCATCAACGCACGTCCAAAGACATCCATCGTCAACCTGTAGTACGAGTCTACTGTTTCTATGACGAGGCTCAGTGCGATGTATATAGACAGCCTGCTAGCCTCTCTAAGCCTTAGTTGAAATGAAGCTAATTAAGCAGCAAGAGTCATTCCCCGTGAGGGACATGGTTTCCCATCTCTACCCCACATCACGTGAACAACGCCATGGTTCACTGTTTCCATCTTCCATTCGCTGCATTATTGTGGGACCTTCCGGCTGTGGAAAGACCAATCTTTTACTGACACTTATTACATCGCCCAATGGTCTGTGTTTTCAAAATATTTATATTTTCGCGAAATCTCTCTACCAACCCCTCTACGTGTTTCTGGATCAAGTCATGTCTGGATTAAAAAATGAGAATATGGGGTATTTTACATTTTCAACGCAAGAAAATGTTATTTCACCGGATGAGGTAAAGCCTGATTCACTCATGATTTTCGATGATGTATCCACTGAACGACAAGGTATCATTCAAAGCTATTTCAGCATGGGTCGACACAAACATATCGATTGCTTCTATCTTGGACAAACGTATTCTAAAATGTCCAAACAGTTGATTCGTGACAATGCCAATGTCATTGTTTTATTTCGCCAGGACGAGAGGAACAGTCGTTACATTTATAATGAACATGTGAATCCGGATATGACCTTTCAAATGTTTACAGAATTGTGTGGCAAGTGCTGGAACACACAACGTCATGCCTGTTTAGTGATTGACAAACAAAGTGAACTCAACCAAGGGCGGTATCGCTTAGGGTTTGATCATTTTATTGCTATTTAAGGCACTGTATCATTCCCTCTCAAGTCATTTGTCACGACATCATGGCGTTAGCAGAGAGTCAATTGAAAAAGCATTTTATTAGAGCAAAAAATACTATTCGCCAAAAGTTTCGTCAATTGAAACGATCGCGTGCGGATCATGCTTTGTTTATTCAACAACATTTAGCACCTCCGCTAAAAGCTATGTTGAAACCCTCTTTCAAGCCATCTGAAACGCTACTTACCGTTTCACAAGCCAGTCAGACGCACCACGAGGACTCTGAGGAAGAGGAAGAGAAAGATGAACAGGAAGATTTAACTAGTGTTAGCGAAGTTGAGGATAATGAGGAACAAGTGTTTACGCCTCAAAAAAAGCCATCACCCCTTGCAGAGTTTTTAAGAAAAAGGAAATCCTTGGCCATGGTCGAAACCCCTTGCCCTTCCAGATCGTCTCCATTTTCACAACTCTTGGCCACCCCTCAACATAAAGCTCAACTGAAAAACATTTTAATAAAATATTATGGATCAACACTGGAACCCTATTTCACCAATCTATTTGTTGGAAACACAGATACCACATATGGCGTTCGCTATGAGAATGATAGTTTTAAAATTGGTGATTCATCGATTAAATTTAGTCGTACTAAAGCTGTCATTAAAAAGATCAACTATAAATTAACATCAGGACTGTTAAAGCTACTATTCTCTCGGACTCCCTCATCTCAAGATTATACGTCAGAGGACCTTAGTAAATATAAATCCATTTTATTGGATACCCATGCTCACAAAAGACAGTATGATCCCACTCAACAAGTGAATGCTAATATATCCCAAAAATATAAAACCATCATTGCAAAAATGTTCCCCACTAGTCAAAGTGGTCGTCGTAAAGTGTCCGCTTCAGGAGTAACATTTAAACCATTAAAACCCCTTGTGGATGTTACCTACTGGCACAATCCCAATAAACTCGTCCAGCGACTACAGCTGTTGCATGCTTCACGTCAAGCCGGTCATACCAGTCACGATTGGGAAATTCAAGAAATTGAGGAAGAACTTCGAAATGCCAAAATTATTGTTTAAGCCCTCACCCATTAAAATGGGTATTGCTCACGAGTTGCATCGTCCAGCTAGACGTCACTATCAGCGACTCAAGGTGATTTCACAGGGTGTGGATGAACTTTGGCAAGCAGACTTGGTTGAAATGATTCCCTATGCTAACGTTAACGATGGTGTACGCTATATGTTGACGGTCATTGATGTTTATTCCAAAATGGCGTTTGTTGAACCTGTGCGTCGCAAGTCTAGTCCACTAGTCACCAAAGCCTTTCAACATATTATTCAACAATCTAAACGTCAACCTCAGCTGCTACAAACCGACCAGGGAAAAGAATTTTTCAACAAGGAATTCTCCAGTTTTCTCAAATCTAAGGATATTCACCATTACACCACGTACAGCAATCTCAAAGCCAGCGTGATCGAGTGGTTCAACCGAACATTGAAAACCAATGTGTGGAAAGCGTTTACCGCTCAGGGCACTTATCGCTGGTTGGACTTGTTACCTGAGTTAGTGTCACGTTACAACGACACCAAACACAGAACCATTGGGACCAAGCCACGACTTGTAACTAAAAATATTCCACAACTGGATAAACTGTTTAACCCCATAAAAACAGCAGACCCTAAACGTCATCGCCTTAACATTGGGGACCATGTTCGTGTGAGCAAATTCAAGTCCGTCTTCGACAAGGGCTACACACCAAATTGGGGGACTGAACTATTTCGAATTCGTCAAGTCAACCTGAACAGTCCAGTCACCTATTTACTCGAGGACCTCAACCATCAACCCATAAAAGGCAGGTTTTATCTTCAAGAACTTCAAAAGACAGCGTTTCCTAAACATTACCTTGTGGAAAAAGTGTTGAAACAAAAAGGAAATAAACTATATGTAAAATGGTTGGGGTTTAGCTCAGCTTTTAATTCTTGGATTAATAAATTACATGTTGTGTGAACCTGTGTGTCTTGTATTTATTTATTTACTCATGTTGTACTTAACCTACAGTCCTATGTACAGTCCTCAGCTATACATGTATTATGAGCAATACATATTTCTTTCTCTCTTCACCTGTGTTCTCTCTTACACTGACTCCCCCCCCTTTCACCTCTCACCACTGTCAAAACAGGTTGTGACTTGTTAGCTCTTATCGTGCACGTGTACAGGTGAACACCTGTGTGTTAGATCATATTACACATGAACTTGCATTTTCTCGCGAATGAAGAAAAACAGGATGTGACTTGTTTCACAAGGAGAATGCTAATAATGACATCTCACACGTGTTCACATGTATTTCGCCACTTTCCTTTCATATCGTTATCCCATTATAGCAGTGGTGAACAACGTCAATTCAACACACACAAATGTAGTTAGGCCCTTTGACATAATTTAAATAAATTCATGGGCTCGTCCGTAGGAACCAGGCCAAAGGGACCCGTCCAAAGGGATCAGTCCAAAGGGACAAGGACTCGTCCACAGGGACCTGTCAACAAGGACTCGTCCACAAGGACTCGTCCACAAGGACCTGTCATCAATGACTTGTCAACAATGACCTGTCAACAATAACCCATCCATAGGGATCCACTCTTACAAAAGCCCTGAGTGGGCATGCGTAAAAAACAAAAAACAAGCATGTTAATTCATAGTGGCTATCCACCGAACACATGCACTTTATGTAGAACAACGTTTCATTCCATATCGGCATTCAAACTCTCACATGTTGCAATTGGAAAGAGAGATTATCAAAAAAATTACAATTTCACCATCTAGTAGGGGTAGGTTTTATTTTAGTAGTGGAAATATGTTGTCCATTGGAAAGGGGGTGTCAGCCCGAGTTCAATGACACCTCGTACAAGTCTCTAGCCTGATTGGTTCGCGAGATATTGCCATTTTAGTATTCCAGCGGTGGAGCGGTGGTGGTGGGATCTGAACCGGCTCAAACACACTACTTTGGTTTAATAATTGTGTATTTCAGATATTTTGGTATTATGCCTGATTCGAATATCTTGTTTATGAGATGTGTTATGATTGGTATAGTTTTTTGGATGTTGCCTTTATGTCTTTCAAGCGTATATTGTCTACCCCAGGCGATTTGTCTGTTTTTAATTCCTTAATTATGTTTTCTACTTCATATTCATCAGCTTCAAGTAATGTAAAGGAATTCATTAATGTGTTTCTATTTGATTGCCATACGTTGATACTACAGTTATGAGCTAGGCTGTTTATTTTTTCACTAAAGATATTGATGAATTTATTGACTATCACTTCGTTAGTATAATGTAATATTAAATGTTTGTTTATGACTTCATTGACAGTTTGTGTTTTCCGACCTGTTATATCATTAATGACTTTCCACATTCTTTTATTATCGTTTTTGGAACTATTTATCTTATTTTTAAAATATTGATGTTTTGTTTTGTTTATTAGCTTATTTAATTTGTTTCTGAAAGCTTTGTATTCATTTTTTATTGTAATATTATCCTTGTTTCTGAGAATTGTTTTGTAAAGTCTGTCTCTTTCTTTACATTGTATAATAATAATAATAATAATAATAATAATAATAATAATAATAATAATAATAATAATAATAATAATAATAATACAACTCTCTCTAATCCACCATAAATAACTACCCCTCTAAAAAATAGAATAATCTTCTAAATGGTAAGGTTACCTCAAACTAGATTATTAAACATTTGCAATAACAAAACTATTTTTTAAATATGGCTAGGTTGTTGAAAACATCCCAATGTACCAAATCAAAAATTAAATATTAGTCTATTTTGAAAACTGTACCTGTTTTATGTATCCCAGGCCAACACTAATCTCTTGTCCGCAATCTGGACAGGGTATATTTAGTTGTTCGCAATCTGGACGGTTTTTGACTTGTTCGCAATCAAGACACAACCGATTTGAAATGAGTCACTTCAAATTCACACCACTCGACACAACATAATTCGGTAGAGGGGAGGAGGGAGGGACCCTACCTGACCGCACTCAATGGGCGCAGTTCCACAGCCACTTTTAAAGGTTGATGCTAATGACCAGGGTCATTAGTGAAGCTAGGGCGCAGTTTCATACAACCTGGTTTTCTCGCCAACACTCGGGTTGCTGATTGCAGTGGTTTCCCACTGGGCGATGGGACCGCCACATTCCTACGCTGGGAACTGAAGAACTCAATACCGATAATTAACCATATAGTTATAATAAATTACAACCAACATGTGCATTTGTAAGTGCACACAAAAGTATAATTATATAGATATGCATCACAACCATGGCATATTTTGTAGCATCGCCGATAACAGCTGATTAAACCTTTCCATTCATTTCCAATCTATTGCAAGTGTGGCTTACTTAACGTTATAAGAGCATAGCATTGGTTTTCAATTAGAGCCTATAATATAGGGATTTATTCACGTAACAGCACAGAGTGATTGGAACCGTGTGAGATATATACGCATTTTATTAACGATTGCAGCGATAATAGGCCGGCAATTGTGACTTTAAATTTTGGTAGATGTGGAAATTGGAAGTCTCAATTCCATCCGTCAATCCAAAATGGCTGCAATGACCAGTTTGAAACTGCATCTCCAGATTGATTCTATGTGGGTTCAAACCCGGCCGAAGTCGTCGGATTATTTAAGAGCGTTAAAAACCTCTCAGTATGCCTTCCTTCGGAGGGGAAGTAAGGCCGGCGGTCCCATGTCATAGATTTATGGCATGATAAAGAACCTTCCACTAATTACTTTTGTGCGAAGCTAAATTATAGGTTAGATTTGAATAACGCTCTTAGGTTCCAACGTTCGTCGCCAGGAGCCGACTGCGGTGACATCTAGTAACCAAGTTGGTCTTTGACGGTGGCGTTTGGTAGCAAAAATAAGGAACTACCGGTGCTTGAAAATCGAATGTCTGCAGTCCTTACTTGAATTAAAAACAGATAACACACACTAATACAGCCATCTCAATTAACACCGGTTATCAGACTGCTTCTACACACACCCAAAGTACACGGGACTACATGACTGCGTTGTCGCAGCCCCTAAACTAAGGAACCAGCCAATTAACCAGATTTTTTTGGAAAATTATATTCAAATATTTAGAAACTTCATTTAACCAAATTATTTGTAAGGGTATCCATTCTATTTTATTTCAAATTGATTTCTATTATTTTACATTTTACAAGAGTATTTATCCATTAGATTTATTGTTGAAATTTTTTTTAGTTTTTATTTGCATCATTCTTATTCATTGTTTTTCTAGTTTCTTCATTTCATCCTGTATATACTTTGCTTAATTTCATTTCTCAACGGTTTTATTAAATTAGTTTCTTAAGTTTTAATTCTAATTTGCTGAAGATGGTCCCATTGTTCGACCGAAACATGTACTAATTTGAATATAATTTGTATCGATTGGCGGAGCATTGTAATTAATTAACTATTAATCAATACAGCAATTTTCTCACATTTTCCTATAATGGTAAATATTTTTGCTCTTTAGATATATTGTTGTTTACGTTAATTATATACGCTGGGATATTGTAGATTACTGTTACGAATGCTAGACAGCTTCGTGGCCCCGCGCGTGACTCAGGCCGCCCCGGGCTATCCTGACTGTGTGTTACCAGCGATTTGCGCAACAAGAAGACAGGCAGTACAAAGAGACCGTCTCGAATATTCGTGGCCCTACTGGTGTTGGAATTCTCGAGAAGGTGTGAACCCTGGTCAATTCTGGAAACATCCATCGAGTCACCAGCGACCTGGCCAGCGAGGGAGGAACAGTGTTCTTGAGCGAGTGCGACAGTAGTTGGTGACGTGACGTGCGAAATTACGAAACCCAAGTGAGACTGATTCTCTTGACAGAGAAGGAGTGTGAATCATACGGAGGGACTGTGTATTTGAAAAATGTGTGTTTTCCAGTGCAACACAGGTCATTGTGGTGAATTGCGAAACAGTGTGTAGTACGGTTTTCAGAAACAGTGAGTGACAGACTGAGTGCAGTTATTTTCAGCCAGGACTCGGGTCTACCTCATTAGCGAGAGGATTAACTGCAAGACCGAGTGAAAGGGTGAGTCGAGCTCCATAAAGGAGGAAGCTTCTGTAAGACAGCTAGTTGTTTCTATTGGCTTATTGTACGATGTATATTTCTGACCTGCAATAAAGCTAGCATTTCTTTGAAGGAACAATTGTGTTGTGCTTCTACCCACCATAATCCAGTTATCGAACTTGCCACTAGGGGCAACACATAACATTACATTTAAAGAGTTGTACATCAAATAAATTTCAACTGACTCAGGTGAATCATATGACTTAATCAATACTAAAGAATAATATTATGTCAATAAGTCAACAAGTGAACTTGTTTTCGATGTTCGCTGAAGTTTGCACCATAAGAGCCGAAACTAGTACGATAAACATGCTTATTAATTGACATGATTTTATTCTTTAGTGTTGATTAAGGCGTATACTTGTAATTCACCTGAGCCAGTAAATCTACTGACACAGCGCCCTCACATAAATAATATTTTTTTTTAGCGTATGGCTTTTAGTGCCGGGAGTGTCCGAGGACATGTTCGGCTCGCCAGTTTTGTAGCTGCTTCGAGACGGACACCCAATGGGTGAGCTACAAGTACCGTTGGGGAGGAAAGTTGGATGTAAGGACGAGGAGTTGGAAGGTAGCGGCTGTGGCCTATAGTTAGGGACCAACCCCGGCATTTGCCTGGAAGGAAGATGGGAAACCACAGAAGACCATCTTCAAGGTTGCCGGCGGGGGGATTCGAACCTCCTCGCCTCCCGGATGTGAGCGACTGCCAGCAGTCATGCCGTAACGACCACGGCTAACTCACCCGGTATAATAATAATAATAATAATAATAATATCAATAATATCGTATGGCTTCGGGTGCCGGGTGACGGGTGCAAGCTTTGTTATTTGACACCCAGGCTCTCACATTTAAGAACCGTCATATACCAACTGACTGCGCCAGGATTCGATTCCGCTATCTTGGGATCAGCAGGCGAGAACGTTACCGCTGAGGCACACAGTCAATACAGGTTATCAGACAAATTATAACACACTCTCAAGTACGTGGGGTTGATGACAAAATTGTCCGAAACACATTGAATAAACAAACAACAACAACAATAAGAATAAAACTATTTGAGAACTGTAAGAATAGTATCTCTGAGATGTTTCGTATCTTCCTTGGCACACAGTAGTATTCCTTAGTGTTCGGTGAACTACTCAACTCAAGCATACAGTGATACTGTAGCTTACCTTGATCCTGAAGACGGAAGTTAGCCCGTCACACTCGTTGAGCCGATGCCAGCTCCAGTCCGGGTACGGCGCCAGTAGAGGCTCTGTAGACTTGCCGCTACGATCCGGGACCACAGTGGCTAGGGTCGCAGGAGTGCCGGGCTTCAGTCGGGGAAGAGAGACAAATATTCTCTCCTCTTTACCTAGAAACATACAAGAAATAATGGAATACTGGTCTTCACGTTATAAGAGAGAAGGATAGACTGAGGCTTTGACTTGAAGCGATGGATGGCTTGTTGAGGAAGTCTTCAGTACATTATGAAATCATAAAGATCTCTAACTTAAATAATAATAATAATAATAATAATAATAATAATAATAATAATAATAATAATAATAATAATAAAATAACCCCTGACACTACAGCCCATGAAGGGCCTAGGCCTACCAAGCGACCGCTGCCCAGCCATTTGGCCTGACGCGTGGTCAGCACATCGGGTCCCCTCAGCCGTTAATCTTGGTTTTCGTGACCGGGGTGCTGCCTCACTGTCAGACAGCTACTCAATTGTCCTCACGAGGCTGAGTGCACCCCGTTCCAGCCCTCACGTCAGTTTCTAAAATCCCTGATGGAGCCTAGAATCGAACCCGGGGCCTCCGGGTGAGAGGCAGGCGCCCTAATCCAACACCACTGAGCCGGCGTAATTGGCAATTGAGATAAAGCAGATGTGGAAATTTGAGTCGGTGACTACAATCCCAATAATTGTATCATGTACTGGTGTTATACCCTAAACTCTCCACAGTAGTCTATCAATATTAAATCTGCATTCTCAGATATATTATTATTATTATTATTATTATTATTATTATTATTATTATTATTATTATTATTATTATTATTATTATAAGGCCTTGAAGTACAAACTTCTTTAATGCTCCGTCCCCTATTGGAAATACACACCATCCGCAGTACTCGAAAATGCCACACACAAGCTCTACTGGGACAGAGGAGTTGTGACAGATGTGGCAGTCAGTAACAACCGGCCAGATATCATTGTCATCAATAGAGAACACAGAGAGGCATTACTGATAGATATCGCATGTCCCAACTAACACTCAAAACATCCAAACAACAGCTGCTACTAAAATATCTAAGTACACAGAGCTGGCAATTGAGACAAAGCAGATGTGGAAACTTGAGTCGGTGACTACCATCCCAATAATTGTATCGTGTACTGGTACTTGTGTACTTGTATCGTGTACTCTCCACAGTAGTCGATCAATATTGAATCTGCATCCGCAAATATATATTGAACTACAGAAGGCGGTTCTGTAAAACACCTGCCATATTGTCAGGAGGTTCCTTGGTGACAATAACCCAGTCGAACACTCAGCAAGGTTCGGTGATTCAGATGGAAATTTAGCTCATCCTATAAATGAAGGAGTCTCGTGAAGAGTGCGGGCACGACATGGATGTACATTAATGTGAAGTCTCTGAACAGTGTAATCTACAAATTTACCTCAGTACAGATGGTTGTTTGCTAAGGCCGAACCAGGCTGTAATATAAAATGGATTGAAGATTCAAGGATAAATAATTTCAACTGTCAGATTAGCCGTAGACTTAGTCATCTTGGCCGACACGCCTGAGGATTTGAATGAGTTTTTGAGTGGTATGGACTCCGTCTTGAGGACAGAATTTTGATGAAAATTAATAAATATAAAACAAAAATATTGGAATGCAGCCGAAATAAATCAGAAACCTCTATGGACATCAAATTGGCAGGTGAAAACTGAAGGAAGTAGGATACTTCTGTTACTTAGGAAGCAAAATAACCAGTGATGGATGAAGCAAAGAGGACATTAAAAGTAGGTTAGCTCAGGCAAGGAAAGCATTTCTAGAGAAAAGGAATCTGTTGACATCGAATATAGATTTAGGCATTAGGAAGTCATTTTTGAAGGCCTTTGTCTGGAGCATGGCGCTCTATGGAAGTGAAACTTAGACTATTGGTGCAGCAGAAAAGTGGAGAATTGAAGCGTTTGAAATGTGGTGTTACAGGAAATTATGAAGATCAGATGGTAGATAGGGTTACAAACGAAGAGGTATTAAGAGTAGTGGGAGTGGAGAGATGTTTCTGGCGACTGCTAATAAAGAGGATAGGTCGGTAGGACACATACTAAGACACCCAGGAATAGCTAGCTTAGTTATGGAAGGAAGGGTCGAGGACAAGAACTGTAGGGGTAGACCAAGGTTAGAATATGTTAAACAGATCGCCTCGGATGTAGGGTGTGGTAGCTATGTAGAGATGAAACGATTAGCTTAGGAGAGGGAGGCATGGAGAAGTGCATCAAACCAGTCAAAAGACTGAAGACTCAAACAACAACAACAACAACAACAACAACAACAACATTTGCCGTGATATTGATGTCAAACAATAAATGGTAATAATAATAATTATGAGACAAATTGACTCCAGTTCAGAACATTTACCAAAAACCATAATTTTTCAGAGAAAATGGCTACCAGGACCAAGAAATTATGGACTGAAGAACGAAGGGAGACTTTCAGTGCCCAGATGAAGTGATTTTGGGAAAATAAAAAAACATCATTAGTTAAATAAGTTCTATCGCAGTCCACAGATGGTCATTACGATGTAAATATTAATAATAATAATAATAATAATAATAATAATAATAATCCTTCTTGTGAAAGATCTTGGGTTCAATCAAAGACAATGGGGAATATAGAAGACGGCATAACCATGAACTGTATGCTCATGTGGAGAAGATAACGGACACCATCCGGAAGAGAAGGATTAACTTTTTTGGACATGTGACCTCGATGAGCCCAGCGCAACAGACCAAACACATCATTACTTACTTTCAGGAGAGGAAAACAAATTTGCCCGGGTTCATTGAACTGGACAGGGATCTCAAAGAAGAGGGGATTACATCAACTGACATTCAGTAGCGCATCCCACTCAAGAGGAAAAACCGAGGCTGAAAACGGGAAAGATTTGGACCCAGGAAAGAAAGGAAACCCGCCGAGAACGAATGCGGGCGTACATCGAAGTCCGTAGAATGAGACAGTTGGAATGACACTGTCCATAGATGGCCGATACGAAATGAATGAATAATAATAATCCTTCAGGTAATAGACATCTCAATCTGATGGGGTAGTGAACAGATCTAAATTCAGACAACTAGCTGGCAATCATCAATTTATAGACCACCCTAACATTGTATACTGTGCGTTCAAAAAGTAACGAGCCGGAGGCTGTAATGCGAAAACCAGTGACGACATCGGCTAAGTGTGGTGTGTGTAGCGAGGTGTGGTTCCGACCAGAGCGTGGAAGGTCACAGCCCGTCGCTAGAGGGCACGCGTGCAAGTCACGTGACGATACAAAGCGAGCAACAGCATGCATCAATCGTCCAATGCTGACAGTCGCATTGCAAACAGTGACATGGTGGCGTCAAACGAAGAGCAAAGAGGTATTGTTCGGTTAGTGACAGCGAAAGGAGTAGGGAGAACGGACAATCATCGCCGAATGTCACAAGTGCGGCGAACACTGCATGTCCCTTGCAAGGGTCAAGGCGTGGCACAAGCGCTTCATGGAAGGACGGGTGTCGTTAGCCGATGATGCCCGGTCTGGGGCAGCCCCTTGCATTACCGATGACAACGTCCAGCTGGTTGATGCACTCATTACCCCGGACCGCCGAGTGACAGTGAACGCCATAGCCGCCGTGGTCGGATTGAGCGTCGGAAGTGTGCACACCATCATGAAGGAACGACTGCACTTGCGGTAAATGTGTGCCCAATGGGTGCCCCACGGTCTTCAACCACACTAGGACGCATGTCGAATGGCCTACTGTCTTGGTCTTGGTTGGACGATTGATGCATGCGCCTGTCCGCTAACAACATGTCCTGTACTCGAGCAATGTTGTTTTCATTAGTGGATGTGGAGGGACGCCCACTTTGATCTTCATCCTCCACACTCTGCCGTCCTTCACTGAACGTGCAACACCAGCGACCGACCATTTGATGTCATATGACTGCGTTCATGGATGACTGACACATTAGTCCCAGGTGACCATTCATAGCGGATATGAGCACACACTTCCGTTGGCGACCACGTTGTCAGTACGTGTGTCTGCCATCGTGAGTTGTACTCGAATGATACTGGGCACGCTGGTCTGCTGTTCCTCTCTCTTCGTCGGCCCTCTGCGCATGTGTCGTTCCCCCTCCACTGACGATCCTTCCTTCGTTCAACCAACCACAAGTATGGATTCCTATGGCGATTGTTTGTGTCACGCGGTACACCATCTGCTCATGCAATAAAATGACGAAACATACTTTCGGAACTTCCCTTGTGGTTCATTAAAGCAATATGTTATTATTATTATTTATATAACCGAATAGCACTATTACAGAGCACGTAAAATCAATACTTCAAATCTTGCTACATGTCTTTTTTCTCTCTGCCCACATTCGCTTCATCCCCTCTGATCTCTGCTTTCAGAGCTGTTCAATGTTCCGTGGCTGCTTTCGTTGTCTTTCTTCTTCCTCCCTGAGGGTCACTCTTTGAATTTTGTCCCCAATTAAATTCCTATTATATTGTCACGTGTCGTCGCGTGCCAGACGGGCAGGTCTCGGGAGGAGGCGGTGTGACAGATCCATCAGTTGGCAAGACAGTTCCCAGACCCGACCCGCACCCCTCTCGCTCCCCGCGTTGACCGTCACAATAACAATAGCCCTATGAGTCAGGTAGGCCATTGGCACGCAGGCTACCAGATTGTTCTGTTTCCCGAGACCTCTAGGTGCAACGTGAAATATCGAAGAGCATTCGGCAAGGAGGGACTCGATGCTAATGGAAGTGGTAACATCGAGAATCTTCCAAGCCTGGAGCCGATTGCATATATACCAGCGAAGTGTGGCGAACAGTCAGTCTGAAGCGGTCTGAGTCTGAGCGTAGTGAAGACTGTTAGGGGTGAAAAGACTAGTCAGTCAGTGAGTGTAGAGCAGTGCAGCGACTTACCTCCGGACGTCTACTGTAACCGAGTGGAAGCCTAACTGCCAGGGTGCAACGTTGAGTCAGGACTGTGAATGCTTGGCGGTGTCGCGGTGCTTCGTGTTAGACGTGGTCGAGGTTCTGAGTTCGACACGGGACGAGCAAGAGCGCACAAGAAGCAACAAGAGGAAGTGGCAGGTGCCAGGCCGTAGAGAATCTGTGTGGACTGTACGTGTAAGTGTAAGCTGGGACACTGTGGCGACTCACGGACAGAGTGAAGATAAATAGCGAAGACAGTGGTGTGAAAATACATGTGTAAATAAATATTGACTGTAAGTTACACTTTCTTGCAGAGAACAGTGTAAATAAATAATCTCTAGCAGTTTGTATGAAGCGAGACTCAGTGTATGTGTGTGTGTGTGTGCGAGTGAGTAGGCCTAATTTACTTTAATGTTAATTAGTGTAAGTTATATTAGTGTAAATAAAGAATTAGTGCATTATAAGCCTGACCAGTTATTTTACGAACCATAAAAACGCAACAATATGTATCTGTAATGTCAATGTCGGCTTCCTTAAGATCCCTTAATGTCTGTGTAAACCACGCTGGTTGAACTTAAGGCTTTAAAATTTTATTAAACATTTGTTTTGTTAGCCTGCCATTATTCATTCCATTCAAATGCCCAAAAAATGTCATTCGTCGTTTGCGCATGGTATGAATTATATTCTCCACATGGGTGTATATTTCCTTGTTAGGTCGTGGTCTGTTATAGTCTTTCTGTTTTCCTTGTGCCAAGGATGCATCGAAACAATCTTCTTTCCATGAACATGATTTTGTTGATGTCACCTTTCCGCATTGACTTTAATGTTTCAGCTCCAGAGAGTGCTTCAGGTCCCTTCACAGAATTGTAATGTTCAATTTCAGTGTCCCATGATAATGTCTTCTTCTTGTATACATTTCTGGTGACCTGAAATGCTGCATAATATTCATTAAACTGACGTATAAAAATTGCTAAATCTGTGTAGAAACAAAATGCAGAAAGGTAGAGTTTTTTGTGTGGTGGTGCGGGGAGAGGGATCATGGGGGGATGCCAAATTAACAAAATTATTGCACGTAGTGGGTGAGGGACGCAGGGTCCCCACAGCCGTGGTTGAATGTTCATGGGGAGAAGAGACTCACCCACTTGCCAGGTGTCCACGTCAAGTGGCACCGAGTTTCCTGGGATGAACACTCCCGATCTGATCATACCCTCCCTGGCCGCTCTGTTGGGGAACTTGAAGTCCACCGATTTCCAGCCATACAGCAGTTCCAGGTTTCTGAGACCCAGGCATTCGCTAACTGCTAGCAGCACAAGCAGATAACTCAGGTACATGTTGCTCGTCGCCTGCAACATACGGACAGTTCCACACAGTGAGAGGAAGATAACTGTTCCAGTTGAGTATGGAAATACTGAAACGTGCCATTAGTTTATTTATGTTGGACGATGTCGAAATGTACACATTATGTGTCAGAAAACTGTATCATAATGAGGCTCATTATAACACTATTTTTCATTAAGAAACAGTTTCTCCCACCAATCAGAGCTCAAGGAACAGTGGTGTGCCCAATTAGGTAAGAATACCTTCGCGCATGCGCTCAAAATCCAACATATTTCTGTGTTGGCAAACAAAGTAAATGGTCTCTGCTTTTGGAGTGCCTTGACCCACGCATACGCTCTGTTCAGTCAGCAAAGCGAACTGAATTAACTGAATCCCACAGATATTTATGAATATGTATTTTAAAACATATAATAAAGTTATAATTATCGTTGAACATAAACAGTCGTATGCAACTCGCCTATAATGGCAATTAAGACACTCATTAAGAATACTTTTGGGGAAAAGAAGACTAAGTGCTGTAATATTAGGGACACAAATGGAAATCCTCTAACAGATAGGGAAGAAAAGGTTGAGAGATGGAAAGCTTACAGGGAGTGCTTGTATAAGGGAAAGGAGATCGAGAATCATGTAATGGAAAGGGAGGAGGAAATTGATGAGGATGCAAAAGGAGATTTAATATTGAGATCAGAATTTGACAGAGCATTAGAGGACTTAGGCAGGAACAAAGCACCAGGCATAGATGATATACCGATTGAGTTGCTACGCTGCATAGGAGATGAAGGTCTGATCAGGTTATTTCACTTGGTGAGTAGGATTTATGAGACAGGTGAGGTACCCCCTGATTTCAAGAAGAATGTTATCATCCCTATACCAAAGAAAGTGGGAGCTGACAGATGTGAAGATTACCGTACAATCAGCTTGATTACTCATGCTTCAAAGATCCTGTCTAGAATAATTTACAAGAGGATTGAAAGCCAGATAGAAACGGAGTTGGGTGAAGACCAGTTTGGTTTCAGGAGAAATGTAGGAACAAGGGAAGCTGTACTAAGTCTTAGGCTGATTTTGGAAGGTAGAATAAGGAAAGATAAGAGAACGTTCATGGCAATTGTAGACTTAGAAAAGGCTTTTGATAACGTTGATTGGACTAAATTGTTTGACATTTTGAAATCTATTGGAATAAAGTACAGGGATAGGAGGGTGATATACAATCTACACGGAATCCAGACAGCAGTCATTCGAGCTGAGGGACATGAGAGAGAAGCTGGTATTCAGAAAGGTGTAAGGCAAGGCTGCAACTTATCACCCATACTTTTCAATCTTTACATTGAACAAGCAATGAAGGAAATTGGAGAAAAATTTAAAGTGGGAGTGAAGATTCAAGGAGAAATAATTTCTACTCTGAGATTTGCTGATGACATCGTCATCTTGGCCGACAAGCCTGAGGATTTGAATGAGTTTTTGAATGGTATGGATTCCGTCTTACGGAAGGAATTCATGATGAAAATTAATAAATGTAAAACAAAAATACTGGAATGCAGCCGAAATAAATCAGAAACCTCTATGGAGATCAAATTGGCCGGTGAAAAGCTGAAGGAAGTAGGAGACTTCTGTTACTTAGGAAGCAGAATAACCAGTGATGGACGAAGCAAATAGGATATAAAAAGTAGGTTGGCTCAGGCAAGGAAAGCCTTTCTACAAAAAAGGAATCTGTTGACATCGAATATAGATTTAGGTATTAGGGAGTCATTTTTGAAAGCCTTTGTCTGGAGCGTGGCGCTCTATGGAAGTGAAACTTGGACTATTGGTGCAGCAGAAAAGAGGAGAATTGAAGCATTTGAAATGTGGTGTTACAGGAGAATGATTAAAATCAGATGGGTAGATAGGGTTACAAAGGAAGAGGTATTAAGGCGAGTGGGAGAGGAGAGATGTTTCTGGCGACTGCTAATGAAGAGAAGAGATAGGTTGGTAGGACACATACTAAAACACCCAGGAATAGCAAGCTTAGTTATGGAAGGAAGGGTCGAGGATAAGAACTGTAGGGGTAGACCAAGGTTAGAATATGTTAAACAGATTGCCTCGGATGTAGGGTGTGGTAGCTATGTAGAAATGAAACGATTAGCTCAGGACAGGGAGGCATGGACAGCAGCATCAAACCAGTCAAAAGACTGAAGACTCAAACAACAACAAGACACTCGTTTGGAAATTATAACACTCGCTTACGTTCGTTCTATAATCATACTCGTGCCTTAATTATTGCCATTATAGGCTCGTTGCATAATGTACTATTATTTAATTTAATTGTAATTTATTTATTTTATTTTAATTTATTTAATTTTTAATGATTCATTTTACATGATTAATTTTTAATTAGTAGACTAATTTCAAATTACTAATATTTGTTTAATATTTAACATGTAATTTTAAAACTTAATTTTTCATCTGTAACTTTTAAAATATAATTTTTAATTTGAAATTTGTAATATTTAATTACTATTTTTTGAAATTTTAATTTTGATTAAAATGTAAAATTTTTAATATTTAATTATTAAAATTTATTTTTAAAATTAAATGTAAATGTATTTGTACTGATTCTTTTAATATACTAATGTTTGTTTTTATTTCTTATACTTTTATTTTTTATTTTTTCAACTTTTAATTTTTAGTTGCTTATTTGTATATAATTTCATTTTATTTTATTTTATTTTATTTTATTATAATTTTATTTTATTTACTTTTAACTTATTATTTTAGTTTTTATTTATATATAATTTTATTTTATTCCATTTCATTTATTGGCGTTATTAAGGCAATGTTATTAAGGCAAAAGAAGACCAGGAAGAAGACGCATTTCTTTGATCGATAATCTGAAAACTTGGTTCAATTGTTCCACTATTGAGCTGTTTCGTGCTGCGTCATCTAAAGCAAGAGTCTCTATGATGGTTGCCAACCTCCTGAGAGGACATGGCACATAAAGAAGAAGGAGGTCATGTAGGTCTTCTCTTACACAGATATTTAACGCATTTTTGTATTTAAAACTTAAATAGTACAGTAAATGATTAGTTAGTTAATTAGTTAGTTAGTTAGTTAATAATAAAAAGGTAGAACCCTTAGATCAAGTCTACGATTTATGATGAAAACAGAACTGTTAATTAATACTGTTAACAATAACAAAACTATATAACCTATATTTAGGCTTGCCATATTTTTGGTGAGTGAAACCGGGACACATTAATATGGAATTGCCTTACTGGGGGGTCTGGGGGGTATAGAACACCCCCAGTAGAGTGACGGGTCTGGGGGAATTGGTTTTTAAATTAGAAGCAAAATTGAGAGTTTTAGGCCTTTTTTCAAGCCTCGTAAGTGACGGGAGGGGGGAATCTGGCACCCTAAATTGTTAGTTCTACACATCTTTTAAAAATTAAAGAAAGGAATTTTTGCTACATAAAAATATATAATTTTTCCTTTTTAATGATATTTTTCCTGGTCTACTAACTAGGAAGTGATAATAAAATATAATTTAAAATACTTCATAAAATTGTTTAATTGAAAAATTGTCGTATTATTTTTTGAAAAACTACAACTTTTTGTCTAATTGCAAAAACAACTAATTAATGAGTTAACAATGTTAATCTTTGCTTTCAAAACACTCATATTTTTGACTTGAATGTACTTTTTTCAAAATGTCTTTCTTAAGCTTGGCCTTTTCATAAAAATCATAGCAAGAAAGGCCAAAGTTGATTTTACATACAATACATTCATTACTTTTTACATCTTATAGCCGTTTTCCGGGACATTGATAAAACCGGGCGGGACACCGGGACAAGAGCGAAATACCGGGACTGTCCCGGTCAAACCGGGACGTATGGCAAGCCTACCTATATTACTACTCTATACTGCAGTAACGAGATGCTAAGATATGGAACTTGAAAATATTTTAATTCAGTACTGTGTATTAAAGATAGAATTATCACAAGTCAGACAGTAACGTGGTCTAACGATTATGATAATGATGATTACGATGATGATAGAAAAACGGGAAGAAGACAATAAGGATGAAGAGATTGAGCCACATTAGTAATTACTTCGCCTTGCAGTGGTGAGTAGGTAGAGGAAGCATCGATTATATGAGAAGAAATAGAAAAGGGGTTGCGAAGTATAGTATTCACGATTCTCAGCGGAGACGTTCGCTAATATCAGACCAAGCAAAATGGAGCTTCTAAATTGGATGAAATATGAGCCGAAATTATCAAAAATATTACCAAACTTGTACTATGACCCTGAACTGCAGGCGCTAGTTCCAAGTGCAGAATTGCAAGCACGTGAAGAGCGGGGTAAATGGGAAGAGTTATACTTCACTGTTGTCTAACTGTTGATTGATAGAGTAAACTGAGTTGTGGTTGGACTCTGACGCTTGCTTGAGCGGTCATATTCCTGCATCTTGCCTTATGATGTTTACTTTGCGGCAGCTGATGTGAAATGACAATGAAGTGACAACTCTGAATGTACTTGCTTCTTATTGGTTAGTGATGGCTAGGGTTCCATAGTTTTAAACCTAACAAGTAGTTCCGAGAACTAAATAGGCCTAGCCTATTTTCATATATTCTACTTATGTTAATTGCCTCTATCAACATACAAAATTTCAGTTTGATTGTTTTAGTCTAATAGATTCGTAGATATTGAGAACCATCTAAATATTTCAGAATGTCCCCATGTTGGATTTTAAGCCTACTTTTCACATTTTGCAAAAATGAGGAAAAAGTAGACTTATGAGATCGGGCAAATGTGTGTCTGTCTGTCTGTCTATCTGTCCGTCTGTCTGTCTGGCTGTGTGTGTGTCCCCCCCTATCAACTCCTAAACCGCTGGAGCAATCGAAACAAAATTTGGTAGGAGTAAATGTCTACACCCGAATATCTCACGGCCATATTTGAAAATGATGTCAGTGCTACCAACTGCTAAAAAATCGCAATTGAAATTTGAGCTCCATGTTGGATATCTTGGAAGGTATGAATGGGAGCTAATTCAAAATTGGCACACGTATAGATAATAATATTGCAGTTTAATTTCCAGGAGGCCATACATGGCAGTGTTGCCAAAATGATTATAAGCCTGCTGATTGTCCAATTTTTAAATGCATATAACCTCTACACAATCAATTGGAATTCAACCAAATTTCGTATGTTGTATGTGTATATAACCAGATACGACTGAGCGTATTTTTGAGACCCACCAGGGCTGCCAACTGTTAATAAATGCTCCTAATTTATTTTATCCAAATACCAATATATCAGAAAGTATGCAAGCCGACAGCTTTAAACTATGCACACGTATAATACCTGACATTCTATATTAATTTGGAGTAACTTATTTACGACAGTGCTACCAACATGATTCTAAGCCTGCTGGCAAGTCCAACTTTAAATACATGTAACTTCCATACTATCATTTGGATTTCAACCAAATTTCGTATGTGCTATGTGTACCATAACAGATATGACTATGCGTATTCTTAAGAGCAACCAGGGCTGCCAACTGTTAATATGTGCTGTCCCTATTTTTCTTACCCTAATATCAATATACAGTTTCAGAAAGTATGCAAGCCAATAGCTCTAAACTTTGCACACGTAAAGTACCTGGCATTCTAGATGAATTTGGAGTAACTAATATACGTCAGTGCTGCCAACATGATTCTAAGCCTGCTGATAGGTCCAATTTTAAAATGCATGTCTAATGGATTTCATTCAAAATTGGCACAACAATAGATCATATTATTTCAGATTATTTCTGACCAATACAAGCATGACATTGTTGCCAACATGATTTTACGTGCGCTGTTAGATCCAGTGTTTAACTGCATGTAACGTCCATGCTAATCATTGGACTTCAACCAAATGTTTTATTCTGTACCTTAAGAGATGGAACTAAGAATATATTCAGTCATCAGGTCTGCCAACTGTAGTGCTCTATTAGGCAACATTATGCAAGGTATACAGTATTTCGAACTAATTAGAAATTTTGATATTAGCAACTTAATTTCGTCATTATTCTAGATAGGTTCATATACTGTAGAATAATCTTTGGCATGAAAAGTAGGCTCTTTAGTTCGTTACGGAACTTCTTGTTATATATGTTGAGATATGTACTATTAGATGACGATTATTTATTAGGTTCATTATTCAAACGTTGAATTAGATCGCACGATTAGGACACACGAAATAGAAACGTAATTTTAAAATTTCGCACAGCCGCCATCTTGAAGTTATGTAAACAATTGAACTAAATTAGACTTCAGTGCATTAAACGGTGTTTTAAACATTTGCTGAGCAAAGTTTCACTGCGTTCGGATGGTTAAATCACGAGAAAAATCTATTTAAATGTTTCAACTTCGCTTAGCCGTCATGTTCGTTTTGTAGTTGACAGGTTTTAGAAAATTACATAATTATGTGAACTTCTAGTAGTGCCCTTTATCACCGTACAAAATTTCAGAGTGATATCAGTAATAGTTTCGGAGATATAGAATGCCAGTGAAATATTTCTCACAGCCACCATGTTGGATTGTTGAGATTTTTAAAATTTGAAGGCCACGGTCGGGGTCAGCCAAAATAGTACTATACCCTTACCGAGTTTCATTGAAATCGCTCATCGGTTTAGATTTAATTAGGACACACACACACACACACACATACACACACGGACAAAAGATGATCTCATAAGCCTGTTGTTGTTTGATTCAGTCTTTTGACTGGTTTGATTCAGATCTCCATGCCTCCCTGTCCTGAGCTAATCGTTTCATCTCTACATAGCTACCACACCCTACATCCGAGGCAATCTGTTTAACATATTTAACCTTGGTCTACCCCTACAGTTCTTACCCTTCCTTCCATAACTAAGATTGCTATTCCTGGGTGTCTTAGTATGTGTCCTACCAGCCTATCTCATATGCCTATTTTTTCATAAATGAAAATAGGCTAAAAAGTACAAAATAACCAGGCAAATACGACCTATAACTAGCTGAATATGCCATAAAAAGCTAGTTGAATATGGCCTTATAAAGCCACCTGAGTATGCCCTTAAAATGTAGCTAAATATGCCCTGAAACTGGCTGAATATGACCTTATAAATGCTATCTGAATTATGTAACCTAAGCCTTTTAGGGATATGTAGCAAACATTGGAGTATTTCTAACATAAAAAGCGTTAATACAGCAGACAATATTTAATCATACAAATAGATAGAGCAACAATACCTACCAGACCCATTCAACACGGAGTTTCCTTGTTTACGAAGGGAGGGCGTGGTGGCGCAGAGGTCAAGCTGTTGGCCTCTCACCAAGGTGGACCGGGCTCGATTCCCGGTAAATGCATGTGAGACTTTCGAAGTGAAATTCCATGTCCTGTGTGTCGGATTCCACGTAAAAAGGAGATCCCATGGCTCATGATCGCATGATTAATGGTCACGTTAAACTACAAACTTCCTTAGGAATCTCCGTTTCGCGGGCTTATAGGTCGTGTTCCAAGGACATTTTGTCGTCCTGACGTTTCGCTGAATACTGCGTTCAGCATGTTCACAGGTTACATAAAGCGAGGTAAAACAAGTAAACAGAAGATATATAAATAGTCAACAACCCACACATAGAGGCTACCATAGCAACGGCGTACCACATAAAAGTAATGCATCAAGGACAGGGCTGCTCGTCTGTTGCATCTTCTCGTCTACGACGGTCAATAAGGGCAGGCTTGAGGGGATTAAGGACTGGAAGCCAAGCTCTGTTCACACGTTCTGCTTCCTCCTTAAGATTGAAGCTGTTAGTATGCTTCAGGATTTCAATGGCCTCCCTTTGTAGCCTGGCATGATAAGACACCGTGGTGGACAGAACTTCGGTGTCTCCATATCTTATATCGTGACCTGCAAGTAGCGAGTGTGCTGCTACAGTGGATTTATCTGTTTGTCCCAGCCGGCTGTGTCGTTCGTGCTCCTTGAGGCGAGTGGCAATACTTCTTTTCGTTGTTCCAATATATACTTGGCCACAATCACACGGGATTTTATAAACCCTTGCCGCGGTATGAGGATGTCGCTTATCTTTAGCGGACCTAAACATGTCCTTAATTTTTCGTGTAGGCCTGTATATGGTCTTTATATCATGGGACTCGAGTAGCCTCCCTATTCTGTCCGTGACCTTTTTTATATATGGAAGAAAAGCTCTAGCCAGGGGCTGCTTGTCTCCAATTACCCTTGCAGTTGGACGTCTCGGATGGAGTGCTCGCTGGATATCTTTCTGGCTGTACCCATTCGCGCATAAGGCCTCGTTGAGGTGTTCAATTTCTTGTTTTAGGCACTGCTTATCACAAATTCTTTTAGCGCGGTCAGCCAGTGTTTTTATAACTCCGTATTTCTGTCGTGGGTGGTGGTTGGACGTCTTATGTAGATATCGGTCAGTATGGGTCGGCTTACGGTAAACTGTATGTCCCAAAGTTAGATCAGCGGTCTTCGTTACCATAACGTCGAGAAACGCGATTTTCTGTTCATTTTCTAACTTCATGGTAAACTGAATGTTCGAGTTCTGGCTATTAAGATGTTGTAAAAACAGATTTAATTGATCTTTACCATGGCCCCATATTACAAAGGTATCGTCCACGTATCGTAGCCACACTTTAGGTTTCAAAGGTGCGGTCTCTAGTGCTATTTGTTCAAATTGTTCCATGAAGAAATTCGCGATCACCGGACTAAGGGGACTGCCCATGGCGACGCCATCAATTTGTTCATAGAAATCACCCTTCCACAGGAAATCGCTAGCGGTGAGGCAGTGGCGGAATAAGGCGGTGATATCATCAGGAAAAATCCGTGCGATGTACTCCAGGGCTACCTTTATAGGTACTTTCGTGAAAAGAGAGACCACGTCAAAACTTACTAGTAAGTCACCAGCTTCTAGTTGAATAGTTTTCAATTTTTCAATGAAATGGCCGGAATTTTTGACGAACGACTGTGTACCGCCGATATGTGGTTGAAGTAAGGTAGCTAAATGTTTGGCAATGCTATAAGTTGGTGATCCAATAGCACTCACGATAGGACGAAGAGGAACATTATCTTTGTGTATTTTAGGTAAACCATAAAGTCTTGGTGGTAAAGCTTCACTTCTGGTGGTTACCTTCTTTACGTTTTCAGGTAGCGAAGATACCTTGATCAGGCCGTTTGTTTCACGAAGAATCCGGTTGGTAGGATCTCTCAGTAGTTTGCGGTAGGTACCCGGGTCTAAAAGTTCCAAAACCTTGGCAGTGTAGTCGTCCATGTCCAAGATAACCGTTGCGTTCCCTTTGTCTGCAGGAAGAATGATTATGCTCTCGTCCATGTTGAGAGTCTTTATAGCCTTTCTCTCCTGAGGTGTGAGGTTACTCTGCGGTGCCGGTGCCTTCTTGATTATACGTGAGGCTTCATGACGAATTTCATCTGCTTGTTCAGATGGTAGCTCACGGATTGCCGCTTCAATATTGGCGACAATGTCTTCCACGGGAATCGAAGGATGGGTCACTGCGTAATTTCCTCCTTTCGCTAGTATAGAGATTTCCCACTCTGACAGGTGGCGATTGGTCAGGTTAATAATTGTCCGTGAGATGTCCAGCGTAGGCGCAGGTACCGGCGCGGGTTGGTCTCTCTGTAACCGCTCAAACTTTTTCTTCTGCCGGATGCTAGACTGTTCAAATGTTGAACGCATAGAGTAGAAGGTGATGCGATCTACATTTTCCCAGTCCTGATATGAGAGTGTGCTGCTGATGCGGTAGTGCAGCTGTAAGAGTGCCTGATCTGTAGTAGCGAGCCCCTTACGTGCAAAGCTTATGCGTTCACGTAATAGCGAACGTTCAGTTCGATCATATATTCTATGGGCTCTAGCGGAGGTTAGTGGTCTCTTCATTTTAATAAACTTGGGAATCATACCTGTGTCTCGGCATCCAAGAAGAAACGCGAGTGATGACAGAAGTTGCGACTTTTTCTTCCTTAACCTCTCAAAGCGACGAACTAAGTGTGATATTTCCTCCCCGTAGAGGCGAATTAAGTAAAAATGTAGACTTTCACGACCGGCGTTGAAATAGGAATCTCCGTTTCGCGGGCTTATAGGTCGTGTTCCAAGGACATTTTGTCGTCCTGACGTTTCGCTGAATACTGCGTTCAGCATGTTCACAGGTTACATAAAGCGAGGTAAAACAAGTAAACAGAATATATATAAATAGTCAACAACCCACACATAGAGGCTACCATAGCAACGGCGTACCACATAAAAGTAATGCATCAAGGACAGGGCTGCTCGTCTGTTGCATCTTCTCGTCTACGACGGTCAATAAGGGCAGGCTTGAGGGGATTAAGGACTGGAAGCCAAGCTCTGTTCACACGTTCTGCTTCCTCCTTAAGATTGAAGCTGTTAGTATGCTTCAGGATTTCAATGGCCTCCCTTTGTAGCCTGGCATGATAAGACACCGTGGTGGACAGAACTTCGGTGTCTCCATATCTTATATCGTGACCTGCAAGTAGCGAGTGTGCTGCTACAGTGGATTTATCTGTTTGTCCCAGCCGGCTGTGTCGTTCGTGCTCCTTGAGGCGAGTGGCAATACTTCTTTTCGTTGTTCCAATATATACTTGGCCACAATCACACGGGATTTTATAAACCCCTGCCGCGGTATGAGGATGTCGCTTATCTTTAGCGGACCTAAACATGTCCTTAATTTTTCGTGTAGGCCTGTATATGGTCTTTATATCATGGGACTCGAGTAGCCTCCCTATTCTGTCCGTGACCTTTTTTATATATGGAAGAAAAGCTCTAGCCAGGGGCTGCTTGTCTCCAATTACCCTTGTAGTTGGACGTCTCGGATGGAGTGCTCGCTGGATATCTTTCTGGCTGTACCCATTCGCGCATAAGGCCTCGTTGAGGTGTTCAATTTCTTGTTTTAGGCACTGCTTATCACAAATTCTTTTAGCGCGGTCAGCCAGTGTTTTTATAACTCCGTATTTCTGTCGTGGGTGGTGGTTGGACGTCTTATGTAGATATCGGTCAGTATGGGTCGGCTTACGGTAAACTGTGTGTCCCAAAGTTAGATCAGCGGTCTTCGTTACCATAACGTCGAGAAACGCGATTTTCTGTTCATTTTCTAACTCCATGGTAAACTGAATGTTCGAGTTCTGGCTATTAAGATGTTGTAAAAACAGATTTAATTGATCTTTACCATGGCCCCATATTACAAAGGTATCGTCCACGTATCGTAGCCACACTTTAGGTTTCAAAGGTGCGGTCTCTAGTGCTATTTGTTCAAATTGTTCCATGAAGAAATTCGCGATCACCGGACTAAGGGGACTGCCCATGGCGACGCCATCAATTTGTTCATAGAAATCACCCTTCCACAGGAAATCGCTAGCGGTGAGGCAGTGGCGGAATAAGGCGGTGATATCATCAGGAAAAATCCGTGCGATGTACTCCAGGGCTACCTTTATAGGTACTTTCGTGAAAAGAGAGACCACGTCAAAACTTACTAGTAAGTCACCAGCTTCTAGTTGAATAGTTTTCAATTTTTCAATGAAATGGCCGGAATTTTTGACGAACGACTGTGTACCGCCGATAAGTGGTTGAAGTAAGGTAGCTAAATGTTTGGCAATGCTATAAGTTGGTGATCCAATAGCACTCACGATAGGACGAAGAGGAACATTATCTTTGTGTATTTTAGGTAAACCATAAAGTCTTGGTGGTAAAGCTTCACTTCTGGTGGTTACCTTCTTTACGTTTTCAGGTAGCGAAGATACCTTGATCAGGCCGTTTGTTTCACGAAGAATCCGGTTGGTAGGATCTCTCAGTAGTTTGCGGTAGGTACCCGGGTCTAAAAGTTCCAAAACCTTGGCAGTGTAGTCGTCCATGTCCAAGATAACCGTTGCGTTCCCTTTGTCTGCAGGAAGAATGATTATGCTCTCGTCCATGTTGAGAGTCTTTATAGCCTTTCTCTCCGGAGGTGTGAGGTTACTCTGCGGTGCCGGTGCCTTCTTGATTATACGTGAGGCTTCATGACGAATTTCATCTGCTTGTTCAGATGGTAGCTCACGGATTGCCGCTTCAATATTGGCGACAATGTCTTCCACGGGAATCGAAGGAGGGGTCACTGCGTAATTTCCTCCTTTCGCTAGTATAGAGATTTCCCACTCTGACAGGTGGCGATTGGTCAGGGTAACAATTGTCCGTGAGATGTCCAGCGTAGGCGCAGGTACCGGCGCGGGTTGGTCTCTCTGTAACCGCTCAAACTTTTTCTTCTGCCGGATGCTAGACTGTTCAAATGTTGAACGCATAGAGTAGAAGGTGATGCGATCTACATTTTCCCAGTCCTGATATGAGAGTGTGCTGCTGATGCGGTAGTGCAGCTGTAAGAGTGCCTGATCTGTAGTAGCGAGCCCCTTACGTGCAAAGCTTATGCGTTCACGTAATAGCGAACGTTCAGTTCGATCATATATTCTATGGGCTCTAGCTGAGGTTAGTGGTCTCTTCATTTTAATAAACTTGGGAATCATACCTGTGTCTCGGCATCGAAGAAGAAACGCGAGTGATGACAGAAGTTGCGACTTTTTCTTCCTTAACCTCTCAAAGCGACGAACTAAGTGTGATATTTCCTCCCCGTAGAGGCGAATTAAGTAAAAATGTAGACTTTCACGACCGGCGTTGAAATAGGAATCTCCGTTTCGCTGGCTTATAGGTCGTGTTCCAAGGACATTTTGTCGTCCTGACGTTTCGCTGAATACTGCGTTCAGCATGTTCACAGGTTACATAAAGCGAGGTAAAACAAGTAAACAGAAGATATATAAATAGTCAACAACCCACACATAGAGGCTACCATAGCAACGGCGTACCACATAAAAGTAATGCATCAAGGACAGGGCTGCTCGTCTGTTGCATCTTCTCGTCTACGACGGTCAATAAGGGCAGGCTTGAGGGGATTAAGGACTGGAAGCCAAGCTCTGTTCACACGTTCTGCTTCCTCCTTAAGATTGAAGCTGTTAGTATGCTTCAGGATTTCAATGGCCTCCCTTTGTAGCCTGGCATGATAAGACACCGTGGTGGACAGAACTTCGGTGTCTCCATATCTTATATCGTGACCTGCAAGTAGCGAGTGTGCTGCTACAGTGGATTTATCTGTTTGTCCCAGCCGGCTGTGTCGTTCGTGCTCCTTGAGGCGAGTGGCAATACTTCTTTTCGTTGTTCCAATATATACTTGGCCACAATCACACGGGATTTTATAAACCCCTGCCGCGGTATGAGGATGTCGCTTATCTTTAGCGGACCTAAACATGTCCTTAATTTTTCGTGTAGGCCTGTATATGGTCTTTATATCATGGGACTCGAGTAGCCTCCCTATTCTGTCCGTGACCTTTTTTATATATGGAAGAAAAGCTCTAGCCAGGGGCTGCTTGTCTCCAATTACCCTTGTAGTTGGACGTCTCGGATGGAGTGCTCGCTGATATCTTTCTGGCTGTACCCATTCGCGCATAAGGCCTCGTTGAGGTGTTCAATTTCTTGTTTTAGGCACTGCTTATCACAAATTCTTTTAGCGCGGTCAGCCAGTGTTTTTATAACTCCGTATTTCTGTCGTGGGTGGTGGTTGGACGTCTTATGTAGATATCGGTCAGTATGGGTCGGCTTACGGTAAACTGTATGTCCCAAAGTTAGATCAGCGGTCTTCGTTACCATAACGTCGAGAAACGCGATTTTCTGTTCATTTTCTAACTCCATGGTAAACTGAATGTTCGAGTTCTGGCTATTAAGATGTTGTAAAAACAGATTTAATTGATCTTTACCATGGCCCCATATTACAAAGGTATCGTCCACGTATCGTAGCCACACTTTAGGTTTCAAAGGTGCGGTCTCTAGTGCTATTTGTTCAAATTGTTCCATGAAGAAATTCGCGATCACCGGACTAAGGGGACTGCCCATGGCGACGCCATCAATTTGTTCATAGAAATCACCCTTCCACAGGAAATAGCTAGCGGTGAGGCAGTGGCGGAATAAGGCGGTGATATCATCAGGAAAAATCCGTGCGATGTACTCCAGGGCTACCTTTATAGGTACTTTCGTGAAAAGAGAGACCACGTCAAAACTTACTAGTAAGTCACCAGCTTCTAGTTGAATAGTTTTCAATTTTTCAATGAAATGGCCGGAATTTTTGACGAACGACTGTGTACCGCCGATATGTGGTTGAAGTAAGGTAGCTAAATGTTTGGCAATGCTATAAGTTGGTGATCCAATAGCACTCACGATAGGACGAAGAGGAACATTATCTTTGTGTATTTTAGGTAAACCATAAAGTCTTGGTGGTAAAGCTTCACTTCTGGTGGTTACCTTCTTTACGTTTTCAGGTAGCGAAGATACCTTGATCAGGCCGTTTGTTTCACGAAGAATCCGGTTGGTAGGATCTCTCAGTAGTTTGCGGTAGGTACCCGGGTCTAAAAGTTCCAAAACCTTGGCAGTGTAGTCGTCCATGTCCAAGATAACCGTTGCGTTCCCTTTGTCTGCAGGAAGAATGATTATGCTCTCGTCCATGTTGAGAGTCTTTATAGCCTTTCTCTCCTGAGGTGTGAGGTTACTCTGCGGTGCCGGTGCCTTCTTGATTATACGTGAGGCTTCATGACGAATTTCATCTGCTTGTTCAGATGGTAGCTCACGGATTGCCGCTTCAATATTGGCGACAATGTCTTCCACGGGAATCGAAGGAGGGGTCACTGCGTAATTTCCTCCTTTCGCTAGTATAGAGATTTCCCACTCTGACAGGTGGCGATTGGTCAGGTTAACAATTGTCTGTGAGATGTCCAGCGTAGGCGCAGGTACCGGCGCGGGTTGGTCTCTCTGTAACCGCTCAAACTTTTTCTTCTGCCGGATGCTAGACTGTTCAAATGTTGAACGCATAGAGTAGAAGGTGATGCGATCTACATTTTCCCAGTCCTGATATGAGAGTGTGCTGCTGATGCGGTAGTGCAGCTGTAAGAGTGCCTGATCTGTAGTAGCGAGCCCCTTACGTGCAAAGCTTATGCGTTCACGTAATAGCGAACGTTCAGTTCGATCATATATTCTATGGGCTCTAGCTGAGGTTAGTGGTCTCTTCATTTTAATAAACTTGGGAATCATACCTGTGTCTCGGCATCGAAGAAGAAACGCGAGTGATGACAGAAGTTGCGACTTTTTCTTCCTTAACCTCTCAAAGCGACGAACTAAGTGTGATATTTCCTCCCCGTAGAGGCGAATTAAGTAAAAATGTAGACTTTCACGACCGGCGTTGAAATAGGAATCTCCGTTTCGCGGGCTTATAGGTCGTGTTCCAAGGACATTTTGTCGTCCTGACGTTTCGCTGAATACTGCGTTCAGCATGTTCACAGGTTACATAAAGCGAGGTAAAAGAAGTAAACAGAAGATATATAAATAGTCAACAACCCACACATAGAGGCTACCATAGCAACGGCGTACCACATAAAAGTAATGCATCAAGGACAGGGCTGCTCGTCTATTGCATCTTCTCGTCTACGACGGTCAATAAGGGCAGGCTTGAGGGGATTAAGGACTGGAAGCCAAGCTCTGTTCACACGTTCTGCTTCCTCCTTAAGATTGAAGCTGTTAGTATGCTTCAGGATTTCAATGGCCTCCCTTTGTAGCCTGGCATGATAAGACACCGTGGTGGACAGAACTTCGGTGTCTCCATATCTTATATCGTGACCTGCAAGTAGCGAGTGTGCTGCTACAGTGGATTTATCTGTTTGTCCCAGCCGGCTGTGTCGTTCGTGCTCCTTGAGGCGAGTGGCAATACTTCTTTTCGTTGTTCCAATATATACTTGGCCACAATCACACGGGATTTTATAAACCCCTGCCGCGGTATGAGGATGTCGCTTATCTTTAGCGGACCTAAACATGTCCTTAATTTTTCGTGTAGGCCTGTATATGGTCTTTATATCATGGGACTCGAGTAGCCTCCCTATTCTGTCCGTGACCTTTTTTATATATGGAAGAAAAGCTCTAGCCAGGGGCTGCTTGTCTCCAATTACCCTTGTAGTTGGACGTCTCGGATGGAGTGCTCGCTGATATCTTTCTGGCTGTACCCATTCGCGCATAAGGCCTCGTTGAGGTGTTCAATTTCTTGTTTTAGGCACTGCTTATCACAAATTCTTTTAGCGCGGTCAGCCAGTGTTTTTATAACTCCGTATTTCTGTCGTGGGTGGTGGTTGGACGTCTTATGTAGATATCGGTCAGTATGGGTCGGCTTACGGTAAACTGTATGTCCCAAAGTTAGATCAGCGGTCTTCGTTACCATAACGTCGAGAAACGCGATTTTCTGTTCATTTTCTAACTCCATGGTAAACTGAATGTTCGAGTTCTGGCTATTAAGATGTTGTAAAAACAGATTTAATTGATCTTTACCATGGCCCCATATTACAAAGGTATCGTCCACGTATCGTAGCCACACTTTAGGTTTCAAAGGTGCGGTCTCTAGTGCTATTTGTTCAAATTGTTCCATGAAGAAATTCGCGATCACCGGACTAAGGGGACTGCCCATGGCGACGCCATCAATTTGTTCATAGAAATCACCCTTCCACAGGAAATAGCTAGCGGTGAGGCAGTGGCGGAATAAGGCGGTGATATCATCAGGAAAAATCCGTGCGATGTACTCCAGGGCTACCTTTATAGGTACTTTCGTGAAAAGAGAGACCACGTCAAAACTTACTAGTAAGTCACCAGCTTCTAGTTGAATAGTTTTCAATTTTTCAATGAAATGGCCGGAATTTTTGACGAACGACTGTGTACCGCCGATATGTGGTTGAAGTAAGGTAGCTAAATGTTTGGCAATGCTATAAGTTGGTGATCCAATAGCACTCACGATAGGACGAAGAGGAACATTATCTTTGTGTATTTTAGGTAAACCATAAAGTCTTGGTGGTAAAGCTTCACTTCTGGTGGTTACCTTCTTTACGTTTTCAGGTAGCGAAGATACCTTGATCAGGCCGTTTGTTTCACGAAGAATCCGGTTGGTAGGATCTCTCAGTAGTTTGCGGTAGGTACCCGGGTCTAAAAGTTCCAAAACCTTGGCAGTGTAGTCGTCCATGTCCAAGATAACCGTTGCGTTCCCTTTGTCTGCAGGAAGAATGATTATGCTCTCGTCCATGTTGAGAGTCTTTATAGCCTTTCTCTCCTGAGGTGTGAGGTTACTCTGCGGTGCCGGTGCCTTCTTGATTATACGTGAGGCTTCATGACGAATTTCATCTGCTTGTTCAGATGGTAGCTCACGGATTGCCGCTTCAATATTGGCGACAATGTCTTCCACGGGAATCGAAGGAGGGGTCACTGCGTAATTTCCTCCTTTCGCTAGTATAGAGATTTCCCACTCTGACAGGTGGCGATTGGTCAGGTTAACAATTGTCCGTGAGATGTCCAGCGTAGGCGCAGGTACCGGCGCGGGTTGGTCTCTCTGTAACCGCTCAAACTTTTTCTTCTGCCGGATGCTAGACTGTTCAAATGTTGAAAGCATAGAGTAGAAGGTGATGCGATCTACATTTTCCCAGTCCTGATATGAGAGTGTGCTGCTGATGCGGTAGTGCAGCTGTAAGAGTGCCTGATCTGTAGTAGCGAGCCCCTTACGTGCAAAGCTTATGCGTTCACGTAATAGCGAACGTTCAGTTCGATCATATATTCTATGGGCTCTAGCTGAGGTTAGTGGTCTCTTCATTTTAATAAACTTGGGAATCATACCTGTGTCTCGGCATCGAAGAAGAAACGCGAGTGATGACAGAAGTTGCGACTTTTTCTTCCTTAACCTCTCAAAGCGACGAACTAAGTGTGATATTTCCTCCCCGTAGAGGCGAATTAAGTAAAAATGTAGACTTTCACGACCGGCGTTGAAATAGGAATCTCCGTTTCGCGGGCTTATAGGTCGTGTTCCAAGGACATTTTGTCGTCCTGACGTTTCGCTGAATACTGCGTTCAGCATGTTCACAGGTTACATAAAGCGAGGTAAAAGAAGTAAACAGAAGATATATAAATAGTCAACAACCCACACATAGAGGCTACCATAGCAACGGCGTACCACATAAAAGTAATGCATCAAGGACAGGGCTGCTCGTCTATTGCATCTTCTCGTCTACGACGGTCAATAAGGGCAGGCTTGAGGGGATTAAGGACTGGAAGCCAAGCTCTGTTCACACGTTCTGCTTCCTCCTTAAGATTGAAGCTGTTAGTATGCTTCAGGATTTCAATGGCCTCCCTTTGTAGCCTGGCATGATAAGACACCGTGGTGGACAGAACTTCGGTGTCTCCATATCTTATATCGTGACCTGCAAGTAGCGAGTGTGCTGCTACAGTGGATTTATCTGTTTGTCCCAGCCGGCTGTGTCGTTCGTGCTCCTTGAGGCGAGTGGCAATACTTCTTTTCGTTGTTCCAATATATACTTGGCCACAATCACACGGGATTTTATAAACCCCTGCCGCGGTATGAGGATGTCGCTTATCTTTAGCGGACCTAAACATGTCCTTAATTTTTCGTGTAGGCCTGTATATGGTCTTTATATCATGGGACTCGAGTAGCCTCCCTATTCTGTCCGTGACCTTTTTTATATATGGAAGAAAAGCTCTAGCCAGGGGCTGCTTGTCTCCAATTACCCTTGTAGTTGGACGTCTCGGATGGAGTGCTCGCTGATATCTTTCTGGCTGTACCCATTCGCGCATAAGGCCTCGTTGAGGTGTTCAATTTCTTGTTTTAGGCACTGCTTATCACAAATTCTTTTAGCGCGGTCAGCCAGTGTTTTTATAACTCCGTATTTCTGTCGTGGGTGGTGGTTGGACGTCTTATGTAGATATCGGTCAGTATGGGTCGGCTTACGGTAAACTGTATGTCCCAAAGTTAGATCAGCGGTCTTCGTTACCATAACGTCGAGAAACGCGATTTTCTGTTCATTTTCTAACTCCATGGTAAACTGAATGTTCGAGTTCTGGCTATTAAGATGTTGTAAAAACAGATTTAATTGATCTTTACCATGGCCCCATATTACAAAGGTATCGTCCACGTATCGTAGCCACACTTTAGGTTTCAAAGGTGCGGTCTCTAGTGCTATTTGTTCAAATTGTTCCATGAAGAAATTCGCGATCACCGGACTAAGGGGACTGCCCATGGCGACGCCATCAATTTGTTCATAGAAATCACCCTTCCACAGGAAATAGCTAGCGGTGAGGCAGTGGCGGAATAAGGCGGTGATATCATCAGGAAAAATCCGTGCGATGTACTCCAGGGCTACCTTTATAGGTACTTTCGTGAAAAGAGAGACCACGTCAAAACTTACTAGTAAGTCACCAGCTTCTAGTTGAATAGTTTTCAATTTTTCAATGAAATGGCCGGAATTTTTGACGAACGACTGTGTACCGCCGATATGTGGTTGAAGTAAGGTAGCTAAATGTTTGGCAATGCTATAAGTTGGTGATCCAATAGCACTCACGATAGGACGAAGAGGAACATTATCTTTGTGTATTTTAGGTAAACCATAAAGTCTTGGTGGTAAAGCTTCACTTCTGGTGGTTACCTTCTTTACGTTTTCAGGTAGCGAAGATACCTTGATCAGGCCGTTTGTTTCACGAAGAATCCGGTTGGTAGGATCTCTCAGTAGTTTGCGGTAGGTACCCGGGTCTAAAAGTTCCAAAACCTTGGCAGTGTAGTCGTCCATGTCCAAGATAACCGTTGCGTTCCCTTTGTCTGCAGGAAGAATGATTATGCTCTCGTCCATGTTGAGAGTCTTTATAGCCTTTCTCTCCTGAGGTGTGAGGTTACTCTGCGGTGCCGGTGCCTTCTTGATTATACGTGAGGCTTCATGACGAATTTCATCTGCTTGTTCAGATGGTAGCTCACGGATTGCCGCTTCAATATTGGCGACAATGTCTTCCACGGGAATCGAAGGAGGGGTCACTGCGTAATTTCCTCCTTTCGCTAGTATAGAGATTTCCCACTCTGACAGGTGGCGATTGGTCAGGTTAACAATTGTCCGTGAGATGTCCAGCGTAGGCGCAGGTACCGGCGCGGGTTGGTCTCTCTGTAACCGCTCAAACTTTTTCTTCTGCCGGATGCTAGACTGTTCAAATGTTGAAAGCATAGAGTAGAAGGTGATGCGATCTACATTTTCCCAGTCCTGATATGAGAGTGTGCTGCTGATGCGGTAGTGCAGCTGTAAGAGTGCCTGATCTGTAGTAGCGAGCCCCTTACGTGCAAAGCTTATGCGTTCACGTAATAGCGAACGTTCAGTTCGATCATATATTCTATGGGCTCTAGCTGAGGTTAGTGGTCTCTTCATTTTAATAAACTTGGGAATCATACCTGTGTCTCGGCATCGAAGAAGAAACGCGAGTGATGACAGAAGTTGCGACTTTTTCTTCCTTAACCTCTCAAAGCGACGAACTAAGTGTGATATTTCCTCCCCGTAGAGGCGAATTAAGTAAAAATGTAGACTTTCACGACCGGCGTTGAAATAGGAATCTCCGTTTCGCGGGCTTATAGGTCGTGTTCCAAGGACATTTTGTCGTCCTGACGTTTCGCTGAATACTGCGTTCAGCATGTTCACAGGTTACATAAAGCGAGGTAAAACAAGTAAACAGAAGATATATAAATAGTCAACAACCCACACATAGAGGCTACCATAGCAACGGCGTACCACATAAAAGTAATGCATCAAGGACAGGGCTGCTCGTCTGTTGCATCTTCTCGTCTACGACGGTCAATAAGGGCAGGCTTGAGGGGATTAAGGACTGGAAGCCAAGCTCTGTTCACACGTTCTGCTTCCTCCTTAAGATTGAAGCTGTTAGTATGCTTCAGGATTTCAATGGCCTCCCTTTGTAGCCTGGCATGATAAGACACCGTGGTGGACAGAACTTCGGTGTCTCCATATCTTATATCGTGACCTGCAAGTAGCGAGTGTGCTGCTACAGTGGATTTATCTGTTTGTCCCAGCCGGCTGTGTCGTTCGTGCTCCTTGAGGCGAGTGGCAATACTTCTTTTCGTTGTTCCAATATAAACTTGGCCACAATCACACGGGATTTTATAAACCCCTGCCGCGGTATGAGGATGTCGCTTATCTTTAGCGGACCTAAACATGTCCTTAATTTTTCGTGTAGGCCTGTATATGGTCTTTATATCATGGGACTCGAGTAGCCTCCCTATTCTGTCCGTGACCTTTTTTATATATGGAAGAAAAGCTCTAGCCAGGGGCTGCTTGTCTCCAATTACCCTTGTAGTTGGACGTCTCGGATGGAGTGCTCGCTGGATATCTTTCTGGCTGTACCCATTCGCGCATAAGGCCTCGTTGAGGTGTTCAATTTCTTGTTTTAGGCACTGCTTATCACAAATTCTTTTAGCGCGGTCAGCCAGTGTTTTTATAACTCCGTATTTCTGTCGTGGGTGGTGGTTGGACGTCTTATGTAGATATCGGTCAGTATGGGTCGGCTTACGGCAAACTGTATGTCCCAAAGTTAGATCAGCGGTCTTCGTTACCATAACGTCGAGAAACGCGATTTTCTGTTCATTTTCTAACTCCATGGTAAACTGAATGTTCGAGTTCTGGCTATTAAGATGTTGTAAAAACAGATTTAATTGATCTTTACCATGGCCCCATATTACAAAGGTATCGTCCACGTATCGTAGCCACACTTTAGGTTTCAAAGGTGCGGTCTCTAGTGCTATTTGTTCAAATTGTTCCATGAAGAAATTCGCGATCACCGGACTAAGGGGACTGCCCATGGCGACGCCATCAATTTGTTCATAGAAATCACCCTTCCACAGGAAATCGCTAGCGGTGAGGCAGTGGCGGAATAAGGCGGTGATATCATCAGGAAAAATCCGTGCGATGTACTCCAGGGCTACCTTTATAGGTACTTTCGTGAAAAGAGAGACCACGTCAAAACTTACTAGTAAGTCACCAGCTTCTAGTTGAATAGTTTTCAATTTTTCAATGAAATGGCCGGAATTTTTGACGAACGACTGTGTACCGCCGATATGTGGTTGAAGTAAGGTAGCTAAATGTTTGGCAATGCTATAAGTTGGTGATCCAATAGCACTCACGATAGGACGAAGAGGAACATTATCTTTGTGTATTTTAGGTAAACCATAAAGTCTTGGTGGTAAAGCTTCACTTCTGGTGGTTACCTTCTTTACGTTTTCAGGTAGCGAAGATACCTTGATCAGGCCGTTTGTTTCACGAAGAATCCGGTTGGTAGGATCTCTCAGTAGTTTGCGGTAGGTACCCGGGTCTAAAAGTTCCAAAACCTTGGCAGTGTAGTCGTCCATGTCCAAGATAACCGTTGCGTTCCCTTTGTCTGCAGGAAGAATGATTATGCTCTCGTCCATGTAGAGAGTCTTTATAGCCTTTCTCTCCTGAGGTGTGAGGTTACTCTGCGGTGCCGGTGCCTTCTTGATTATACGTGAGGCTTCATGACGAATTTCTTCTGCTTGTTCAGATGGTAGCTCACGGATTGCCGCTTCAATATTGGCGACAGTGTCTTCCACGGGAATCGAAGGAGGGGTCACTGCGTAATTTCCTCCTTTCGCTAGTATAGAGATTTCCCACTCTGACAGGTGGCGATTGGTCAGGTTAACAATTGTCCGTGAGATGTCCAGCGTAGGCGCAGGTACCGGCGCGGGTTGGTCTCTCTGTAACCGCTCAAACTTTTTCTTCTGCCGGATGCTAGACTGTTCAAATGTTGAACGCATAGAGTAGAAGGTGATGCGATCTACATTTTCCCAGTCCTGATATGAGAGTGTGCTGCTGATGCGGTAGTGCAGCTGTAAGAGTGCCTGATCTGTAGTAGCGAGCCCCTTAAGTGCAAAGCTTATGCGTTCACGTAATAGCGAACGTTCAGTTCGATCATATATTCTATGGG